>CM055125.1:309398275-310598275 GCA_029206835.1 Rana muscosa | reverse complement strand
TTTAATATTATTATCATTATTCTAAATCTGTAAGTACTAGAGATGTTTAGAACGGAAACATGTGTTCTTTTTAGTTTCAAATTTATTTGTTTAGTTAATCATTTTATTTTATCATATTCGCTATGATAGAATGATTTGTTTTTGGAATGAATTTTGTATATTTATTATTTACAATACGATTCAAATTTAGAAAATATATTTGTTCTATTTTTTTTATTCTATTTTCTTGTATTCTAATTTATTCTATTTATTTATTCCATTCTTTTATTTTCTGTTCTATTCTGTTTTATTCTTTTTTTTTTTATTCTGTTCTTTTATTTTACTTTCCATTCTATTCTATTAATTTTATCGTCTCCTTATCTCTTAGTTTCTCTTCTCTTTTCTTCTCTTCTCTTGTTCAGTTATATTTAGGTTTTATTGTTTTTTTTGAGATGAAGAAATGGTAACAAAATTGTATAATTTTAACGGTCTTATTTGTATTAATATTATTATTATTATTTTGTAAATTATTTGTATTATTATTATTACTTATTATTTAATTGTTTTCAATATTATTATTATAAATCTGTAAGTACTAGAGATGTGTACTTCGGAAACATTAGTTTTGTTTAATTTCAAATTCCTTCGTTAAGTTAATCATTTCATTTTATCATATTCGTTGTCGTAGAATGATTTGATTTGTTTTTGGAATTCATTTTGTATATTCATTATTTACAAATCGATTTTGATTTTGGAAAATATATATATATTTTTTTTATTATTCTATTCTCTTGTATTCTAATTTATTCTTTTCATTTCTTTTCTGTTTTATTCTTTTTTATTTTGTTCTTTTATTTTATTTTCTATTCTATTCTATTTATTCTATTCTATTCTTTATTATATTCTATCCCTTTTTTTTCCTTATCTCTTATGCCTTGTACACACGATAGGAATTTTCCGATGGAAAAAGTCAGATGGATTTTTTCCATCGGAAATTCCTACCGTGTCTGTGCCCCATCGGAAAAAAATTTCTCCGATAGAATTCCGTTGTGAGTTTGGTCGGACAAAGGTCCGATCGTGTGTACGGGGCATTCGTTTTTCTTCTCTTCTCTTGTTCATTTATATTTAGGTTTTATTGTTTTTTTTTTTTAGGAGATGAAGAAATTGTAACAAAATTGTATCATTTTTAACGGTCTTTGCTTGCCCTACATTGTACCTGTAAATTCCGATGTTGTGGAACAACAGAGTGCTGACTTCCTGGGTTTGTAGTAGCCCGTTAATTCGTATTTCGTAACTTGTGTCCGAAATTCCATTTGAATTCGTACGAAATACGAAAGTTCGTTAACTTTTCGTAAGAATTACGAACATTCGTTATGAGGGGCTCCCACCATCCCTGTGCTGTGCCCATTATGAGGGGCTCTCACCATCCCTGTGCTGTGTCATTATGAGGGGCTCCCACCATCCCTGTGCTGTGTCATTATGAGGGGCTCCCACCATCCCTGTGCTGTGCTCATTATGAGGGGCTCCCACCATCCCTGTGCTGGGCTCATTATGAGGGACTCCCACCATCCCTGTGCTGTGCTCATTATGAGGGGCTCCCACCATCCCTGTGCTGTGCTCGTTATGAGGGGCTCCCACCATCCCTGTGCTGTGCTCATTATGAGGGGCTCCCACCATCCCTGTGCTGTACTCATTATGAGGGGCTCCCACCATCCCTGTGCTGTGATCATTATGAGGGGCTCCCACCATACCTGTGCTGTGCCCATTATGAGGGGCTCCCACCATCCCTGTGCTGTGCCCATTATGAGGGGCTCCCACCATCCCTGTGCTGTGCTCATTATGAGGGGCTCCCACCATCCCTGTGCTGTGCCCATTATGAGGGGCTCCCACCATCCCTGTGCTGTGCCCATTATGAGGGGCTCTCACCATCCCTGTGCTGTGCTCATTATGAGGGGCTCCCACCATCCCTGTGCTGTGCCCATTATGAGGGGCTCTCACCATCCCTGTGCTGTGTCATTATGAGGGGCTCCCATCATCCCTGTGCTGTGCCCATTATGAGGGGCTCCCACCATCCCTGTGCTGTGCTCATTATGAGGGGCTCCCACTATCCCTGTGCTGTGCCCATTATGAGGGGCTCCCACCATCCCTGTGCTGTGCTCATTATGAGGGGCTCCCACCATCCCTGTGCTGTGCCCATTATGAGGGGCTCCCACCATCCCTGTGCTGTGCTCATTATGAGGGGCTCCCACCATCCCTGTGCTGTGCTCATTATGAGGGGCTCCCACCATCCCTGTGCTGTGCTCATTATGAGGGGCTCCCACCATCCCTGTGCTGTGCTCATTATGAGGGGCTCCCACCATCCCTGTGCTGTGCTCATTATGAGGGGCTCCCACCATCCCTGTGCTGTGCTCATTATGAGGGGCTCCCACCATCCCTGTGCTGTGTCATTATGAGGGGCTCCCACCATCCCTGTGCTGTGCTCATTATGAGGGGCTCCCACCATCCCTGTGCTGTGCCCATTATGAGGGGCTCCCACCATCCCTGTGCTGTGCTCATTATGAGGGGCTCCCACCATCCCTGTGCTGTGCTGACTTCCTGGGTTTTTTAACTTCATCATAACAAATAATGGTAATTATTATGACAATAATAAAACGATATTAACGAACATTCCTATTTTGTCCAATTCTGAATCTCCCATCGACTACCAGTACCAGTCTGAGCCGTCTCTCCCACTCCCCAAACCAAATTCGCATTTCGTATAAAAGTCGTAAGAATAGAAATTCGTATTTCGGATGCTTCCGAATGTAGGAATTTTTTGGAAATTCGTACGATTTTTCGATTCGTACGAAACGCATCGCACATGTCTAACACAAACAAGGGCTTTATAAAGGACCACCAGAGGTTATCATGACGTAACCAAATGTAGAGGGTGTGAATAGGTGATCAGATAGCCAAATGTCGGTAGAGTTGGTAAGTGACTCACTGGGCAACCTAGACTGCCTACAGTTTTGTGGAGGAAAATGGAAGAAAAGGGGGGGGCTCTCCCTGCCGCCCCAAGGCCAGGTTCCGCAATGCACCCCCTCCCCGCCAACCGAACAACACCACCCCCCCGCCCCCCCCCCCCCCAAATCAACAGAGAATGGCAACCGGATGGCAGGGGCAGCACGGTTAGTTCAAATATTTTTTGTTTATTTTTATTTTTTACTTATTATCACTTCTTTTTCTTTTTATTTATTTGTAGCTTGTCGTTTACTATTTTTTCTTTTTGTATAATTTTCTTATTATTTTTAATATTATTTTTCTTACTCTTTACTTTTTTATTTTATTAATTTAATTATTATTTCTTATTATTGTTTTATTTTATCAAATTTTTTTTTTACTTACCGTATATACTCGAGTATAATGCCGCATACACCCGACCATTTTTCTCGTCGGGAAAAATGAAATTTTTTCTCTTTGACAAGAAAAACGACCGTCTGTGGGCTTTTGGTCATTTTTCCCGACGAGAAAAACGGCATTAATCACGACGAGAAAAATTAGAACGTGCTCTAATTTTTCTCGTCGTGATTCACAGCATTTTTTTCTGCTGCAGTTTTCCCATAGGGAAACACTGCCAGGGAGCCTACACACGGTCGTTTTTCCCGTCGATTTTCTCGACGGTGTTTTCACGGTCGAGAAAATCGACCGTGTGTACGCGGCATCAGCCGAGTTTTTCAGCACATTTTTTTGTGCTGAAAATGCCTGCCTCGGCTTATACTCGAGTCTGTGTCTATCTTCAACTTTGTGCGCCTGATCCCGGCCAGCCGTAGTTCCCCTGGACCCCAAACTTGGCACACATGTAGCCCCACTCTTCTTCTACAAGTGTCCTATATAAGTGTGCAAAGTTTGTTGTCTGGGGGACCTACGGCCGGGGAGCACCGATTTTTCAAACCCGGGCATCCCTTCCATAGACTCCCATGTTAAACGGTAATTTCTCCAGTGATTTTTGGGGAACCGGTACTGGCCGGCCCGAGGTCCCCTGGACCCGACATATAGCCCCACTCTTCCTCTACAAGTGTGCAAAGTTTGTTGTCCAGGGGACCTACGGCCGGGGAGCACAGATTTTTCAATAGACTCCCATGTTAAATGTCAGTCTAGTCACACAGAGCAGGAGATCAGGTAGGGAGATTGGGCACAGTGAGGCATGGGAACAGTGACTGTGAGGCATGGGCACAGTGAGGCACAGAGAGGTATGGGCACAGTGAGGCATGGGCACAGTGAGGCATGGGCCCAGTGAGGCATGGACACAGTGAGGCATGGGCACAGTGACTGTGAGGCATGGCACAGTGAGGCACAGAGAGGTATGGGCACAGTGAGGCATGGGCACAGTGAGGCATGGGCCCAGTGAGGCATGGACACAGTGAGGCATGGACACAGTAAGGCACAGTGAGGCACAGTGAGGTATGGGCACAGTGAGGCATGGGCACAGTGAGGCATGGGCCCAGTGAGGCATGGACACAGTGAGGCACAGTGAGGTATGGGCACAGTGAGGCATGGGCACAGTGAGGCATGGGCCCAGTGAGGCATGGACACAGTGAGGCACAGTGAGGTATGGGCACAGTGAGGCATGGGCACAGTGAGGCATGGGCACAGTGAGGCATGGGCCCAGTGAGGCATGGACACAGTAAGGCACAGTGAGGCATGGACACAGTAAGGCACAGTGAGGCATGGACATGGAAACAGTGAGGCAAAGTGAGGCACAGTGAGGCATGCACATGGACACCCTAGGCTTATACTCGAGTCAATACGTTTTCCCAGTTTTTTTGTGGTAAAATTAGGTGCCTCGGCTTATGTTTGTGTCAGCTTATACTCGAGTATATACGGTAACTTTATTGCTATCACACAGGAGAAAACCATTCCCTGTGTGATAGCAATTGGAGGTGACAGGTTCTCTTTATTGACCCTGTCACCTCCAAAACAGGAGTCCTAGCACTGTGCTAGAACTTCTGTCACAGCTGAGATGTTTTACAAGTGATTTTGGCGACATCGCCGCATTCACTTGTTAACGAGCGAGCGGATTCCCCCACATTACATTTACACTTACCACCCTTAACTGTACGTTCCGGCCGTCGGGGAACTCCATGCCGCTGCCGCCTCTCGGCGCCCTGCCGCCCCGAGGCCTGGCCTCGGTGGCCTTGTGGGAAATCCGGGCCTGCCTCCGAATCATGGGTGATCCGAAAACAGGGTAGAAAGAACCTGGAAGACATCTGTCCAAAAACAAGCATAGTGTGGGGCAGGTCCACCGGGCATTATTTTAGACTCTCCACACTGTAGCTTTCCAGTCCTTGCTCACCCCTTGGTGGGGCAATCCTGAGGGCCATGACCTGGTACCAGAACACAGTGAAGCCCATCTCTTGGTAGAAGCCTTGGTGAAAACGGGCTAGTGTTAAGACTCCATGCCTCAGATGAGCCTGTGTCACTTTCCAGATGGTGTAGTCCTACTTCCTGGATAAATGAGAACCTTTGTGGATATACAGTATCTCACAAAAGTAAGTACACCCCTCACATTTGTGTAAATATTTTCTTGTATCTTTTCATGTGACAACACTGAAGAAATGACACTTTGCTACAATGTAAAGTAGTGAGTGTTCAGCTTGTATAACAGTGTAAATTTCCTCTCCCCTCAAAATAACTCAACACACAGCCATCAATGTCTAAACCGCTGGCAACAAAAGTGAGGACACCCCTAAGTGAAAATGTCCAAATTGAGCCCAATTAGCCATTTTCCCTCCTTGGTGTCATGTGACTCGTTAGTGTTACAAAGTCTCAGGTGTGAATGGGGAGCAGGTGTGTTAAATTTGGTGTTATCCCTCTCACTCTCTCATACTGGTCACTGGAAGTTCAACATGGCACCTCATGGCAAAGAACTCTCTGAGGATCTGAAAAAAAGAATTGTTTCCCTACATAAAGATGGCCGAGGCTATAAGAAGATTGTCAAGACCCTGAAACTGAGCTGCAGCACGGTGGCCAAGACCATACAGCGGTATAACAGGACAGGTTCCCCTCAGAACAGGCCTCGCCATGGTCCACCAAAGAAGTTGAGGTCACGTGCTCAGCGTCATAATCAGAGGTTGTCTTTGGGAAATAGACATATGAGTGCTGCCAGCATTGCTGCAGAGGTTGAAGGGGTTGGGGGGGTCAGCCAGTCAGTGCTCAGACCATACGCCGCACACTGCATCAAATTGGTCTGCATGGCTGTCGTCCCAGAAGGAAGCCTCTTCTAAAGATGATGCACAAGAAAGAGCCGCAAACAGTGTGCTGAAGACAAGCAGACTAAGGACATGGATTACTGGGACATGTCCTGTGGTCTGATGAGACCAAGATAAACTTATTTGGTGTCAGATGGTGTCAAGCGTGTGTGGCGGCAACCAGGTGAGGAGTACAAAGACAAGTGTGTCTTGTCTACAGTCAGGCATGGTGGTGGGAGTGTCATGGTCTGGGGCTGCATGAGTGCTGCCAGCACTGGGGAGCTACAGATCATTGAGGGAACCATGAATGCCGACATGTACTGTGACATACTGAAGCAGAGCATGATCCCCTCCCTTTAGAGACTGGGCCGCAGGGTAGTATTCAAACAAGATAACCACCCCAAACACACCTCCAAGACCACCACTGCCTTGCTAAAGAAGCTGAGGGTAAAGGTGATGGACTGGCCAAGCATGTCTCCAGAACTAAACCCTATTGAACATCTGTGGGGCATCCTCAAATGGAAGGTGGAGGAGCGGGGGTCACTAATATCCACCAGCTCCATGATGTCATCATGGAGGAGAGGAAGAGGACTCCGGTGACAACCTGTGAAGCTCTGGTGACCTCCATGCCTAAGAATGTTAAGGCAGTGCTGGAAAATATTGACACTTTTAGCCCAATTTGGACATTTTCACTTAGGGGTGTACTCACTTTTGTTGCCAGCGGTTTAGACATTAATGGCTGTGTGTTGAGTTATTTTGAGGGGAGAGGAAATTTACACTGTTATACAAGCTGTACACTCACTACTTTACATTGTAGCAAAGTGTCATTTCTTCAGTGTTGTCACATGAAAAGGTACAAGAAAATATTTACATAAAATGTGACTGAGGGGTGTACTTACTTGTGTGAGATACTGTAGATGCATACCAAAAGCCTGTATGCATAAAGCAAAGGGTGGTTCTACCATCTGTGGCCAACATGTCATTCCTGCACATCTTATCTCTCCAGAGAGTCCCGGAGCAAGAAAGAAACAGATAGGCGCAGGGACGACATGACAGGGTGGGACAGTACAGGACAAAAGGAAAGCAGGTAGTTTTCCCTTTAAGAAAAGGGGGGTGTCCTGGGGGTTGGAGGTGTTCCCTGGTGTAATGCCGCGTACACACGACCGCTTTTCTCGACGAGAAAAACGGCATTTTTTTATTTCGCCGAGAAAAACGATCGTCTGTGGGCTTTATGTCGTTTTTCTCGTTGAGAAAAACGGCATAAAAAACGACGAGAAAAAATAGAACATGTTCTAAATTTTCTCGTCGTTTTTTCCAGCATTTTTTTCCGCGGCAGTTTTCCCATAGGGAGACATTGCCGCGGAGCCCACAGACGGTCGTTTTTCTAGTCAAGAGAAAAAATGACGGGAAAAACGACCGTGTGTAGGGAACCAAGCGGTTCCCTCGTTTTTCCTGTCATTATTCACGGCGGTTTTTTAACCGCCGTGAATAATGATCGTGTGTACGCGGCATAAGAATCTGAGAGCAGGAAGTGATGTACAGTCAGTCCTGCAGCAGAAGAGGAAGAAGCTTCCCACCCACCCTCCCTAGGTTTTAGGCGGGGGTATGCAGTTGGGAGGTCGGAACGGTTGTGGCAGTGCTCGGTCTCTGGAAGAGGAGAAAAAGGCTGGAATAGTTAGTAAAATGGTGGTACCCATCTGTGGGATGGGGTTATCGGTAGTAAAATGGTGGTACCCATCCGTGGTATGGGGTTATCGGTAGTAAAATGGTGGTACCCATCTGTGGGATGGGGTTATCGGTAGTAAAATGGTGGTACCCATCTGTGATATGGGGTTATTGGGTACCTTCCGGTCAACGAGGGTTTAACCAGGAAGGGGTAAAATTGTAGGTCACTGCGGACATGTGTACTGTCTCCGAGTCGGTGTCTTGCGACTGGAGGCCTAAGTTAAATAAGTTTTGTCCCAGTGACCAAGTTCTGTGTCGTGGCCTCCAAGACCACCAAGATATGGAAAAAGTTTGTCTGATGTTATGTAAAATGGTTATTTATTTTAAGTTTTGAAATGGTTAAATAAATAGGCCGCGAGGCCAATTTTACTCCACAACTTTGTCAGTTGTTTTATTGGGCAAATGGGAGTTGGGGAGGTTTAGGTCTATCAGGTGGGTTATGACTGAGAATCTGTCCTTAACATGTCATGTGATCACTCACCCCTTGGTGAGGCAATCCTGAGGACAGTGACCTGATCCCAGCACACAGTGACCTGATCCCAGCACACAGTGACCTGATCCCAGCACTCAGTGACCTGATCCCAGCACACAGTGACCTGATCCCAGCACACAGTGACCTGATCCCAGCACACAGTGACCTGATCTCAGCACACAGTGACCTGATCCCAGCACTCAGTGACCTGATCCCAGCACACAGTGACCTGATCCCAGCACACAGTGACCTGATCCCAGCACACAGTGACCTGATCTCAGCACACAGTGACCTGATCCCAGCACTCAGTGACCTGATCCCAACACACAGTGACCTGATCCCAGCACACAGTGACCTGATCCCAGCACACAGTGACCTGATCCCAGCACACAGTGACCTGATCCCAGCACACAGTGACCTGATCCCAGCACACAGTGACCTGATCCCAGCACTCAGTGACCTGATCCCAGCACACAGTGACCTGATCCCAGCACACAGTGACCTGATCCCAGCACACAGTGACCTGATCTCAGCACACAGTGACCTGATCCCAGCACACAGTGACCTGATCCCAGCACTCAGTGACCTGATCCCAGCACACAGTGACCTGATCCCAGCACTCAGTGACCTGATCTCAGCACACAGTGACCTGATCCCAGCACACAGTGACATGATCCCAGCACTCAGTGACCTGATCCCAGCACACAGTGACCTGATCCCAGCACACAGTGACCTGATCCCAGCACTCAGTGACCTGATCCCAGCACACAGTGACCTGATCCCAGCACACAGTGACCTGATCTCAGCACACAGTGACCTGATCCCAGCACACAGTGACCTGATCCCAGCACTCAGTGACCTGATCCCAGCACTCAGTGACCTGATCCCAGCACACAGTGACCTGATCCCAGCACTCAGTGACCTGATCTCAGCACACAGTGACCTGATCCCAGCACACAGTGACCTGATCCCAGCACACAGTGACCTGATCCCAGCACACAGTGACCTGATCCCAGCACACAGTGACCTGATCCCAGCACACAGTGACCTGATCCCAGCACTCAGTGACCTGATCCCAGCACACAGTGACCTGATCTCAGCACACAGTGACCTGATCTCAGCACACAGTGACCTGATCCCAGCACACAGTGACCTGATCCCAGCACACAGTGACCTGATCCCAGCACACAGTGACCTGATCCCAGCACACAGTGACCTGATCCCAGCACTCAGTGACCTGATCCCAGCACTCAGTGACCTGATCCCAGCACTCAGTGACCTGATCCCAGCACACAGTGACCTGATCCCAGCACTCAGTGACCTGATCTCAGCACTCAGTGACCTGATCCCAGCACACAGTGACCTGATCCCAGCACACAGTGACCTGATCCCAGCACTCAGTGACCTGATCCCAGCACACAGTGACCTGATCCCAGCACACAGTGACCTGATCCCAGCACACAGTGACCTGATCCCAGCACACAGTGACCTGATCCCAGCACACAGTGACCTGATCCCAGCACACAGTGACCTGATCCCAGCACTCAGTGACCTGATCCCAGCACACAGTGACCTGATCCCAGCACACAGTGACCTGATCCCAGCACACAGTGACCTGATCCCAGCACACAGTGACCTGATCCCAGCACACAGTGACCTGATCCCAGCACACAGTGACCTGATCCCAGCACACAGTGACCTGATCCCAGCACTCAGTGACCTGATCTCAGCACTCAGTGACCTGATCCCAGCACACAGTGACCTGATCCCAGCACACAGTGACCTGATCTCAGCACACAGTGACCTGATCCCAGCACACAGTGACCTGATCCCAGCACTCAGTGACCTGATCCCAGCACACAGTGACCTGATCCCAGCACTCAGTGACCTGATCCCAGCACACAGTGACCTGATCCCAGCACACAGTGACCTGATCCCAGCACACAGTGACCTGATCACAGCACTCAGTGACCTGATCCCAGCACACAGTGACCTGATCCCAGCACTCAGTGACCTGATCCCAGCACACAGTGACCTGATCCCAGCACACAGTGACCTGATCCCAGCACACAGTGACCTGATCCCAGCACACAGTGACCTGATCCCAGCACACAGTGACCTGATCCCAGCACACAGTGACCTGATCCCAGCACACAGTGACCTGATCCCAGCACTCAGTGACCTGATCTCAGCACACAGTGACCTGATCCCAGCACACAGTGACCTGATCCCAGCACTCAGTGACCTGATCCCAGCACTCAGTGACCTGATCCCAGCACACAGTGACCTGATCCCAGCACACAGTGACCTGATCTCAGCACACAGTGACCTGATCCCAGCACACAGTGACCTGATCCCAACACACAGTGACCTGATCCCAGCACACAGTGACCTGATCCCAACACACAGTGACCTGATCCCAGCACACAGTGACCTGATCCCAGCACTCAGTGACCTGATCCCAGCACACAGTGACCTGATCCCAGCACACAGTGACCTGATCCCAGCACTCAGTGACCTGATCCCAGCACACAGTGACCTGATCCCAGCACACAGTGACCTGATCCCAGCACTCAGTGACCTGATCCCAGCACACAGTGACCTGATCCCAGCACACAGTGACCTGATCCCAGCACTCAGTGACCTGATCCCAGCACACAGTGACCTGATCCCAGCACTCAGTGACCTGATCCCAGCACACAGTGACCTGATCCCAGCACACAGTGACCTGATCCCAGCACACAGTGACCTGATCCCAGCACACAGTGACCTGATCCCAGCACACAGTGACCTGATCCCAGCACACAGTGACCTGATCCCAGCACTCAGTGACCTGATCTCAGCACACAGTGACCTGATCCCAGCACACAGTGACCTGATCCCAGCACTCAGTGACCTGATCCCAGCACACAGTGACCTGATCCCAGCACACAGTGACCTGATCCCAGCACACAGTGACCTGATCCCAGCACACAGTGACCTGATCTCAGCACTCAGTGACCTGATCCCAGCACACAGTGACCTGATCCCAGCACACAGTGACCTGATCCCAGCACACAGTGACCTGATCCCAGCACTCAGTGACCTGATCCCAGCACACAGTGACCTGATCCCAGCACACAGTGACCTGATCCCAGCACTCAGTGACCTGATCCCAGCACACAGTGACCTGATCCCAGCACTCAGTGACCTGATCCCAGCACTCAGTGACCTGATCCCAGCACTCAGTGACCTGATCCCAGCACACAGTGACCTGATCCCAGCACACAGTGACCTGATCCCAGCACACAGTGACCTGATCCCAGCACTCAGTGACCTGATCTCAGCACACAGTGACCTGATCCCAGCACACAGTGACCTGATCCCAGCACACAGTGACCTGATCCCAGCACACAGTGACCTGATCCCAGCACACAGTGACCTGATCCCAGCACACAGTGACCTGATCTCAGCACTCAGTGACCTGATCCCAGCACACAGTGACCTGATCCCAGCACTCAGTGACCTGATCCCAGCACACAGTGACCTGATCCCAGCACACAGTGACCTGATCCCAGCACACAGTGACCTGATCCCAGCACACAGTGACCTGATCCCAGCACACAGTGACCTGATCCCAGCACTCAGTGACCTGATCTCAGCACACAGTGACCTGATCCCAGCACACAGTGACCTGATCCCAGCACTCAGTGACCTGATCCCAGCACTCAGTGACCTGATCCCAGCACACAGTGACCTGATCCCAGCACACAGTGACCTGATCTCAGCACAAAGTGACCTGATCCCAGCACACAGTGACCTGATCCCAACACACAGTGACCTGAACCCAGCACTCAGTGACCTGATCCCAGCACACAGTGACCTGATCCCAGCACTCAGTGACCTGATCCCAGCACACAGTGACCTGATCCCAGCACACAGTGACCTGATCCCAGCACTCAGTGACCTGATCCCAGCACACAGTGACCTGATCCCAGCACACAGTGACCTGATCCCAGCACTCAGTGACCTGATCTCAGCACACAGTGACCTGATCCCAGCACACAGTGACCTGATCCCAGCACTCAGTGACCTGATCCCAGCACACAGTGACCTGATCCCAGCACACAGTGACCTGATCTCAGCACACAGTGACCTGATCCCAGCACACAGTGACCTGATCCCAACACACAGTGACCTGATCCCAGCACTCAGTGACCTGATCTCAGCACACAGTGACCTGATCCCAGCACACAGTGACCTGATCCCAGCACTCAGTGAAATGATCCCAGCACTCAGTGACCTGGTACCATCACCACCATCAGGAGCTCTAGTAAAAAATGGCTTGTAGATAGGTGCACTAAGCTTCTTTTCCACTAGGCGGCTCTGTACCAGAATAGTGTCTGGTTACAGCATATAGGGTCATCAGGTGCTAGGCTCCTTTTAGGTAGAGCCCTCCTGCAGTGATGTCATGGGTGAGTCAGTGCCCTGTTTTAAGCCAGGTTGGGAGGAGTCCTAGCAGCACTTGGGGCATGGGAGCTAAACACCCTACGCCTATGTGGATGTAATCAGCATGTGTAGGCTCTGGATAGCGAAGGAGGCTGGCAGGAGTACACCTACACCAAGAAAGAGCCAGCTGTAGTCTTTCTGTCCCTTATGGAGACTATGGCCTTTCAGGCCAGGCCAAGGCCTCCCTGTGTGAGACTTCTACAGAGACTTTGAAGGTGCTTGGGGTATAATTTTTGAAGCAAAGCAAAAGCAAGTTGTAAACAGGACGGTAAGCAAACTATTTTATTTAGGGACAGGGGCTTTGACTGGCGTTCAGAGAACTTTAACAAAGCCTGTCCAAAGCCTTGTTTTGAATCAAGTGTAAACTAGCCCTAAGGGAGATGGCTGCTGAGGTGCTGCATATGCTTTCACATGTGACTACTGCGCACCGTCCACTAAACGTGATTGACTGTGTAATGTCTAGTGACTCTGAATTGTATGTTAATTTTATGCGACTGTTATGCCATTTCCAGAATTCCTTCAGTAAAGTGCAGCAAACTACTTTATGTGTGTACCTTCCTTCCTTTGAGGGGTCAAGGAACGGGAATGTCATGTGGAGGCCTCTACCATGGAATCGGTCACAAGGTGGCGGAGGGTGCGGCCTCAGCAGGGGAGGACAGTGCCCTAGCAGGACAAGAGCAGAGTTAGGGACTTGTGCTTTTGGTGCCAAATCTAGCCAACCACAATGCCCCACCTACAGGTTGCTTAGACTTTATACATCGGGTGAGCCCACTTGTCCGGGGGGCACCATGACAGCTAGTTAGAGCTTCTGTCACTTTGCCTTGAAAGGAAAAATGTGGTAGATTCTCCTTATGTAGACCATCTTGCTAATCTCCAATGTTTGCCTCTGAGGAGAGGAGCAAAGGGGGCGGGACTTTAAATGAAGCAGGTGTAAGCAAAAGCATAATGAGATAAACCAATTGGAATTTATTGTATATTACAGTTAAGCACACATACAAATTGATTACATGGACATCTGTTGGTCAAGAAATATACATTTACTATAATTACAATGCAATTGAGCATGGCAAATTCATTCCACAGACATTATAGGGTCATGGAGTGTACAATAGGTAAAAAGGTAGCAAGAGTTATGTCATGGTACATCCAAATAAAATTCCAAAGTTCACCAAAGCACAATAAGGTAAAAACATAAGAGAGAGTAATAATGTTTGCCTCTGAAGGTACGTACACACCCAACTCATAACCATTACTAGTGTTATGGGAGAGTACCCTCTGGTAGATCTTTAGTTTATATGATAAATATGAGGAACACATAGGCCAAACTAAAACTTCTGGTGAGGAGCTACATAACTGGAAACAACAATGGGAAAGTCTTTCCTCGGGGGTCCCTGCAAGACAGTGGTTCCCAACCTGGGGGTCGGGACACCCTCGGGGGTCGAATGATGATTTTCCAGGGGTCACCAAATCCTGGGCTGTTCCTGAAGCCCACACCGCTCTCCCAGCCTTTTCTCGGCCGCCCAGCTGGGCTGTTCCTGGAGCCCGCGGCTGCCCATTTAGCCTCTTTGCAGCCGCCCATTCAGTTTACAGCATGGCTGGGGGGCGGAGGCTAGAGGTCAGCTGACTGGTGAGGAATGTGAAGTGGGAGGGGCTAACGGAGACCCTATCTCCTGATTTCGGCATAGGTGTCACTGCTGGGAGACACCACAAAGTCGGAGACACAGTGAAGCGGGAGACACAGTGAGTAACACTACCTGTGATTATAGTTGCCATTAAAAGTCCCCACTACAGTTCTTAGATCAGCAGATGACCTTCATCAAGAGCACCTAAGTTGGCTGATCAGAACTCCCCCCTCAGCACTGCCACTCATCCCAACTCCCCTGCAGCACCGCCACTCATCCCATTCCCCCCACCAGCACTGCCACTCATCCCAACTCCCCACCAGCACTGCCACTCATTCCAACTCCCCACCAGCACTGCCACTCATTCCAACTCCCCACCAGCACTGCCACTCATCCCATTCCCCCCACCAGCACTGCCACTCATCCCAAACTCCACTGCCACTCATTCCAACTCCCCACCAGCACTGCCACTCATCCCAAACTCCACTGCCACTCATTCCAACTCCCCTCCAGCACTGCCACTCATCCCAACTCCGCACCAGCACTGCCACTCATCCCAACTCCCCACCAGCACTGCCACTCCTCCCAACTCCCCACCAGCACTGCCACTCATCCCAACTCCCCACCAGCACTGCCACTCATCCCATTCCCCCCACCAGCACTGCCACTCATCCCAAACTCCCCCCCCAGCACTGCCACTCATCCCAACTCCCCACCAGCACCGCCACTCATCCCATTCCCCCCACCAGCACTGCCACTCATCCCAACTCCCCACCAGCACTGCCACTCATTCCAACTCCCCACCAGCACTGCCACTCATCCCATTCCCCCCACCAGCAGTGCCACTCATCCCAAACTCCACTGCCACTCATTCCAACTCCCCACCAGCACTGCCACTCATCCCATTCCCCCCACCAGCACTGCCACTCATCCCAAACTCCACTGCCACTCATTCCAACTCCCCTCCAGCACTGCCACTCATCCCAACTCCCCACCAGCACTGCCACTCATCCCAACTCCCCACCAGCACTGCCACTCCTCCCAACTCCCCACCAGCACTGCCACTCATCCCAACTCCCCACCAGCACTGCCACTCATCCCATTCCCCCCACCAGCACTGCCACTCATCCCAAACTCCCCCCCAGCACTGCCACTCATCCCAACTCCCCACCAGCACTGCCACTCATCCCATTCCCCCCACCAGCACTGCCACTCATCCCAAACTCCCCCCCAGCACTGCCACTCATCCCAACTCCCCACCAGCACTGCCACTCACCCCATTCCCCCCACCAGCACTGCCACTCATCCCAACTCCCCACCAGCACTGCCACTCATCCCAACTCCCCACCAGCACTGCCACTCATCCCATTCCCCCCACCAGCACTGCCACTCATCCCAAACTCCACTGCCACTCATTCCAACTCCCCTCCAGCACTGCCACTCATCCCAACTCCCCACCAGCACTGCCACTCATCCCAACTCCCCACCAGCACCGCCACTCATCCCAACTCCCCACCAGCACTGCCACTCATCCCAACTCCCCACCAGCACTGCCACTCATCCCATTCCCACCTCCAGCACTGCCACTCATCCCATTCCCCCACCAGCACTGCCACTCATCCCAAACTCCCCCCCCAGCAATGCCACTCATCCCAACTCCCCACCAGCACTGCCACTCATCCCATTCCCACCTCCAGCACTGCCACTCATCCCATTCCCCCCACCAGCACTGCCACTCATCCCAAACTCCCCCCCAGCACTGCCACTCATCCCAACTTCCCACCAGCACTGCCACTCATCCCAACTCCCCACCAGCACTGCCACTCATCCCAAACTCCCCACCAGCACTCCCACTCATCCCATTCCCCCTCCAGCAGCACTGCCACTTATCCCAAACTCCCCACCAGCACTGCCACTCATCCCATTCCCCCCTCCAGCACTGCCACTCATCCCAACTCCCCACCAGCACTGCCACTCATCCCAACTCCCCTCCAGCACTGCCACTCATCCCATTCCCCCCACCAGCACTGCCACTCATCCCAACTCCCCACCAGCACTGCCACTCATCCCAACTCCCCACCAGCACTGCCACTCATCCCATTCCCCCCACCAGCACTGCCACTCATCCCAAACTCCACTGCCACTCATTCCAACTCCCCACCAGCACTGCCACTCATCCCATTCCCCCCACCAGCACTGCCACTCATCCCAAACTCCACTGCCACTCATTCCAACTCCCCTCCAGCACTGCCACTCATCCCAACTCCCCACCAGCACTGCCACTCATCCCAACTCCCCACCAGCACTGCCACTCCTCCCAACTCCCCTCCAGCACTGCCACTCATCCCAACTCCCCACCAGCACTGCCACTCATCCCATTCCCCCCACCAGCACTGCCACTCATCCCAAACTCCCCCCCAGCACTGCCACTCATCCCAACTCCCCACCAGCACTGCCACTCATCCCATTCCCCCCACCAGCACTGCCACTCATCCCAAACTCCCCCCCAGCACTGCCACTCATCCCAACTCCCCACCAGCACTGCCACTCACCCCATTCCCCCCACCAGCACTGCCACTCATCCCAACTCCCCACCAGCACTGCCACTCATCCCAACTCCCCACCAGCACTGCCACTCATCCCATTCCCCCCACCAGCACTGCCACTCATCCCAAACTCCACTGCCACTCATTCCAACTCCCCTCCAGCACTGCCACTCATCCCAACTCCCCACCAGCACTGCCACTCATCCCAACTCCCCACCAGCACCGCCACTCATCCCAACTCCCCACCAGCACTGCCACTCATCCCAACTCCCCACCAGCACTGCCACTCATCCCATTCCCACCTCCAGCACTGCCACTCATCCCATTCCCCCACCAGCACTGCCACTCATCCCAAACTCCCCCCCAGCAATGCCACTCATCCCAACTCCCCACCAGCACTGCCACTCATCCCATTCCCACCTCCAGCACTGCCACTCATCCCATTCCCCCCACCAGCACTGCCACTCATCCCAAACTCCCCCCCCCCAGCACTGCCACTCATCCCAACTCCCCACCAGCACTGCCACTCATCCCAACTCCCCACCAGCACTGCCACTCATCCCAAACTCCCCACCAGCACTCCCACTCATCCCATTCCCCCTCCAGCAGCACTGCCACTCATCCCAAACTCCCCACCAGCACTGCCACTCATCCCATTCCCCCCTCCAGCACTGCCACTCATCCCAACTCCCCACCAGCACTGCCACTCATCCCAACTCCCCTTCAGCACTGCCACTTATCCCATTCCCCCCACCAGCACTGCCACTCATCCCATTCCCCCCACCAGCACTGCCACTCATCCCATTCCCCCCACCAGCACTGCCACTCATCCCATTCCCACCACCAGCACTGCCACTCATCCCATTCCCCCCACCAGCACTGCCACTCATCCCAAACTCCCCCCCAGCACTGCCACTCATCCCAACTCCCCACCAGCACTGCCACTCATCCCATTCCCTGCACCAGCACTGCCACTCATCCCATTCCCCCCACCAGCACTGCCACTCATGCCAAACTCCCCCCCAGCCCTGCCACTCATCCCAACTCCCCACCAGCACTGCCACTCATCCCATTCCCCCCCCCCCAGCACTGCCACTCATCCCATTCCCTAAACCCCCCACAAAGGAGTAATAGAATGAATACAAATAGATAATACACGGAAGGGAGAGGAAAAGAGGGGGAGGAACAAAGAAAAAGGGAGAGAAAGAATAAGAGAAAGAACAAGAAAGATGGCTAGAGAGAGGGATGGGGAAAAAAACAAGAAATTAGGATAGAGAGAGATAAAATGGAAAGAAAGGAGAACAAAGAGTGGTACATCCTAAAATGTACCATAATGCCCCGCACACACGACCGTTTTTCCCGTCTGAAAAAGTCAGATGAGAGCTTTTCGTCAGGAATCCCGGCCATGTGTATGCTCCATCGGACAGGAAAACTGCCGGAAAAAAAAAGAGAGCAGGATCTCTTTTTTCCCGTCAGGAAAAATTCCTAGCGGGAAAACCGTTCGTCTGTATGCTTTTCCGACGGGAAAAAAAACCACGCATGCTCGGAAACAATTTGACGCATGCTCGGAACCATAGAACTTCTTTTTGTCAGCTCGTCGTAGTCTTTTAGGTCACCGCGTTCTTGGCAGTAAAAAGTTCACCGGACCTTTGTGTGACCGTGTATATGCAAGGCAGGCTTGAGAGGAATTCCGTCGGGAAAACCATAGTTTTTTTTTTCCGACGGGAAAACCGGTCGTATGTTCAAGGCATAAGGGGTTTTAACATTGTACGAGTGGGAGGGACTCAGGGAGCGCTAAATGTCCGTGGGTTAGGGGCGCAAATTACTTGTCTTGCCTTGGGTGCTGACAACCCACGCTATGAAAATAATTTTATTGTTAGGGGTCCCCACAACTTGGGAAATTTTAGCAAGGGGTCACGGCACTAGAAGGTTGAGAACCACTGCTGTAAGATATAATAAACATAATCTTGATCCCAAAACTGCTAACGACTTGGACTCTGAGAACTGGACAGATTCCTTGCTGGTAATCCTGCTTAGAGAAATGTACGGGGCCCCGGCTCATATAACGTTCTGGCTGATTGTGCCGTGTTAGGTCACTCCGAGCTGGAATGCAAACCAACAACTACAAATCCCCCACATGCAACGTCTTCTCACACAGTCATGACGTTCCCATCAGGTTCTGATCCCAAGGCAGATGAGCTAAGGCTAGTATTCTGCTTTAGGCCCCTTTCACACGCTCCAGTCTTCTTTTATGTCCGTTGACACCCACCAAAAAACCCAATCCAATTTCGTCTGCTAAAAACAGACAGATGGGGATCCATTCTCCATCCATCTGGCAGATCGGATCAGAAGGCAGTCAGGTGTAGACATGTGCACTGCCGAAAAAATTAGTTTTTTCCGTTTTCGTTATTTTCTTTTTTTTTTCTTTTTTCGGAAATTCGGGAAATTCGAAAAATTAGTTTTTTTCGTGTTTTTGCTTTTTTCGGAAATTCAGGAAACTCGTAATACGAATTTTCGAATTCCGAATTGTCAAATTTAAAGTGGAGCTCCACCCTAAATAGCAACTTTTGCTATTTGGAACCCTCCCCCCCTCCGGTGTCACAATTGACACCTTTCAGGAGGGAGGGGGTGAAGATACCTGTCTAAGACAGGTATTTTCACCCACATCCGGGAGTCCTCTCTCCGGGAATCTGCGGGAGTTACGTCACTTCCCGCAGACTTCCCTTGGTGTTCTGGGAGACACTCGGCTCCCAGAACACAGGAGCACCAATCAGAACGGTGCAGCGCGACTCGCGCATGCGCCGTAGGGAACCGGGCATGAAGCCGCAGGGCTTCACTTCCTGGTTCCCTCAGCGAGGATGGCGGAGGGAGCAGCAGAGCGAGGAGCGGTCGCTCGTCCTCTGCTGCGGACATCGCTGGACTCCAGGACAGGTAAGTGTCCAAATATTAAAAGCCAGCAGCTGCTGTAGCTGTAGCTGCTGGCTTTTAATCTTTTTTTTTCCGGCGGAGCTCCGCTTTAAGAATTTCCAAAAAAACGAATAAAACAAAAATGAAAAAAAAACTATTTTTCGAATTTCCGAAAAAAGCAAAAAAACGAAAAAAAAGAATTTCCGATTTTTGGAAATCCTAGTAATTCTAAAAATTCGGAATTTGGAAATTCAACTTTCCAAATTTCCCATTTTCGAATTTTGGATTTTCGAATTTTGCAATTTCTAATTTTTGAATCTCGAATTTTCGAAATTTCTAATTTTCGAAATTTGCGAAAATTCGCAAATTTGGAAATTCGAAAATCCGAATTTCTGAAATTCCGAATTTCGGAAATTCAAAAATCCGAAATTCCGAATTTCGGGATTTCGAAAATCCGAATTTCCGAAATTCGAAAATTTGAAATTTCGGAAATCCGAAAATTCGGAAATTGAAAAATTCGGAAATTCGGAAATTCGAAAATCCGAAAATTCGGAAATTCGAAAATCCGAAAATTCGGAAATTGAAAAATTCGGAAATTCGGAAATTTCGGAATTAACGAATTTCTCTAAATTCGTGAAAAACAAATTAGAAACTAAACGAATTGCACATGTCTAGTCAGGTGTAAACGGACAGGCGGTCTGTTTTACATCCAAACGCCCCATAGAGGAGACCAGGTTGTCTCTGCATAAGCGGAGCAAATACGGACCAGCCATGAGATCAGCAGACATATTCCCCGCTGAGCAAATGGATTCCTTGATTGCTTACTGTTGTGATCTATAATTGGCCCACAGCAATCACATGGTATCTGGCTACCTTTACCATGGTAATTGCTGTAGCCAATCACATGACTCATTCATACATCCTGTGTAATGTTAGCAAAAGCTCAATATACCTCCATATTTTCACTTTTGCTGAATGGGCACACATTCCCATAGACATACTTGCCTTGCCTTACCACATAGAAGGACCATAACTGAAATACTGACATATATTGTTTGATACTTATCTGATTTAAAACATTACACTATGTCACCAAAAGTATTGGGACGCCTGCCTTTACACATGAACTTTAATGGCATCCCAGTCTTAGTCCGTAGGGGTTCAATATTGAGTTATAACAGCTTCAACTCTTCTGGGAATTCTGTCCACAAGGTTTAGGAGTAAAGCCTTGTACACACGACCGTTTTTCTCGGCAAGAAAACTGCTGGGAGAGCTTTTTGCCGAGAAAACCGGCCGTGTGTATGGTTTCTCGACAGGAAAACTGCCGGGAATCTAGACGAGAAAAATAGAGAACCTGCTCTCTATTTTTCTCTTCTGGATTCTCGGCAGAGTTTTCCTGCCGAGAAAACCGGTCGTCTGTATGCTTACCTGTTCCACGGTAAACCCGCGTATGCTCGAAAAGACTTTGATGCATGCGTGGTAGAATACAAGGTTAGTGTGGGGTGTAGCAAGATGGCAGCGACGGCATCGAATGTGACGAGCGCCACTTGTCGTAGTCTATGACGTCACCGCGTTCTTGCCATTCAAAAGAACGGCGGTTCTTTTGAATGCCCGTCTGTACACAGGGCTTGGCAAGGGAAGCTTGCCGGGAATCCCTTTGGGAAAACCAACGTTTTTTTTTCCGACGGGATTCCCGCCCGTGTGTACAGGGCTTGTGTCTATGGGAATGTTTGACTATTGTTCCAGAAGCACATATGTGAGGTCAGACACTGATGATGGATGAGCAGGCCTGGCTCGCAGTCACTGCTCTAATTCATCCCAAAGGGTTGAGGTCAGGATTCTGTTCAGGCCAGTCAAGTTCCTCCACTCCAAACTCGCTCATCCATGTCTTTATGGACCTTGCGGTGTGAACTGGTCCAAATCCTTTGGTGGAGGGGGGATTATGGTGGGGGGGGTGTTTTTCAGGGGTTGGGCTTGGCCCCTTAGTTCCAGTGAAGGGAACTCTTAAGGCATCAGCATACCAAGACATTTGGGACAATTTCATGCTCCCAACTTTGTGGAAACAGTTTGGGGACGGCCCCTTCCTGTTCAAACATGACTGCACACCAGTGCAACAAGCAAGGTCCATAAAGACATGGATGAGCGAGTTTGGAGTGGAGGAACTTGACTGGCCTGCACAGAGTCCTGGCCTCAACCCGATAGAACACCTTTGGGACGAATTAGAGCGGAAACTGCAAAGCCAGGCCTTCTCATCCAACATCAGTGGCTAACCTCACAAATGTGCTTCTGGAAAAATGGTCAAACATTCCCATAGACACCCTCCTAAACCTTGTGGACGGCCTTCCCAGAAGAGTTGAAGCTGTTATAGCTGCAAAGGGCGGGGCCAACTAAATATTGAACCCTACAGACTAAGACTGGGATGCCATTAAAGTTCATGTGTGTGTTTAAAGGCAGGTGTCCCAATACTTTTGGTAATATAGTGTACATCCCATAGTTGGGAGACTCTATAACTTTCCTACGGTTTTTTGTTTTACCCAAGACATGTAGCAGAATACATTTTGGCCTAAATTTATGAAGAAATGTGATTTTATTGGATATGTTTTCTAACAGAAAGTAGAAAATATTTTTTTTTTTTCCAAAAATTTGGGACTTTTTGTTTATATAATAAAAACATGTAAAAGCCCAGTGGTGATCAAATACCACCAAAAGAAAGCTCTATTTGTGTGAAAAAAAAATGATATAAATGTAATTTGGGTACAGCGTTGTATGACCGCGCAATTGGCACTTAAAGTAGCGCAGTGCTGAATGGCAAAGAATGGCCTGGTCATGAAGGGGAGTAAAACCCTCCGTAGCTGAAGTGGTTAAGCCTTGAGAGCATACGTGTGTTGAAATCTTCACCAACATTTGCTCGGTCAGATTGTACAGAACAGCTTATATATTATTTAATGTGAATTATCTTGTTGGGTTTAGCTAAACTTTTCACACATCTCAGGTTCTTTCATGATAGGTGTCAGGCCTGGGAAACAACGTCAAATACTCTGAAAGTCTAAACTGTTATCTATTCCCCGTGTTCCTCTCGTGTCATTATTTATTTTCTATGTTTCTAAGCCAAAAATATCTGGAAAGAAAGGCATTACCTGGTGATGACATCATCACATGTCTACACAGAGGTGGGATGTGGGTGGAAATGTACCTGTGCACCATGTTATTTCATGGGAGCACCAGAGGGGTCTACAGCTCCCACGAGTCTGTGCCTTGACTTGTGCACAGACATTTTTCACCCGGTGGGGCTTGGGTAGTTATTGGGTGGAAACGTGAGACTGCTAGAGATTTCCACATCATGCCCATCATAGGTCCCCATCAAGGTTGGGAAAGACCAGGAGATACAGATCTAAATCCAGACAATGCCAACGTAATCACGCCAGTATTGCCCTTCCAAGACTTCCAAGGGAGTTAGGAGATCGGTCACCTGGTCACACTGGTGATTTCCACATCATGCCTATCTTAGGTCCCCATGAAGGTGGGGAAAGACCAGGATATACATATCTGAATCCAGACAATTCCAACGTAATCATGCCAGTATTGCCCTTCCAAGACTTCCAAGGGAGTTAGGAGCCCGGTCACCCTGGTAATTTCCACATCATGCCTATCATAGGTCCCCATCAAGGTGGGGAAAGACCGGGAGATACAGATCTGAATCCAGACAATGCCAACGTAATCACACCAGTAGTGCCCTTTCAAGACTTCCAAGGGAGTTAGGAGACCGGTCACCCGGTCACCCTGGTGATTTCCACATCATGACCATCATAGGTCCCCATCAAGGTGGGGAAAGACCGGGAGATACAGATCTGAATACAGACAATGCCAATGTAATCACTCCAGTATTGCCCTTCCAAGACTTCCAAGGGAGTTAGGAGACCGGTCACCCGGTCACCCTGGTGATTTCCACATCATGCCTATCATAGGTCCCCATCAAGGTGGGGAAAGTCCAGGAGATACAGATCTGAATCCAGACAATGCCAACGTAATCACGCCAGTTTTGCCCTTCCAAGACTTCCAAGGGAGTTAGACCGGTCACCCTGGTGATTTCCACATCATGACCATCATAGGTCCCCATCAAGGTGGGGAAAGACCGGGAGATACAGATCTGAATCCAGACAATGCCAATGTAATCACTCCAGTATTGCCCTTCCAAGACTTCCAAGGGAGTTAGGAGACCGGTCACCCTGGTGATTTCTACATCATGCCTATCATAGGTCCCCATCAAGGTGGGGAAAGACCAGGAGATACAGATCTGAATCCAGACAATGCCAACGTAATCACGCCAGTATTGCCCATCCAAGACTTCCAAGGGAGTTAGGAGACCGGTCACCTGGTCACCCTGGTGATTTCCACATCATGCCCATCATAGGTCCCCATCAAGGTGGGGAAAGCCTGGGAGATACAGATCTGAATCCAGACAATGCCAACGTAATCATGCCAGTATTGCCCTTCCAAGACTTCCAAAGGTATTAGGATACCGGTCACCCTGGTGATTTCCACATCATGCCCATCATAGGTCCCCATCATGGTGGGGAAAGACCAGGAGATACAGATCTGAATCCCGGCAATGCCAACGTAATCACGCAAGTATTGCACTTCCAAGACTTCCAAGGGAGTTAGGAATCCGGTCACCCGGTCACCCTGGTGATTTCCACATCATGCCCATCATAGATCCCCATCAAGGTGGGCAAAGACCAGGAGATACAGATCTGAATCCAGACAATGCCAACGTAATCACAGCAGTATTACCCTTCCAAGACTTCCAAGGGAGTTAGGAGACTGGTCACCCGGCCTAAGAAGAAAATCCGGCAGTGACCATTCACCCTGCCCAAGGTGAGAATCCAACAGTGGCCGGTCGGCATCAACAGTAAAAAAAATGGACAAGGGTGATAAAGGAAAAAAACAAGTCAACACTCAAGGTCAAACTAGACATTTCTCTATAGAACAGTGAGGAAACTATTTTTCCTGGAGTAAGTAAGAGGAGCTGCGCTCTTACTTACTATATTTACTCTTGATGTGCTATCTCACGTTTGAGCTCCTGCAGTGTTTTTTCATTAAATTTTTTCTTTTGCACTATATTAGGTAGCGCTGTATTTTTTCCATTTTATCCCTATATTTTTCCTGGAGTTCATTGATGTGGGCTGCCCTGTCATTTTCCCTATGCCTAAATTTCCATTGATGCGGGCTGCCCTGTCCTCTTCCTTATGCCTAAACTTCTATTGATGTGGGCTGCCCTGTCCCCTTCTTTCTGCTTAAACTTCCAGTGATGTGGGCTGCTCTGACCACTTCCTGCTGCTTAAACTTCCAGTGATGTGGGCTGCCCTGTCCCCTTCCTTCAGCCTAAACTTCCAGTCATGTGGGCTGCCCTGTCCTCTTTCTTCTGCTTAAACTTCCAGTGATGTGGGCTTCCCTGTCCTCTTCCTGCTGCTTAAACTTCCAGTGATGTGGGCTGCCCTGTCCTCATCCTTCTGCTTAAACTTCCAGCGCTGTTGGCTGCCCTGTCCTCTTCCTGCTGCTTAAACTTCCAGTAATGTAGGCTGCCCTGTTCTCTTCCTTCTGCTTAAACTTCCAGTGCTGTGGGCTGCCCAGTCCTCTTCCTTCTGCCTAAGCTTTCAGTGATGTGGGCTGCCCTGTCCCCTTCTTTCTGCTTAAACTTCCAGTCATGTGGGCTGCCCTGTCCTCATCCTTTTGCTTAAACTTCCAGTGATGTGGGCTGCCCTGTCCTCTTCCTTCTGCTTAAACTTCCAGAGCTGTGGGCTGCCCTGTCCTCTTCCTGCTGCTTAAACTTCCAGTGATGTGGGCTTCCCTGTCCTCTTCCTGCTGCTTAAACATCCATTGATGTGGGCTGCCCTGTCCTCTTCCTTCTGCTTAAACTTCCAGTGATGTGGGCTACCCTGTCCTCTTCCTTCTGCTTAAACTTCCAGTGATGTGGGCTTCCCTGTCCTCTTCCTTCTGCTTAAACTTCCAGTGATGTGGGCTGACCTGTCCTCTTCCTGCTGCAGAACTTCCAGCACTGTGGGCTGCCCTGTCCTCTTCCTGTTGCTTAAACTTCCAGTGATGTGGGCTGACCTGTCCTCTTCCTGCTGCTTAAACTTCCAGTGATGTGGACTGACCTGTCCTCTTCCTGCTGCAGAACTTCCAGTACTGTGGGCTGCCCTGTCCTCTTCCTGCTGCTGAACTTCCAGCACTGTGGGCTGCCCTGTCCTCTTCCTGCTGCTGAACTTCCAGCACTGTGGGCTGCCCTGTCCTCTTCCTGCTGCTGAACTTCCAGCACTGTGGGCTGCCCTGTCCTCTCCTTGAATAAATTGGCATTTGAAACAGATATCTAAAGCTGTATGAAAAGTCTTTTAGCTAAACTCCAGCTTTAAATTTGGAGCACCCATGCAAGAAATGCGCTCCTCCGCTCGTTTCATAAAGCATATTTATTTTTTAATGTAAGCCGTTTTTGTCCAATTACCTCTTCAACGTTTTTCTGCAACACAAATATCTTCTCTCTCTGCAAACTCCAATTCTGGTTTCTGCAATAAAAAACAGAAAAACTGCGAATGTGCGGAAGAGAAGTAATTATGCCTGCGAGCGCCGCTCGTTGTTTACAGGTAATCAGGAGCCACTTCTCCTCCGATACGTCTCTCATTCAACTTCTTCCACACAAGATTAAATACAAGCTGTTACACCGGGAGATTGCACACAGATTGCTACACCACAATATGCCGGGACTTAATAAAATGGTTATTCTTTCTCCAGAAAAAAGTTTCACTTAAAAATATTAGGGTCACACAACCCCAGATTATTCCATCCCCTCTATATTAACGTTGGGCGAACGGTTTGGGCCGAGCAAAAGTTTGCTGAACACCCAAATTCTCTGTGCATTCGGCGGGATATTCGCCCGCCGATTGCACGGTCAATATGTGGGGAGTGGGGCCGGGAAGCCGGCCGCCGCGTCCTTAACAACGAATGAGTCATCAGCTGTCAGCGGGCTTCCCCACCGACAGCTGAAAGAAAAAAAAATTGATGAAAAAATTGGAGTGGGGTCCCCCAAGTCAAAAAGAAAAAAAAATGGCGTGGGCTCCCCCCCCCCCCAATTTCCATACCAGACCCTTATCCCAGCACGCAGCCTGGCAGGCCATGTATCAATGCAATTTTAATTTTATTTTTAATAATCGTTTTTAAAGGAGCAGTGATTTTAATAATGCTTAAAGTGAAACAAAAAAAATGAAAAATTTCTTTAAATATGGGGTCTGGGGGGTCCCCTTGGTTTGCCTGTAAAGCGGCGCATCTGTACCATGTATAGAACCTGCTGCAGCAAAAATGACATTTCTATAGAAAAAAAATACATTTAAAATGATTTGCGGTTGCCATCGCTGGCAATACAAAAAAAATTGAAAACATGTCATTTTTATATTTTTTTTAAACAAAGTGGGGTCCCCCCTAAAATCCACACCAGACCATTATGTTAGCGCTTAGCAGGAAAAGGGGGGGTTTGCGTGAGCAGCCCCCCCTCCTGAACCATACCAGGCCATATGCCCTCAACATGGGGGGGGTGCTTGGGGGCAGGGGGGCTCTGCCCCCCCGGTGTTGAGGGCATGTGTCCTGACATGGTTCAGGAGGGGGGCTGCTCGCTCGTTCCCCCCTCGCCCCTTTCCTGGCCTTCCAGACTGAGTGCCAAGATAAGGGTCTGGTATAGATTTTGGGGATACCCCACACAGTTTTTTTTTTATAAAATGTGGCATGCGGGGGAGCCCTACACCATTTTTCTCTTCTTTTTTTTGTGATTCGAGGCATTATCCGGGCATTGGCAACGACAAGTCATTTTTTTTTTCTAATTAATCGTTTTTACTGCAGCAGGTTCTATACACAGTACAGAAGCGCCACTTTACAGGCAGATTAAGGGGACCCCCCCCCCCCCAGGCACTATATTTAAAGACATTTTACATTTTTATTGTTTCACTTTAAGCATCATTTAAATCACTGCACCTTTAAAAATAATAAATAAATAAAAATTGCAATGATAAGTGTCCCCCAAGGCAGTACCCAGGCACTCCCATACCCTTTTTATGGCCAATAACTTGCAAATGAGCCTTCAAAATGGGGACTTGATTTTTCAAGTTCAGGTCCCATAGACTTCAAGGGGTTCGGTGTTCGTTCTGAACGTTTTTCGATGTTCAGCTGTTCTGGCGCAAACCGAACCGGGGGGGGGTTTCGGCTAGGGTGACCACATTTCCAAATTGCTATTCAGGGACGCACCCCCTCTCTCACCTTCCCCAAAAAAAGGTGAGGGGGAGGGGAAATGTAGTCTCAGGGTTGATGGGGAATTTGGCGGCAGGTTATTTGTCAGGTGAATGTGCCACTTGCCACCAGATGCAGTGCCGCTTACCACCAATAGCCTGCCACCAGATGCAGTGCTGCTGTCACTCCCTCTGCATGAGCCACGTGCGTAGAAGTAAAGGAGTGGCGTCACTATCTGGAGAGTGAAGATCACACCAGTCCCTGCTGCTTGCCGCTGGGTGCCGGAGAAGGAGGAGGTGCCGAGGTGGGTGGGGACAGCAGTGCTGCACTAGGCGAGGCCTCGCTCCTGGTCTCACTGTCTGAGAGTAAATTGTCACTGGTTGCAAGATGCTAGGCAGTGCTGGCCCTTGCAATCAGTTTCGGAAATTTAGTTATTAGTTAATAGGGGGTGGCTGTGTCCTCTATTTCATTCCGAGAAATTGTATTGTGAAGGTGCCTGGGACCCAGGACAGACATGTCAATTGCGGGACAGTCCCGGGCAATCCGGGACATGTGGGCACCCTAGTTTCGGCCAATGTCTACTCGATATGTTCTCCCTCCTGCATTGTGTCAACTATTTTGGATTTATATAAGAATATCCCAAGAACGTTAATATATACAGTGGAGGAAAAGATTTTGACGCGTTTCATGGACTGCATTTACCCTTCCTCTGCAACTTATGGGGGCAGGGCTTTTTCCAGCAGGGGAATGCAGCTTCAGCACCTGAAGCACTGCATGTATGTAATGGCAACGGGTGCTACGGTGTGCTGAAGGGCTTATTGATGCTGGCTGCTTTGGACTTATTGTCGCTGGGATGGGGGACTCTATTGTTGAGGTGGGTCTTATGCTGCTGGTGAAGGATTTATTGTTGCTAGTATAGTTAGTTAGATCTATTGTTGTTGGGTTGTCAGTTGTCGCTGGGAGGGGTTTACTGTTGAGGGAGGGGTCTACTGATGCTGGCTGCTGGGAGATCTATTGTCGCTGTGGGGTATATTTTTGCAGGTCCTTAACCCTTCCCTCCATGTGCCTGCATATATACTTAAAATAAGATACATACCTTTCTTTTTTCCAATGTTGGGTTGGGGATGTCATGGGTGATGAGTGGTGGATGGTCCTTTCTCTGAAGTCCTCTGGGCCCAGGCTACGTTATAATATCTTCCTTTAAAGGGCAGGTTCATGACTGTCAGGACCCAGGGGGTTGCATGACACTTCCCATCATTCAACCTGACCCAGACCCGACTTGATCCCCACGTGAATTTGCAAACAAGCCCCCCCCAGCTAAGCCTAGCTGGGACCACGCTGTCTTCCTCCAAACGTCCTCTAGGATCTTGCACCAGGGAAGAGCTTCTGCATAGGGGGTCTCTTCCTTCAGAACTGGACTCAGGAACACTGAAACTCCTGCTGCGACTATTTATGAGCGCTCTCCTTAGGGATTGGCTGGAGTTCCATACACATTGAGGCTGCATTCCTTGTCCTTTCTCCCACTATACTTCTAGAATCCTCTAGAACAGGTGTCCCCAACCTTCCCGGCACCAGAGAACAGCCAAAGCGATGACAACCTCTCATGGACCGAGGGGGAGGGGGGTAGTTGCTGTCTGTTACATCGGAGGGGGGGGGGGGTGAAGCCTGGTACCTCTGGGGGGGAAGGTGTGCAGCCTTTTACCTCCAGAGAGGGGGGGGGTGGGTGCTGCCTTTTACCTCCAGGGGGAAGGTGTGCAGCCTTTTACCTCCAGCAGAGAAGGGGCGGTGGGTGCTGCCTTTTACCTCCAGGGGGGAAGGTGTGCAGCCTTTTACCTCCAGAGAAGGGGGGGTGCTGCCTTTTTACCTCCAGGGGGAAGGTGTGCAGCCTTTTACCTCCAGAGAAGGGGGGGTGCTGCCTTTTTACCTCCAGGGGGGAAGGTGTGCAGCCTTTTACCTCCAGAGAAGGGGGGGTGGGTGCAGCCTTTTACCTCCAGGGGGGAAGGTGTGCAGCCTTTTACCTCCAGAGGAGGGGGGTTTGCTGCCTTTTACCTCCAGGGGGGCAGGTATGAAGCCTTTTACCTCCAGAGAAGGGGGGGTGGGTGCTGCCTTTTACCTCCAGGGGGGAAGGTGTGCAGCCTTTTACCTCCAGAGAAGGGGGGTGCTGCCTTTTTACCTCCAGGGGGGAAGGTGTGCAGCCTTTTACCTCCAGAGAAGGGGGGGGTGCTGCCTTTTTACCTCCAGGGGGGAAGGTGTGCAGCCTTTTACCTCCAGAGAAGGGGGGGTGGGTGCAGCCTTTTACCTCCAGGGGGGAAGGTGTGCAGCCTTTTACCTCCAAAGAAGGGGGTGGGTGCTGCCTTTTACCTCCAGGGGGGAAGGTGTGCAGCCTTTTACTTCCAGAGAAGGGGGGGCTGGGTGCTGCCTTTTACCTCCAGGGGGGAGGTGTGCAGCCTTTTACCATCCAGGGGGGAGGTGTGCAGCCTTTTACTTACAGAGAAGGGGGGGTGGGTGCTGCCTTTTACCTCCAGGGGGGAAGGTGTGCAGCCTTTTACCTCCGGGGGGGAGGTGTGCAGCCTTTTACCTACAGAGAAGGGGGGGTGGGTGCTGCCTTTTACCTCCAGGGGGGAAGGTGTGCAGCCTTTTACCTCCAGAGAAGGGGGGGGTGGGTGCTGCCTTTTACCTCCAGGGGGGAAGGTGTGCAGCCTTTTACCTCCAGAGAAGGGGGGTGCTGCCTTTTTACCTCCAGGGGGGAAGGTGTGCAGCCTTTTACCTCCAGAGAAGGGGGGGGTGCTGCCTTTTACCTCCGAGGGGAAGGTGTGCAGCCTTTTACCTCCAGAGAAGGGGGGGGTGCTGCCTTTTTACCTCCAGGGGGGAAGGTGTGCAGCCTTTTACCTCCAGAGAAGGGGGGTGGGTGCTGCCTTTTACCTCCAGGGGGGAAGGTGTGCAGCCTTTTACTTCCAGAGAAGGGGGGGCTGGGTGCTGCCTTTTACCTCCAGGGGGGGAAGGTGTGCAGCCTTTTACCTCCAGAGAAGGGGGGGCTGGGTGCTGCCTTTTACCTCCAGAGAAGGGGGGTGGGTGCTGCCTTTTACCTCCCGGGGTGGAAGGGGGTGGTGCGTGCAGCCTGTCACCTCCCTTGTGTGAGCACCACCTGTCACATCCAAGGGGGAGGTGTTTGTGTAACCTGGCCCCTTGGAGGGGGTTGGCGTGTGTTGGTGCAACCTGTCACCTCTGGAGGGCGAGGGAGTGTGCCTCCTCTTCTTCTTCTCCATAGGTAAGGTCACCCCAAAGAGGAAAGGGGGTGGTGGTGTTGGAGAAAGGGAAGCGGGCACCTTCTGGTGGTGGGAGGGTGGCAGTGCAGGTTCTGCTGGCTAGCTTATCTGCCACCCACCCCCAGCCATGTGGCCCGGCCCCCCAACAGGCCACAGACCGGCACCAATTGCCCGAAGGTTGAGGACCTCTGCTCTAGAAGACAGGGAAAGTAACAGAGCAGAAGCCTGTGGAACACCGAGCAGGCCTAAATAATCAACCCCTGCCCCACTGATTACTGGGGAGCCAAGCTAAATTTACCCGGCAGCCTACTCTACGCTAGGAGGGTGCTAAAGTTGTAATCTTTATTTAAAATAAACGTGGCCATGTTGCTAGGTGCCCTTTGGTTTTATGCCTCCTTTAATGGTCCATTCACCCGAAGTCTACGATGGTCCAGGAGCGCTCTCCTCCTTGGAACGTTCGGCACGCAGTGACGGCGAAAGCACTCAGCACCGGACCATCCCTCATCCCCGCTGACTGCTTTATATGCTTTCCGGCTCCATTACTGTCAGAGGCGGCGCATGGTTGAGTTATGGGGCCCACCTCGTCCACATTTGTTTCTTTTTCCCCTCTTGTTGGATGAACATTTCGGGACAATTCAATTAACAATGATTACACTTTGCATTTTTTTTTTTCCCCCCTCTTTATTTAAAATATTATTTTTTTTCTTGTATATGCAAAGCCGGGAAATCTGCCAATTCTTGCAGACTGAAGCCTTCTGGGCTGTCAGGGAGATGATAATAGCCAGGAGCTTCGCCAACGCCTGTCTTCTTTAATGTCTTTGTGTGAAGCCTACAAAGATGTGGCCTTCTACGGCCTTTGCCTGTGCCATGCTGCATTCACACACCGGCTCCTCTTCTTTCCTTTTATACCGCCAGCTACGCGTTTGACTACCAATCTACCACTTACCACTCAGCAGGGCCGCCATCAGGAATTTTGGGGCCCCTTACACAGCTTCAGGCATGGGCCCTCTGGAGCAGAGGAGATCCGGGGGGGGGGGGGGTGCTGCCGCCGCAAATTGAGGAGCCGGGGGGGGGGGGGGGCTGCCGCGAATTGAGAAGCGGGGGGTGCCACGAATTGAGAAGCAGGGGGGTGCTGCCGCCGCAAATTGTTAAGGTCGGGGAAGCTTTGGGTGCTGATGAAAAGAAAAAAAAAGGGGGGGGGGGTTTGCCATCTGGGGCCCTGGGGACCTCCGGGCCTCTGGGGACCTCTGGGCCCCTTACAAAAGTTTAAAAAATAAATAAATTAATTAATAAAAAAATTATACATAAAAAATAAAAAAAATAAAAAGGGGGCCCTGGGGACCTCCGGGCCTCTGGGGACCTCTGGGTCCCTTACAAAAAAAAAATGTTATAAAAAAAAAAATTATAAGAAATAAATAAAAAAAGAGGCGTTGCCATCCGGGGCCCTGGGGACCTCTGGGCCCCTTACAAAAAAAATAAAAAATAATAATTTATAAAAAAAAATAAAAAGGGGGGTTGCCATCCGGGCCCCTGGGTCATCAGAAGAACATTAACCAACACAATATTCTTTCTTTCTTTTCAAATTCACAGACTTTTATTTCTGTTGACATAAAACATAATAAAAAAGACCAGATTTCAAGAGATTCCACGCTGATACATTGTACTTTATTCTTCTACATAAATGCGGGGGGGGGGGGGGGTTCAGCTGGAACGCAGGGGGAACACAGTAACGGCACCTCCAGCACCAAATGTAAGTAATGGCAAAGGGTGATGGGGTGTGCTGGATGGTCTATGGATGCTGGCGGCTTGGGGATCTATTGTTGCTGGGTGGGGCTGTATTGTTGTTTTTTGGGGATCTATTGTTGTTGGAGAGTCTATTGGTGCTGGCTGCTCGGGGATCTATTGTTGTCCATGGGTGGCTCTATTGTTGTTGGTGGGGAATCTTTTGTTGTTGTTGGGGATCTATTGTTGCTAGATGCTGGAGGGTCTATTGATGCTGGCTGCTGGGGGGGGTCTATTGTTGTCGGGGGGAGGCTCTATTGTTTTTGGTGGGGAATCTATTGTTGTTGGGGGATCTTTTGTTGCTGGCTGCTGGAGGGTCTATTGTTGTCAGGGGGTGGCTCTATTGTCGCTGGGGGGGCTATATTGTTGTTGGTAGGGGTCTATTGTTGTTGTTGGGGTATCTATTGTTGTTATTAAGGGATCTATTGTTGCTGGTTGCTGGAGGGATCTTTTGTTGTCGGGTGGCTCTATTGTTGTTGGTGGGGAATCTTTTGTTGTTGGGGATCTATTGTTGCCTGATGCTGGAGGGTCTATTGGTGCTAGCTGCTGGGAGACCTATTGTTGTCGGGGTGGCTCTATTGTTGTTGGTGGGGAATATTTTGTTGTTGTTGGGGATCTATTGTTGCCACATGCTGGAGGGTCTATTGATGCTGGCTGCTGGGGGATCTATTGTTGTCGGGGGTGGCTCTATTGTTGTTGGTGGGGAATCTATTGTTGTTGTTGGGGATCTTTTGTTGCTGGCTGCTGGAGGGTCTATTGGTGCTGGCTCCTGGGGGATCTATTGTTGTCCAGAAGTGACTTTATTGTTGTTGTTGGAGGATCTATAGATATTGGCTGCTGGAGGATCTATTGTCATTTTGGGAGGCTCTATAGTTGCAGGAGGTTTGTTGTTGTTAGTGGGAGATCTGTTGTTGGTGGGGGATCTATTGCTGCTGGGGGGGGTTCTTATGTTGTTGGGGGGTCAGTTATTGCTGGGAGGGATCTACTGTTGAGTTAAAGGGCTAATGATGCTGAATGCTGGGAGATCTATTGTTGCTGTAGAGGTATGTATTGTTGTCGGGGTGGCTCTATTGTTGCTGGTGGGGAATCTATTGTTGTTGTTGGGGGATATTTTTTGCTGGCTGCTGGAGGGTCTATTGTCACTGGGGGATGCTCTATTGTTGCAGGAGGTCTGTTGTTGGTGGTGGGAGATCTGTTGTTGTTGGTGGGGGATCTATTGCTACTGGAGGGTCTTATATTGTTGGGGGGTCTGCTTTCTCCTTCCTGGAGGAGACTGATGACATCAAATCAGCCTAGACCAAGCCACAAGGGGATGGGAGACTGAGGAAATGCATCCCCCTGCCAACAGCAGACTGATGACATCATCTCTACCCAGGCAAAGCCACATAGGGACAGGAGACTGAGAAATTGCTTCCTCCTGCTTGCAGCAGACTGATGACACAATCTCAGCCTAGTAAATGTGATTGATTGGAACTCTTTATTGATAAAAAGTGGAACTTTCCTGCACAGTGATGCTGTTTCTGTACATGTAAACTGATGACATCATATATCAGCCTAGGCAAAGCTACATGGGGACAGGAGACTGAGGAAATGCTACCTCCTGCCTGCAGCAGACTGATGATATTATCTCAGCCTAGGCCGAGGCCACAAGGGAAAGGGAGACTGAAGAAATGTTTCCTCCTGCCAGCAGCGGACTAGTAACATCATCTTGTCCTAGGCAAAGCCACAGGGGGAACAGGAGACTTAGGAAATGCTTCCTACTGCCTGCAGCAGAGTAATGACATCATCTTCGCCTAGGAAAAGTCACTTGGGGGACGGGGGGGAAGACTGAGGAAATGCTTCCTCCTTCTTGCAGCAGACTGATCACATCATCTTGGCCTAGGCAAAGCCACAAGGGGAGCAGGAGACTTAGGAATTGCTTCCTCCTGCTTGCAGCAGACTGATGACACAATCTCGGCCTAGGAAATGTGATTGATTGGAACTTTTTATTGATAGAAAGTGGAACTTTGGTGCACTGTGATGCTGTTTCTGTACATAGCGGCTGATGACATCATCCCAGCCTAGGCCAAGCCTCAAGGGGATAGGAGACTGAGGAAATGGTTCCTCCTGCTTGCAGCAGACTGATGACACAATCTCGGCCTAGGAATGTGATTCGTTAGAACTTTTTATTGATAGAAAGTGGAACTTTCCTGCACAGCGATGCTGTTTCTGTACATGGTGACCCCGTCAGGCTAGTCTTGGAACGTTCCTGGAAGGCCCACGTTGGGATGAGGTGAGGAGAATTAGCGGTGATTAGGTTGTAGTTGGGGGGGGGGGAGAAGACCGGACCGTGCAATCTGTTACAGATTGTTGGCGTAACTAGTTGCATGTGTGAGCGAAAAAAAAAAGAGAAGACCCCGTACTATAAAAAGAGGGGAACTAATAAGGTTAGCATGGGGGTGGGGGTGGGGCGTCCCGGTCACCAGAGTACAGGAAACGCTCCTCCTCGCTCACCGCGCCTTCCACTAGCCGGGGGGGGGGGGCTGATTAGCCGAGTTTATCTAACGCTCCGTGGGCGCGGAATGCCTCGGCGTCAGTCATGTAGCACAACACGCTTTGCGTGAGACGGAGGATCCTGAGTGCGTCTGCCCCCGATGCGCCTGGGCTCCTCAGCATGTGGCAATTATTACCCAGGAAATCATATTGTGTCACAGGAATGCTCCACGCTTCACGGAATAAGTAAATAAACTTCACGCTTAGAAATCTTCAGGCTCCGGCATCTTTTTAGAAAAAAAAAATATATATATATATATCAAAGGCACGCAGGCTCCTCTGGAACCCCTTTTGAAATGGTAGGGTGACCTCCCCGGCTGCAGGCAGGCATGGCCAATTGTGTTCAGTTCTCCGCTCAGCTCCAGGGACTTCATACCCTATATGGCCAAAAACCAGAGGACCCCCCCCCCCCCCGACCATCACACCTGTATGAGCTTGTTGGTACCAGGAGAACATGCAAACTCCATGCAGATAGTGCCCTGGCTGGCATTTAAACTGAGAACCCCAGTGCTGCAAGACAGGTGTGCTAACCACAAGCCTGAATTTTTATTTTTATTTTACAAGTCTGCAGAAATATATTCTTGGGCATGTCCATGTCCACTTGAAGACCAGGCCTTTTCTACAAGTAAAAATATGTATTTTTTGCTAGAAAATTACTTAGAACCCCCAAACATTATATATATATATATATATATATATATATATATATATATATATATACAGGGCTCAAAATTTCAAGTCCTGAGCTACTAGCCAGGCCTCAAGGGTTACTCGCCACCAGTTGCCCCGCCCAACCCCTAAACCCGCCCTCATAAATTATCTCATGAAATTACACTTTAATGTTTTATGCAATTAAGTTATAAAAATATTAAGAACTTTATCCATACCCGCCAATGCAGCCTGTGCCCACCATGCATCCTGTGCCCACCATGCAGCCTGTGCCCACCACGCAGCCTGTGTCCCATATTATTGCAGCCTGTGTCCCATATTACTGTGTCCCATGTGCAGCCTGTGTCCCATGTTTCAGCTTGTGTCCCATGTTGCAGCCTGTGTCCCATGTTGCAGCCTGTGTCCCGTGTTGCAGCCTGTGTCCCGTGTCGCAGCCTGTGTCCTGTGTTGCAGCCTGTGTCCCGTGTTGCAGCCTGTGTCCCATGTTGCAGCCTGTGTCCCATGTTGCAGCCTGTGTCCCGTGTTGCAGCCTGTGTCCCGTGTTGCAGCCTGTGTCCCGTGTTGCAGCCTGTGTCCCGTATTGCAGCCTGTGTCCCATGTTGCAGCCTGTGTCCCATGTTGCAGCCTGTGTCCCGTGTTGCAGCCTGTGTCCCATGTGCAGCCTGTGTCCCATGTACAGCCTGTGTCCTCTGTGCAGCCTCTGTCCCATGTTGCAGCCTGTCTCTCATGTGCAGCCTGTGTCCCATGTGCAGCTTGTGTCCCGTGTTGCAGCCTGTGTCCCGTGTTGCAGCCTGTGTCCCGCATTGCAGCCTGTGTCCCATATTGCAGCCTGTGTCCCGCATTGCAGCCTGTGTCCCGCATTGCAGCCTGTGTCCCATATTGCAGCCTTTGTCCCGTATTGCAGCCTGTGTCCCGTATTGCAGCCTGTGTCCCGCATTGCAGCCTGTGTCCCGCATTGCAGCCTGTGTCCCTTATTGCAGCCTGTGTCCTGTATTGCAGCCTGTGTCCCGTATTGCAGCCTGTGTCCCATGTGCAGCCTACCTGTGGAGGGGAAGAGAGGAGAGCCGCCACTGTATGATCAGAGCAGGGAACATCACAGCTTTCGTTTCAATAGCTGTGTGTTCCCCCGCAAGCGCGCCGTCACATAAGCTCCTCCCCTTGTCCGGGGAACTTTGATAAATGTCACCTGTCCTAGGATTGGACGGGTGATCTGTCTAATATATATATATACACACAGTTGTGCTCATAAGTTTACATACCCTGGCAGAATTTATGGTTTCTTGGCCATTTTTCAGAGAACACAAAAACTTTTCTTTCACTCATGGTTAGTGTTTGGCTGAAGCCATTTATTATCAATCAACTGTATTTACAGGGGGCTGGAACCAGAAGTGATGTCATTATGTCGCTCCGGTCCTCCTAGGCTATAGAGATGAGCAGAGGCCATCTCTCCTTCTCTCATCTCTGTGACCAGCCACCAGCACTAGCTGTTAAGGTATGTACTTACCGAGGCCGAGATGCAGAGAGTGGTTCACCTTTGCGACTTGACGCACTCCACTCCCTGAAGATGAGACAGGGAGTGGATGGCAAGAAGCGGCACCGGCTACCAGCAGGTGAAAAAATAGGTTTACCGCTCAGATGTACTTGATTGCTTTTCACTCCTTATCCCAAGCCACGGGTGCAGACAATGCATACGATAATGCGAAAATGTGGAAAGAGATTCTTGGACAGCTGCACTCCAAAAAAAGGTTCCTTTATTGAAAAATCACAAAGATCCACACCACAGCAAAATAAAAGCAGACAGGCTGACGCGTTTCACACTGTAAAATCAGTGCTTACTCATAGCGGAGAGACAGTGTTGGGAACAGTACGAAGAAGTGAAGAAGTGAAGAAGTGAAGTTAACTTCCCTTTTGGCCCAGTTTATGTGAGGCTCGTGTGCTTGCAGCCAAGGGAGGCCCAGGATGATGGGGAACATGGGAGATGGGATGAGGTCAAATCGGAGGTATTCTTGGTGGCCTGAATCCGTGATAGCAAGGACGGGTTTTGTTTCTTGCGTAATCACCCCTGAACGGGGCAGGGATCCATCCGCCAGACGGACCTGAAGATAACGGTCCTTGGTTTGCAGAGGAAAGTGAAGTTGGGAAGCAAGTGAAGAGTCCAGAAAGCAGCTGCAGGCTCCGGAATCAATAATCGCAGGTAGGCGGGTTACTCCTGCTGGTAGCTGTAGAGAAATAGAAAGAACAATGTAAGTCTGTGGTAAGCCAGAAACTTGATAGTTCAAAGTGTCTTTGGGGGTACACTTACTAGGTCTTACTGGGCAGCTCCGAAGGAAATGGCCAGTAACCCTGCAGTAAAGACACAGATTGGCCTGACGCCTGCGCTGCTTTTCCTCAGGAGAAAGGGGAGGACGAACCAGACCAAGCTGCATGGGTTCAGGCTCGGGGGAAGAAGATGCTGTAGGAACTGGGATGGGTGGATAGGCAGGAGCTGATCGGGGCAAAGTCCAGTTCGGACGGGAAGTCTGGAAACGCTCAGAACGCCGCTCCCGCAGGCGTCTGTCAAGCTGAGTGACAGACTGGATCAAATCTTCCAGAGTAGTGGGAACACCAATCCTGGCCAACTCGTCTTTGAGAGCCTCAGACAGTCCTTGGCGATACTGGTATTTGAGAGCCGTCTCATTCCAGCCAGTGTCAGCTGACCATTTCCGGAATTCTGCCGTGTAGTCCTCCACCGGCCTTCTCCCCTGGGTTAAACTGTGGAGAACAGACTCAGCTGTGGCTGATCGCTGAGGATCGTCATACAGCTGCGCCATACTCTCGAAGAAGGTGTCCACGGAATCTAGTATGGGGCTGCTTTGCTCCATCAGGCCATGGGCCCAGGCCTGAGGTTCGTCGGTAAGAAGGGAGATAACGAACCCCACCTTTACCACTTCTGAAGAAAAAGTCCTGGGTTGAAGGGCGAGGTAAAGAGAACATGCGTTTTTGAAAGCCCGATATTTCTTACGGATGCCAGAGAATCGTTCAGGCAGAGGGACCCTGGGTTCAGGGGTAGCCATTACTATGGTAGGGTTTGCCTGATTTTGAGACGTGGAGGCAACATTGGCAGCGGTAGCAGCTGGTGATGCTGGTCCTGTAGCTCCGGTAAGTAGCTGAAAGCGGCCATCCATTTGGACATAACCTTCTTCTAATTTCTGAACTGCATCGGTTAGCGCGGTGACCTGCTGACAGAGGGTCTCGAACGGTGAACGCACCCTGTCGGCCTCAGACATCTGGCTGGCTTGTACTGTTAAGGTATGTACTTACCGAGGCTGAGATGCAGAGAGTGGTTCACCTTTGCGACTTGACGCACTCCACTCCCTGGAGATGAGACAGGGAGTGGAGGGCGAGAAGCGGCACCGGCTACCAGCAGGTGGTGGGTACTTGTAGATGGTCCGGTAGTGCTGAGTAGACTGAAGAGCAGGCTTCTAGCAGGAACTAGCTGGATCGGTATAGTTCAAGCAGCAAGAGTCAATAGAAGCCGGTGCAGGCTGAGTCTGGGTTGCAACTGCAGAGGTAACAGTCCCGGCTGGGGGGGTCTAGCACAGCAATAAGAAACAAGTCCAGAAAATGCCGGGAACAAGGCAGGAGTTCAAAGGAAACATGGAAGTCCAAAGGTACAAGCAGGAGGTCAGGGGTTGTAGACAGGCAGCAGATCCGAGTCACAGGCCGAGGGTCAAACACAAGAGAAGGCAGAAGTCCGTATAACAAGCCGAGGGTCAGGTCCAGGAGAGAGATCAGAGGAATCAAGCCAGTCCGGGTCACAAGGAGATTTTCAGGTAGTTTTCCAGAGTCTTGGGTACACAGGAAAGCTGACAAACCAGCAACTTGTCAGTGCAGCTGGGTTTCTTTAAATAGGCCCGCCTGGATTCCTATTGGTGCGCCGCCGTGCACGCGTGCGCGCCGCTGCGTCGGCACGCGCACCCGAGAACGTAGAAGCGCCGTCCCGCGCACGCGCCGAAGCGTCATTCCGCCGCGCGTGCGCATTGGGCGCTGATTGGCGCTGTTGGACGGAAGATTTCCCTGACAGTGCCCCCCTCCTAGGGGCGGACTCTGGACGCCTAGACTAGACATCAACTCGGGATGTTCCTGGTGAAAGATTCGAATTAGACGGGGAGCATGTAGGTTCCTAGATGGTTCCCAAGAGTTGTCCTCTGGGGGATACCCCTTCCATTTGATTAAATACTGCAATTGCCTGCCTCTTTTCCTGCAGCCCAAGATAGATTCCACCACGTATTCGTTTTCACCATCAACCTCCACAGGTGGAGGAGGTGGCTCATCCCTTCCCGGGAAGGAGCTGGAGACTACCGGTTTCAACAGAGATGTGTGGAAGACCGGGTGTATCCTGTAGGAGTCGGGCAGTGCCAATTCAAAGGCCACAGAGTTGATTACTCGCTTGATTTTAAAGGGCATATGAATCTTGGTCCCAATTTCCGTGAAGGGATAGGCAATTTGAGGTTGGTGGCGGAGAGCCATACTTCCTCCCCAACTTTGAAGATTGGATTTTCCTTCCTACCTTTGTCATAGTGTCTCTTGTAAGATTCCTGGGCGTTTTGCATCATTTCCTGAAGTGTCAGAAAATTGGATTGGACAAAGGCTATCCGATCTTGAACAGCAGGAACAGAGCTCTCCGGAATGTCGTCAGGGAGGAAGGAAGGATGGAAGCCAAAGTTGACCCAAAAAGGAGTTTGACTGGTGGCTGAATGCACCGAGTTGTTATATGCAAATTCAGCGTAGGATAATAGGGAGGACCAATCGTCTTGTGAGGCTGAGCAAAAGCAACGGAGATATTGTTCCAGAGTTTGGTTGGTTCTCTCTGTCTGTCCGTTGCTTTGAGGGTGATATGCCGATGATAGGCAAATCTTGACTTCTAAAGATTTGCAAAGTTCCTTCCAGAATTTTGACGTGAATTGGATGCCTCTGTCAGAGGTGATGCTCTTAGGCACCCCATGGAGCCTGATTATCTCCTGAAAAAAGACTTTGGCTGTATCTGCAGCAGAGGGGGTACCGATCATGGGCACGAAGTGTGCCATTTTGGAGAGGCGGTCAATTACGACCAGAATCGTGGTAAAACCTCCAGAGGGCGGTAGATCTACAATGAAATCCATGGACACATCTGCCCATGGACGTTCAGGGATAGGCAAAGGTTTGAGTAGCCCCCAACTCTTGGTTTTGGGTCCCTTATTCCGTTGGCAACGGGTACAGGAGGCAACATAGGACTTGCAATCTTGCCTCCAACCAGGCCACCAGAAGGAGCGGGAGACTAGTTCCATGGTTTTTCGGGCTCCAAAGTGGCCAGCTAGTTTGTGGTCATGGAAAGTTTTCAGGATCAGTTGCCTCATTTCCAGAGGGACGAAGACTTTACCTTGGGACCAGAGCAAGTCGTTACGCTTCTCTAGGGAAGGGGTTACTTGGTCAGGACAATGCTTAGAGGCAGCTTTTATGGAGGTTAGTAGATCAGCCTGTGGGATGAGCAGAAAGTTTTGTGCTGATAGGATGGTACATGGTTCCTCTGCTTGAGAGGTCTCGGGAAACATCCTAGAGAGTGCATCCGCCTTCACGTTTTTGGAACCGGGCCTATAAGAAATATGGAAGTTAAACCTGGTAAAGAAAAGGGCCCATCGGGCTTGTCTGGGTCGTAGACGTTTTGCTGTTCTCAGATATTCTAGATTTTTATGATCCGTGAATATCATGACAGGATGAGGGGCTCCCTCCAGAAGGTATCGCCATTCTTCCAGGGCGAATTTGATAGCCAATAATTCCCGGTCTCCGACGTCATAATTACGTTCCGGAGAAGTTAGTTTACGAGAGGCAAAGGCTACTGGGTGAAGAAGGGATTTGGGGCCCTGCCTTTGAGAGAGGATGGCCCCAGTGGCTGACTCAGAAGCGTCTACTTCCAGAGTAAACGGCAGTAGCGGATCTGGATGCTTCAATACAGGTGCTGATGTGAATGCGTTTTTTAGTTTATCAAAGGCATCCTGGGCTTCCTGTGACCAGTGGAAACGGTAGCCCTGGTGTGTCAGTTGGGTTATAGGTGCCACAATAGAGGAGAACCCCACAATGAACCTCCTGTAGAAGTTGGCGAAACCTATAAACCGTTGTACCCCTTTCTTATCTGTTGGGGCTGGCCATTCCTGGATAGCTTTGACTTTCTGCGGGTCCATTGCGACCCCATTGGTAGAAATAATAAATCCCAGAAATTGCACAGTGGTTTTCTCAAAGTCACATTTCTCGGCCTTGAGGTAAAGTCTATGTTCTCTGAGAATAGTGAGGACCTTAATGACATGGATCCGGTGCAGTTCAAGGGAGGACGAGAAAATAAGAATATTGTCTAGGTAGACTACTAGGAAGTCGTCAAGATGTTCACGGATAATGTCATTGACCAGGTGCTGGAAAGTGGCTGGGGCGTTGCAAAGCCCGAATGGCATGACCAAGTATTCCAAATGACCGAACCTAGATCTAAAAGCGGTCTTCCATTCGTCTCCAGCCCTGATCCAGATGAGATTGTAGGCCCCTCGAAGGTCCAGTTTAGAGAAGATCCGAGCTGATCGGAATCGTTGGAACAACTCCGGGATGAGAGGCAGCGGGTATCTGTTTTTAATAGTAATTTTATTTAATTCCCTATAGTCGATGCAGGGCCTCAGAGTCCCGTCTTTTTTTTCAACGAAAAAGATTCCGGCACCGGCTGGGGAAGAAGAGGGGCGAATTAATTTCTTTTCCAGATTTTCCTCGATGTAGGCCTTGAGGGCCTTCAACTCAAATTCGGACAAGGGAAAGATGCGGCCAAACGGAATTTTGGAGCCAGGCAGAAGGTCAATGGGGCAATCGTAGGGCCGATGTGGTGGTAGGCGGTCGGCCTGCTGTTTGTCGAAGACGTCCCGGAATTCCAAGTATGCTGATGGAACATGTGGTAGGTTATCCGGTTGAGGGGTTAAAGTAGCACAGACAGTTGGAAGTGCGGAGAGACAGTGTTGGGAACAGTATGAAGAAGTGAAGTTAACTTCCCTTTTGGCCCAGTTTATGTGAGGCTCGTGTGCTTGCAGCCAAGGGAGGCCCAGGATGATGGGGAACATGGGAGATGGGATGAGGTCAAATCGGAGGTATTCTTGGTGGCCTGAATCCGTGATAGCAAGGACGGGTTTTGTTTCTTGCGTAATCACCCCTGAACGGGGCAGGGATCCATCCGCCAGACGGACCTGAAGATAACGGTCCTTGGTTTGCAGAGGAAAGTGAAGTTGGGAAGCAAGTGAAGAGTCCAGAAAGCAGCTGCAGGCTCCGGAATCAATAATCGCCGGTAGGCGGGTTACTCCTGCTGGTAGCTGTAGAGAAATAGAAAGAACAACGTAAGTCTGTGGTAAGCCAGAAACTTGGTAGTTCAAAGTGTCTTTGGGGGTACACTTACTAGGTCTTACTGGGCAGCTCCGAAGGAAATGGCCAGTACCCCTGCAGTAAAGACACAGATTGGCCTGACGCCTGCGCTGCTTTTCCTCAGGAGAAAGGGGAGGACGAACTAGACCAAGCTGCATGGGTTCAGGCTCGGGGGAAGAAGATGCTGTAGGAACTGGGATGGGTGGATAGGCAGGAGCTGATCGGGGCAAAGTCCAGTTCGGACGGGAAGTCTGGAAACGCTCAGAACGCCGCTCCCGCAGGCGTCTGTCAAGCTGAGTGACAGACTGGATCAAATCTTCCAGAGTAGTGGGAACACCAATCCTGGCCAGCTCGTCTTTGAGAGCCTCAGACAGTCCTTGGCGATACTGGTATTTGAGAGCAGTCTCATTCCAGCCAGTGTCAGCTGACCATTTCCGGAATTCTGCCGTGTAGTCCTCCACCGGCCTTCTCCCCTGGGTTAAACTGTGGAGAACAGACTCAGCTGTGGCTGATCGCTGAGGATCTTCATACAGCTGCGCCATACTCTCGAAGAAGGTGTCCACGGAATCTAGTATGGGGCTGCTTTGCTCCATCAGGCCATGGGCCCAGGCCTGAGGTTCATCGGTAAGAAGGGAGATAACGAACCCCACCTTTACCACTTCTGAAGAAAAAGTCCTGGGTTGAAGGGCAAGGTAAAGAGAACATGCGTTTTTGAAAGCCCGAAATTTCTTACGGACGCCAGAGAATCGTTCAGGCAGAGGGACCCTGGGTTTAGGGGTAGCCATTACTGCGGTAGGGTTTGCCTGATTTTGAGACGTGGAGGCAACATTGGCAGCGGTAGCAGCTGGTGATGCTGGTCCTGTAGCTCCGGTAAGTAGCTGAAAGCGGCCATCCATTTGGACATAACCTTCTTCTAATTTCTGAACTGCATCGGTTAGCGCGGTGACCTGCTGACAGAGGGTCTCGAACGGTGAATGCACCCTGTCGGCCTCAGACATCTGGCTGGTTTGTACTGTTAAGGTATGTACTTACCGAGGCCGAGATGCAGAGAGTGGTTCACCTTTGCGACTTGACACACTCCACTCCCTGGAGATGAGACAGGGAGTGGATGGCGAGAAGCGGCACCGGCTACCAGCAGGTGGTGGGTACTTGTAGACGGTCCGGTAGTGCTGAGTAGACTGAAGAGCAGGCTTCTAGCAGGAACTAGCTGGATCGGTATAGTTCAAGCAGCAAGAGTCAATAGAAGCCGGTGCAGGCTGATTCCGGGTTGCAACTGCAGAGGTAACAGTCCCAGCTGGGGGTCTAGCACAGCAATAAGTAACAAGTCCAGAAAATGCTGGGAACAAGGCAGGAGTTCAAAGGAAACGTGGAAGTCCAAAGGTACAAGCAGGAGGTCAAGGGTTGTAGACAGGCAGCAGATCCGAGTCACAGGCCGAGGGTCAAACACAAGAGAAGGCAGAAGTCCATATAACAAGCCGAGGGTCAGGTCCAGGAGAGAGATCAGAGGAATCAAGCCAGTCCGGGTCACAAGGAGATTTTCAGGTAGTTTTCCAGAGTCTTGGGTACACAGGAAAGCTGACAAACCAGCAACTTGTCAGTGCAGCTGGGTTTCTTTAAATAGGCCCGCCTGTATTCCTATTGGTGCGCCGCCGTGCACGCGTGTGCGCCGCTGCGTCAGCGCGCGCACCCGAGAACGTAGAAGCGCCGTCCCGCGCATGCGCCGAAGCGTCATTCCGCCGCGCGTGCGCATTTGGCGCTGATTGGCGCTGTTGGACGGAAGATTTCCCTGACACCAGCGCTGGATCGGTTCCCAGAGCTACAGATCTGCCAGGTAAGCCCAGGAGCCACCAGAGGGGGAGGAACTTCCCCTCCCGCCTCATCTAAAAGCAATCCAGCGGCGAATCCACCACTTGGATCACTTGTATCAGAAAGACTGGCGCCTGAGGGAACAATTAATACCGGGGTTATGGCATCTAGCTGCAGCTATCACTACTGTATTGAATGTCAAAGTCATGACGTGTTTTTCCTTTTAGGCGGTCGGCAAGTGGTTACTCTACTACAGATCTAAATAGAGGATGAAGAAGACAAAGGTCCACAATTGGCAAGATGCCAAGAGATCAGTTAACATCCGTTCGCTGATCTCCTTCCACTTTACTCGGTAGCAGTAAAAAGGTATCCCAAAAACTCAAAACATTCTGCATTAATCAATGGCTCACACAGTACAATACTTGATTACAAGTCTAAATGGAAGACGAAGAAGACAAAGGTCAACAGTTGGCAAGATGGCTTTTACATTGGGCCCAGAGCCGGAAGTGACGTCCGGTCCTCCTAGGCCATAGATATGAGTAGAGGCCATCTTTCCTTCTCTCATCTCTGTGGCCAGCTGCCGCCAGCACTGGATCGGTTCCCGGAGCTACCGATTGCCCAGGTATGCCCGGGAACCATCTAGCCGCGGCCATCACTCCGGTATTAAAAGTCTATGACGTATTTTCCCAGTTAGGCGGTCGGCAAGTGGTTACTCTACTCCAAATCTAAATGGAGGACGAAGAAGACAAAGGTTAACAATTGGTAAGATGCCAAGAGATCAGTAAACATCCATTCGCTGATCACCCTACCCTTTACCCGGTGGCAGTAAAAGGGTTAAGCAGCCAATAAAGGGTATTACTTAAACTCCAAACATTCTACATTAATTGATGGCTCACACAGTACAATATTTGACAAGTCTGAATGGAAGACGAAGAAGACAAAGGTCAACAGTTGGCAAGATGGCCTTTACATTTGGCCGGAGCAGGAAGTGACATCCGATCCTCCCATGCCAGTGATGGCGAACCTTGGCACCCCAGATGTTTTGGAACTACATTTCCCATGATGCTCAACTACACAGCAGAGTGCATGAGCATTATGGGAAACATAGTTCAAAAAAACATCTGGGCTGCCAAGGTTCGCAAACACTGTCCTAGGCCATAGAGATGAGCGGAAGCCATCTTTCCTTCTCTCATCTCTGTGGCCAGCTGCCCACAGTGCTGGATCGGTTACCGGAGCTACTGATTGCCCAGGTATGCCCAGGAACCCTCTAGCTGCAGCCATCACTCCGGTATTAAATGTCAAAGTCATGACGTATTTTCCGAATCGGCTTTCGGCAAGTGGTTACTTTACTACAAGTCTAAATGGAAGAAGAAGAAAAAGGTCAACAATTGGCAAGATGCCAAGAGATCAGCAAACATTTGTTCGCTGATCTCCCTCCACTTTACTGGGTGGCAGTAAAAGGGTTAAGCAGCCAATAAAGGGTATCACTTAAACTTCACACATTCTGCATTAATCGATGGCTCACACAATATAATACTTGACAACAAGTCTGAATGGAAGACAAAGAAAACAAAGGTCAACAACCGGCAAGGAGCCAGTTGAAGGCCATTTTTGTCCAGAGACCAGCTTCAAAAAGATCTGTTTTGTATACGGCTCAGCCCTTGGAGGACTCCCTGCTTTTATTTTCCCTTGCATCCAAAATTTCAAAACTTACTTTTGTTGTCTCTATCCCATTAGTGATTCTTCAGAGCAGGTTGGGTGGACGGGGGAGGTCTGGCTTGTTTGGATTCCCGGTTATATATATATTGCACAGTTGGAAAGTCTGGAATGAATTCCAGGCATCCCACATATCTGCTCTGACGGCATCTCTCATCTCCATTCAGCTGGGGAGACACTGTCACTCTAGCATGTAATAACCGTCATCTCAACCTCCCACCCTCATAATCAGACGTCTTTATCTTGTCTTTGTAGCTGTGAGTCACACCGGTGGAAAGGAAGGTTGACACTACGGCCCCCATCCACTGGATTACTTTGTAAAACGATAGCTCGGCTATTAGGGATGAGCAGAGAGATTTTTCGGGAAGTTGATCTGGCAGCAAAATTTTACCAAAGTGGGAACTGTTAATTCTACTCAATGAGCTGCTTGGTTGTATTAAAATGAGAAAAAAAAAATCCTACTGTAAAAATGAAAAAAAATGAAAATAATGAGGCCAATGATGTGTTGTTTTTTTGGCACAAGAAGCTGCTTAGAAGAAAATATTAAAAATAAAAAATCTACCTTTTTTGAAAGATTTTGTTGTTGGGAAAGAGAAAAAGCGATGTATTTTTAGGAGCTTCTTTTTTTTTTGGGGGGGGGGGGGGGGGGGCTTTTATCAAGGCATATATCTTTTTTCTGCTGTTTAAAATATAATATAATGAGGCCAATAAGTGTCTGTTTAGGAAGCTGTTTAAAACAATTTAATAAAAAAAAAAAAAATATATATATATATATATATATTGTATATATATATATATATATATATATATATATATATATATATATATATATATAATATATATATATTACCTTTTCCTCTATTTAGAGAGTTTTGTGTTGCCATCCAGGGCCCTGGGGACCTCCGGGCCTCTGGGGACCTCAGGGCCCCTTACAAAAAATAAATAAATAAAAAAAAGGAAATTTTTATAAAAAAAAAAAAAAGGGGGGTTGCCATCTGGGGCCCTCCGGGCCCCTGGGGACCTCTGGGCCCCTTACAAAAAAAAGAAAAAAAGGAAAAAAAAGAAAAAGAAAAAAGGGGGGTTGCCATCCGGGCCCCTGGTGACCTCCGGGCCCCTTACAGGTGTACTGCCTGTACCCCCCCTGATGGCAGCCCTGTTCACATCACACATGTGAGGTATTGCTGCAAACGTTAGAGCGAGAGCAATAATTCTAACGCTAGACCTACTCTGTAACTCTAAACTGGTAACCTGTAAAAATGTCTAAAGCGCCACCTATGGGGATTTTTAAGTGCCGTAGTTTGGCATCATTCCACGAGCGCACGCAATTTTAAAGCCTGACATGTTAGGTATCTATTTACTCGGCATAACATCATCCATCTTTTATATTGTACCAAAAAAATTGGCAGGAGAAAGGAAGCCGCTCAGGTGTGGAAGTCCCTGGAATTACCTCCTCCCAGCAACCAAGGGTGCAGGCAAATGCAAATGCAATTGAAGAAAGAAAAGAAGGTCTTCTGGACGCAGCACTCCGGTTAAAAGGCCTTTATTCCAAAAAAAAAGGGGGTTTCAGGAAACCAAAAACACTCTGCACAACACAACAAACTGATCTAGTGTAGCTGACGCGTTTCACACTATTTAAAGTGCTTATTGGGTTATTTATTGTGAGTTTTTTTTAAATTAAAATTCATTAAAGTGTAATTTTTCCCACTGCGCTAATACCGTGTGATGTAAAAAAAAAAAAAATTGCAATGATCGCCATTTTATTCTCTAGGGTCTCCACTATAAAAAAAGTAGAAAATGTTTGGGGGAGTTCTAAGTAATTTTCTAGCAAAAAAATGCTGATTTCAGAAAAGGCCTGGACCTTAAGTGGTTAGCCAACGATTAATGCAGAACATTTGTAGTTTAAGCGATACCCTTTTACTGCCATCGGGTAAAGGGGAGAGAGATCAGTGAACAAGTGTTCGTTGATCTCCCCTTCCTGCTAATGACCCAGAAGCAACCTGTGGGCAGGTGTAGGTTGACCTCCCTATTATTATTATTATTTTTATTATAATACACGATTTATATAGCGCCAACAGTTTACGCAGCACTTTACAATGTAGAAGGGGGACAGCACAATTACAGTACAGTACAATACAAAAGGTAAAGGGGGCCCGGCTCATAGAGCTTACATTCTAAAGGGAGGGGGTGGCAGCACAAAAAGGTAATGGCTGCAGAGAATGACTCGATGGGGGAGGCTCGGAGACAGTGATGGGGGTGGCTCGGGGACAGTTGTTAGGTGGGTGTGGGAATGGCTTCCCTGAATAAATGAGTTTTCAGGGATCTCCTTAAGGTGGACAGGGTAGGGGCTGATCGAACATACAGGGGCAGGGAGTTACAGAGGTTGGGAGAGGCTCTGGAGAAGTCCTGAAGGCGAGCATGGGAGGAGGTAGCAAGAAAGTAGAGAGCAGGAGGTCCTGGGAGGAGCGGAGGGGACGATTTGGGCGATATCTGCAGATGAGGTTGGTGATGAAGATGGGGCGATGTTGTGAATGGCCTTGTACGTTGTGGTTGGCATTTTGACTTTTACATGGTGGGGGAGGGGAAGCCAGTGCAGGGATTGGCAGAGAGGAGCATCAGTCACGGATCGGTTAGTAAGGTATATTAGTCTAGCAGCAGCATTCATAATAGACTGAAGAGGGGAGGAGCCTGCTTAAGGGTCGGCCATTAAGGAGAGAGTTGCAGTAGTCAAGGTGGGAAATTATCGCGGAGTGAATAAGTTGCTTTGTGGCGTCATTAGTCAGGAAGGGTCGAATTCTGGAGATGTTGCGAGGGTGGAGGCGGCAGGATTTAGCCAGTGATTGGATATGGGAGCTGAAGGAGAGGTCAGAGTCAAGGATTACACCCAGCACCCTGGCATGTGTGGGGGGACCAATGGTTGTGTTGTTGATATTTATGGTGAAATCATGGGGGGGGGGGCGGGAAGGAGGAAATATAACAAGCTCAGTTTTAGAAAGATTGAGTTTGAGGAAGTGGTGGGACATCCATACCGATATGTCATTCAATAAGTTTGAGAACCATGAGGAGATCAAGGGGGTGAGTTGAGGAGTGGAGAGATAGATCTGGGTGTCATCGGCATTAGGGATGAGCCGAACACCCCCCGGTTCGGTTCGCAGCAGAACATGTGAACAGGCAAAACATTTGTTCGAACGCGCAAACACTGTTAAAGTCTATGGGACACGAACATGAAAAATCAAAAGTGCTCATTTTAAAGGTTAATATGCAAGATATTGTCATAAAAAGTGTTTGCGAACCCGGGTCCTGCCCCAGGGGATATGTATCAATGCAAAAAAAAGTTTTAAAAACTGCAGTTTTTTCGGAAGCAGTGATTTTATTAATGCTTAAAGTGAAACAATAAAAGTCAAATATTCCTTAAAATTTCGTACCTGGGGGGTGTCTATAGTATGCCTGTAAAGTAGCGCATGTTTCCCGTGCTTAGAACTGTCCCTGCACAAAATTACATTTCTAAAGGAAAAAAAGTCATTCAAAACTACTCGCGGCTATAATGAATTGTCGGGTCCCGGCAATACAGATAAAAGTTATTGAAAAAAACGGCATGGGTCCCCCCCCCCCCAGTCCATTAGCAGGCCCTTTGGGTCTGGTATGAATATTAAGGGGAACCCCGAACCAAAATGAAAAAAAAAATGCATGGGAGTCCCCCCAAATTCCATATCAGGCCCTTCAGGTCTGGTATTGATTTTAAGGGGAACCCCGCCCCCCAAAAAAATAAAAAATTACGCAGTGTTCCCCCCAAAAATCCATACCAGACCCTTTATCCGAGCACACAACCTGGCAGGCCACAGGAAAAGAGGGGGGAAGAGAGAGCGCCCCCCTCCTGAACCGTACCAGGCCACATGCCCTCAACATGGGGAGGATGTCCCCATGTTGATGGGGACAAGGGCCTCATCCCCACAACCCTTGCCGGTGGTTGTGGGGGTCTGCGGGAGGGGGGCTTATCGGAATCTGGAAGCCCCCTTTAACAAAGGGAACCCCCAGATCCCGCCCCCCCCTATGTGAATTGGTAAGGGGGACATTGTACTCCTACCATTTCACAAAAAAAGTGTAAATTTTTTTAAAAGCCACAGTACACAGCTTGGGACAAGTCCTTTATTAAAAAGAAAAAAAAAATTCCAGCGATGTAATCCATTCTCGATCTCCAGCGAGGATATGACGCCGACACGATCCTGGCTCCACGGGAGGCACCTGATGAATGACGCGCTCCAGCCTGACAGCTGTTATATAGCTGAGGGCAGGGCCACCTGTCAGTGCGTGGGTGACCCTGCCCCCCTCTGACACAACGGAGAAAGGCCGGGGTTACCCAGTGACATGTACAGGTGACCCCGCCCCCTCTGATGCAACAGGAATCCCACGTTGCGTCAGAGGGGGACGGGGTCACCCGTACATGTCACTGGGTAACCCCGGCCTTTCCCCGTTGTGTCAGAGGGAAGCGGGGTCACCCGCACTATATAAGAGCTGTCCAGCTGAAGCACGTCATTCATCGGGTGCCTCCCCTGGAGGCAGGATCGCGCCGGCGTCCTATCCTCGCTGGAGATCGAGACTGGATTACATCGCTGGAATAATTTTTTTCTTTATTTATTTATTTTCTTTTTATTAAAGGACTTGTCCCAAGCTGTGTACTGTGGTTTTTAAAAAAAAATACACTTTTTTTTGTGAAATGGTAGGAGTACAATGTACCCCTTACCAATTCACATAGGGGATGGGCCGAGATCTGGGGGTCCCCTTTGTTAAAGGGGGCTTCCACATTCCGATAAGACCCCCACAACCACCGGGCAAAGGTTGTGGGGATGAGGCCCTTGTCCCCATCAACATGGGGACATCCTCCCCATGTTGAGGGCATGTGGCCTGGTACGGTTCAGGAGGGGGGGGCGCTCTCTCATCCCCCCCTCTTTTCCTGCCAGGTTGCGTGCTCGGATAAGGGTCTGGTATGGATTTTTGGGGGGAACCCCACGCCATTTTTTTTTTTTTTTTGGTACAGGGTTTCCTTAAAATCCATACCAGTCTAAAAAATGGCAGTTTTCTCGTCGGGAAAAACGGTCTCATCAGGTGCCAGAAAAGGCTTGTTCGGCAAGTGATTAATATGGTTTTGGCTTCCTTTGTGGCTATAACATCTTCCACTCTCCTGGGAAAACTTTAAGCAGGATTTTGGAGGGTTAAAAAAAGGAGGGAAAAAATAAAAAACCGGCAACATAAAAAAAACACGGAAACAGAATTGGTGGCTCCAACATGTCCAACAGCTTCAATGAAGAGATTGATGGAGCAGTTGCCGGACATTCGGAGATTACTAGATGAGCTTTGACATTAGGAAGATAAAAGATATTGTTACATTGATATAAAATGTATCATTTCATATTATTTGAATATTATCTACACTGATTCTTCACCAGTCATTGGGCATGGAACTACCGTAGAGTCACTTAATTATAAATGGTGACCCGGGTCTCCAATACGGGCAATAAACCAGATGTGACATGAAATGGTTTTGCCTGTCATGGAACCTTGCACTCTCCGAGCCCCGGGCCCCTCAATCAGTGTCAACGAGGGAGAAGTGACTCAGGACAAGGTTTCATTTCAGATTTTACTCAGCATGTAGTATTAATGACAGTATTTCAGGTCTGCCTCATAAGCTTTTAGTGCCAGGAACTGTTTTTTTTTTTTTCCACATTTTTATTTGTCAATCTATATTGGTCAAAATACTGACCTCTTCGAGTATAGTACTTTAAAATAACTACACTATATAGCCAAAAGTATTGGGACACCTGCCTTTACACGCACATGAACTTTAATGGCATCCCAGTCTTAGTCCGTAGGGCTCAATATTGAGTTTCCCCGCCCTTTGCAGCTATAACAGCTTCAACTGTTCTGGAAAGGCTGTCCACAAGGTTTAGGAGGGTGTCTATGGGAATGTTTGACCATTCTTCCAGAAGCGCATTTGTAAAGTCAGGTATTGATGTTGGACGAGAAGGCCTGGCTCCCAGTTTTCGCTCTGATTCATCCCACAGGTGTTCTATCGGGTTGAGGTCAGGATTCTGTGCAGGCCAGTCAAGTTCCTCCACCCCAAACTCCCACATCCATGTCTTTATGGACCTTGCTTTGTGCACTGGTGCGCAGTCATGTTGGAACAGGAAGGGGCTATCCACAAAGTGGCCAAAATTGGTATGCTGACGCCTTAAGAGTTCCCTTCACTGGAAATAAGTGGCCAAGCCCAACCCCTGAAAAACAACCCCACACCATAATCCCCCCTCCACCAAATGATTTGGACCAGTGCAAAAAGCAAAGTCCATAAAGACATGGACCTCAAACCTATTGAACACCCTTGGGAGAAGAAGACCTGATCCCAAAAGTGTTCTGTAGGGTTAAGGGCAGGAACTGATGTTGGATGAGAAGAAATAGTTACATAGTTAGTAAGGCTGAATAAAGACACCAGTCCATCCTGAGTGAGTGTGGGTGCATGTCTACAATTCTCCCTATCCCTGTATATTGTGTTTTATTATATTATTATTTATTTAAGGTACCCATATAGCACCACCAACCTACGCAGCACTCCACACACACATCAGTCCCTACCCTCAAGGAGCCCACAATCCAAGGCCCCCAACTGACACCCACATACTATGGCCAATTTTGGACAGAAGCCAATTAACCTACCAGCATGTCTTTGGAGTGTGAGAGGAAACCAAAGTACCTGGAGGAAACCAATGCAGGCACAGGGAGAACATGCAAACTCCAGGCAGGTAGTGTTGTGGTTGGGATTTGAACCAGCGACCCTTTTTACTGCTAGGCAAGAGTGCTAACCACTACACCACTGTCCCACCCAAGACCTTAGACTAAAAGGTCTTCCAAAAGAAGGGTTGAGGTTAGGGCTCTGTGCAGGACACTGGAGTTCCTCGACACCAAACTGATCACACCATGTCTTTAGGGAGCTGGCTTTGTACACAGGGGCACAGTCATGCTGGAACAAAAAAGGGTCTTCACCAAACTGTTACTACAAGGTTGGAAGAGCACAATTGTCTACAATATCTTTGCCATTGAAAGAGGACCTAAACAATGAAAACTGTGTCCCCACTGGTCAACCCATGTTTTTATGGAGCTGGTCCAAACAGGTAAACTAATGTCTTTGTGGAACTGATTCAAACTGGTAATCCCATGTCTTTATGGAGCTGATCCAAATTGTTCAACCCATGTATGTATGGAGCTGGTCCAGACTGGTCAACCCATATCTTTATGGAGCTGGTCCAGGCTGGTCAACCCATGTCTTTATGGAGCTAATCCACACTGGTAAGACCATGTCTTTATGGAGCTGATCCACACTGGTCAACCCATGTCTTTATGGAGCTAGTCCAATCTGGTAAACCCATGTCTTTATGGAGCTGGTCAAAATTGTTCAACCAATGTATTTTCATAGAGCTGATCCACACTGGTCAACCCATGTTTTTATGGAGCTGGTCCAAACAGGTAAACTAATGTCTTTGTGGAACTGATCCAAACTGGTAATCCCATGTCTTTATGGAGCTGATCCAAATTGTTCAACCAATGTATTTATGGAGCTGGTCCGGACTGGTCAACCCATATCTTTATGGAGCTGGTCCAGACTGGTCAACCCATGTCTTTATGGAGCTGATCCACACTGGTAAGACCATGTCTTTATGTAGCTGATCCACACTGGTCAACCCATGTCTTTATGGAGCTGATCCACACTGATCAGACCATGTCTTTATGTAACTGATCCACACTGGTCAATCCATGTCTTTATGGAGCTGGTCCAAATTGTTCGACCAATGTCTCTTTATAGAGCTGGTCCAGACTGGTCAACCCATGTCTTTATATAGCTGGTACAGACTGGTCAACCCATGTCTTTCTGGAGCTGACTTTGTACAGGCCTTCCAAAAGTAGGGTTGAGGTCAGGGCTCTGTGCAGGACACTTTGAGTTCCTCCACACAAAACTGGTCACACCATGTCTTTATGGAGTTGGCTTTGTACATAGGGGGGCACAGTCATGCTGGAAGAGAAAAGGGTCTTCACCAAACTGTTACCACAAGGTTCGAAAAGCACAATTGTCTAAAACAGGGGTAGACAATCTCAGTTCTCAGCTATCATAAATACCAAGCCATTGACATTGATTGAAAACATGACCTGTTGGGGTACTTGAGGCCTGAAGTTGGGAGCTTGAGTTCCTCCACACCAAACTGGCCACACCATGTCTTTATGGAGCTGGCTTTGTACACAGGGGGGGGGGGCACAGTCATGCTGGAACAGAAAGGGTCTTCACCAAACTGTTACTACAAGGTTGGAGGAGCAAAATTATCTACAATGTCTTTGTATGATGGAGGATTAACACTACCCTTCACTGGAGTCACCTGAACTTCATCATTTGAAGGGGGCTCCACATCCTTTTCGGCTACCTGTCATCATTACTTGCGTTCTTTGAGTCTGTAATCTAGGAAGCGCTCCTCCCGATCTACCTTGAGGTAGTACACTATATATGAACTCACTAATAATTTAGATAATTAATTTTAACTGTCACGATGCTCACATTTGTGCAATTGAGATGATCGGTGATGACTAATTTGTTTTTCTCTTTTTCTTTAATCTCCAATTTACTGCCGAAATTCCACCCAATCCCAATATGCCACTGCTGTCCTGGAATCAGCTTTACATTAAAAGATGAGGGCAGTAGAGCCTTACAGATGGGGAATTTTTGTATAGTCACGGGCCTAAGACTGCACAAGCTGCAATGTATAATACGAACAGCTAAAGTATGAACACGTTAACCCCCTTGTATGACCATCGCAAGACAAGTGGGCTGACAGAGAGAGTTGAGCTGTATAACAGCCTAGCAGACAGCTGTTGGGATAAGCAGGCTGTGAGTGATGGGGAAGCGGCACGGTGATGGAGTGGGTGACACAAAGACTTCTCTAGACAGATATCGAAAACATTTCCAGCTCTCGCCGCACATCTGTTTCTCGTTGAGTTTCCTAGGCATCTCTCCCTCCATTATTCCCCTTTGCACATCACTCCCCCTGAAAATCTTCCAGCAGATTTATCCCCCCCCCCTATCTTCATCAGAGGCGTTGGGAGAATGGAACTGTAGCCAGTCAGGAGAGGGAGGTGAACGATCAATGTGGGGGTGTTATGTTCATATGCGGCCAACAAACTGTATAAAATTATTTTATAATCCTAAGAATGTATGTTGTACTCCCCCCCCCCCGAGGTTCACAGCCTGTGGGCCGGGACCCCAACTTGGGCCCAGATTGTTAGATACTATGTTCACTCAGAAGGGTTTTACTGGCGAACTCATTTTTGGCTCCTGAAACGATGGTAAGAGTTGGGATCCTAGAACATGATTGGTGAAAAGCAATTGCATGCTATATGCCAGAGGTCTCCAAAACCCTTTGCTTGCATTTATCTGGCCCTCTGGGCACTTTTCCTCCCACTGGCATTACCAATGGGCATATTTTCTGCCACTGACCCCAACAGTGGGGCACTATTTTTCCCACGGACGCCAATGATAGGGCAATATTCCACCTATTGAATTATTGCATTTGTTATTTCTGTAGAATGTTGCTATTTTTCTGATGGTTGGGGGGCTCTTGTCTTTTGATGGTCGGGGGGCTCTTGTCTTCTGATGGTCGGGGGGCTCTTGTCTTCTGATGGTCGGGGGGCTCCTGACTTCTGATGGTCTGGGGGCTCTTGTCTTCTGATGGTCGGGGGCTCTTGTCTTCTGATGGTCGGGGGGCTCTTGTCTTCTGATGGTCGGGGGCTCTTGTCTTTTGATGGTCAGGGGGCTTTTGACTTCTGATGGTCGGGTGGCTCTTGACTTCTGATGGTCGGGGGCTCTTGACTTCTGATGGTCGGGGGGCTCTTGACTTCTAATGGTCGGGGGGCTCTTATCTTCTGATGGTCGGGGGGGCTCTTGTCTTCTGATTGTTGGGGGGGGCTCTTATCTTCTGATGGTCGGGGGGCTCTTATCTTCTGATGGTCGGGTGGCTCTTGTCTTCTGATGGTCGGGGGGCTCTTGACTTCTGATGGTCGGGGGGCTCTTGACTTCTGATGGTCGGGGGGCTCTTAACTTCTGATGGTTGGGGGGCTCTTGACTTCTGATGGTCGGGGGGCTCTTGACTTCTGATGGTTGGGGGGCTCTTATTTTCTGATGGTCGGGGGGCTCTTGTCTTCTGATGGTCCGGGGGCTCTTGACATCTAGTCTTACAGATGCAACCAGCCCTTTGAGGGCAACCATAATGCTGATGCGGCCCACAATGAAATTGAGTTTGACACCCCCGCTTTAGAGGAACCCCATTGTTCCTCTGAATCCTGATTGAGAAAGGCTGGCCTCAAGTGGTATACTACCCTAATCATTTCACCCACCCGCCAGATTATTGCAATTGTTATTCTGAAAAACTATTATAATGAAAATGTAATGATTAAAAAAAAAACACTTGTGGGTTTAACCAATGTGCTTTTTGTTAAAAATAAATCTCTATAGTCCTCTCAGCAGTGCCGTGGTGGGGATATCCTTTGTCTACATACTTTGTACAAAATCATGCAATCTTTTCTGATTTCATACAGTTGGGAGCTATCTTCCTATGATAGATAAGAACCTCACAATGTGCTCTTGTTGGAGTTCCCATTCCAAAAGTGTTATTATAGAGTTGCCCCTTTTTAGCATTCTCCACTCTTTTGGGAAGACTTTCCACAAGATTTTGGAGGGTGTCTGTGGGACTTTGTGCCCATCTGTGCAGTCAGGTTCTGATGTTGGATGAGAAGACCTGGCTCACCATCGGTGTTCCAGTTCACCCCAAAGGTGTTCAGTACGGTTGAGGTCAGGGCTCTGTGCAGGACATCAAGTTCCTCCATGACCTCCCTCCTACTAAGCACCTTCAGGATGAGAAGACCTCATCCCTAAGGTGTTCAGAAAGGTTAAAGTGATTGTAAAGGCAGAAGGTGCATTCTATGCATTAAGATAAAAAAAAACTTCTGTTTGCAGCAGCCCTCCTCTGCCCCCTAATACTTACCTGAGCCCCATCTCGATCCAGCGATGTTGCAGGAGTGTCTCGGCTGCCAGGGGTTGACGCCAAGGCTCCGTGCAGGACACTCAAGTTCCTCCATGACCTCAAACCCACTGAACAACTTTGGGATGAGAAGACCTCATCCCAAAGGTGTTCCATAAGGTTAAGGGCAGGTGCTGATGTTGGATGAGAAGACCTTATACCAATGGTCTTCAAAAAGTAGGGTTGAGGTCAGGACTCTGTGCAGGACATTTGGGTTCATCCACACTAAACTGGTCACACCATGTCTTAATGGAGGTGGCTTTGTACACAGGGGTACAGTCATGCTGGAACAGAAAAGGGGCTTCACCAAACTGATTCAACCAATATATTTATGGAGCTGGTCCAGGCTGGTCAACCCATGTCTTTATGGAGCTGGTCCACACTGGTCAGACCATATCTTTATGGAGCTGGTCCACACTGGTAAACCCCTGTCTTTATGGAATATGAATGAGGGAGTTGGATGGTTTCCAGAAAACAGATTATCGGGTCTCCCAGTCCCAAATAGTGATAAAAGGAAGACGTTTTTGAGAAGAGAGCAAGCTCTCAAACCAATAGAGATTTTAATGGGAGACACCAGTACTGTTTTAAAGGTGAGCACAAAAGACAAGATTATATAGAAAAATATTAATTTTTAATACATCATTAAAATACAATTCATAATTTTACATAGACCATAAAAGAGTTTGGAAAACAAGATACTTGATTGTGCATCTAGCCAACATGTTTCACACAGTTGTGCTTCATCCGGGCCTTGCACTCATCTTTTGTTTCCTCCTTTAAAACAGTACTGGTGTCTCCCATTAAAGCTGGTCCACACTGGTCAGACCATATCTTTATGGAGCTGGTCCACACTGGTCAGACCATATCTTTATGGAGCTGGTCCACACTGGTCAAACCATATCTTTATGGAGCTGGTCCACACTGGTCAGACCATATCTTTATGGAGCTGGTCCACACTGGTCAGACCATATCTTTATGGAGCTGGTCCACACTGGTCAGACCATATCTTTATGGAGCTGGTCCACACTGGTCAGACCATATCTTTTTTTTTTCTCAAACAAGTTCTTTATTGAGCAGTTGTAAAAACAAAAGACAGAATACATCCTCGCACAGTTCCAGATAACCTACAGTATGACAAATCAGTGTGACTCAGCACACCCAAATACACTTTATTCAACCTTCCCCACCTGCCCTCCCCCAGATCACCGTCATCTCCTGTATACTGGTCCTAAACCAGGTCAGAACAATCGATCATATATCAAATCCAAAGGTGCCAAACCTGGAACACTCAGCCATGGGTCCCATAGTTTGTCATATTTTGTACAAGTCCCTCTGCGTTGGTAGACAAGTTTTTCCATCCTAAGCGTAACCCCCATCTGTGTGATCCACTCCTGTACCGTGGGCGCCGCAGTATCTTTCCAATGTCTCAAAATCATCAGACGGGCCTGGAATAAGGCCCTACTAATAGCCTGCCTGGGGATACCCCCCAACTGGAGGTGATCTAGTATCCCCAGCAGGCAGACCCGAGGGTCCAGTGGTATCTGAGAGTGGAAAGCGCCATTGATAGTGCCAACGACCCGCGTCCAGTACAAGTGAAGCTTCGGGCATCTCCACAGCAAGTGAATGAGATCCCCGTGATCCCTGTAGCACCTGGTGCAGGACGGATCGGGGGTCACCCCCATGCGGGCCAATCTAGCCGGTGTGTAGTGAACCCTCAGAAGAATATAGAGCTGAGACAACCTATGAGCCACGTTCAGGGAGCACGAGGGGACCGCTTGTAAAGCCTCCTCCCACTGCTCTTCCTCGAACGCGCCCACGTCCTGTTCCCACAGGGACACTGCCCTCAAGGGGGCGCCCTGTAGAAAGAGGTTAAGCAACCTGGCATAGCAGCAAGAGATGAACCCCTTGTATGTCGTCACCTCAAACAAGCAGCTGAAGACCGGCGCCGAGTCCAAGGACCAAACGTCCGTCTCCCTCTGCGCTTCAACTGCGTGTCTAAGCTGGAGATAGTAAAACTGCATGGAGACCGGCAGTCGGAACTCCATCCTTAGCTCCTGAAAAGTCTTTAACCTGCCATCTCTAAATATATGAGTCATATGTGACACCCCATACTGCGCCCATCTCTGTCCATACGGCAATTTGGCAATTTCCCTATAGTATTGGTTTTCCCATATAGGACTGTAGACGGTAAAGCCAGTCACTCCCTGAAGCATCCGTACCTCATTCCAAATTTTTTGCATGAGTGCATACGTGGGGAAGAGCTTGTTAGATTTACTGTACCTCAGGGCCTCCAGACCATCCGCCACTCCCCCCCCTCCCCCCGTCGTGTAACTAAGTAGTTGGACCGAGGGGTCCATCAAATTCAGTGCCAGGTCCTGGCGAGGGGATATAACTCGTGCAATATGCTGCATTTGTGAAGCTAAATAGTACAGCCAGGGATTGGGCAATGCCAATCCCCCGTTGTCCTTGGGGCGCTGCAATTGTTCAAGCTTGACCCTAGGGGGTTTGGAGAGCCATATAAGTGATCGAAAGATCGAATTAATAATTCTAAACTTTTTCAGAGGGATAACCATGGGGGAATTGTGTAGTACGTACAGCAGCTGCGGCATAAGGATCATTTTTATCAGGTTCACCCTCCCCACCAGTGACAGCCTCAATTTGCTCCACACCTTTACCCGATCGCGACAGCGGTTGATCAGAGGGGTGAGATTAAGGTTAACATATTCGAGCAAGCAAGCTGTGACCCGGATGCCCAAATATTTAAAGGACTTAGCAACAGGGATGTCCTGCAAGGTCGGAGAGAATGCCGAAGGATCCCGATCCAACAACAGGAGGGAGGACTTAGTCCAATTAATAACTAACCCGGAGTATGTACCGAATTGCCGCACTATAGCCATGGCCACAGTCAGTGAAGTGGAGGTATCCCCAAGGAGAAGCATAGTGTCATCTGCATATAACAGGATCTTCTCCTGAAGATCCCCATATCGAAATCCCTGCACTGAGGGACAGTCCCTAATCAAGGCAGCTAACGGCTCAATGGCCAGGGCAAACAGGAGTGGGGAGAGGGGGCAGCCCTGTCGTGTGCCTCTATGTAATTTAAACTTATGCGAAATCCTTCCCCCCTCCCGTATAGCCGCTACCGGTGAAGAGTACAGCAGCTGCACCCACTGAATGAACTCAGTCCCAAACCCAAACTTCCTCATTACCGCCCACAGATAGTCCCATTCGACGCTATCAAACGCCTTATGGGCATCCAGGGATAGCAATGCCCGGTCACCTACATTGTCCGCCCGCGATTGAATGTTCAGATAAAGTCTATGCAGATTTATCGCTGTCGATTTTTGGGGCATAAACCCAGACTGATCCGAGTGAATTATAGTAGATATAACCTTATTTAGTCTCACTGCCAGTGCCTTGGCCAGGATCTTAACATCGTTTTGTAAGAGCGAAATGGGCCTGTACGATCCCGGGTCTAAGGGGTCCTTGCCTGGTTTCAGAATTAAAACAATGTTAGCTCTAGTCATGGACTGGGGGAGGATACCGGTCACCTTTGCTGCATTAAAGACTCTCAGCAGGTGCGGTAGTACCTGCTCTCCATACTGTTTGTACACTTCGGCAGGAAGCCCATCATCTCCCGGTGCCTTCGAATTGGGAAACATGTTAGTCGCCGTCTGCAGCTCACCCAGGGTCAAAGGGGCATCAAGCTCCTCTCTAGCGGAGTCCGTCAAGGTAGGTAGAGGGACATGGTCCAAGTAGTCATCTAAAGACTCTAACGAATACGTACGCTTGGATTCATAAAGGGAAGAGTAAAAATGACCAAGCTCTGTCAAGATTTGGTCTGGGGAGTTAGTCACCACTCCCGAGGGAGCACGTAGTGCTCCAATTGAAGGGGACAGCTGCTGGGAATGGGCAATGGTCGCCAACATGCGGCCTGTGTGCTCCCCCTCCTCATAGAAAGCCGCCTTCTGAAAAAAGCGCTTCCTCTCTGCGCCTGAAGACGTGACCCGGTACAGGGCATCCTGCGCCGACAGCCACGCCCTTCTATTCAGTTCAGACGGGTCCGTGACATAGGTGCCCTCTAGTTCCTTGGCCAACAGTTCCATTCCCTCCCTCCGAGCATGAGTCTTCATCTTAATAGCCTGTATTTCTGTAATAAATATACCCCTCAAAACAGCTTTAAAGGCCTCCCAATCCCTGGACACAGTCTCAGGGGCCTCATGAATACGCCAAAATTCCAAAATTTGGGACTCTATCTGTTCATGAGACGAAAAGAGATTCATCCAAAAGGCGTTCATCTTCCACGGGGCCTTGGCCACTGCGGAAGGGGGACGCACCTCCAAAGACACAATCAGTGGCGAGTGATCCGACACGCTTCTGGGAGCATACTTCATCCCCGAAACGTAGCGCCCAGCCGCATAAGAGCATATACATAAATCAATCCTGGACAAAGACGAATTGCCCTTTGAGAAGCATGAAAATTGCTTCACTCCCGGGTTCCTTGCCCTCCATGGGTCCGTCCACCCCACCTCCTCTATAAATTTCCTTAGGGCCGTGCAATACTTCCCCCTCCCTCCTCCCCCCGGGGGATGTTTATCTAGCAAAGGGTCCATAAAGCAGTTGAAATCCCCGAAGGCATACAAAGGCACCTCCGGGAACCGCAACTGAAACTCCATTAAGGCTCTCAACACCTGGTTATTGTACGGAGGAGGTATATACACAAAAGCAAGAATACATTTAAAGGTAAACAGTCTGCACATGAGAAAAACATATCTGCCCTCATCATCAACCATAGAGCCGAGCTCTTCAAAATTTATGGAGCTGTGTATCAAAACACTCACACCCCTGGAATAGGAAGTGTGAGTGGAGTGATACGCTCTGCCCACCCACCGATAGTTCAGGCACGACTTAGAATCAGCAGTCAGATGTGTCTCCTGCAAGGCACAGATGGCAGGCAGGCGTTTCCTCATCAGGGAGGACACCATAGTACGTTTCAGAGGATCCTGTAACCCCCTAATGTTCCAGGACAACACTGTGACAGTCTCCATCAGGGGAAATCAAGCATGTAACCATCATAGGGAAGACCCCAAATGTCAGGTTGGGAAGGCATCCAGGGCGGCATAGACTGCCGGTTAATAGATAGAACTGGAACTCTGCAAGTCTGAAAATAGAAACTGTCTGCTCTGGAACAAATTCTCGTGTTGCCGTAGCAACCCAGTGCGCACAACGGTGCGGTGAACCACCTTACAGCCCCTGTCCGTAGTAGGCCAACAGGCCTTTCAGATATAAGAGCCTTCTTCGCGTGACCCTCTAGAAAATACAGGTTCTGGGGTGCCAACGGGCACTCCCGATTTGCTTGGGACAACGGGTCCCGTGAACAGTCCATGGACACAGCCAACATGGCCGTCCATTTACAGGCAATCCGTGAATTAAGCAGTGCCATTAATAAACACTTTTCCGAACTCGCATTAAGTGAAAATAATCAATGTTCGTATCCGGCACTATCCTCAGCCGAGGAAAAGGTAGAGCGGTATCAGCAAGAACTTATCAGGCCCATCAGTCATCATCCTCGGGGGGTCTTTGGTGAAATGCTCCCGCGTTGGCATCCAGCCAGTCCGAGGCATCTACAGGGTTTTCAAAAAAGTGTGCTTGGCCCCTCAGGATGACTCTGAGCCTCGCAGGGTAAAGCATGGCATAGGGTGCCTGCAGCTTCTGCAAGCGTTTCTTGATGTCAGCAAAGTGCGCCCGGCTCTTCTGAACTGCAGGGGAAAAGTCAGGGTAGAAGGAGACCCTTGTGCCATTGAATTGAATGTTCTTCTTCTCCCTGGCCAGCCGCAATATAATTTCTCTATCTCTGTAGTTTAACAGTCTGGCCAGCATCGGGCGAGGATGGTTACCCGGTGGGAGAGGTCTGGTAGGCACTCGGTGGGCCCTCTCAACCGCATACAAATGAGTGAACGCCTCCTTGCCAAATAGATCTGCCATCCACTGTTCCACAAATTGTGTGGGGTCCCGGCCCTCCACTTTCTCCGGCAGCCCCACTATGCGAACATTATTGCGCCTGAGGCGGTTCTCAAAATCTTCTGCCCTCATATCTATAGCCCTGGCTAGGCGTGCAGTAGATTGGGCATCTCTGGTCAGTTCGGGGAGTCTGTCCTCTATATCACTTATCCTGCTCTCAGCTGCCGTGGTTCTTTCCCTAATTTTTTGAATATCTTGTCTAATCAGACATACTCCTTCCTCCAGGTTCCCAAAGCGGACTTGCAGGCCATTCACAGAGGCTGTGCATTTATTAACAGCTCTCAGTAAGTCAGCCATAGTAGGCTGTTCACCTCCCTCCTCATCAGGTTCTTCACTGTCCTCCTGCAAGCGAGCTATCATGGCGCCCGCTCCCAGCACTCGCCCCCCCTCCTCCATGTCAGTGTCACTGCATGCGGCTCCCTCTTCCAGGGGCAGCGCTCCTGCCAAGTTCAAGTTCCCTGTCATTTTTTGTGCATAGTACCTCATGTCAGACCATATCTTTATGGAGCTTGTCCACACTGGTCAGACCATATCTTTATGGAGTTGATCCACACTGGTAAACCCATGTCTTTATGGAGCTGGTCCACACTGGTAAACCCATGTCTTTATGGAGCTGACTTTGTGCAGGCTTACCAAAAGTTGGGTTGAGGTCAGGGCTCTGTGCAGGACACTGGTATTCATCCACACCAAACTGGTCACACCATGTCTTTATGGAACTGGCTTTATACACGGGGCACAGTCATGCTGGAACAGAAAAGGGCCTTCACCAAACTGTTACCACAAGGTTAGAAGTGCACAATTGTCTACAATGTCTTTGTATGATGTCCGATTAACAAGACCCTTCACTGGAGACACCTGAGCTCCACCATTTGGAGGGGGGTCCTCAAACTTTTGGGCATATAGGTATATGTGATCGTCAGGTAGACACAAACTTTTAACCATATAGTGTATGGCCTTATGCCTGTATGAGTTGTTCAGCCAATTCTGGCCAACAGATACTATTGTAATCCGTTCGTTGTTACAGTTATTGAGAATAAAAAAAATAAGTTGTTTATTTAAAATTTGCAGCCATTTAGAAGGAATCTGTTTTTATTTGTATTGGCTGCTGTAACCGTGGATAAAAAGAAGCATATCTGGAATAATCTAAAACAGATGGGAAGAGTTAATAAATACTCGCTCGTATCCACATGGAAATGAATTAATATCAAGGATTTATTTTGAAGTCTAGCAGTGGGAGAACACATTTGTTATTACCTTTGCTATGTACCGGATGATAAATGTGCTATCTGAAAAAAAAAAAAAAAATGTCAATTTATTTTCAAAGCGGTGGCGTTATACTCTGCTAATCCCTATTGTCTTCTGGATCGCAATTAAGTTGTTATAGTGTGACACTTGGCCCAATTTCGTAGAGTTTTTAGTAGCATTTATGTTTTTTTTTTTTTATTGTAGATAGGTATACTTTTTTGAAATACTTAATGGCTTAAAGTGGAAGTAAACCCAATGATTTGATAGTTTCAAAAAACAGTTACATTCCCGGCATGCCGGAAATGCTAACTGTCACATTGGCTGTGCTCTCAACCAAACGGTCACATCACCCAATGGCTGGTGTCATAACTGATCACATGTGCAGCATCATGGCAGTTGAAGATTAAACAGAGGCCAAGATGGCAGCTTCCTTGGCTGAAAATGATAGGAGGGTTTACTTCCACTTTAATAAAAACCTGGCCATGATAGTGAGCTAAAAACCTATTCCCTAGGGCATTGAAGGCAAACCTTGGCACCCCAGATGTTTTGGAACTACATTTCCCATGATGCTCATACATTCTGCAGTGTAGTTAAGCATCATGGGAAATGTAGTTCCAAAACATCTGGGGTGCCAAGGTTCGCCATCACTGCCCTAGGGTATCCTGAGCATACCATATTGTGCCCCTTTCCTTCTCAGTACTTATGTCCCCCCCCCCCCCCGGGATTCTATTCCATCTTAATGCCCACCCTCCTCATCACCGCCCTGGATTGGTTCCTTCTTTAGTTATATTCTTTAGAAATATCATCATAAGAAACACTGAAATAAGACCAACAGGGCCTATGAAAAACTAGGGCCCATGAAGTGGTCTATCATGACCTGTTGGAAACCCTTGCCCCCGGTCCTGGTCCCCCTTGTAAGATGTGACCTGTTGAAAACCCTCTTGCCTCTTCCCCCGGTCCTTGTAAGTCTATCCCCTAGGGCAGTGGTCGCCAACTATTGGGACCTCGCGGACCACTAAACTCACAATTTTGAATCCCGTGGACCACTAACATGAATTTTACATGTCTTATACCTTATACATTCCAAGCTCAGGCTCTCTGCCCCCCTCCCCCTGGATCACACTGCTGCCCTTTTAATGGGATGCTCCGGCTCCCTGCCCCCCCTGGTCTTGGTCTGGTCTTGGTCTGGTCTTGATTTGGTTTGGTATGGTCTGATCTGGTTTTTGTCTGGTCTGGTTTGGGTCTGGTCTGGTCTTGTCTTGGTTTGGTATGGTGTGATCTTGGTCTGGTCTGGTTTAGGATTGGGCCCACAGAAAGTCAATCAGTCTGGAAGTTCTGTCGGTGATGCATGACAGACACAAGAGAACATCTAAAAAAAATAATATTAAGTCAGGGAGTGAGGGGAGAATGATTTTTTAATGTGTCAATAATTTAGCTAGAATTATCCACTGTTGGTGGGTGGGTCTGAATGCTACAGAAAGTGGCCCTGTGAATCCAGGGTAACATTGCTTTTGGTCTGGTCTGTTCTTGTCTTCGTCTCGTGCAGTGTGTTGTTGGTCTGATCTGGTCTGATATGGTGTGGTCTTGGTCTGGACTTGGCTTTGGTCTAGTCTTGGTCTGGTCTGGTCTGATCTAGTCTTGGTCTGGTCTGGTGTCGGTCTTGTCTTGGTCTGGTCTTGTTTAGGATTGGGCCCATAGACAGTCAATCATTCTGGAAGTGCTGGCGGTGATAGGTGACAGACACAAGAGAACGTCTAAATAATTTTAATATTAAGCCAGGGAGTGAAGGAAGAATGGTTCTAAAGTCTAAAATGTCTCAATAATTTAGGTGGAACTATCCACTGATGGTACGTGGGTCCTGGATGCTACAGAAAGTGGCCCTGTGAATCCAGGGTAACATGTTTGGTCTTGTTCTGGTCTCGGTCTGGCCTTGGTCTGGCTCTGGTCTGATCTGGTCTGGTCTTAGTGTGGTCTTGATCTTGATCTGGTCTTGGTCTTGATCTGGTTTTGATTTGGACCATACCTGGACTGGCTCCACAGAAAATCAATCAATCTGGAAATGTTGGTGGGGATGGGTGACAGACACAAAAGAACATAGAAATAATTTTAACATTAAGCCATGGAGTGAAGGGAGAATGATTCTAAACTCTAAAATGTCTCAATACTTTAGGTGAAACTATCCACTGGTGGTGAGTGGGTACTGAATGCTACAGAGAGTGGCCTTGTGAATCCAGAGTAACATGTCTGGTCTTGGTTTGGCATTGGTCGGGCCTTGGTCTGGTCTTAATCTGGTATTTGATTGGTCTTAAGCCTCGTACACACAACCGGTTTTCTCTGCAAGAAAACTGCTAGGAGAGCTTTTTGCAGAGAAAAACGTTAGTGTGTATGGTTTCTCGGCAGGAAAACTGCCAGGAATCTCGACGAGAAAAACAGAGAACCTGCTCTCTATTTTCTCGTCGGGATTCTCGGCAGTGTTTCCTGCCGAGAAACCCGGTCGTCTGTATGCTTACCTGTCCAGGGAAACCCGCGCATGCTCGATGAGACTTGTAGCATACAAGGGTAGTGTAGGGTGTAGCAAGATGGTGTCGACAGCATTGAATGTGACGAGTCGATGACGTCACCGCGTTCTTTCCATTCAAAAGAACGCCGGTTCTTTTGAATGGCCATGTGTACACTCGGCGAGCAAGGCAAGCTTGCTGGGAACCCCGTCGGGAAAACCAACGTTTTTTTTCCCGACAGGATTCTCGCCCGTGTGTACGAGGCTTGAGTCTTGGTCTGGCCATGGTTTGGCCTTGGTCTGGTATTTGTCTGGTCTTAGTCTTGGTCTGGTCATGTTTTGGCCTTGGTCTGGTCTTGGTCTGGTATTTGTCTGGTCTTAGTCTTGGTCTGGTCATGGTTTGGCCTTGGTCTCATCTTGGTCTGGTATTTGTCTGTTCTTAGTCTTGGTCTGGTTATTGTTTGGCCTTGGTCTGGTCTTGGTCTGGTATTTGTCTGGTCTTAGTCTTGGTCTGGTCATGGTTTGGCCTTGGTCTGGTCTTGGTCTGGTATTTGTCTGGTCTTAGTCTTGGTCTGGTCATGGTTTGGCCTTGGTCTCGTCTTGGTCTGGTATTTGTCTGGTCTTAGTCTTGTTCTGGTCTTGGTTTGCAACAGTTCTGATTTGGGCCCAGCGAAAGTCAATCATTCTTGAAGTGCTGGGGGGTGATGGGTGACAGACACAAGAAAACATCTAAATAGCTTACATTTTAAGCCAGGGAGTAATGGTAGAATGGTTCTAAATCTTAAAATGTCTCAATAATTTAGGTGGACCTATGGGCAAAAGCAAAACATGACATAAACCTTCTGTCTCAGTCTGTCGATAGCATTAACACAGCAGGTTTTTTAGTCAACATTAGATGAAGATCCATTGATTTCCCATTTCCTGTGACAGGAATGGGGGGCTAAAGAAGGTTTAAGAAGCTGAGAAAATGTCCGGCTCCACTAAAGCAAAAGAAGGAATTTTTGTCACAACTGTGAATTCCGTATTGGAGGTGATTTGGTGGAGTTACAAATTTAGGGGGGAATAGATCTGAAAGTTTAGAGGACTAATGAAGACCTAGATACTCCATGGAGATGGGGTGTTATCGAAAAAGGAAAGGAGTTTTACAGTTCTCTAATATAAGCAATGGGATTTAAGGAGTAACAGCCATGGATTTGGTGTAATTTATTTTACGGCTGGAAAGCTTACCGAATACGTCAAAAGCATGTAGGAGATTTAGAACTGAAATGATAGGCTGGGAAATGGGAAAAAAAAGCATTTTGTCTAAGAAGCTTCTATTTTTTGAATTTATATTCTATTTATTATTTTAATTCTATTTATTAAGAATTCCCATATCGTGGCTTTGGATGATAGTCAAGGAACCACCCCAGGGGATCTCCACGCAGGGAGAGTTAAGGAGTGGCTGAACAGATAGAAACTATTTATTCATTTGTTTTTAAATAGAAATTCTGTTAAAAATTACATGTTAGCAAAAGCTCAATATATTGTTCCTCCGTATTTTCTAGTTTGCTGAATGGCCACACATTCCCATAGTCACACTCCTCGCCTTGTCTTACCACCAAGAAGGACCATAACTGAAAAATACTGAAATTTTCCACATTTTTTCATGTTACAACCAAAAATGTAAATGTATTTTATGTGATAGACCAACACAAAGTGGCACATAATTGTGTAGTGGAAGGAAAATGATAAATGATACAAATAAATATGTGCAAAGTGTGTGTGTGTGGGGGGGGGGTTTGTATTCAGCCCCCTTTACTCTAATACCCCTAACTAAAATCTAGGGGAACCAATTGCCTTCAGAAGTCACCTAATTCATAAATAGAGTCCACCTGTGTGTATTTCAAGTATAAATACAGCTGTTCTGTGAAGCCCTCAGAGGTTTGTTAGAGAACCTTAGTGAACAAACAGCATCATGAAGGCCAAGGAACACACCAGACAGGTCAGGGATAAAGTTGTGGAGAAGTATAAAGCAGGGTTAGGTTCTAAAAAAAAATCTCCCAAGCTTTGAACATCTCACGGAGCTCTGTTCAATCCATCATCGGAAAATGGAAAGAGTATGGCACAACTGCCAACCTACCAAGACATGGCCGTCCCCCTAAACTGACCGGGCCGGGCAAGGAGAGCATTCATCAGAGAAGCAGCCAAGAGGTCCCATGGAACCTCTGGAGGAGCTGCAGAGATCCACAGCTCAGGGGGGAGAATCTGTCCACAGGACAACTATTAGTGGTGTTCTCCTCAAATCTGCCCTTTATGGAAGAGTGACAAGAAGAAAGACATTGGGGAAAGAAAACCATAAGAACTCCTGTTTGCAGTTTGTGAGAAGCCATGTGGGGGACACAGCAATCATGTGGGGGACACAGCAAACATGTGGGGGACACAGCAATCATGTGGGGGACACAGCAAACATGTGGGGGACACAGCAATCATGTGGGGGACACAGCAAACATGTGGAAGAAGGTGCTCTGGTCAGATGAGAACAAAAATTCAACTTTTTGGCCTAAAAGCAAAACGCTATGTGTGGTGGAAAACTAACACTGCACATCACCCTGAACACACCATCCCCACCGGGAAACATGGTAGTGACAGCTTCATGTGGTGGGGATGCTTTTCTTCAGCAGGGACAGGGAAGCTGGTCAGAGTTGATGGGAAGATGGATGGAGCCAAATACAGGACAATCTTAGAAGAAAACCTGTTAGAGTCTGCAAAAGACTTGAGACTGGGGGGAGGTTCACCTTCTAGCAGGACAACGACCCTAAAGTACAGCCAGAGCTACAATGGAATGGTTTAGATCAAAGCATATTCATGTGTTAGAATGGCCCAGTCACAGTCCAGACCTAAATCACATTGAGAATCTGTGGCAAGACTTGAAAATTGCTGTTCACAGACGCTCTCCATCCAATCTGACAGAGCTTGAGATATTTTACAAAGAAGAATGGGCAGAAATGTCCCTCTCCAGATGTGCAAAGCTGGAAGAGACACCCCCAAAAAGACTCACAGCTTTAATTGCAGAGAAAGGGGGTTCTACAAAGTAATGACTCCGGGGGGCGCCATACAATTGCCCCCCCCCACACACACACACACTTTTCACATATTTATTTGTATCATTTATCATTTTCCTTCCACTTCACAATTATGTGAAGATCTGAAAAAAAAAAAAAAATAGATGCTAATAGTCTGCAGGAGATCTTATGGAAACAAATAGTAATTTGCAAAAAAAATAAAAAATTTAATAGATAGTATCTATACTCTATTCTGTTCTATTGTTTTTCTAGTCTATTTTCTATTTCTATTCTAATCTTTTCTATTCAAATTAGAATTCATTCTATACGAAATTCGAATGTCGGAAAAAAAAATATATATATATATATAACCATCTTCCGAAATTCGAATTCAGTATATAATGATTTTGATTTTAATAAAAAAGATTTGAATAGAATATAAAAGAATAGACTAGAAAAAAAAATTGAACAGAATAGAATAAAATATAATATATTCTGTCCTATTGTTTTTCTAGTCTATTATCTGTTTTTCTATTTTATTATAATCTTTTCTATTCGGTTGAAATAATTTAAAATCCGGTTGAAATATTATCGGATTTGGTTGAAATATGAACGAATGCCGATGAAATATTATCGAATCCGGTAGATATATTTTCGAATTTGGTTGAAATATTTTCGAATGCGACCGATTTTTCGAATTCCAATTAGAAAAGATTAGAAGAGAAATAGAAAATAGACTAGAAAAAAAATAGAACAGAATAGAATAAAATATAATATATATATTGTATTTTATTCTATTCTGTTCTATTGTTTTTCTATTCAATTATTTCCAATATTTTCTATTCCATTCTAATTGTTTTCGAATCATGTTGAAATCATTTCGAATCATATGTTGAAATAATTTCGAATCCGGTCGAAATAGTTTCGAATCCAGTCGAAATATTTTAGAATCTGAAAGTTTTTACGAATTCGGTCGAAAACGGAACGAAATCCGAAAACAAATTTAACGAATTTAAGTAATCTAACTAAACGAAATTAATTAATTAACAAATTAAAACGAAACAAAACTAAACAAATTTTTTCCTTTTGCACATGTCTAGCTATAACAGCTTCAACTCTTCTGGGAATGCCGTCCACAAGGTTTAGGAGTGTGTCTATGGGAATGTTTGACCATTCTTCCAGAAGAGCATTTGTGAGGTCAGGCACTGATGGTGGACGAGAAGGCCTGAGTCTCCGCTCTTATTCATTCATTGAGGTCAGGGCTCTGTGCAGGACACTCAAGTTCCTTCACACCACACTGGTCAAACCATGTCTTTATGGAGATGTTGGTTGCGAAGACCTGGCTTGTTCCAACTCATCCCAAATGTGTTCTATCGGGTGGAGGTGCAGGCTAGTCAAGCTCCTCCACCCCAAACTCGCTCATCCCTGTCTTTATGGACCTTGCTTTGTGCACTGGTCCAAATCATTTGGTGGAGGGGGGATTATGGTGCGGGGTTGTTTTTCAGGGGTTGGGCTTGGCCCCCTAGTTCCAGTGAAGGGATCTCTTAAGGCGTTGGCATACCAAGACATTTTGGACAATTTCATGCTCCCAACTTTGTTGGAACACTTTGGGGTGGCCCCTTCCTGTTCCAACATGACTGCGTACCAGTGCACAAAGCAAGATCCATAAAGACATGGATAATCGAGTTTGGGGTGGAGGAACTTGACTGGCCTGCACAGAGTCTTCCCCTCAACCCAATAGAACACCTTTGGGATGGATTAGAGCGGAGGTCTTCTCGCCCAACATCAGTGCCTGACCTCACAAATGTGCTTCTGGAAGAATGGTCAAACATTCCCATAGACACCCTCCTAAACCTTGTGCACGGCCTTCCCAGAAGAGGTGAAGGTGTTATAGATGCAAAGGGTGGGGCAACTCAATATTGAACCCTACGGACTAAGACTGGGATGCCATCAATGTTCATGTGCGTGTAAAGGCAGGCGTCCCAATACTTTTGGTAATATAGTGTATATATGTATATATATATATAGATATATATATATATATATATATATATATAGATATATATTTATATATATATAGATATAAAATATTTTAATTGTATGAATTACGTTATGCACTATTTGGCCCATGAAGTGAATCTTCTGTGCCCTTAGAATGGCATTGTCCTCCTTTCCTCGTATTTTTATTCTCTTTGGCTCATAAGCACGGCGTGTAACACGTATGCTCTACATTTCATAAGAGACATAAATGCTGCAACTCCAATTAACATCCAATGCTGCAGCTGAGCCATTAAACACACCTCAGCGACTTTAAATTACTATCTGTACGTTGGGTTTTGTAATAGGGGATTGTTAAATTTAACAGCTTCACATGACAAATTTAATGTTAACAGCATTTTTTTTTTTTTTTTATATAGCCCCTATAATGTCTGTCATCTCTCCATTGTTCAGGTAAAAACTTGTCACCAGAAAAACTAAAAAAAAAAACTAAAAAAAAAAAAAAGGTTTAATGAAGAAATACAGAACTTGGTTACATAGTTTCTATTAGTTCTGATTGCACATTGGCTTGAAGCAATCCCAATAATCCTGTATTACACCAGAGAACAATGATTGCTTAGTGCTGGGGGGGGGGCTGTAATAAACCTTCTATGGAGACAATCATTGGATGCTACAAACTTTCAAGCTTAGGACTCATTCTCTATGGGGGTTTTTTATTCGGGAGAGAAGACCTGTAATCCACCTCTTCAAACTGGACCCACCACCAATCCTCATGTTTAAACTCCTTGTTATGATGTCATAACATTGCCTCTGGAGACTTCTGGATCCTGTGAGGCCCCTACTTATGGACCCAATGAGAGGAGTCCACATTGGACAGTGTCCCTCCTTACATCAGGGCCCCCACTGAAGTCCTCCTTACATAAGAGTCTCTTCTACATCAGGGCCTTATTAGAGTACTCCCTTACATCAGGGTCCCAATCAGAGTACCTCCTTACATTAGAGCCTGCTTAGATTCTTCCCTTACATCAGCGATCTCATCAGAGTCTCCCCTTATATCAGGATCCTCGTCAAAGTCTCCCCTTATATCAGGATCCTCGTCAAAGTCTCCCCTTATATCAGGATCCTCGTCAAAGTCTCCCATTACATTAGGTTCCTCATCGGTGTCTCCCCTTTACATCAGGATCCTCATTGAAGTACCCCCTTACATCAAGATCCTCATCAGAGTCTTCAACTACATCAGATCCTCATCAGAGTTTCCCCTTACATCAGGATACTCATCAGTGTCTTCCAGTACATCAGGATCCTCATCAGAGTCTCCCCTTAAACCAGGATCCTCATTGGAGTCTTCCCTTACATCAGGATCCTCATTGAAGTCTCCCCTTACATTAATATCCTCATCAGAGTCTCCCCTTACATCAGGATCCTCATAAGAGTATCCTGTTACACCAGGATCCCCATCAGAGTCTTCCACTACATCAGGATCCTCATCAGAGTCTCCCCTTACATCAGGATCCTCATCAGAGGCTCCCCTTACATCAGGATCCTCATCAGAGTCTCCCCTTACATCAGGATCCTCATCAGAGTCTCCCCTTACATCAGGATCCTCATTGAAGTCTCCCATTACATCAGGATCCTCGTCAAAGTCTCCCCTTACATCAGGATACTCATTAGCGTCTCCCCTTACATGAGGATCCTCATCAGAGTCTCCCCTTACATCAGGATCCTCATTGAAATCTCCCATTACATCAGGATCCTCGTCAAAGTCTCCCCTTACATCAGGATACTCATTAGAGTCTCCCCTTACACGAGGATCCTCATCAGAGTACCTCCTTACATTAGAGCCTGCTTAGATTCTTCCCTTACATCAGGGATCTCATCAGAGTCTCCCCTTACATCAGGATCCTCATCAGAGTCTCCCCTTACATCAGGATCCTCATCAGAGTCTCCCCTTACATCAGGATCCTCATCAGAGTCTCCCCTTACATCAGGATCCTCATTGAAGTCTCCCATTACATCAGGATCCTCGTCAAAGTCTCCCCTTACATCAGGATACTCATTAGAGTCTCCCCTTACATGAGGATCCTCATCAGAGTCTCCCCTTACATCAGGATCCTCATCGAAATCTCCCCTTACATCAGGATCCTCATCAGTCTCCCCTTACTTCAGAGTAGCAATCATAATCCCCCTTCCCCCCCTTACATTAGAATCATCATTTGAATGCCCCTTACATCAGAGTCTCCATTAGACAGTTGAAATGCTGATGGTGAGCCAGGTCTTCTCATCCAACATCAGTACCCGACCTCACAAATGGGCACAAATTTCCACAGACACTCTCCAAAATCTTGTGGAAAGACTTCCTAGAAGAGTGGAGGTTGTTATAGCTACAAAGGAGACAACTCCATATGTATTATCCATGGGGGAGGGGGCATCTCTTTATTAATGGCCTTGCTTTCTGGAATTAAATGTCAAGCTCCATAAAGACAAAGTTTGGCCAGTTTGGTGTGGAGGAACTCGAGTGTCCAGCACAGAGCCCTGACCACAACCCTACTGAACACCTTTGGAATGAATTGGAACACCGATCATGAGCCAAGTCTTCTTTATAATCCAACATCAGTACCTGACTTCACAAATGGGCTCAAATTCAGAGAGATACCCTCCATTATCTTGCGGAAAGACTTCCAAGAAGAGTGGAGGCTTTTATAGCCACAAAGGGGGCATCTCCATCCTAATAGCCATGGGGGAGGGGGCATCGCTATAATAATCCCCTTGGTTTTTGGAATGAGATGTCCAGCTCCATAAAGATATGGTGTGACCAGTTTGGTGTGGAGGAACTCCAGTGTCCTGCACAGAGCCCTGACCGCAACCCTACTGAACACCTCTGGAATGAGCGCCAATCATGAGCCAGGTCTTTTCATCCAACATTAGCACCTGACCTCACAAACAGGCCCAAATTCCCACAGACACCCTCCAAAATCGTGTGGAAAGTCTTCCCAGAAGGGTGGAGGCTGGTATAGCTGCAAAGGGGGGCAACTCCATATTAATGTCCATGGTTTTTAAAAAGGATATCCAACAAGCTTAGAGCTGTGACCTTAACTCTACTGGACACCTTTGGTAAAGATGGTATGCCAATTGTGATCCAGGCCTTCTCATCCAATATTAGCACGTGACCTCACAAATGGGCACAAATTCCCACAGACACCCTCTAAAATCTTGTAGAAGGTCTTCCTAGAAGAGTGGAGGCTGGCATAACTGCAAGGGGGGCGGCGGAGCCAAACTCCTAATGAATGTTCATGGTTTTAGAGAAGGATATCCAACAAGCTCAGAACCTTGACCTTTACTATACTGAATACCGTTGGGATAAAGTGGAAATCTGATTGTGAACCAGGTCTTCTCATCCAACATTGGTACCTGACAAATGGGGACAAATTCCCCAAAAAAATCTTGTGGAAAGCCTTCCCAGAAGACAGGAGGGTGGTATAACCATAAAGGGGGACAACTCTAAAATAAAGGTCATGGTTCTGGAATGGGATGTCCAACAAACTCATATAGTCTTCCCAGAAGGCTGGGGGCTGGTATAGCTGCAAAGGGGGGGCAACTCCATATTAATGTCCATGGTTTTTGAAAAGGATAACCAACAAGCTTAGAACTTTGACCTTAACTCTACTGGACACCTTTGGTAAAGATGGTTTGCCAATTGTGATCCAGGCCTTCTCATCCCAAAGGTGTTCAGTAGGTTTGAGGTCATGGAGCTGTCCATTAAGTGTTCTGCATAGAGCCCTGACTTCACCCTACTGAACACCATAGGTGTGTGCACAGCCTATTGCATTAGGGTGTGCACCCCAAAGCCCAAACACACACTACCGATCACTCACGGTGTTCATTTAGAAAGGGAAGGGGCTGGTAAATGACATATTTACTGGCCCCTTCCCCACTCCTAAAACATCCCAGGAGCAACAGCCGATAGAAGAGGAGGGAAGCTGGCAGTGCTGTTGGGAGGGGGGATGGGAGCCAGGGCAGTAGGGGAAATTTAAGCTGCGCAGGGTTATTAGGGTGTGCCTGGGCACACCCGGCACACCCTGTGCGCACGCCTATGCTGAACACCTTTGGAATGAATTGGAATGCCGATCATGAGCCAGGTCCTTTCATCCAATATTAGCACCTGACCTCACAAATGGGCACAAATTTCCACAGACACCCTCCAAAATCTTGTAGAAGGTCTTCCTAGAAGAGTGGAGGCTGGCATAACTGCAAGGGGGGTGGCGGAGCCAAACTCCTAATTAATGTTCATGGTTTTAGAGAAAGATATCCAACAAGCTCAGAACCTTGACCTTAACTATACTGAACACTGTTGGGATAAAGTGGAAAGCTGATTGTGAACCAGGTCTTCTCATCCAACATTGGTACCTGACAAAGGGGGACAAATTCCCACAAAATCTTGTGGAAAGCCTTTCCAGAAGACAGGAGGGTTGTAAACCCATAAAGGGGGACAATTGTAAAATAAAGGTCATGGTTGTGGAATGGGATGTCCAACAAACTCATATAGTCTTCCCAGAAGGCTGGAGGCTGGTATAGCTGCAAAGGGGGGCAACTCCATATTAATGTCCACGGTTTTTGAAAATGATATCCAACAAGCTTAGAGCTTTGACCTTAATGCCTCGTACACACGACCGAGTTTCTCGTCCAAAACCGGCAAGAAAAGTGCCGCGTGAGCTTTTTTGTCGAGAAAACCGTTCGTGTGTATGGTTTTACGACGAGAAAATTGCCGTGAATCTCGACGAGAAAATAGAGAACCTGCTCTCTATTTTCTCGTCAGGATTCCAGATTTCCTCGTCGTGTTTCTCGTCGGCCTGTTTTGTGACGAGAAAATGGTTCGTGTGTATGCTTTTACGACTCTTCCAAAAGTGCGCATGCTCAGAAGCAACTATGAGATGGGAGCGCATCTTCTGGTAAAACAAGCCTTCGTAATGGAGATAGCACATTCGTCACGCTCCAAATTTTTGCATCGTTTAAATGTTGTGCATTGAAATCTTCGTTAGAATGTTACATTAATCCAAACTAATGAACTTCTTTTGCTGCTGATCTTCACACAGAGTTATGACTATCTTTTTTTAACCCTTTTCTTGTTGCTCTTAAGAAGATTTATGTGTATTATATCGTGCAAGTTTTTAGGAATATTAAAAAATTAGTTATTTTTCTAACTGATGTTAATTGTAATTTCGCAATGTTTTGGTAGTGATCTCCCTTTGAATCTTTTAATATATATTATTTAAATTTTACACACTTTTTTGGGAAATACGATTTAGTTATTTTTTTGGGGGGTTGTTATCTGTCCCTTTTTTTGTCAGTCAAATGTATCTGCTTACTCCAAAGTTACAAATACACATAGTCAAGTATGAACTTAAAGAAAAATAACATTTATTCATGTTTGAACTAAAATAAAGAGAAGGCAGCGCTGGAGAAGCTGCTGCCATTTGTGCATCCCAGGGACCCCAGAGCACACAGCAACCCTGTGTGGACACTAAAATTGGGAGCTTGAGAAGGCCAACATTTCTGAACACAATCTGATGCTGGCCTCCCAGAGGTCAGGAACAGCAGCAGGTGATATATATGTCCCAAGTGTGTGGTACTACAACAGGCTGCCTTCTGTCCGACCACAATGAAGCAAGGCCATCACTTCCTGGTCTTCCTGGCAACCTTCCCTGCAACCTTTCCTGAAGCCTTCCCTGCAGCCTTCCTTCTTCGTTTGGCTGGAGGCTGGGCCACTGGAGGGGTACTCCTGTCAGGAGGAGGAGGAGGTGGAGGAGAAGGGGGTGGCGCAGAAGAACAAGGTGGAGGTGGAGGAGAAGGGGGTGGGGCGGAAGAACAAGGTGGAGGTGGAGGAGAAGGGGGTGGGGCGGAAGAACAAGGTGGAGGTGGAGGAGAAGGGGGTGGGGCGGAAGAACAAGGTGGAAGTGGAGGAGAAGGGGGTGGGGCAGAAGAAGAATGTTGAGGTGGAGGAGGAGGTTGAGGTTGGGACAGTTGTGCCACCTCACAAATGGCGGTATTGGGGGTAATTTTTCCCATCACCCCCTTGTTGAGCAAGGTGATGAGCAGGGGCTCGCATAGGAGGCGTTGCTCCATGCTCATCACCTTGAACTTTGCCTCCACTAGGCCGGCAATGGCCTCTTCAGGTGATGTGGGCTCTTTGAGGGTGGCATGGGCCTCTTTAATAAGGGCCATTGCTGCCTCACTGGTGGTCCTGTCCCTCCTGCCTCTTTTGGGAAGCCGGATGGGAGGCACCTGGGATCTGGTGCTTCTCCTTTGCCCTGCCACCTCCTGGCTGCCACTGGGCCCTGCCACCTCCGTGCTGCCACTGGGCCCTGCCACCTCCTGGCTGCCACTGGGCCCTTCCTCCTCCTGCCTGACAGTTTCCAGACCCTCCTCCTGGCTGATTTCATCCTGTGTATGAAAAAGGGACATGGTTTAATATGTTGGTTTAATCTTTACATCAAACTTTATAAACATGATTGAAGCAATTAGAATGTAAATCCAGAAATCATTTTTTCTAATTTACACCTACATCAGATTGACTATTTAGCACCCAATTAAGTGCAGACTAATGTCTCGAGATCTTGATTTCACTTGTGGAACCCAAAATATTGTATGTTTCTCATCTTGACATATTTGTCAAACATTAATTTTATCCCAATGCAATTTCATTTAATACTATACCTGGCTCCAGATGGCCAAATCAGGATCATCCAGGATGGCTGCCTCCTCTTGCTCCAGAGAAGGCTCAGGTTGGCTGCAGGGAAGTCTGGGGGGAAGAGTGGAGAGTGATGGCCTTGCCTCAATGTGGTCATCCAGGAAGGACATCCTGCTGTAGTACCACAAAATCGGGACATACACATCACCTGCTGCTGCTCCTGACCTCTGAGAAGCCAGGACCTTAGAGCGTTCAGTCCTGTAGGTGCCTCTCAAGCTCCCAATTTTAGTGTCCACTTGTTTTGCTGTGGCTGTGGGCACCTTCGTCTGCACAAATGGGAGCAGGGTCTCCAGCGCTGCTTTTCTCACCCCTCTTTTTTTATGGATGGGGTTTTTCGTCTCCCACAGAGCGGGCAGCTCCCTTACCCGGTCAATAAATTCCGCCAGGAACTCTTTGTCGCTAATAAAGACATTCATTTTGTATCTGCAAGTTTAAGAAATAATATATAACTAATGTGAGGCAAACAGTCTAACCTCCTTAACATCGTAGTCACCATATATATCCTACAACATTCTCAAAACAGTATAGGCCAACAATTTGTCCAAGTCACAAAATCACATACCTTTGTTCGCACGTCCGTCACTTGAACTCCTCTCTCCGCACACCGAACGTACTATAGTCACATGTGTGTTTGCTATATACACACCACGCATGCGTCAAAATTCGAACACGTCGCTACGCACACGTCGCCCGCCCATGACGTTCTAACTAACATCTTTTCCCCGCCCCTTCTCTTTCGGCGCGCAGACAGATATGGCGGAGTTACAGCAGGTGTCTGATAATTCCGCAACTAACGAGGAGGAGACAAGCCCGGAGACCGAGGAAACATCACGATCAAGGAGGAGATTCAAGGCATCGAATATGTCTTTGGCGGAAATGGTGGAGATGGTGGACATCTTGCTCAAGTCTGATTATGACGCATAGCATGGGCCGTATAGCAAACCAAATAGAAGGAAGGCCAAAATCCTCACTAAAGTCGTGAAGAGTCTGAAGACGAATTTCGGGGTGAAACGCTCAAATGAGCAGCTCAGAAAGAGGTGGTCAGACCTCAAACTGAGGGAGCCAGAGCAGTTAAGGAGCATTAAGAGAATGCTCGCTAAAAGTAAGTAAAATGTACACTTTTATGCTATTAATCCTTTTCTAAACTGACATGTTGCTGGTTTATTTATTTTTTCTTATTGGACTCCCTTCCAAAATGTTATATTTTGAACTTGGTTGGGCACAGTAATCGTTCGTAACGTTACAGACACTTTGTTCGGCCACTATCCGCTGTTTTGGCTTATTTTACAGCCACAAAAGTAATTAGACATCTGCCATTTTTTGGGAAATTTGGGGCACAAAGTTTTAGGCTAGATGATGTGTTTGTAAAGAGAATGAAATGCAAACTTTAGTCAGTGTAAAGGAGAGGACACTCAGCAGCTGCTTCCACATCTGTACTTTGGAGCACTATAGTGTGGGCCACCAGACCCGACTTTTTTGGGTGTCCCACACAGGTGCATCAGAGAATTTTTGTGTTGCCTACATGTCTAAAAAATGACAGACAAAGGTGAATACTAAGCATATTCTTGGTCAGAAATAATGCACTCATCTTTAACTTCCGCCCAAACACACACTTGTACCCCACTTCCAAGCAATTTAGCCTGTTTTTTTGTTTAACATAGAGAATTTCTGTGTGATAACTCTACCTTTTGTTTGATTCTCATAGGGGAGAGAAGACTGGGAGGAGGACACTCCAGGGAGCACAAGAACCCCACAGCTTCACGACAACCCCAAACTCCCAAAGACCCACAACCGAAGGATGTTGAGGAAGTTGAGGTGGAGGAAGGAGAAGTGCAGGAAGGAGAGGTGGATGACGTTGTGGAACTGGTCACCACAACAGGTCAGTATCTGTCACCACAGCTTCAGGTAAGAGAGGTAGGCCTGCAGAGTTATAATACCTTTTTATTTTGTTTTTAGGGGATGTGAATGTTGGGATGAAGGATAGTACAGGTTTCTCTGCTGACAGTGCCCTCTGCCTCATCCAGCAAGTGATGGAATGTAGCACGGAACTGGACAAAATTAAAGAAAGAATACATGTGATGGATCAAACATTTAAAGACATTCTCGATGTTTTGGGGAGAATTCAATAAGGCATCCCAACCCCCTTTTGTTCATGTTTATTCTTCTACTTGTAAAAAACTTTTTGACAATCAAACCAGCCAAAAATTGAATCTGCACACAGTGTGTCAACATGTGCTATCTGCCATCAGGGGATATCCATGTACGTCTTTTGGGGGTGCAACCCCTTCCTCGTATCTAAAGTAGGTGAACTGAGGAAGGGGTTGCACCCCCAAAACACGTCCATTGATCACCCCTGATGGCAGATAGCACATGTTGACAATAGGGATCAGGAGTCTAAAATCCCTATAGGAAAATAATCCCAATTGTGTGCATATTCAATTTTTGGCTGGGCAAGGGTTGGCAGGACCCCATATTAGGACGGGCACATAGAGACATATAGTTTGTGTAAGTGAATGTCTCAGATTGCTCCGAGGTATCCAATTTTGTAATTTTTGGAATGCAACTGTTGTTTTTGTATTTTCCTAAGAAAACAATTGCCGGTTTGTGGCCAGGCAAACAAAAAATGTAAAAAAAATTAAAAAAAGGTGTGTGAATTTGCACATAGTAAAAGATTTGAACACAAACAACGTGTAGCTTCTTTTTCTAATATGCTCTAACCTTATTTGGTAAATTTTTTAGGGTTACATAGTGAAATGGTTGGTATTTACTAAAGGAAAATATACTTGGCACTACAAATGCACTAAGACAAACTAGGAGACAGGAAACCAAGAAAAGTTAGAAGTTTAAACAAGATTTTTATTTGGATCGTTAGACAGCAATCTTTAGACATAGCCTGGCATAGGAATTGCCCCCCTACCCGTGAAATAGTCCATGTATTTGTCCCGAACATCACGGGCATTTTGGGGGGGCAAGCCAGCACGGGCAGATTCCAGGCCCGGCAGGGGATTATCAGGGGAAAGTCCAGCCTCAGGCAAAACTGAGGCCATATATGAATTAGATTTGCGGCAAAGAAAATTGTGTAGCACACAGCAGCATAACACTACATAGTTTATTTTGTAGTCCGCCAAGTGGATGGGAGTCCTAAAAAGGCGGAACCGGCTGGTCATTATGCCGAAGGCATTTTCAACGACTCTTCGGCCCCTGGCCAGCCGGTAATTGAACACCCTCTTCTCTGGGGTCAGGGTCCTCTGAGGAAATGGCCTCATAAGATGTGGTCCGAGCCCAAAGGCTTCATCAGCCAAAAAAAACAAAGGGGAGTCCTTCAATATTCCCTGCATCCGGTGGCAATGCAAGGTCGTCACTCTGGAGACGGAGAGCAAACTCCGTTTGGATGAAGGATCCCCCATCGGACATCCGGACATTCTTCCCTACATCAACATAGAGGAATTCATACCGTGCTGACACCACCGCCATCAGCACAATGCTATGAAACCCCTTGTAATTGAAGTAGTAGGACCCAGAACGGGGTGGCGGCACGATGCGGACGTGCTTCCCGTCTATAGCACCACCGCAGTTGGGGAAGTCCCACCGCGTGGCAAACTCCGATGCCACAGTCTGCCATTCCTGTGGCGTGGAAGGAAGCTGTGGAGTCAAACAAGATGAAAAAATATTAGAATACACAAATCAAACATTACAAGTATATTCTACGAAAATACATTAGAGGCCAACATCAAGCAAAGTCTACGTTTATTAAGGTGTTTTAAATAAGTATAATGGAAGGCTCATGTATCATATTCATCACCCCCTATGATGGTCCATTAATAAATTATAATGGGGAGGGGGGGGTAGATGTGTTTGGCCACAGGATAGCATTGCAGTGGCGGTGCGTCCAGAGTGGGCGCTGGAGCACTGCCCCCTCTCTCCTGTGCCCATCACTCAGAACAATACATAGGTTCATGCCTTGCATTAACCTATGTATTGTCTATGCCGCCCACTATTCAGGTGGATGGCCCCCTGTTAAGCGACCGACATATGAAGAACTGCGGCATTTATGGGCTTAAAATTGCATATCAGAAACAGTAAGGAAAATTGTCTTGCACATTACAGCCTGAGGGATGTAATTGGCTGCAGAAAAGTTAAATAGGGGACGCAGAGGGGGGGGGGGCATTCCTTGGGTAAACACTGACAGGCTGCTCTGCCAATCATGTTCACCAAGTCTGTTTAATGGTAACATGATTGGCTGATGCAACATCAAGGGAAGGAGAAGACATCAAGGACAGAAGAAGGATGGCGCTGACCACAAGAAGGTAAGTGCAGGGCTGGGGGGGGAACTGGCTGCATTGGAGGGGACAAAATGGCTGCATTGGAGGGGACAAAATGGCTGCATTGGAGGGAACAAATGGGGGCGTTTAATAGGCACCAGAGCAAAAAAGGAGGAAGTTTATTTCCTAAATTGGGGTTTGAACCCCCAAACATTTGGAGCAACAGGCGCCCCTGCTGGAAAGGTTAGTGAAGGGAAATATGCATGGAGGAGAAAAAAGGGGCAATCTAAAGCTTCCAGCATGCATGAGGACAAAGGGGACATTCTCAGCATATTACAATCATGGTAATTAGGGAAGGATGAAAGAAATTCCATACATTAGCATACATGTAATACATAAAATGTGATGTTAATGGAGAAAACTTACCCTAATATAGTCCTCCTGCAGGACTTGTATAATGGCAGGACAGGTGTCTGGGATTATGAGGCCCAGAGCCTGGGGGGAGATGCCTGTCGTGAACTTCAAGTCCTGAAGACTTCTCCCTGACGCCAGATAACGTAACGTGGCGATGAGCCTCTGCTCAGCACTGATGGCTTCCCGTATAACAGTGTCCTTCCTGGTAATATAGGGGGACACCAAAGCCAACAGTTCCTGAAAAATGGGGTCAGACATCTGCAGAAAATTCCTGTAGTCCTCAGGATTATTCTCGACGATCTCCCGCAGCAGAGGCATGTGGCAGAATTGGTCCCGCTGGAGCAACCAATTCTTGGTCCATGAACTCCTCCTCACACCATTCATGGACTGGTCTTGGTCCAAAACAAGCAGACCAACACCAAGCGCACGCACAGCACGAATTTGACGATGAGAACGTCCAGGCGACATGGCTAGGAAACGGTCGTCTTATCAGAACGTACAGAACAGAACGCACTTTAGAACAGCAAGGCCTATGAATAACGAACTGAAAAACAGAAACGAACAGGCAAGAACGCACTGTAAAACAGATACGACCTGCCTAGACGCCCTGAAAGTCAAGATACGAACCCACAAGCACAAACTGAACCGCAGAAAACGATCTGAAAAGTACGAAGACTGAAAAGCGCAAATCGTCTCTTCCCAAACTTTTACTTCACACGCGGTAACACGAGAAAAGCAAAAGCAGCCCAAGGGGTGGCGCCAAGAAAAAAGATCTTCCCCTTAATAGTGCCGTCGTACGTGCTGGACGTGACCGCGGAGAACAACGAGGAAATTGGGAAATGTCAGTGTGTACGCATGAAAAGCTTGACGAGAAAATCGACAAGCTTAACAAGAATCTCGTCGAAAAAAACTACGTGTTTTTTACGACGAGAAACTTGGTCGTGTGTACGAGGCTTAACTCTACTGGACACCTTTGGTAAAGATGGTATGCCAATTGTGATCCAGGCCTTCTCAACCCAAAGGTGTTCAGTAGGTTTGAGGTCATGGAGTTGTCCATTAAGTGTCCTGCATAGAGCCCTGACTTCATCCCTACTGAACACCTTTGGAATGAATTGGAATGCCGATCATGAGCCAGGTCCTTCCATCCAATATTAGCACCTGACCTCACAAATGGGCACAAATTCCCACAGACACCCTCCAAAATCTTGTAGAAGGTCTTCCTAGACGAGTGGAGGCTGGCATAACTGCAAGGGGGGTGGCGGAGCCAAACTCCGAATTAATGTTCATGGTTTTAGAGAAGGATATCCAACAAGCTCAGAACCTTGACCTTAACTATACTGAACATCGTTGGGATAAAGTGGAAAGCTGATTGTGAACCAGGTCTTCTCATCCAACATTGGTACCTGACAAAGGGGGACAAATTCCCCCAAAATCTTGTGCAAAGCCTTCCCAGAAGACAGGAGGGTGATATAACCATAAAGGGGGACAACTCTAAAATAAAGGCCATGGTTCCGGAATGGGATGTGCAACATGGTAAGATGATCGGGTGTCCACAAACCTTCTGGTCCAGCTTACGCCTAGTGGTTAGACAATCAGTGAAGACCTACTCTATGGTGATTAGTGGTCCATGCTGAATCAGTACATATGTAAGAACCAAGCTGGATACTCCTTGTCCTATGTATATATTTCCCTACCATTACATTTCATTTTTGTCTTAGGTGTAATCTTTGGGGATCATCCTGAGACAGAGAGCCAGTCTCTCTCTCTTTTTTTTTTTTCCAAAGCCACATATCCCTCAGTTGTGTGGTCTCCTCTGGTCATATGACATGCTGCCTAATGATGTCATCACCTCGGGTTTCTGTAAACATGTCAAAACATATCTGCCGAAGAACAAGCAGAGCGAATTCTGGAGGATTTAGGTTAGAAATAGACCGCGAGGCTTAACGCAGCTCACAGTAGGGAAAAAAAAAATGCCAAGTCTGGATAGGAACAGTGGCTCACTTTTCGAGGAGTCATGCAGTATTTATTTTTATTTTTTTATTCTTGTTAAGATCGTTTTATTCTAGAATAGTGCAAACGATACACTCTTGTTTTTTTTTTTTTTAACCACTTCAATAGCAGACGCTTTCACCCTCTTTCTTGCCCAGGCCAAATTTTCAGGTTTTCCGCGCCGTCAGGCCTTGAATGACAATTGCGCGGTCATGCAACCTCAACCCAAATGAAATTTTTATAATTTTTCTCACACAAATAGAGCTTTCTTTTGGTGGTATTTAACCACTTAAGGACCGCCGTGTGACGATATACGTAGACAGAATGGCACGGGCAAGCATATGGGAGTACCTGTACGTCCCTTTAAATTTGCCACCCAGAGGGCGCGCACTCGTGCCCGCTGCGTGCCTCCTGAGCGTGCTCACAAGTCCCGGGAACTCGATGTTCCCGGGCAGCCTACGATTGCGGTCGGCAACGGCAGAACAGGGGGAATGCCTTTGTAAACGAGGCATTCCCCTATTCTGCCTAGCGACACTGTCACTGATGGCCGTTCCCCCATGATCGGGAACGGTCATCAGTGACGTGTCACGTGTAGCCACTCCCCCTAACAGTAAGAATCACTCCCTTAGTACTGACTTAAATCCTGCAGCGCCACCAAGTGGTTCACAGAGCTGAAGAACAGGGAGAGGTCAGTGTAGACACAACATCTCCCCGTTCTGCCTAGTGACATGTCACTGATCGTGTTCCCTGTCATCGGGAGCAGCGATCAGTGACGTGTCACGCCAGGCCACGCCCCCTAACAGTAAGAATCACTCCCTAGGTCACACTTAACCCCTTCGGCGCCCCTACAGGTTAACCCCTTCACTGCCAGGGTCATTTTTACAGTAATCAGTGCATTTTTATAGCACTGATCGCTGTAAAAATGACAATGGTCCCAAAAATGTGTCAGAAGTGTCTGATGTGTCCGCCATAATGTCACAGTCACAATAAAAATCGCTGTTCGCCGCCATTACTAGTAAAAAAAAAATATTAATAAAAATGTCATAAACTACCCCCTATTTTGCAGACGCTATAACTTTTGCGCAAACCAATCAATAAACGCTTATTGCGTTATTTTTTTACCAAAAATACGTAGAAGAATACGTATCGGACTAAACTGAGGAAAAAATAATTTTTTTATATATATTTTTTGGGGATATTTATTATAGCAAAAAGTAAAAAATATTGTTTTTTTTTTCAAAATTGACACTCTATTTTTGTTTATAGCGCAAAAAATAAAAACAGCAGAGGTGATAAAATACCACCAAAAGAAAGTTCCCTTTGTGGGAAAAAAAAAAACGTAAATTTTTTTTGGGAGCCACGTCGCACGACCGCGCAATTGTTCAGTTAAAGTGACGCAGTGCCGAATCGCAAAAAGGGGCCTGGTCTTTGACCAGCAAAATGGTCCAGGGCTGAAGTGGTTAATCACCACTGGAATTTTAATATTTTGCTAAATAAAAACAAAAAAACAAAACGTCGCAATGCGTGGAAAAAAAGTAGGACCATTGCACCCTGGGGTGTATGGGGCTTAAGCCTGACCGCTACGTCACAGGGGATGATACCAAGTTCAACTCAGGTGCTTACACTGCTTGCCTTAAAAAATAAAAAATAAAATAAAAAAAACCTTACCACAACACGGGTGTGCATTTAAACAGTTCTGACTGCCTCAGGGGATGGGAAGGGTCAGTGATCATGTGACCACTGCCACAGTAGTCACATGATCAGAAGCCCATCCCTTCAGGAGATCTTTAGTCTGGACTGAGAACTGTCTTTTACAGCGCGCTCCCAGCATATAAACATCGCCCCCTCCCCCCGGGGATGCACATGTGTAACATGTTCACGTTAAAGTCCACCCTTTTGCTGCTGCACCTACACTATTTTACCAAAAGTATTGGGACACCTGCCTTTACACACACATGAACTTTAATGGCATCCCAGTCTTAGTCCGTAGGGTTCAATATTGAGTTGGCCCGCCCTTTGCGGTCATTTCGGGGGGGGGGGGTATTTGTACTGTCCTGTCATTTTGGGGCCTCAAGAAATTAGATTGGCTACCAGTACGTCAGGATTGATCAATTTCCAGATATAATTTATATTGCCAAAAGTATTGGGACGCCTGCCTTTATACACACATAAACTTTAATGGCATCCCAGTCTTAGTCCGTAGGGTTCAATATTGAGTTGGCCCCGCCCTTTGCAGCTATAACAGCTTCAACTCTTCTGGGAAGGCTGTCCACAAGGTTTAGGAGGGTGTCTATGGGAATGTTGGACTGCATATAGGGACAAGTAGGAGAGATAAGCCATTGACCGTATAAGCTCTGAGGAAGAGGGTACGCTCCGAGAAACGCGTACTTGGTGAACCCACTTTGGCTGGTCCTGAAGGAGTGGGATCCACATGGTCTCAGCCTAGGTAGACCATTGTGTAAACCTCTGTCAGAAGTCTTGCACCCTAGGAGGTTCAAGGTTGGAGGCCCTTTCTCTTTGGAGGACTGGCCATACTGTAACCTCCAGGGGTCTCGACAAAGTGCTGCACCGAGGAACATACATTTAAATTGTAAAACAAAATAGGGTGCAAGAAGTTAAACCATTTTTATAAGATTATTTTTGCATTTTTTATCTCTGCCTGGCGTTCAGCCTTATGCCTCAAATAGTGGATTTGGATCTATTTTTACAAAGCCAACCCCAGCTTAGAGGCCGACAATCCAACTAAGCAATAACAGAACACAATGCCTGCTATTCGAAAACATAGGTTGCAACCTTTTCCAAAAGATAAACAAATGGATATAATTCGGAAAGGCTCGGAAACAATGCCGGCTTGGGATGAAGACTCTAACGAGACCTTGTAAATTGCGCAAATGGTTTCTCGCTATTATTATTCTAGTCGCACCTCACAGAGGCTCCATTTCACTTCATCCCCGGGAAACGAAATGTGACAATACTGAATGGCTTGTTTTTGATGCTTCTATTTATTGGGTTGAATTGAAGTATTTGTTTCTGAGGTTCTTTCCTGTCGGTACCCATTCCAAAAATGAATAAAAAAATTCTTGTAATGAAAATGGCTCTGAAGGTCTTATCTAGGTGGACCTTAGGAGTACTTAAAATATTGAACACACAAAGACTCTGAAGGTCTTTCCATTGTTAAATTTGGTTAAATCCAACCTAGGGAGGTGTGAGAATAAAAGAGTAACATTCAATGCCGTAAAAACATTCAATGCCGTAAAACCGTCCATTGTCCCTGCTACGGAGGGGACCTTTGCCAGTACAGTATTTGTGAGCAAATTTGTGAATGTTTTTCTGTCCTCGTCTCGCGGGGTCTTTTAGGTAAGCGGCTGAGCCATTTCCCCCCTATTCTATGCATTGCCGATTTATATCTTTTAACCATTGATTGATTGTCCAATTATTTTTTAGGTATGCTCCTGATGAAGCGGTTCCACCGCGAAACTAGTTGGGACTGTTGTTTCCCACTGTTTTGTTTCCCCTCCGGGGCTCATTATATTGGCGTTGTATATGGTTATCACTATTTTATTTCTGTATTTTTCTATTGTGTCTTTCTTGATGCTGTATTTAATAACATTTCTTTTGGTTCTATACTTGTATTTTCATTTTGATGTTTACCCATTTATCAGTACCGCCATAGTCCTATTGGCCCAATCCCCCTTTTGGCTCTTTGACTCGGGGACCTTAGACCCAATTTTTTCTATATACAATAACAGAAGACAGTTATATAGGAGTTGTATAGACATGACCCAAAATTTGCCCCCAAATCTCCCCCCAACTAGATCATGTGAGTTTGTTGATGCTTTTGGGGGGGGGAGGGGGCATCAAGGGCTTATTCACACTTGCTTCAACTTCAACACATTAAAGTGCCTTCTGCCTCAACATGCTTTTTTTGATGTTTTTGTTGCTTCTGTGATGCTTTTTTGAAGCTTTAACCCCTTCAATACCGGGAACTTTCACCCCCATTACTGCCCAGGCCAGTTTTCAGCTTTCAGCGCTGTCGCACTTTGAATGACAATTGCGCCGTCATACAACGCTGTACATAAACCACATTTTTGGCATTTTTTTTAGACAGATAGAGCTTTCTTTTGGTGGAGACTTTTTTCCCCGTAAATTTTGGCAAAAGCTTTTCTCTGATGAAGGCCAGGTGACGAAACACGTCAGTATGGGCTTGCCAATAGAAGCTACAATTTTCCATCTCAGCATACATTATACAAGCTTGGCTACTGTGGTCACCATCTGGAAACCCGCTCTAAGAAATGCCAAGGAGTGCTTGTAGACCGGAAGTAGCCACAAAGGGGTGGCAGGAAATCAGGAAGCATTTTCTAAAGAAAAGAAAAAGAAAAAAAAAATGGCGATTATTTATCATTCACAATACAACGAACAAACTAGGATTTTTTTATTTATTTGTTATTCTGAAATGCCGAAATTTGAGTGAATAATAAGTTTTTGCAGAGTTATTTTATTTTTACAAGGAATAAAAAAAGAAAACCCGATGTGTATGGAACGCTCGCCCCGTGTAGAAGCCTTTGAGTGACGATCACACGGCCGAGACGCAGAGAGGACCCGGCCGCTCTCCCCCCCCCCCCCGTAGCGGGAGATCACACAGCTGGCTGAGTCTGTGCAGATGTGGCTCCTGCAATTACATTATTTACTCCACTTGAATCTTCCTAATCACAAACACTCTCCAGGAGCCGGATCCGCTTTCTGTATTGATGGTGGGGGGCCGACGCTCCTTCTCGCCCCCCCCCCCTGCTTTGTGTTCCCCGCTGGAGAAAAAAAAAAGCGTCACGTAACGCGGAGCGATGGCGAGCGGCGCACAATAAAGGACGTGTCTTTCAAAATACAGGAAGGGGTCCAATTATATACAATGTATTCCGAGCGCGGCTTCTGCTTTATGACACCAGAGAAAAAAAAAAAAAGAAAGGAACAAGATCAGCAAATTCCTCCAACACGCGCCTCCCGTAAATGGATTTATTAGTGCGTCGCCGGGATCCAAAGACACGTTACATTGATTGACGCTTCACAAGTGTCGCGATGAGGACTACAGAGAATACATTTTATGGAAGGTCTGCTTATGCTGCAGCCCCAACCTCCCCCCCCAATAAAAAAAATAAAGAAAAAAAGCTCATTAAAGTAATAATACTGTATAATAAAACGTTGAAAGAAAAATGTAGCAACAAATGTACCGTAATAGAAAAATTTGACAATAAATTAATATAATGTAATAATGTATATATTATATTAAATTATATTTTATTATATATATCTATATATCTAGATACAGTATATAGATAAATATCTATATATATATATATATATATATATATACTGTATATATATACATATATATATATATATATATATATATATACATATACATATGTGCTGCAGCACCTATCCCTCAAATAAAAAATAAAAATGCTCGCTGAAAGTAATACTGCTGTATAATAAAACGTTGAAGCAAAAAAAGTAATAGAAAAATGTAACAATACCTGAATATTATGTAATAATGTATTTATTATATTATATTTTATATTTATATATATATATATATATATATATATATATAGATACATATGTAGCGGCCTCCACTCTCTCTCCCTGATATCACATCATCTGTCTCTGGATTTTGTCTAGGGGTACCTTGGTTGAGAGAGTGTGGGGTCACCACGCCAATTTCCCACCACAGATGTGTGTATGGTGTGAGAAGATCCTCTTTACCTTCGGGTCGGTGTTCTGCATCAGAGCCTCCTCCTCCTTTTGAAGGGTCTGCCAGAAAATGAGCCCCACACCATTAAAGTCCAACACTCCTTTATTCTTCCAACATCAGAGTAAAACACAGTCAGTTGGACTCCCTCAACGAGTAGAACAGACAGGGGGGGGGGGGTGTGGATACGAGTAGGCCCAGACACAATGAACTCTTCTTCTCTCCTTCTGAAAGTGTATTGCGGTCCCTTGGCGAGGGATATATCCCTCCGGGCGGTCTCCGGAGGCTCACCCGTCACTGGCAATCTGCTGCACCAGGTCTTCAGGCGGGTACCCCCTCCGGTCCCTTACGCCACTGGATTCGGGGAGCCCACTCCCAGGGTCCCCCTAGGAAATCCATCCCTCACGGAACCCAGTGAAGGACACTGGGCCCCAGACCTCCATCCGAGTACCTCACCCCAGGCTAAAGGTGCCTGGGATAGAACACGACCTCCGAACGTCCTCTAGGCCTAGGCCGCCTAGACTCCCGACACAAACCACCGCCCTCAGGCTGAAGGTGCCTGGGACTCGACTGTGACAAAGATGGCCGGCCCCTTTATACCCTCTCCCAGCAAGCACGGCGGGTTCCCCACCCCACCATACAACCGTTGAGAGAGGACGAAAGGGGTACGGCACACAGCAATGGTTCAACCCCAGCCCAAGGCGACAGCGCCACCCGCTGGGCTGCAGGGAACTGCACATTACTGGTGTCTCTGCCAGTTTTAAATACACTGGGAAAGTGCATGCCCTCTACACATACATAGAAGGTCTGCTTATGCTGCAGCACCTACCCCTGAAATAAAATAAAAAATGCTCAATAAAAGAATGTAACAATACCTTAATATTGTGTAATAATATATTTTTTATATTATATAATATTTTAAAATTTAAAAAAAATGCTCATTGAAAGTAATAATGCTGTATAAGGAAACGTTGAAAGAAAAATGTAGTAAAAAAATAATAATAGAAAGATACAACAATACCGTAATATTATGTAATAATGTATATATTATATTATATTAAATTATATTTAATTTTATATATATATATATATATATATATATATATATATATATATATATGTGTGTAGCGGGGTATTGCTTTAACAAACCCAGAGACTACCATACCCAGGGTGCAGTGGGATACCCATGGTGCATTGCTCCGCGCAAAGACTGCTGGGGTGGGCTTTTTAACTGAAGGGCGGGCCGTGGATCGGCCTCTTTGGACATCGCCCGCCCAGCAAGTGGAACTCTGTGCTGAGTCTGATGTTTAATACAGGGCCTGAAGCCTGGGCCTGTATTTTTCCAAAGAGCCTTCCGTATCCATTGAGGAGCCTGAGGGACGTCTCATCCTGCTGCTGTTCTGCTACTACCAGGAGGACCGAAGACCCGGGTGTCGTGGAATCTGTGTACCAAGACACAGCAACGGAAGATACGGACACGGACTGGTCCGGTTGGGTGAGAAAGCACCTGCTCAGAGATTATATACAGGATCTCTAGGCCTAGAGACTGCCAGTTTTGGAGCCGTACTGTTTAGAAGTTGCACGCCGAAGGCACAGTGCATTGAGTAGTGTTAAGCCCCGTACACACGATCGGTTTAACTGATGAAAACCGTCCGATGGATGGTTTTCATCAGACAAACCGATTGTGTATGGTACCCATCGGTCTTTTTTCCATCGGATGGAAAAAATAGAACTTGTTTTAAATTTTTCCGATGGATCAAAAACCGATGGGAATTTCCGATCGTCTATGAGCAAGTCCATCGGATAAAAAACCCACGCATGCTCAGAATCAAGTCGACGCATGCTCAGAAGCATTAAACTTCATTTTTCTCAGCTCATCGGAGTGTTTTACGTCACCGCATTTGGAACGGTCGGTTTTTTGACTGATGGTGTGTGGTCAAGACTGATGAAAAACAGTTTCATCGGATTTCCGATGGTCAAATCCATCGGACGAAAATCCATAGGTTATCCGATCGTGTGTACGGGGCTTTAGAGACTTGATCTTTATTCACCAAGTTATCACCCCTTTATACTCGTGGATTACAAATTGTTCGAGAAGTGCACCACCGTTTGCTAGCAAAGATTTTCCTCTACTGGACTTACACATAGCTCCAGTCAGGCCTGACTTATCAGTGTAGACATTTCTGGGCGCCATTTTGCCCACGAGGAGGGAGAGCTGCAGTGGGGTCTGTTAGTTATCTATGTACAGGGCTGTGTATCTGTTTGCTTGCTAATACGCTTCTATTGCAGGGCTCTGCATATGTTAATGTACACTTTTTATCTGCTTAGCCATTACCTTCAGTAAAGTGCCAGAATTAAGCAGGCTAAGTGTTTGTGTCATTACTGTGCAGGAGAAACTGTCAGTGTTTGCTATCCAGTATTACCGTGTGCCTTTATTGCAGGATTGTGTTACCGAGAGTCACAGGTCTCACAATTCTATCTTCCCCTACTAACTGTTGCTGGGGGTTGACAGAGGTGCGTTACAGGCCCGAAAATCATACCAGCAGCCCTCTTAGCTGGGGGTATCGCTACACACACATATATATATATATATATATATATATATATATATACACATAATTATAAATATGAAAATATTGCATGAGTATTTTAATATTATTATTTAATATTATTAACAATATATGTATATATATTATTATTAAATAATATACTGTATATTATTATTTATATAATATAAAATAAAGTAAAAATACCTTCACCTAGGTAGGGGTGACATCACTAGGACTTCTCTTGGGATCCTCAGAAAGCTCATGATCCCAAATCCCGCAATGCTGGGAGTACCTTCTTAAAATGTGGAATTCCAAATCTGAACTCGGGGATCAGTAGATATTGTCTAAATCCATCAGTCATGTGTCTTCTTCTGGAATCTCGGTGATCTTTGTTTATTTCCTCCAGATCTGTGCAGTAGTCCAGTGTGAGACTTCCTGTAATAAAGACCGATCACTGCTGCCCTCTCTCCTTGTGCATGGGGACTGGTCTTGTCTCCTCCCCCTCCTGGAATTTTTCTGTAATGGGTGGAGCCTGTTGGGCCCTTCCCACAGCTCTGCTTTCTCTCCTTGTGCAGGGGGACTGGTCTTGTCTCCTCCCCCTCCTGGAATTTTTCTGTAATGGGTGGAGCCTGTTGGACTCCTCCCACAGCTCTGCTCTCTTTCCTTGTGCAAGGGAACTGGTCTTGTCTCCGCCTCCCTTGGGATTTTCCTGTAATAGGTGGAGCCTGATGGGCCCCTCCCACAGCTCTGCTCACTCTCCTTGTGCAGGGTGACTGGTCTTGTCCGTGCCCACTCCTGCAGTTTTCCTCTAGCGGGTGGAGCCTGCTGAGTCCCTCCCACAGCTCTGCTCTCTCTCCTTGTGCAGGGTTTCCATCCCCTCCCATACTTTTTTGCAGGCAGCTCCAGAGGGGCAGAGACCCCTGAGGTTGTGGAACTTCTCCAACAAGAACCAGGCTGCTCTAGGCCCCAGACTTTTTATGTCCTTTACAAGCTACCCATTGGGCACACCTCCCCAGGAATTGGCTGAATCACCATAAATATTCAAGCTGCTCAGCTGACTTTTCAGCCCAATATAATTCTAGACTTCTCTAGAATACAGGAGGAAACAATCAAACCTGCAGCCTGTCACATCTAGAACAGCCCAAAGCAAACAACAACTTCTCCACTGATTACAGCAGAGCCAAAAGTACTTAATTTACATAGTATATTAGAAGCTTAACAAGGAGAGTTCTACAGGGATCTAGGCCAGAATGATGTTGACCTGGTCCTGTAGCCTCTCGGGATACTTATGTAGCACCCTCTAGTGTGCTAAAATAGTAGTACAGGGTTTTTTGAAAACAGGTACATTTCCAGGCTTGGCAGGCAGCCAAGCCTGGGTGTGTTTTTTTGTGATCTGGGTATGGAGTGACCTAGGATAGAGCTGGGTGACTCACAGGTGGTGTCACTGGAACCTCCCACTTCTTTCGAGAATCTCCTAGTGCTTTCTGGAAAGAGAGGTGGGGAGGTGGAGCCACCTGGGGTATTCTAAGGAGCCCTGACCAATCCCCAACTTGGATTGACAGGGGGCAGGCCTCCTTTAATACCCTGGGTAAGCCCAGCTGGGGAGGAGTTGATCGAGTGGAAAAGTGGAGATGGAGTATTAGGCTGTCGGGGCCATGGAGGGAGCTCCCCAAATCCACAGAGGTGTCCTGGCCAGAAGGCACAGGAGGAGCAAGAGAGGACAGCGGGAGAACACTGCCGGGCAAGTCTCCAGGAGTTTCACAGAGGCAGCCAAGAGGGCTGGTGAGTGTACACACTGTCAGGAGGACTGGGAGGCATGCCTGAGAGGACTGAGATGCGGCAGTCTGGGATGGGTGCAGAGCCAGTCTGGAGGATGGTGGTGGCATGGGCAGTGGAAAGGGGCTGCTGCAGCCAGAAGGGCTGGCAGTGCCTAAAGAGGTGGTACTGGGAGCAGTAACCACAGGGACAGATAACAGCTAACATAATACAGAATACTAGCACTGGGACTTATCTATAGTTGCTACACCATAGGAGTCCCAGGTACCTGCCTGTAAAGGGCATCTGCTTTAGGCCAGGCTGAGCCAGTGTCAGGCCTTCAGTGCTAGCTAGTCTGGAAAGTGTGAGTAAGTGATTTGCTGGAGGAGTGAGGAGTGATACTCTGCAAGCAAGGAAGTGCAGGAGATGAAGAGGAAATTGTATATACCGAGGTGTATATAGTTGGTCCCAAATATTGACTTTTGATTACCTGGGCATCTCATACATTTTCCCATTCCTATCCAAGTTTAATCCCCTTCAATAAAACATAAAAAAAAGTGCAAGGACCATGGGCGTCCACAGGTAGGGGCAGGGGGTGCAATTGCCCCTCCCCCTGGAATCGTCAAAAAGGTGTTGTAGTTGCCAGCTGCAGTGTCCGCCGCTGACTTTTTTCTGAGCCAGCCGGCTGCTCTCTGTCCTGACATATCTGATGTCCCTCCCTCACTCCTTGCCCGATCATCGGATGAGATGGCTCGGCAGCTCGGCCGCTCCTCTTCGGTAATTGGCTGCCTGCCTGTATACATATTTGTGTAGATCCGGCCGGCGCCGCCCACTAAGTGCAGTCAGTGACCGAGCCGCCGAGTGATACGCTGCCAGTGCCTACTCATCATCACATCCCAGGAAATCCTGACCTGAAGTGTGTGGCATATACAGTTGCAAGTGTAGCGGGGTCCTCAATTTAGTGGGATACACTTGGGGGTAGTGTGACCCAAGTGTGTAATTGTGTTAGGGTTCAGACCCCTTTTTGTTATTCGTGGAGGATTGGGTGGTGTAATATTCTCCTTGACCAGTGGGTGTCAGTGTACCTACTGGCTCAGGGTAGAATCACTACCAGAGTGCTACCCTTCTTTGTCCCTTCCTGGAGATGGTACGGCCGGGGCGGGGAACCCGCCGTGGTATCGTCGGGAGGAGATAAAAGGGGGAGACGCCCTCGCCACGAGGTCTTCGGGGATCATCTCTTCACGCACCCAGGCACCTTCGGCCTGGGTGCGGGCGGTTCAAGGTTCCGGCCTAGGCGCCCTAGGCCTGGCTGGAATGAAGCTGGGATTCCATCCCAGGCACCTTCAGCCTGGGATGAGGTACTATTGAGGAGGCCTGGGACCCAGTGACTCCGACTGGGTCCCGCGAGGGTGAAGTTGCTCCAGGGCGCCCCTTGCGAGGGGACCCGCATCTGAGGTGAGGAGGCTGGGGAGGTCACCCGTTCGAAGACCCGGTGTAGTGTCAACCCGGTGACGGATGGGCCTTCGGTAACTCCCTTGGAGGACATCTTCCCCTGATAGAGGCCGCAACGCAACGGAGGTATTTATGTCAAGACTCCTACAACCCTTGGTCATAGCATAGGGAGTGGAGGGACCCAGATCAGTATAGTGCCTCGACCTGCTCATCCCACCGTATCATGCCATCGCATTGCCTGTATGTGGAGATACGAAATAAACCAACAGTTGGACTGTGATCGGTGTATGGACTCTGTTAATGGGAGCAAAGGGTGGTTCGGTGGTTTCTGCACGACAGACTCGGTACATGCTCAGGACACACCGGCCCGAGGAAACATCAGGTATTGGCCTTCACCTCGCCCGCCGTTGTGGGGAGGACATGGGCCGTAGCACACCTCACCCTGTCGCGTGACATACCCCTAGCTGAAGAGGACGGGGTGAGGGGGTGGCTACACGTGAGGGCTCGTCCGGGATGGTGTGTGTCTTGGCGATGGAGCTGAGAACGTCTGTGTTTGAACTTAGCTGCCCGGAGGAGTTCCGAACAGGTCGGCCATGTGATTGGCCAAAGTGCATCCCTGCTCGGAGTTGTGGACATGACCCTAAGTCGGGAAAGGCCCACGCAGAGGAGCAAAAAAAAAAAAAAAGGGAGAGGTCCAGCCGTGTGAAGTACTACATGTGGGGACTGTTAATGCACTGCGCCACGAGGCACCCCATGACTGTACAATTTGTGGGCGGAGGCTGGCGGAAGCCCGCGAAAACGTACAAGTTGTGGGAGGAGTCTGGTCACGTGTGGAGATACACGTGGAGATTCCGGCGCGTGGTCAGCGCGTGATGGAACAGCAAGTGGTCGGGATGGCCTCAAGCTCCCCGTGGATACTGGTACCTTACCACACGAAGATGACTGCATTTGCTGCTCCCCTGACAGACACGGGGATAAGACTTAGGCCCCGAGGACAGTTGGCTCTGTATTCATGCAGAGACACGGAGGCCCTCGGTGTGATCTGTCCCAGATGCTCGGGACTGGTGGTCCAACTGAAGCCATTCGGGCGATGTGAGGCGTGCAAGGAGTTCCTTTTTGAGGTTGAACCATACACGGAAAGGCCCCGGGCCCTACGCCTCAACTGCATCACAGGAACCGCCACTCCGGAGGGAGAGATCCAGGCCTCTGCGGAGGTCCCCGTACGCGCTGACCAGGGCGAAGTGACTGCCCAACCAGAGACTGAGAGAGAAAAATCCGAAGACACTGCTTCGGTCACCACAGACTCCCTGCTGCCACCCCCGAAGAGGAAGATAGGCCTGGTGCAGGCATCCTGTGGTCGTGGTCGAGCTTCACCCCGCCGCTTGCCTGGCCTGGATGGCGCCGGTAGAGAAGAGAGTCCCGGACATCCCAGTTCTTCAGTAGGTCCAGGTGAGCTAGGGGCTGGGACTGTGGTGTTGGTTGGAGGTGTCGGGAGTCCACAGCCGGTGGAGCCCGCAAGGGAGGGTAGCCTTCCGTCTACTAGAGACTACCTTCCCGCCGAGATGTATGACACCTCCGACCTAGAGTCGTTGTCAGACTGTGGGGATGACGGGGAAATAGACGAGCTGTTTCACCGGAAGGGCTGGGACAGACGCCCGCTACCTGTGCTGAGTAAACCACAGGATTCCCCCATGTTCATAGAAGACAGTACGCTCCGGGCGCAGGCCCCGGAGTTCCCGAGGAAATCTAACCCTCTGACCAACTTTCCTCATTCAACTACATCACCCGCTCTGATGGTGGGGACACAGCGTGCTTCGTTGCGGGCACCAAAGACAAAGCAACCCGAGATGGTGAAGGTACCTCGGCACCCGGAGGCCATCGTACAGCCAGGAGAAGGTGAGCGAGATGTGATGCCGCCACTTGCCAGATTGCAGAGACTTTTCTCCCAGAGAGTCGCCCGTGAATATGGGTGGGAGTACCCCTACTTGCCTCGGGACTTATTGTATGAAGTTGAGGTCCTGCGACCAAGGTGGTATGACGAGTTTGTATGGGAAAAGCTTAAAGTACCCCATGCCAGGCGATACCTGTCATGTTCGCCGCCTGTGTCTAAAAAGTTCAAGGACTGCAGAGCTGATTGGAGACTTGGGCGCCATATTCATGCTGATAAGGTGCTCATCTGTAGGAAAGAAGGAGAGGATGTCGAGTATTCAGTGGAAGTGTTTAACGGGCACCTGAAGCCTCTGTTTCTGCCGGATCCAAGGTTCTACTTATAGGAGAAGTGAGCTCCTATCTTGTTGCTGTTGAAACTTTCTGGATGAGACATTCCCAGACGCCTAGAACTGTGCCCTACTTTTGTTTTGATTTGGGCTTTTCTTTTACTCACTGGAGACTTGGGAGCTGTTGTTTTTTTTTCTCCCTTTTCTTCATGTGCCAAAGGCAGAGACTTTTGGGGTAGAGTCAGAGTAGGAAAGCAGGAAGAATGAAGATCTCACCAAGTGTCATTACCGCAGCTCTGTCACCAGGTGGCAGTGTTGTGCAACGGTTGTTCGAAATGCTACACATGCATTACTTACTTATTGGAGTGAGCGGGTCTCTCGGCTGACGGACCCACTCATGCCAAGTTAACACAGAGTGTTAGGATGTGTTTTCTTTTTGTTGTTTCCCTTCTGCAGGAGATTCATCGGTCAAGACTACTGAGAGTGGGGTGGTTCTTAGACAGCGATGGGAGGGATTGTACATGTGTACAGAATAGATGTCTTATACAAATGTTTATCGTTTTATATTTCCCCTTTCCCTTTTGGGCAGGTCTTGGCACATTTAGTATTTAAAAAAAAATAATTTGAGGGATAGCCTCTGGGGCCCACTTCATGTCACCACTCTTTGGGAGACATGGGTGTGCACCTGACGCTGGGGACCAGCGTCAAATCACAGGGGGGAGTGTGTAGCGGGGTCCTCAATTTAGTGGGATACACTTGGGGGTAGTGTGACCCAAGTGTGTAATTGTGTTAGGGTTCAGACCCCTTTTTGTTATTCGTGGAGGATTGGGTGGTGTAATATTCTCCTTGACCAGTGGGTGTCAGTGTACCTACTGGCTCAGGGTAGAATCACTACCAGAGTGCTACCCTTCTTTGTCCCTTCCTGGAGATGGTACGGCCGGGGCGGGGAACCTGCCGTGGTATCGTCGGGAGGAGATAAAAGGGGGAGACGCCCTCGCCACGAGGTCTTCGGGGATCATCTCTTCACGCACCCAGGCACCTTCGGCCTGGGTGCGGGCGGTTCAAGGTTCCGGCCTAAGCGCCCTAGGCCTGGCTGGAATGAAGCTGGGATTCCATCCCAGGCACCTTCAGCCTGGGATGAGGTACTATTGAGGAGGCCTGGGACCCAGTGACTCCGACTGGGTCCCGCGAGGGTGAAGTTGCTCTAGGGCGCCCCTTGCGAGGGGACCCGCATCTGAGGTGAGGAGGCTGGGGAGGTCACCCGTTCGAAGACCCGGTGTAGTGTCAACCCGGTGACGGATGGGCCTTCGGTAACTCCCTTGGAGGACATCTTCCCCTGATAGAGGCCGCAACGCAACGGAGGTATTTATGTCAAGACTCCTACAACCCTTGGTCATAGCATAGGGAGTGGAGGGACCCAGATCAGTATAGTGCCTCGACCTGCTCATCCCACCGTATCATGCCATCGCATTGCCTGTATGTGGAGATACGAAATAAACCAACAGTTGGACTGTGATCGGTGTATGGACTCTGTTAATGGGAGCAAAGGGTGGTTCGGTGGTTTCTGCACGACAGACTCGGTACATGCTCAGGACACACCGGCCCGAGGAAACATCAGGTATTGGCCTTCACCTCGCCCGCCGTTGTGGGGAGGACATGGGCCGTAGCACACCTCACCCTGTCGCGTGACATACCCCTAGCTGAAGAGGACGGGGTGAGGGGGTGGCTACACAAGCAACAGAAGAAGAACCACAGGTAGCAGCAGTTAGGAGGAGCATTTTGATTCATATATTGCTGGAAAGTTGGACAGCCATTACTGGAAAGATATGTCTGTGTATGTAAGAGATAATTCATCTTCTTTACTTTGTATAGGGCTGTTTTCATCAAGATCAAAATATGGCCACAACAGATGTATTGCAATACATTACAAAATAAAAAAGATGTACATTCTCTAGGCTATATGTATACGGGCATGGTACGCCTCGCCTGAGTAACTTCCAATACAAAGTGAAGCTGAATTATCTCTTATATAACATATATATCTTTCCACTGGAAATATGTATGTTATATAATAGATAATTCAGCGTCACTTGTATTGGAAATTACTCAGGCCAGGCGTACCATACCCATATAAATATAGCCTAGAGAATGTACATCTTTTTATATTGCATGGGTGACCCTAAAATGATGCCCCACTCTGATGCCCCTGCGGACGCCCATGGCAAGGACTGCTTTCATGTCTCTGAGCGAGTGACAAGTGTTTACCTGGCTGGGCAGGGTGACAGACGGACCACTACATTCAGTAGACATGTGCAATTCGTTTCGTACGAATCGAAAATTCGTACGAATTTCCGAAAATTCATACATTCGGAAGCATCCGAAATATGAATTTCTATTCTTACGAATTTTATACGAAATACAAAATTTTGTTGAGGAATTTGGTTTCGGGAGTGGGAGAGACGGCTCAGACTGGTACTGGTAGTCGATGGGAGATTCAGAATCGGACAAAATAAGAATGTTCGTTAATATCGTTTTATTATTGTCATAATAATTACCATTATTCGTTATGATGAAGTTAAAAAACCCAGGAAGTCATCACAGCACAGGGATGGTGGGAGCCCCTCATAATGAGCACAGCACAGGGATGATGGGAGCCCCTCATAATGAGCACAGCACAGGGATGGTGGGAGCCCCTCATAATGAGCACAGCACAGGGATGGTGGGAGCCCCTCATAATGAGCACAGCACAGGGATGGTGGGAGCCCCTCATAATGAGCACAGCACAGGGATGGTGGGAGCCCCTTATAATGAGCACAGCACTGGGATGGTGGGAGCCCCTCATAATGAGCACAGCACAGGGATGGTGGGAGCCCCTCATAATGAGCACAGCACAGGGATGATGGGAGCCCCTCATAATGAGCACAGCACAGGGATGGTGGGAGCCCCTCATAATGAACACAGCACAGGGATGGTGGGAGCCCCTCATAATGAGCACAGCACAGGGATGGTGGGAGCCCCTCATAATGGGCACAGCACAGGGATGATGGGAGCCCCTCATAATGAGCACAGCACAGGGATGGTGGGAGCCCCTCATAATGAGCACAGCACAGGGATGGTGGGAGCCCCTCATAATGAGCACAGCACAGGGATGGTGGGAGCCCCTCATAATGAGCACAGCACAGGGATGGTGGGAGCCCCTCATAATGAGCACAGCACAGGGATGGTGGGAGCCCCTCATAATGAGCACAGCACTGGGATGGTGGGAGCCCCTCATAATGAGCACAGCACAGGGATGGTGGGAGCCCCTCATAATGAGCACAGCAGGGGTACAGCCCCAGGAGGAAGTCAGCACAGCACAGGGATGGTGGGAGCCCCTCATAATGAGCACAGCACAGGAATGGTGGTGATGACATCACCCAGGGATGGTGGTGATGACATCACCCAGGATCCTCAGGATCCTTTGCTAGGATGACATCATTGACCAAACATGGTCTAAGAAAGAAAGAAAGAAAGAAAGAAAGAAAGAAAGAAAGCCCTAGAAAGTATAGATAAAATAATAATAAAACATATTTTATTACCTTTCTAGTTATCGGGTCAGAGAGCTGAAGAATGGGTAGATGTCAGTGTAAACACAACATCTCCCCGTTCTGCCTAGTGACACTGTCACTGATCGTGTTCCCTCTCATCTGGAACAGCGATCAGTGACGTGTCACTCGTAGCCACGCCCCCTAACAGTAAGAATTACTCCCTAGGTCACACTTAACCCCTCAACGCCCCCTACAGGTTAACCCCTTCACTGCCAGTGTCATTTTCACAGTAATCAGTGCATTTTTATACCACTGATCGCTGTAAAAATGACAATGGTCCCAAAATGGTGTCAAAAGTGTCCGATGTGTCCGCCATAATGTCACAGTCACGATAAAAATCGATGATCGCCGCCATTACTAGTAAAAAAAAAAATATTAATAAAAATGCCAAAAAACTATCCCCTATTTTGTAGACGCTACAACTTTTGCGCAAACCAATCAATAAACGCTTATTGCATTTTTTTTACCAAAAATATGTAGAAGAATACGTATCGGCCTAAACTGAGGAAAAAAAAAATTTTAGATATTTTTTGGGGGATATTTATTATAGCAAAAAGTAAAAAATATTGCATTTTTTTACAAAATTGTCGCTCTATTTTTGTTTATAGCGCAAAAAATAAAAACCGCAGAGGTGATCAAATACCACCAAAAGAAAGCTCTATTTGTGGGAAAAAAAGGACGTCAATTTTGTTTGGGAGCCACGTCGCACGACCGCGCAATTGTCAGTTAAAACGATGCAGTGCCGAATCGCAAAAAGTGGCCTGGTCATTGGCCAGCTAAATGGTCCGGGGGGCCTGAAGTGGTTAAGGGTGGCTTTCTGGCCACCTCTTTATGGGTTGCATTCAATATACTGACCACCAGTCATAAGGGACATTTTCCCCATTGACTCCAGATGAATTGATTTGTAGCGTTACCCCCAGACTAAGGGAGCCGCTGGTTTGCTTTTGGGCCCTGTACACAGCACAGCCAACCCCCGCAAACTACTCAGCCATTCTCTGGCACAGCTAGTCTAGGGGTGGTATTTCTATATAGCTCTATAATAGTTTATGCACAATCCCACAATGCCTTTCTTCTAGTGGTAAGATATATATATATATAGAAATATAGTCTCCAATACCAGATTTGAGCAAATGTAAAAGGGTTTACTTGTAGATAAAAGGCATTAATAATCAATATTACATATAACACATGCATGCAGAGCCCTGCAGTAATTCTAACAGTAGTTAATTATCAGTGCGCCATTAGTTCTAACACACACTAACATATAGCTCAAGTCCCCGTTAGCAATATGGCACCCAACAGTACTACCAACTCCCAGTCAGGCCTGACTCTGGTAAAACTCAGTCTCTAGAGAAGGAATCTTCGCATGCCAGATGATCGATGGTGCACATACAGGAACAGTATTTGTAATCCAACAAGGTATAAAGTAGTAGAACAACTCCCCGGAGACTATGTGACTCAGTCCTCCAACTAGTCTCCTGACAGGAAAAGGGAAATATAACCCGATGGGCCAAGGCAGTCTATAGGCCTAATGAGTACTTGATTAAAGCTGCGAGCAGGTGCTCTCTCACCACTCCGGACTCGATCCCAGTCCGGAACTCCCACCGCTGTGTCTTCACACACACAGGATCTGCCACTGCCTGATCTCCGGTTCACTGACGTCCCTGAAGCAGGTAGATGTCTGTCGTCGCACAGGCTCCGCAGCGAGGTGGAAGGCTCTCTGAAAGTGCGCAGGGCCCAGGCCTCGGGCCTTGCATTCACAGCAAGTCCGCACAGGAAGTCCTCTTGCCAGGCGCACGGTGTCCAAAGAGGCTGGGCTTAGCCTCGCCCTCCCCTTTTATACCCCACCCATGAGTCTCTGCGGCAGCCCAATGCACCCTGGGTGCCAAACGGGGTTCTGGGTAACGTAGTCCATGGGGCCCCGAAATACAGGACCCGGTGGGACAGGACATGTCCCACTTTTGGGCGGATAATGAAGGATCTGCCTCCCCTGGCCCCACATGGGACGCCTTTAAGGCGACTGTGCGGGGTTCATACATCTCTAACACTACCAGACCTAAAAAAAACCTCCAGGCCACTCTTTTAGCCCTAGAGTCCTCCTTGGAGATTGCGAGGGCCCAGTATTCTGCGTCCCCCACCCCGGACTCCCACGGGGTCCTGGTGGGGGCGCATAGGGCCCTGGACCTCCACAGGGTGGATGTAACGCAGAAACAACAGAGATATCTGACGGCCAGGCTGCTTGAACACAGTGGGAAAAATGGCAAGATGTTGGCATATCTCTCCCGCATGGACTGTGTTGATAGGACTATTCCGCAAATCCAGGTGCCGGATGGCTCCATCGCTTCAGACCCTAGGACCATTAATCTAACTTTTAAATCCTTCTATGAGGACCTATATTCGTCCCAGCCCTCTCCACCTGAATGGGAAACTATGGGTTTCTTCGAGTCTCTCCGGTTCCCTGTACTGGAGGACTCACACAGATCCATCTTAAATGAACCTTTGACGGTAGAAGAAATTACCACTGCCATATACTCACTCCCCCCGAACAAAACTCCTGGATTGGACGGTTTGCCCGCTGAATGGTACAAACACTATGCTGGGGACTTGGCACAGAGGTTGCACTCTCAGTTTGGGCAGGCAATGGAGGAGGGCGTTCTCCCCTCCTCCATGTGTGAGGCCCTGATTGTGGTGATCCCCAAGCCTGATAAAGATCCAACGCTATGTGGCTCATACCGTCCAATCTCCTTACTCAATAGCGATGTTAAGATACTGGCCAAGGTACTGGCAGTGAGACTACAAAAGATTATCCTACACCTTATCCATAGGGACCAAACTGGATTCATGCCTGGAAAGAGTACATATGACAACATTAGACGATTGTTCATACATATCCATAGAGCTGACACTGAGCATAAAAGTGGCCTGGTGTTGTCCCTGGATGTGATGAAGGCCTTTGATACTGTGAAATGGACCTTTTTGTGGGAAGTCATGCACCGAATGGGTTTTAGTCACCAATTTATAAAATGGGTTCGCCTGCTATATATCAATCCCAGGGCAAGAATATGTACTAACAAGGATGTATCGGATGTCTTTTCTTTACACAGGGGAACACGGCAGGGCTGCCCGCTCTCGCCACTCCTGTTCGCACTTGCCATAGAGCCTTTGGCTCTGGCGGTGCGACAGACGGCGTCGGTGGGCGGCATATGTTATGGTAATCTTACAGAGAAGATCTCATTATATGCTGATGACGCATTAATATACCTTGATGGCACAGAACAGTCCTTTAAATCTTTAATGGAAGTGGTGGAGGAGTTCGGGAGGGTCTCGGGACTAAAGGTGGGCTGGGACAAGTCTGTTGCTTTTCCCATAGGCCCCAAACAGGATTATACTTACTTATCTCACTCTAACCTGTCAGTCAGATCCACATTTAAATATTTGGGCATTCACATTAATGCAGACCTGGCCCTCTTTGAATCTCTTAACATTGCCCCAGTTGTTACACACATGGAGACCAGGTTGCAAACTTGGGCCTCATTACCTTTGAATTTGATAGGGCGGGTGAACATATTTAAAATGATATACCTACCTAAATTTGTATATGCCTTTAGGGCATCCCCTATTTTTCTCTACAAAAAGCTCTTCAAAAGAATAGACTCGTTATTATCCTCCTTCCTATGGCAGGGGACCAATCCCAGAATAGCGAAGGCTTCCCTCCAGGCCTCTAAGGGTGATGGGGGACTGGCCTGCCCCAACTTGCGACACTATTTTATAGCAGCCCAATTAACCTATGTCTATGAATGGTTCCAGGGGGCCTCCGCATCCTGCTCTACCTATCTACTGCAGGCACTTGCTGGCCTAGAGACCCCATTGGTAGATATTATGCATAGATCTTTACCAAAACGATGCTCCCGCGGCTCCCCGATAGAAGTGAGTTGGTTGGCCTGGCATGAAGGGAATAAGACGATTTCAGAATTGGGGGGGGTCTCACCGAAAACCCCCCTATGGCATAACCCCAATCTTCTGGAGCTCATGGGTCACCCCGATGCATTGTGGTGGACACGGCTGGGCATTACCCACGCTGCCCACATTTTTCTCAATGGTGAATTTATCTCTTTTGAAGTCCTAAAAGCTACAAGTGGATTATCAAATAAATTCTATTTTAAATATCTTCTCATACGACACGCTGTCCGTGCGCAGTTTCATGGCCTGACTCTTGAGCTCGCTGAATCCCCGCTTGAGGCATTGATGTCGTGTTCTGGCATTACGAAATTAGCCACGACCATTTACTCCCGACTGCAGACGGGTGGGAGTTCTCCCTTCCGTGCTGCACAGCGGAAGTGGATGGTCGACATCCCTGGGCTTTCAGAGGAGGGGTGGGAGGAGGCCTCTGGGGCCTGTTTCTTGGATATTGTTGGGTCTAACGACCAATATATACAGTTCAAATTTATTCATCAACTGCATTACACGCCGGCCCGTCTGGCTCGCATGGGTTATGTTTCAGGGGCCCTCTGCCCTAGATGTAAGTGCACCAATGCTGGTTATGTACACATGTTTTGGTCCTGCCCGGCCCTCTTGGGGTTCTGGGTGGACCTATTCTCTTTTTTTGAAAACAATCTATGCCTAGTGACCCCCCACACTGTTGAAGTGGGGCTCCTGGGCATCCTTAATGACCACATACCCAGAACCCATGAACGGACCCTAGTCCGCTTGATACTCTTTTATGCCAGAAAACTGATATTACTACAATGGAAGTGTGAATCTGCTCCCAACATCCAACTGCTGTACCGCATGATAAACAAAGTCGTACCAACCTTTAAACTAATCTATAAAGGAAGGGCCTGTATACAGAAATTCTACAAGATCTGGCAACCTTGGCTGGATATAGACAGCTCCTTTTGGAAGGATACCCCTCTGTCTCAGCAGTAGTGGGCCCTGATTCAGCCCCTCCTGTTTGATGGGGGGGGAGAACTACCTCCTATCCTAAATAAAGAAGCTGGGGACATGAAACATATCCCACATAAATGTGGGGGGGGAGTAGGAGGAGTGCCCCCACCCAGCTGTAGTTTCGGCTGGGGAAATGGGTGGAAGTGCTGGGTGAATGGGTATGAGTGTTGTGTGAGTGAATGCAAGCACTTAAGTATTACTGAATAAGGATAACCGAATGAGTCCTGTGAAAATCACAGTTAAATACTCTCGATACACCTTTGGCATTAGGGTTTTGTGTTTCTTTTTTTTTTTTTCTTCTCCTCCGTTGAGGAACTGGGACACCTATGTGGCCATGTGGCCACAAGCTGTAGGCCTTATTAGGCTTGAATGTTATTTCGAGACTATATTGTTTATGCTCCCGCTTCACGGTGTAACACTGGTATATTGCTACTGAATACAAGAAAATAATGTGTAAGCGTGTATGTTGATATGCTCTGTAATTTTTCTCTGTTCAATGGAAAAATCAATAAACATAAATTTAAAAAAAAAAAAAAAAAACGTAGTCCATGGGGCCTCAACGGAGACCCCGTTACAGATTTTTTTAGCAAAGGGTTCCCCAAGACCTAAAATATATTTTAGAGGTTCCTCTGAGGAAAAAGGGTTACGAAAGACTGCGTTAGAGCTTATATTAGACTTTAGTGATTGGCTTTGCAAAAAAAGATTGTTTCCATGTGCCCTATTAACATGTCCATGTAGAATTGCCAGGCATCTACAGCAAGATTATCCGCTGGATCCTTGGTGCTCCAGTCCAACATGGGTATCCTTAGAAATATGTTTATATTCCTGCACTCCAGCAGGCTAGAGGTGTGAAAAGCAAATATGAAGTGATGATCGAGTTAGATCCAGATGACAGAGAGAAAAATATGGAATGGTCACAGTATTAAAAAAATGTCTTGATTTGTTTTTTCCCAGGACAAGAAAAATGTCCCGCGTTTCCTAATCCATCTGTCTGTCTCGATAAACAAGACCCGGCCACGTGTCAGGGAGCATTACATACCCTGGAATGCGGTTAATAGACCAGAAAAATATGCTCATGCTATTCTCATCAGCTCCACTCTTGATGGCACTTAAGGGATCGGTTAGTGAGGAGCAGAAAGATTATAAACCGGGGGAATGTCTTCCTTCGCTGTCTTTATTAGCTGCTTTAGATTCGTCAACTTCATAACAGTTTTACTTAAAGTACATTTCCACCTTTGTGGCCATATTTGAGAAACCGCCACTTTACGTTTGTTTTATGTTCCTGCTCAAAAAAAATAAAAATAAAAATTTAGAATATTTCTTACCTATTTGGTCAAGACCATATTTGGTCAATGACATCACTCAGTATCCCCAGTTGCTTTGTCATCATTGACCAAACATGGTCCAAACATGGCCTTGACCAATGTGAAAAAAAGAAACTAGAAGGTATGGATAAAAATATGAATAAAACATATTGCTTACCTTTTTAGTTGGTCAAAAGCATTATTGGTTAATGTCGTCACCCAGGAACCCTTACGTTACGTTGACATCATTGACCAAACATGGACCAAACATGGTCTAATGCCCCGTACACACGGTCGGACCTTTGTCCGACCAAACTCACAATGGAATTCCGACGGAATTCCATCGGAGTAAAATAGAACATGTTCTATATTTATACTCCGATGGAATTCATCTGGATTTCTCCGATGGGGCACGTCTGACTTTTCCGTCTGACTTTTTCCATCGGAAATTCCTATCGTGTGTACAAGGCATAAGAAAGTAAGAAAGAAAGAAAGAAAGAAAGAAAGAAAGAAAGAAAGGAAGAAAGATCTAGGATGTATAGATAAAATAATAATAAAACATATTTCTTACCTTTCTAGTTGATCAAAGGCATTATTGGTCAATGACATCACCCAGGATCCCTTGCTAGGATGACATCATTGACCAAACATGGTCTAAGAAAAAAAGAAAGAAAGAAAGACCTAGGATGTATAGATAAAATAATAATAAAACATATTTTATTACCTTTCTAGATGGTCAAAATCATATTTGGTCAATGATATCAGCCAGGATCCCTAGTTGCTTTGCCATCATGTTACTTTGACATCATTGACCAAATATGGTCTTGGCCAACTAGAAAGAAGGTAAGAACTAGAAAGTATACCTAAAATAATTTTAAAACATACTGTATTTCCTACCTTTTTAGTTGGTCAATAACATCACCCAGGATCATGTAACTTTGTCATAAATGACCAAACACGGTCTTGATCTGCTAGAAAGAAAGAAAGAACGAAAGAAAGAAAGAGAAAGAAAGAAAGAAAAAAAGAAAGAAAGAAAGAAAGAAAGAAAGAAAGAAAGAACTAGAACGTATAGATGAAATAATTTTAAAAAATATTTCTTACCTTTCTGGTTGGTCAAAACTATATTTGGTCAATAAAAATCACCCAGGACCCCAGGTTGCATTGTCATCATGCCACGTTGACATCATTGACCAAACATGGCTTTGACCAATGAAAAAAAAGGAACTAGAAAGTATAGATAAAAATAATAATAAAATATATTTCTTACCTTTCTAGTTGGTCAAAGGCATTATTGGTCAATGATATCACCCAGGAATTCAGGGATGAGCCGAACACCCCCCTGTTCGGTTCGCACCAGAACCTGCGAACAGACAGAATGTTTGTGTGAACTTTAGAACCCTATTAAATACAATGGACTCGAACGTTCGAAATCTAAAGTGATTTTTGGGGGGACTCCACGCCATTTTTTTTTATTTGGGGTGGAGTTCCCCTTAAAATCCATGCCAGATCTGAAGGGCCTGGTATGGATATTTAGGGGGAACCGCACGCCATTTTTTTTTTAATTTGCGGCGGGGTTCCCCTTAATATCCATTCCAGACCTTAAGGGCCTGGTAATAGAATTTGGGGGAACCCCCACGCTTTTTTTTTATTTTTATCAATGACTTTTCTATGTATTGATAAAAGCCGACAATTCATTAATAGAGTGAGTTTTAAATGACTTTTTTTCCTTCAAAAATGACACTTTGTGCAGGGACAGTTCTAAGCACGGGAAACATGCGCCACTTTACATGCATATCATACACACCCCCCAGGTACGAAATTTAAAGGAATATTTCACTTTTATTTTTTCATTTTAAGCATTATTAAAATCACCGCTCCTGTAAAAACGTCTATTTTTTAAACCTTTTTTTGCATTGATACATGTCCCCTGGGGCAGGACCCGGGTCCCCAAACACTTTTTAGGACAATAACTTGCATATAAGCCTTTGTAATTAGCACTTTCGATTTCTCCCATAGACTTTTCGAATTTGCCGCGAACACCCCAAATTGTTCGTTGTTCGGCGAATGGGCGAACAGGCAATGTTCGAGTCGAACATGAGTTCGACTCGAACTCGAAGCTCATCCCTACCCAGGATCCCTTGCTAGGATGACATCATTGACCAAACATGGTCTAAGAAAAAAAGAAAGAAAGAAAGAAAGACCTAGGATGTATAGATAAAATAATAATAAAACATATTTTATTACCTTTCTAGATGGTCAAAACCATATTTGGTCAATTATATCAGCCAGGATCCCCAGGTTGCTTTGCCATCATGTTACTTTGACATCATTGACCAAACATGTTCCAAACATAGTCTTGACCAACTAGAAAGAAGGTAAGAACTAGAAAGTATAGCTAAAATAATTTTAAAACATACTGTATTTCTTACCTTTCTAGTTGGTCAAAGTCATATTTGGTCAATAACATCACCCATGATCATGTTACTTTGTCATCATTGACCAAACATGGTCTTGATCTGCAAGAAAGAACGAAAGAAAGAAAGAAAGAAAGAAAGAAAGAAAGTATAGATGAAATAATTTTAAAACATATTTCTTACCTTTCTGGTTGGTCAAAACTATATTTGGTCAATAAAAATCACCCAGGACCCCAGGTTGCATTGTCATCATGCTACGTTGACATCATTGACCAAACATGGTCCAAACATGGCCTTGACCAATGAAAAAAAAAGGGAACTAGAAAGTATAGATAAAAATAATAATAAAACATATTTCTTACCTTTCTAGTTGGTCAAAGGCATTATTGGTCAATGACATCACCCAGGATCCCTTGTTAGGATGACATCATTGACCAAACATGGTCTAAGAAAAAAAGAAAGAAAGAAAGACCTAGGAAGTATAGATAAAATAATAATAAAACATATTTTATTACCTTTCTAGATGGTCAAAATCATATTTGGTCAATGATATCAGCCAGGATCCCTAGTTGCTTTGCCATCATGTTACTTTGACATCATTGACCAAACATGGTCCAAATATGGTCTTGACCAACTAGAAAAAAGGTAAGAACTATAAAGTATACCTAAAATAATTTTAAAACATACTGTATTTCTTACCTTTCTAGTTGGTCAAAGTCATATTTGGTCAATAACATCACCCATGATCATGTTACTTTGTCATCATTGACCAAACATGGTCTTGATCTGCAAGAAAGAATGAAAGAAAGAAAGAAAGTATAGATGAAATAATTTTAAAACATATTTCTTACCTTTCTGGTTGGTCAAAACTATATTTGGTCAATAAAAATCACCCAGGACCCCAGGTTGCATTGTCATCATGCTACGTTGACATCATTGACCAAACATGGTCCAAACATGGCCTTGACCAATGAAAAAAAAAGGGAACTAGAAAGTATAGATAAAAATAATATTAAAACATATTTCTTACCTTTCCAGTTGGTCAAAGGCATTATTGGTCAATGACATCACCCAGGATCCCTTGTTAGGATGACATCATTGACCAAACGTGGTCTAAGAAAAAAAGAAAGAAAGAAAGACCTAGGAAGTATAGATAAAATAATAATAAAACATATTTTATTACCTTTCTAGATGGTCAAAATCATATTTGGTCAATGATATCAGCCAGGATCCCTAGGTTGCTTTGCCATCATGTTACTTTGACATCATTGACCAAACATGTTCCAAATATGGTCTTGACCAACTAGAAAAAAAGGTAAGAACTATAAAGTATACCTAAAATAATTTTAAAACATACTGTATTTCTTACCTTTCTAGTTGGTCAAAGTCATATTTGGTCAATAACATCACCCATGATCATGTTACTTTGTCATCATTGACCAAACATGGTCTTGATCTGCAAGAAAGAACGAAAGAAAGAAAGAAAGAAAGAAAGAAAGAAAGAAAGAAAGAAAGAAAGAAAGAAAGAAAGATAGAAAGAAAGAAAGAAAGAAAGAAAGAAAGTATAGATGAAATAATTTTAAAACATATTTCTTTCCTTTCTGGTTGGTCAAAACTATATTTGGTCAATAAAAATCACCCAGGACCCCAGGTTGCATTGTCATCATGCTACGTTCACATCATTGACCAAACATGGTCCAAACATGGCCTTGACCAATGAAAAAAAAGGGAACTAGAAAGTATAGATAAAAATAATAATAAAACATATTTCTTACCTTTCTAGTTGGTCAAAGGCATTATTGGTCAATGACATCACCCAGGATCCCTTGTTAGGATGACATCATTGACCAAACATGGTCTAAGAAAAAAAGAAAGAAAGACCTAGGAAGTATAGATAAAATAATAATAAAACATATTTTATTACCTTTCTAGATGGTCAAAATCATATTTGGTCAATGATATCAGCCAGGATCCCTAGGTTGCTTTGCCATCATGTTACTTTGACATCATTGACCAAACATGTTCCAAATATGGTCTTGACCAACTAGAAAAAAAGGTAAGAACTATAAAGTATACCTAAAATAATTTTAAAACATACTGTATTTCTTACCTTTCTAGTTGGTCAAAGTCATATTTGGTCAATAACATCACCCATGATCATGTTACTTTGTCATCATTGACCAAACATGGTCTTGATCTGCAAGAAAGAACGAAAGAAAGAAAGAAAGAAAGAAAGAAAGAAAGAAAGAAAGAAAGAAAGAATGAAAGAAAGAAAGAAAGAAAGTATAGATGAAATAATTTTAAAACATATTTCTTTCCTTTCTGGTTGGTCAAAACTATATTTGGTCAATAAAAATCACCCAGGACCCCAGGTTGCATTGTCATCATGCTACGTTCACATCATTGACCAAACATGGTCCAAACATGGCCTTGACCAATGAGAAAAAAGGAACTAGAAAGTATAGATAAAAAATAATAATAAAACATATTTTATTACCTTTCTAGATGGTCAAAATCATATTTGGTCAATGATATCAGCCAGAATCCCCAGGTTGCTTTGCCATCATGTTACTTTGACATCATTGACCAAACATGGTCCAAACATAGTCTTGACCAACAAGAAAAAAAGGTAAGAACTAGAAAGTATACCTAAAGTACTTTTAAAACATACTGTATTTCCTACCTTTTTAGTTGGTCAAAGTCAACCTTTTTAGTTGGTCAATAACATCACCCATGATCATGTTACTTTGTCATCATTGACCAAACATGGTCTTGATCTGCTAGAAAGAGAAAAAGAAAGAAAGAAAGAAAGAAAGAAAGAAAGAAAGAAAGAACTAAAAAGTATAGATGAAATCATTTTAAAACATATTTCTTACCTTTCTGGTTGGTCAATGACATCACCCAGGATCCCCCATGTTGCGTTGTCATCATGTTACGTTGACATCATTGACCAAACTTGGACCAAACATGGCCTTGACCAACTAGAAAGAAAGAAAGAACTAGAGAGTATAGATAAAAGAAAGAACGAGAAAGAACGAGAACTAAAAAAGTATAGATATATGTCATTTTAAAACATATTTCTTACCTTTCTAGTTGGTAAAATTCATATTTGGTGAATGATATCATCTAGTATCCCCGGTTACGTTGACATCATATTACGTTAGCATCATTGACCAAACATGGTTCAAAAATGGTCTTGACCAACTAGAAAGAAAGAAAGAACTAGAGAGTATAGATAAAAGAAAGAAAGAGAACTAGAAAGTATAGATGAAATCATTTTAAAACATTTTTTACCTTTCTAGTTGGTCCAAACCATTATTGGTCAATGCCATCACCCAGGATATTTGGTTGCTTTGTCATGATGTTACTTTGACATCATTGGCCACATTCAGACCAAAAATGGTCCTGACCAAATGGAAATAAAGAAAGAACTAGAACGTATAGATATATTTATTTTTAAAACATATTTCTTTCCTTTCTAGGTGGTCAAGTCCATATGTTACATTGACATTGTTGACCAAGCATGGACTAAGCATGGTCTTGACCAACTAGAAAGAAAGAAAGAGCTAGAATGTATAAATACAATAACTTTAAAACATATTTCCTACCTTTCTAGTTGGTCAATAGCATATTTGGTGAATGACCTCACCCAGGATCCCTGGTTGCCTTATCATCATATTACGTTGACATCATTGACAAAACATGGTCTTGACCAACTAGAAAGAAAGAAAGAAAGAAAGAAAGAAAGAAAGAAAGAACCAGAAAGTATAGATAAAAATAATAATAAAACATACAGTATTTCTTACCTTTCTATTTGGTCAAAACTATATTAGAGCAATGACATCACCCAGGATCCCTGGTTGCTTTGTAAACAAACCGGCCCAGGGAACCTGGGTGACGTCTTTAACCACTTGCCGCCCACAATATTGCAAAATGACGGCGGTAAAGTGGTTTCAATATCCTGACTGGACGTCATATGACCTCTTCAGGATATTGAGCCGCTGCGCACCCCCGGGGGCGCGCATCACGGCGATCGTTGTTGCGGGATGTCAGTGTGACACCCCCCAACACCGACGGAGACTCTTTACCAAGTGATCAGCCGTGTCCAATCACAGGTGATCGGCTTTTCCTCACTCGCGTCTGTCAGACGCGAGTAGAGGAGAGCCGATCGGCTGTTCCTCTGACAGGGTGGGTTTGTGCTGATCGATTATCAGCGCAGCCCCCCCGAGGATGCCCACTCTGGACCACCAGGGATGCCACCAGACCACCAGGGATGCCCACCATAAGGTATGCCACCCTAGACCACCAGGGATGCCAATTAGAAATGTCTATTGGATGCCAATCAGTGCCCACAATGGATGCCAATCAGTGCCCACAATGGGCACCACTGATTGGCAGGCATTATTGTTTGGCACTGATTGGCATCCATTAGTACAACACATTACAGTACAGTGCCACCTATCAGTGCCCATTCATGCCACCTATCAGTGCCCATCCATGCCCATCCGTTCTCTATTTGAAAGCTCTATTTGTGTGGAAAAATATGATAAAAATTTAGTTTGGGTATAGTGTAGCATGACCGCGCAATTGTCATTTAAAGTGCGACAGCGCAGAAAGCTGAAAATTGGTCTGGGAAGGAAGGTGTATAAGTGCCCAGTATGGAAGTGGTTAAACCTGTTGCCGACCGGGCCATAGCCAAAAAACGTCTGCAGCGCGGTCGCATAAACTCTGGGAGGGCTTACTATGACGTCCTCCCATAATCTTTCTCCGGCGCGCACCCGGGAATATCCGTGACCGGATCATAGTTAAGGGATGGTGATAGTGGCCCTTTACCACGTGATCGCTCCGTCAACTTACCGCCCCGTCATTTTCATTAGATGTGTTTTATAACAGAAAGCTAAAGAAACAGGTGTTTCTTAATAATTTTTATTTAAAAAAAAAAATGTTTTTTTTTAGTACCCCTATTAAATTAATTTGGATACAGTGTTTCATAATGAGTAATTGTCAGACAAACTACCACCGTGCTGAAAATTGAAAAAAAAATTGGTCTGGACAAGAATGGATATTACATGTTGGTACTCAGGTGGTTAAACAACAGTCTCCTATGGAAAAGGGCCAGCTTTCCGAAGTTAAAAATAAATATTTACACCACAAAATCTCTGGCGATTATTTGAAGAATCCATTTTTTTTTTACTCTCTCAGGCTCTAAATTAAGAGCATTGTGTTCGTTTTTACTCTCCAAGTCTATTATGTGGGATTTAAAGTGTAATTGCCACCCTCTCCCCCTTTTGTTTCCTTTTAAAGAAGTCTATCAGTTAAACCAAAAGAGTCCCGCGACGCCCTTTTTGGGTACAAACAAGGTCATACGGGAAAACAAACCTCATTATTCAGCGAAATTTTTTCCTCTGTCTCGCGCTCTTCAGCTGCCGAGTTTTTCCCATCCAGCCCGTTTCATGTCATTTCTTCTTCTGGTTGATGGTACTTTGGGGCCACATAGAGTTACGATGGGTTTCGGAGGGAGACATTTCGACAATTGGAGCACAGAGATTTACTGTGTGCTTGGAGAACATATCAAATGCGTTGTTCTCAAGTTAATGTTCTATTATAATGGGGAGGAGGAGGAGGCCTCGAGGAGTGCTAGAAGGGAAAATAAAAGGTAAACAGATGGACACACAGAGAAAGTTATGCCCCGTATACACGATCGTTTTTAATGTCATTTTTTAAACCGACGTTTTTCTCCTCGTTTTTTTTCATGTTTCCTCTCAAGCCTGCCTTGCGTACACACCATCATTTAAAAAAACGATCAAGCAAAGCGCAGTGACGTTCAACATGTACGACGGCACTATAAAGGGGAAGTTCCGTTCGAAAATGACGCCACCCTTTGGGACGCTTTTGCTAATTCCGTGTTACCGCGTGTTAGTAAAAGTTTGGTGAGAGACGATTTGCGCTTTTCAGTCTTCGTGCTTTGAAGATCGTTTTCGGGAGTTCAGTTTGCGCCTGTGGGTTCGTATCTGTTTAGCACTGCTTGTAGTCAGTTCGTATCTGTTTATTCAGTGCGGCCTGCTCTGCACGTTCGTGTTTTTCAGCTTGTTCTTCATAGGCCTTGCTGTTCTTCCGTGCGTTCTTCTAGTTCGTTCTGTTCAGCCGACCGTTATCTAGCCATGTTGCGGCTACGTACTCGTCGTAGAGTTCGTGCTGTAGTTGGTGCAGGGGTTCATGCTGTATCCCGACTCCATGCCATGAGCAGGGTCAGAAGGAGTTCATGGACCAAGAATTGGTTGCTCCAGCGGCACCAATTCTGTCACATGCCTTTGTTGCGGGAGATCAGGGAGAATAATCCTGATGATTTCAGGAATTTTCTCAGGATGTCTGACCCCGTATTTCAGCAGCTGTTGGCTTTGGTGTCCCCCTATATTACCAGGCAGGACACCGTTATGCGGGAAGCCATCAGTGCTGAGCAGAGGCTCATCGCCACGTTGCGATACCTGGCTACTGGGAGAAGCCTGCAGGACCTTAAGTTCTCCACAGGCATATCCCCCCAGGCTCTGGGGATCATTATACCAGAGACTTGTTCTGCCATCCTTCAAGTTTTGCAGGAGGACTATATTAAGGTAAGTGTTCTTCTTCAAAAATTCACATTGTATGGTTTTTATTTTTGGATATTTTTAATTTGCTTTATTTGCAGTCCCTAATTCACATGATTCTTAGCTGCAGGGAATGTCCCCTTTCTCCCCATGTTTTATTATTTAAAGTTTTGGGTTTGAGGCCTACCTGTAAATTTGGCTTACCTAAACTCTCCAGCATGCTATCCTGGGGCCATACCTACCTTGCCTAGTCATTTCCATGTTTTTTATTCTATATGTTCCATCGTAGTGCTTTACCCAAAACGCACCCTAAATTTTGCCTAGGAATGTTTCATTTTTGCTAACTTCAATACAGAGTGCTACAGCCTTCATGTGTGATATTCCCAACTCATCTTCAACCCCCCCCCCCATAATTTTTTGGTTTGTTTGTTTTTTTTTGCTTCCAATTTTTTATGTTTTGAACAGTTTCTACCAATGTTGGCCATGAATGTGTGTATGAAATCAGCTTTCAATGTTTCTGGCTCCAAGTATTAATTTATTATTTCTTTAATTCCACAGTTCCCTTCTTCGCCACATGAATGGCAGAATGTGGTTTCCGAGTTTGCCCAGCGATGGAACTTTCCGAACTGTGGAGGAGCCATCGACGGCAAACATGTTCAGGTCGTCCCACCACCCCATTCGGGATCCTTTTATTATAATTATAAGGGGTTCCACAGCGTCGTGATGATGGCAGTGGTGTCGGCCACCTACGAGTTCCTCTATGTGGACGTTGGCAAGAATGGCAGGATGTCTGATGGAGGAGTTTTTGCCCAGACGGAGTTTGGAGAACGGCTCCTTTTGGATCTGCTGGCCTTGCCACCAGCGGAGCAGAATGTGGAGGGACTACCTTTTGTGTTTGTGGCGGATGAGGCGTTTGGCCTGGGACCCCATTTGATGAGGCCATTCCCGCAACGCACCCTCACCCCTGAGAGGAGGGTGTTCAATTATCGGCTGGCCAGAGCCAGAAGGGTGGTGGAAAATGCGTTTGGGATCATGGCCAGCCGATTTCGCCTCTTCCTTACCTCCATCCACCTTGCCCCATACAAATGGAACCATGTGGTTATGACGTGCTGTGTGCTGCATAATTTCCTAAGGGTGCATTCAACGAGTTATATATCTTTGAGTGGGCCTGAGGCCTCTTTAATCAATGCAGAAACTTTGGTGGCCCTGGAACCTGGCCGTCCTGGCTTGGCCCCCCCAACCGGACGTGAGGTCCGTAACCAATATGTGGACTATTTTATGGGTAGGGGGGCCATTGAAATGCCAGACAATCTTTAATAATTTTATACCAAAAAAATAAAACTTTTTCTTGAGTAAAGATTGGTTTGGATTTTTTATTGTATAATGTTTGATGTTTCTGGTAGGTTTACCTAGTGCACTTGTTTTGCCATGTGGATTAAACAATCTTTTAATTAGCCTTCATTGTCAGTGTAAACACCAAACATTGATTAGTTCACTCAGCACCACATTTACATAATGAAGCCACAATTATTTGTTATGTAAAAATACCTTTATTTCTCTTTTTAGGTGGGAAACTTCCTTAGAAATGTGGATGTTCCCTTAATTTCGGGTGTATTAAAACGCATGACCAGCCATGCATAAACAAACTATATTCGTCAAAATTTTGAAAAAGCTAAACATGTGCTAGTCATTAAAGGGTAAAATAACAAAAATACTTATAAAACTCTGTTAGAGAAATTAGAAATTATACTTTAAATGTCAACTATGAATATGCATATTAATATGACTATATCTTCTAAAGTTAAAATGTTTGCTTTATATAACTCTATTAATACTTAAATATGCTGAATAAGCTCTAATAACCCTAATTACTGGAATAAGTCATATGACCATATTCTATTGTGCAAAGATGTGCTGACTCTTACATCTGTCAAAATATGGGCTGCGAACCATGAGATAATTTATGTATCCATTGTATGAAATATCCTGTCATAAGGTGTTGGCTGAAAAAGGATATTTCCCTATTTCCTGCTAACGTCAGAATAAAGGTTGAAATTATACATGGTCAGGACGTTACGAGCAGGAAAAGGGAAGGTTTAAGGGTTATAAAAGCTGAATGTGAATCTATGACAGGCAGAAATGGATCTCTGAAGCAGAAGATATACATTTAACCATTTCTCTTGCATATGCAATAAAATATCTTGACTTGTAACGAGAGTCGGTCCAAAATTACTTGACATTTTGGTCCTTCGAGCCGGAAGTCCAAATTCCTGGAAAGCACTAGCCAACAACCCAGTGAACCGATGTCCGTACGGCAAAAAACTGTAAGTCCTCCGTCTTAAATTTGACGTTAACAGAGGCCGGCTCACTGAACTAGTGCCTCCCGGGCAGCGACTTACCGGATCAGCACAAGAGACCGCTCTCGGGGCAAGGTAAGATATTTTCATTTATTATATTATACTTTTAGGCCTAAATGTGATTAGGGATTTAATGAATTAAGGGATTTTTGTTAAATACATATAATATAGAGATTAATTGAATGTTTATCTGTTGTGTATATGTTTTGCTTTATCCGAGTTGAGGGAATATAAGTAGATACGTCCGTAGTTTAAATCCCTTTGATATAGGAGTATGGTCCCATTCCAATACCCGGGTGCAGATAAAGGAAATTTGTCGACAAAGGACCTAGGTCCTGACAGCCTTGTAAACTGCAGGAATTCCCGTGGGGGACACATAAATATTCCTACATCAAAAACATGAACCCCTGTTGATACAAAGGTATGGCCTGATAGATTTCCAAGTAACAAATAGAGGTAATTTGACGAGCCCTTGCGCTCAGCCAGCCTCGTATGTTGTGTAAAAAACCTGTACAGGCATTTATAAATACCGTTGAATCAACAAATATTAATGTTTTGATAAAGTGTGGGAACAACAGTCGAGAGAAATTAAGTCTCTTTTGTAATTCTGTTCATGCTCCCTACAGTTTACTGAAATATTAATGTTTTGATCAGGGGGGGTTGACCAGTCAGGTGAATTTACGTTCGCCTTGTAATTCTGTTCATGCTCCCTACAGTTTACTGAAATATTAATGTTTTGATCAGGGGGGGTTGACCAGTCAGGTGAATTTACGTTCGCCTTGTAATTCTGTTCATTCTCCCTATAAATGAATAAAACATTAAGTAAGAAGACAAGACACCAGTATTATAGCAGCACACAAGATCAATAATCTAGAAGTGATATGTCACGACTAGAAAGTTTGTGAGTAGCTGCAGAAGTGATAAGATACTGTGTGCAGGTATTGTGTCAGTGTGAGAAGACCTTACAAAAAAAACTCCGTGTGCACGTTAAAATGAGTATGATCCATGGAAAGTCTGATGGTTTGAATGATGATGCAAAGTATATGTGTAGTCTAGACAAAGAGAATGTGAAACTCCTTAAGACATGAAAAACAAAGTATGATTTTGTTGCATTTTTAAATAAGGATTGTTGTGTAATACTGTGTTGTGTAGAAAGCTTAAAAATAAATAAAAATTATGCCGGCATGTATGTATGTGTATATATATGTATGTATATATGTGTATATATATATATATATATATATATATATATATATATATATAAAAAAAAAAAAAAGAAAAATAAGGAAACAGAATAAATTAGGTCTTCCCCAGGCAAAGAAATGGCTTGAGGAGGCTAACTGTAGGTTAAAATCATTAAAAAAAAAAAATCATAAAAAGACTATGTTTTTAGACAAAGAGGAGGACAATAATATGACCGTCCTCCGAAGTTTAGTGCAGCAAGTATTGACTGAACAAAATGCGACAAACCTAATGCACCCGACAGCCCCTACACACCCTTTAGAGGACTCTCCAATCCCACCGACAGACGCTGCTCCCCCTCTGACTTCACCACCCGCTCCCAATTCCCTATTGCAGACCTGCAGTCCCCACCACCAGATGGGACAGAGGTATGCAACAAGTTACCCCGCTGACCCTCCTTACAGCAATCCCAAGGTCCACATAGCTCAATTCAGGGATGGTATCATGGGAATGGTTGCTAGCTATCATCTCAATGTGAGGGAAATAGAGCAGGTCACCAGACAGGTACTGGGACCTGACTGGCATCATGTAGTGGGAGATTGGAGTGGATTAAACAACCAGGGAGGGGTGTTGCCTCAGGATGATGCAGCACTCAAAAACAGAAGAAATGCTCTTATAGCAAAGATAGAGAGAGGATAGATGGATACGTCAAGTCGACTGGTCCATTATAAATCAGTGTATATGGGGAGAAGAGGAAACAGTGGATAATTTCATTGTTAGGATAAAGAAGAATTTTAATAACCACTCTGGGATAGAAATCCCAGTAGATCAAGTGAACGATAGCCCATATGAACAACAGCTAAAGAATGCAATCCTGAAGGGGCTGCTAGTCCTTATATCAAGTTTTGTTAACGAACACATGATTAACCATAGGATCTGCAGACTCTAGGAGCTAATCAAGTATGCGAGGCATGCTGAGGGGCACTTCCAACCAAAAAAGAAAGTAAAGAAAAGGATGAGGGGGGAGTGTTTCCTGTATGGTAAAAGTGTGTCTGCAGAGAGAGAAGCAGAAGGATGGGAAAGAATCTGATATTTTGGATGTGTGTAATGTTGAAACTTGTTTGCATGCTGAAGCCAAGCCAGAAATAACCTGGGTTGCAAAGAGTAGTTGGGTAACATTTCTCTGTGACACTGGGGCTTGTTGGACCCTGATACACCCGCTGGATATGCCACCAGGGGTAAAGGGAAAAGGTTTAGTATATGTAAAATCTGCAAATGGGTTGATGCACCAGGAGGCCGTGTCTGAAGGCCTTACTGTGGAAAATCCACAGACAGGTAAAAAGGCTCAGTGTAAAATTGTAATGTCAACTAAATGTCCTGTTAATTCGTTGGGTAGAGACATGTTGCATGCTCTTGATATTTCTGTCGTACCAGTGGAGGGGGGCCTCAAAGCCCATCGGCTGTGTGAAAAACAACTCACAGCTGTGGATAATGAGCCCTGATACTGGTACAGCTTGGATTTACAAACTGAGGGATTAAAGATGCCCAAAACCCTGACAGAAATAATTGAAGAGCCTGTGAGGAAAGGTACAAGGTCCAGACGAACCTCTATTGCACTATCTACTACAAAAGGACCACTGGGCCTGATAGGTCTTATGAGAAACAGTTAATGAGTTGCACTAACACTGAAGTGCTCTTAAGATACCTGTACTGTGATAAGGAAGGAAATAACATGGCTACTTGTCTCCTACCACAGCCTATTCTGCAAATATACAGGCAGGATACTGTACCTCATGTTTCGGTCACGCGGAACTCCGAGGTATCATGGCATGAGCTGGGAGAACTTATCACAGACTGGGTCAAATTAACAGATGAGGAACTGAAATCCAGAGGGAATCAGAGGTACAGATTAGCGTGGTTTGTTGAATGTACAACCAGAACTTGCGTGATTGAAGTTTTGACAAAAGACAGTGACTGACACTTTTTGACCCGAGGGGAAGGGGATGCCTTAAAAGACGTCCCCGATTTCTTGTGATCAAAAGGAAAGACAGACATAGGGCTAATTAAGACAGACAGTCAGTTCTGGTTTGCACTTATGTACAAGGGAAAACTCACAAGAAATGTTCAATGCTTTGTCTCGAGTTGTACCTCCCAGTGGGAGTCAAATTCTCTTGTATGTGGATGACATTCTGGTAGCGGCTCCTCTGGAGCGACAATGTAAAATTGACACCTTGGCTCTGATGCATTTCCTCGCAGAACAAGGTCACAAGGTTAGCAAAATAAAATACAACTTTTGAAAAACAAGGTGAAATACCAGGGTTACATTATATCTCAAAAAGGCAGACATCCAGATGAGATCCGAAAAGAGGCCATCCTTCAAGCCCCCAAACCACGTAAAAATAAAGAAATGATGTAATTTCTTGGCATGGCAAATTTTTGTAGAGCATGGATAGCTAATTATGCTACGGAGGTGGTGCCTCTTTCTGATCTCATCTATGGTACACAAATGTCTGCAAAAGGTTCCATCCAGTGGAATGTGCAAGCAGAGGATGCATTTACAAAGGTGAAGCACCTCATTGTGGGTTCTACTGTGCTTAGCCTACCCAATTACAGTAGAAACCCTTTAGCAGACTGTAGATTGTAAAGAGGGGTACATGACTTCTGCTCTCACTCAGGTTTATGAGAACGAACACAAACTAGTTGCATTTTACTTAACTAATTTGCCCCACTGTGTACAAGCTGTAGTAGCAGCCTCATTGGCCATACGGTCATCTGCATTGATAGTATTGTTCCACCCCTGGTACTTAAAGGTCTCACATGTTATTTAGGTGATCTTACTATAAGACAGAATCTCCTATTTATCTCCAGTCAGGCATTTATCATGTATGACTACACTTCTGGGACAACCACACGTTACAATCAAGAAGTGTACTACATTGAATCCTGCTACACTAATGCCAACACCTGGTGATGGGGATCCACATGATTGTGCAGCTCAAAATTGATGAACGGGTACTCCCTAGGAAGGATCTCACTGATTTTCCCTTTCTAGATGCTGACATTACAATCAAACGGCTTATGCTATAGTAACACATGACCAGGTCATTGAAGCTAGACCCTTTCCCAGTTCCTATTCTGCACAACAAGCTGACATTATAGCCCTGTCAAGGGCCTGCAGTCTAGGGGAAGGGAAAAATAAATAGATATTTATACTGACAGCCAATACGCTTTCTCTACACATATTTGCCCAGCAATGGAAAAAAGGGGTATGATTACGTTGCCATGGGAAACCGATCACACAGAGATCTCATTCTTGCCCTTCTAGAATATGTACAAAAACCAGCACAAGTGGCTATTTGTAAATGTGCGGCACATAGAAAGGGAACAGATCCAATTACCCTAGGGAATGCACTAGCAGACAAGACAGCAAAGGAAGCTTCTGAAGGACAGCAATGACAAACATATACAGTTTCCCAAGTAAATGATGAGGTACAGAGAGCTATTGATGAAACATGGTTATCAGAAATGCAGAAAACATCACCGGCAGGTGAAAATCAAAGTGGTTATATACAGGGTCAACACTGGTCAATGGTATATACACATGTACAGAAGGTAAACCTAACTTATCTACTTCACTATTCACGTATGCTGTGTTATTGAGTCATGGGTAGGCCCATACCTCAAAAGGAGGGATGGTACTGGGTGTACACAACATATGGGTTTACAAAACTACTCTGAAAATTTTGTCTCACATATCCGATTTGTAACAGATACCATGCACAAGGTGCCCTAAGAGCCTTAAGGGGTAATTTCCCACAACCTCCTTATCCCTTTCACACAATATGCATGGATTTTATTGAATTGAACAAATGTGAGAATAAGTACTGTCTGGTTATTGTGTACAGGTTTATAAAGTGGGTGGAAACTTTTCCTATGGCGCACACGGATGGACAGTCAGTAGCCAAAGTACTAATCAAAGAGGTGATTCCACGACAAGGGATCCCCGCGCTGATTTACAGTAACAATGGCTCCAATTTTGTAAACTAAACAATACAACTAATTGGTATATGGTACAATATCTGACCTACTAGGGAGAATCACTATTTATGTTGTAACCCCTGGTCAGAACACCCCAGCCCCCGAGCCAACTCAGTTTCAACTTAATACCTCTTTGTTTAAAACAGATTTTACTTACAAGGAACAATTAAGTATAGAAACAGGATTTGGAGACAAAAATTAGTGGATAGAATGGGTCAGATACACAACTCAATCTAAGGGGTTAAGTGATTGTATTTCTTGTGCAAACCCAAGACCACAACTAGCTACCATTCCTCTCCCTGAAGAGGATACAGATTTAGCTTGCATAATAAGACTGTTTTCAGAAAATATTACTGGGTCTGAATGTGCAAATGAGAACAAGAGATACCCTAAAACTAAAATGCAAAGTACACCCCCTTCACTACAAGCATTACCAGGAAATTGTTCTAGTTTCTCTAACAAAGATAAGGATGGTACAAAGGTTGGCACTCTATCTCCTGAATACTGTGCGACCACAACATCAACTACAGACATTAAGTATCAACTAAAATGGTTTCAGGAACAGAAACGGCAACTAGCTGATGTTTGGTGGCTGTGTGGGGACAAGAAACTAAGGCTCAGACTGCCACCTAGATGGGAGGGTAGTTGTGCCCTTACCCGCCTGTTGCTTCCCTTTTATATTGTTCCTATGACTAATAAATTGATGAGACTACCAGGTAAACACTATTTTTAAGAGACTTAAGTGTCCAGAATCATTTTGACAACCAGGTATATATAGACTCAATAGGTGTTCCACGAGGAGTTTCCGGATGAATTTAAAGCACAGAATCAAGTAACAGCAGGACTCACCTCACTCTTCCTATGGGTACAGCCCAATAAGAATGTCGACTGGATAAACTACATTTACTACAACCAGCAGAGGTTTGTGAATTACACCGGAGATGCTATCAAAGGTATAGCAGCACAATTGGACGCCACCTCTTTGACAGCGTGGCAGAACCGTATAGCATTGGATATGTTGCTGGCAGAAAGGGGCGGGGTATGCGAAATGTTCGGCACCTTCTGCTGCACTTTTATTCCAAATAATACGGCACCTGATGGAAGTATCACCAAGGCTTTGCAAGGCCTACAAATGTTATCCCAGGAACTAACTGAGAACTCTGGTGTAGAGAACCCCTTAACAGGACTCTTTGAAAAATGGTTTGGTAAATGGGGTGATCTTGCAAAAGGTTTGCTCATCTCTGTTGTCATGGCAGCCACGGTCCTTACGCTGTGTGGATGTTGCTGCATTCCTTGTATTAGAGGAATTCTTCAAAGACTGATTGACACATCACTAACAAAGACTATGTTTTTTCAGAACAACACTGAACTATACCCGGAACCTGATGAAGATGAACTTACAGTCCTTTCAAAAGACTTATTTGTCTAAATGATAATACCTGGTAAAATAAAGAACCTGGATATTTGAATTATTGACATTATAAGTATAAAAGGGGGCAGCTGTTAGAGAAATTAGAAATTATACTTTAAATGTCAACTATGAATATGCATATTAATATGACTATATCTTCTAAAGTTAAAATGTTTGCTTTATATAACTCTATTAATACTTAAATATGCTGAATAAGCTCTAATAACCCTAATTACTGGAATAAGTCATATGACCATATTCTATTGTGCAAAGATGTGCTGACTCTTACATCTGTCAAAATATGGGCTGCGAACCATGAGATAATTTATGTATCCATTGTATGAAATATCCTGTCATAAGGTGTTGGCTGAAAAAGGATATTTCCCTATTTCCTGCTAACGTCAGAATAAAGGTTGAAATTATACATGGTCAGGACGTTACGAGCAGGAAAAGGGAAGGTTTAAGGGTTATAAAAGCTGAATGTGAATCTATGACAGGCAGAAATGGATCTCTGAAGCAGAAGATATACATTTAACCATTTCTCTTGCATATGCAATAAAATATCTTGACTTGTAACGAGAGTCGGTCCAAAATTACTTGACAAACTCTGCAAGTAAAACGTTATTTGGTGTAAAAACATTAGACACGCCCAAGCACAGCCATGATATTTTGGAGCCTTTCCTCCACCCGCTTTGTATTTGCCCTGATCTCTAGCAAGTCTCCCTTAATTTTTTCGAGGTCACGACAGCAGACCATCAGGTATTGGATCAGGATCTGGGCACTGTGATGTGTCAACTTATTAGGGTCTTCGGCCAGAACTGCACCTAAATGTAAAAAGAAAAATGTAGGATAGAATATGTAGGCCTACATCTATTTAACATGCATGTGTCTGGTTTCTCTCTGACCTGTGGTGGTTCCACTTTCCACTTCCACAACATCACATTCCTCTCCATCCTGGGGTTCTGGGGGTATTGTTGTAGGTGTTGCAATTATTGTCTCATCTGAGGTAGCTTTTCGAATCCCTAGGGGGGGAGATTGAAAAAAAGGAATAGTTTCATTAGTAGCGACTCAATTTTGCTAAAATAAGAAACATGAAAAAATACTTTGTAATCATTCTTTTGAAGCATGCTCCATTTTAAATTTTACCCCCTGTGCCAACCGGGACAAAATGATTGGATACATAGCCAAAACCAGAGCATATACATTTTGAACACAAATTTGAAACATTGTAACACCCCAAAGTATCTACACTGGATCACCTGTGTGTGACACCCTCAAGCTTTTTGGCTTTAGGCCCACACTTGTACTACTGCGTTCAGATGTTTCATCAGCTGCTGAGCATTCACTCCCTTAACATTACCATGCATATCGTTTTTTCAAACGAACAAATGTCCTTTGGATTAGCACCCAAAAAATAAGTGAGGCCCAAATTTACTCCCCCAAATAAACCAAAATACATGGGTGTTCACACTGGATGATCCTAAAACATCGTTTGAGGAACTGTACGGAGAAAGAGGTTTAATACGTCCGTTTACTGTGCGGACGAACCTGAAAGATGGTATCTTTCAGTGTACTATATGAAAGTTAAAAATACACGACAGAATACAAGAAAATAATATGTACCATGGAAACTAAAAAAAAAATACTTACTTTTTAATATAACTTTCTTGATTCTTTTATATTGGTCGGCCTCCCGCAACTTCAGATCTGACCATCGTTTTCTGAGCTGTTCCTTCGTTCTGCACACCCCGAATTTTTTGTGAAGACTTTTGACCACTTTGCCCATAATTCTGGACTTGACCAGATTAGGCCTTTTATACGGACCATGCTTGGCATCATAATCCTCCTTCTTTAAAATGGCGACCATCTCCACCATTTCCTCGAATGACATGTTGGATGCCTTATATCTCCTGGGTCTTGATTTGGGCTCCTCTGTAATTTCATCCTCTGTAGAGGTAATCTCAGCCACCTGTGTCTCCGCCATGTTTTGTTCAGCACTACGAGCGAGAAGGGGCGGGGTAAGTACAATATCGAACGTCAGGGGCGGGGAAAGCGTGCGGAGTTTCACGCATGCGCTGTGTATATAAAGTGAAGATCCATGTCTGGGAAATACGTTCATTTGTCGGGAGAGGGAGTTAGCAACGAACGTCGTGACCAAGGTACCTAACAATTTTACTTTTTGAGGTTCATCAGACGAGGAGATTTGTGTGCTCAAAATATGTAGACAATGCACAGTTGAGGAATGTTGCCTGAAATATATATATTTTTTTGGTTTCTCGCTTTTACAGATATCATGAATACTTTTAAAAACCCAGACTTCATGGGGGAGTTCATCGACAAATGGCAAGAGCTCCCTATATTATGGCAAACAAAAAGTGGCGGTAATAAAAATAAAGACGCCAGGAAAGCAGCACTGGAGAGCCTGCTTGCATTTGTGCAAACAAAGATACCCACAACAACTCTCCAAGATGTCAAAAACAAAATTGTGACCATCAGAGGGACATACAGGACCCAGAGGACTATGGTCCTGAGGTCCCAGAGGTCAGGTGCACCAGCAGATAAGGTTTATAAACCCAGTCTGTGGTACTACAGTAAGCTTGCTTTTCTGGATGACCAGCTGGAAGTGCGGGAATCTCTCTCCACCCTTCCCCCCAGAGGTCAATCCAGCCTTCCTTGTACCCAACCCTCCAATCTTCCCTGCAGCCAGTCCTCCAGCCTTCCTGTCAACCCTGCTCTGGCTTCCTCTGAGGATCAAGATCAGGGCTTTGAGGAGGCAGATTTGGAGATATGGAGCCAGGTAAAGTATTGATATTGATATTTATCTCTTACAAAATTGTAGAATTTAAATAGATGTTAGTATTGTTAAAGGTATGTACACTTCTACCAATAAAGTTTGTGAAGAGCAAGATACAGTAGTGGCCTAATTTTATGTGCACAAGACAACAAAACCAGGATGCGTAATCAATGAAAATGACATAACTTTTGACATTGATTTCAACAATGTCTAGAGGTGAACAATGTCTGTGAATGATGGTGGGCCAAAATAAATAATGTCCCTTTCTTTTTTTACAGCCAGAGCAGAGCCAGGAAGAGGGTGATGTTGGGGATCAGGAGGAGGCAGGGCCCAGTGGCACCCAGGAGGAGGCTGGGCCCAGTGGCACCCAGGAGGAGGCTTGGCCCAGCACAAGAGCCCAGATGCCTCCCCTGGTAGTTAAACCACGAGGGCCAAGGAGAGGTAGGCAGGTGGAGGAGGAAACCAGGGCCTTCCTCAGAGAGGCAACAGCGGCCCTCAGGGAGGCACCCTCTGTTGATGAGGGATTTGCCGCAGTCCTCGCCCACAAACTAGGGCAAATGGAGTTGCAGCAAAAAAAATTCAGTGAGACCCTGCTATTGAAAGTCATCAATAAGGGCGTGCTGGGTGAACTCACTAGGTACACTGACATAACGGAGGTTGTCCCTACTCCTCCACCTCCTCCTCCTCCTCCTACTACTCCTCCTGCCACAACCTCTCCTCCTGATCCCCAGCCTCCAAGGAAGAAACCAACCAAGGCTGCAGAGAAGGCTGGAGAGAAGGCTACAAGGAAGAGGAGAAAATAATGCCTGCTGTAGTACCACAGACTGGGGACATATAGGACTTATCTGCTGTGGCTCCTGACCTCTGGGAGCTCAAGACAAGATTGGGCTCATTTTTTTTGGGGATCTAATCTCTATTTTGGTTTGGACATCTTGGATGGTTGTTGTGGGGTGAAAGGGATGCACAAATGCAAGCAGGCTCTCCAGTGCTGCCTTCCACTTTAATTTGTTAATGTTCTGAAAAAAATTTTTTTTAGTGCCCTTAAAATACTTGACTATGTGATTTGTATTTCAAAAGAGAGCTTGCTAGGGAGCAGGCAGGGACATCTCAAATTATATTATTGTTATTATCAGGGGACACAAACCTCCCTGAGGCCAAATGAGACACATTTGGAAGGTTGTTGTGGTAACTTTACACAAGAATAATTTAAGCCAAAATAATAAAAAAAAGGCCACAAAAAAAACACAATAGTAAAATATAATTTAAAGAAAAAAGGAGAATTACATTATTTTATTATTATTAGTATTATTTAGGAGGGAGGTGCGGCTTATAAATAATATTTTATAATCATTAGAGCAATTTGGAATTACTTTAGAAACAAGTTTGGCATAACTCTCAATGTCATTATCAAAAGAGGGTCATTTTAAAGCATTATCAAAAGAAGAACGGAATGCGCAGCATTAAAACGATGCTATTAATTCCACCGTGACGAATGTGCCATCTCCATTTCCAACGCTAGCTTTACCAAAACGCTCCCGTCTCATAGTTGCTTCTGAGCATGCGCGTTTTTTTTCACGTCGTGAAAGCATACGCACTATCGTTTTTCACGTCGTTAAAAAAAACGACATGAAAAACGACGTGAAAAAAGAGAGCATGTCCGGAATTTTTAATGGCCGTTTTTCACGTCGTTAAAAATGCTCTGGAGCATACACACGATCATTTTTCAGGGCCATGTTTTAATGGCATGAAAAACGATCGTGTGTACGGGGCATAAGTCTCCTGGAACAGAGGAGGACAATTTGGTTAACAACACTGTTACGGCTTTTTAGGTGACATGTTTAGGTTATTTGTTGACCTCGCCTCCATAAATTGTCTTTATTTTGGTTTAAAGCTGAACTTCTTTAATTTCTCCGTAGGTCAATGAGATTATCGGCTCTGGTAAGACTGTTCACAACAAAAACGAGGTGCCTTTCTGGACAGGGGGCTCATGGAAGCATGGGGAACTGCATGCTATGAACTTCATATAATTACTTACGCCAAGTGTTAGTGTCACAGTCAGGGGTCAGGATCAGAGACCAGTAGCTATAGCAGTAGAGAGGCTCCCACACGTAGGTGGGGTGCAGCGTGGAGCGGCGGCAATAATTCACACAGTCAGGTGCAATGAAAAACTTGTATTGAAGTAATGTGTCAGTCACAACAAACCCGGTGGGAAAGAAGCCTTCTGTGTTTACATGCAAGGAAGCTCCAAGGAGAGGGGGTAAAAGCCTGTGAAAGAGAGCTGAACCCTGCACTCTGTAGGTAGCTCTCTCCTGAACTCTGCACTCTGGACATAGCACACTCCTGAACTCTGCACTCTGTACGTAGCACACTCCTAAACTCTATACTCTGTATGTAGCACACTCCTGAACGCTGCACTCTGGACACAGCGCACTCCTGAACTCTGCACTCTGGAAATAGCACACTCCTGAACTCTTCACTCTGTATGTAGCACACTCCTGAACTCTTCACTCTGTACGTAGCACACTCCTGAAATCTGCACGCTGTATGTAGAGCACTCCTGAACTCTGCACTCTGTACATAGCACACTCCTGAACTCTGAACTCTCTACATAGCGCACTCCTGAACTCTGAACTCTGTACATAGCGCACTCCTGAACTCTGCACTCTGTACGTGATGCAATCCTGAGCTCCGCACTCTGTACACAGCACACTCCTGAACTCTGCACTCTGTACATAGCGCACTCCTGAACTCTGTACATAGCGCACGCCTGAACTCTGTACATAGCGCACGCCTGAACTCTGAACTCTGTACATAGCGCACACCTGAACTCTGCACTCTGGACATAGCACACTCCTTAACCCTACACTCTGTATGTAGCACACTCCTGAATTCCGCACTCTGTATGTAGAGCACTCCTGAACTCTACACTCTGCACATAGCACAATCCTGAACTCTGCACTCTGTACGTAGCGCACTCCTGAACTCTGAACTCTGGACATAGCACACTAATGAGATCCACACTCTGTATGTAGAGAACTCCTGAACTCTGCACTCTGTACATAGCATACTCCTGGAGTCTGAACTCTGTACATAGCACACTCCTGAAGTATGAACTCTGTACATAGCGCACTCCTGAACTCTGAACTCTGTACATAGCGCACTCCTGAACTCTGAACTCTGTATAAAGCGCACTCCTGAACTCTGAACTCTGTGCATAGCACACTCCTGAACTCTGAACTCTGTACATAGCGCACTCCTGAACTCTGAACTCTGTACAGAGCACATTCCTGAATGCTGCACTCTGTACGTAATGCAATCCTGAGCTCCGCACTCTGTACACAGCGCACTCCTGAACTCTGCACTCTGGACATAGCACACTCCTGAACTCTCCACTCTGTACGTAGCGCACTCCTAAACATACAGAGTGTAGGGTTTAGGAGTGCGCTACGTACAGAGTGCAGAGTTCAGGATTGCGCTATGTACAGAGTGTAGAGTTCAGGAGTGCTCTACATACAGAGTGCGGAGCTCAGGAGTGTGCTACATACAGAGCACTCCTGAACTCTACACTCTGTACATAGCACAATCCTGAACTCTGCACTCTGTACGTAGCGCACTCCTAAACCCTACACTCTGTACATAGCACACTCCTTAACTCTGAACTCTGGACACAGCACACTCCTGAAGTCTGAACTCTGTACATAGTGCACTCCTGAACCCTGCACTCTCTACAGAGCACATTCCTGAATACTGCACTCTGTACGTAACGCAATCCTGAGCTCCACTGTCACGTACCTAGCGGTGATGAGCCCGGACTTGCAGAGGAAGGCCTTCCTTACGGCTCCCACCAGCGGCCCCTGGTAAGGTAACAGCAGGCGCGGAGGTAGGAGGGGTACGAGTGCCTGGCAGGATCAACCAAGGTGAAGGTAGTTATGCAGACTTGGTAGGCACACTGGAACACAGCAGGTAGAACTGGAATCAGGAACACTCAGCAAATTGGAATCGTTCAGCAGACTGGACCGGAACCAGGAACACGGGAACTCAGCAAACTGGATCAGCTTAGCAGACTGGACCGGAACCAGGAACTCAGCAAACTGGATCAGCTTAGCAGACTGGACCGGAACAAGGAACACAGGAACTCAGCAAACTGGATCAGCTTAGCAGACTGGACCGGAACTAGGAACAGTGAGATTGGTCAGACAAGCCGGGTCGGTTAACTGGCTGGCAGCAAGGTACAGAGGGATCAGACAGAGGTGAGGTCACAACAAGCCAGGGGTCGGATGCAGGCAGAAAACTGGAGAAGTCACAGGCAGGCCGGGTCAAACACAGGTAAGTCTTCAGATCAGGTTTTCAGGTACTCAACGCTGTAGAGCAGACAGCAGGGACTGTCTGCGATTGACAGGTTTAAATAGCCCCTCTGGCGCCACCTGCAGGGCGGAGCATGCGCAACCGAGAATCAGGAAGACCGGGACACCTGCTTCTGGCAGGATCTCCATGACATCCACACTCTGTACACAGCACACTCCTGAACTCTGCACTCTGTATGTAACGCAATCCTTAACTCTGCACTTTGTACGTAGCACACTCCTGAGCTCGGCCCTCTGTACATAGCGCACTCCTTAACTCTGCACTCTGTGCGTAACGCACTCCTGATCTCTGCAAGCTGTATGTAACGCAATCCTGAACTCTACACTGTATGTAGCACACTCCTAGACTCTGCATTCTGTACTTACCACACTCCTGAACTCTGCACTTTGTACTCCTTAACTCTGCACTCTGTGCGTAACATACTGTCATGGACACAGTGAGGCAAAGTGAGGCATGCAGATGGACACCCTAGGCTTATACTCGGGTCAATACGTTTTCCCATTTTTTTGTGTTAAAATTAGGTGTCTCAGCTTATACTCGAGTATATACAGTACATTAAAATATCCATACCTGGAATTCTTTAAGTGATTTGCAACATTTGTAATATCCTTTTTTTTTTTATTGCTGGTGATAACCAATACAAGCATCAACAAACACAAGAATACTTCTTTCAGACATTTTTTTCTGCTCCTTCGCATCTCAGAAAATTGAGAGCTTCTGCGTTCTATGCTATGATGATTTACTGTTCAGTCCCCCAAGGAAGCCATCAGTAGAGAATCCAAACAAAGGAAAACCGCTTGGTCCATCATCTCTAAATACGTTAGAGAGCGCGCTCTGTCTCCGGTCACTTGGAATAAATCCTTCGCATACAAACTTCAGCTCAGATGTACCCTATTATACAGAACACCGGCGTCACTTAAACACAATCAGGCTGCTCATTACATCTATTTTTGGCTGATTTCTCCTGAGGTTCAAGTCCCATATAACTTTGACAGCCCTGAACAAAAAAAAAAAAAAAACCTGATTAATCCCACACACCGGTTCCTCTAATGTAAATCGAGACTAACACCAGAACATCATATGGGAGCAGCATTTCTGGAGTTTCTAATCTGAATGTAGAAGTTGAGTTATTATAAAGCATATGTGTCAAACACAAGGTTCGCAGGCTGAATCCGGTCCGCCAGGCCATTTTTATGTGGCCCTCACACCACTTCTGCAGCTGTGGTACCCCCCCCCCCATCATTTCCGGCTCCACCTCGTCCCGGCTCTTGGCAGCAGAGAGGAGGACAGAATTCCTCCGCCAGATCCTGGGCTTCTCTGTGCAGCCGCAAAGAGGTTTATCTCTAACCCCCCCCCCCCCCCACCTCCACCTTGTCTCAGCAGTCAGCAGCAGAGAGTTCCTCCTACAGATCATGCACCTCTGTGAAGCCGCAGCACCCCCTGGTCTCAGGGTTGGTGCAAGGATTTTTGACACCCTAGGCAAAACCTCATTTTGCCGCCCCCTTGGCCCCACTCCTGACCCCACCCCCTTTCCCTGTAAACCCCACCTTTTTAATGAAACCCATCAAATGCAGCCTCACCAGCGCTCATCAAATGCAGCCTTACCAGCGCCCATCAAATGCAGCCTCACCAGCGCCCATCAAATGCAGCCACACCAGCGCCCATCAAATGTAGCCTCACCAGCGCCCATCAAATGTAGCCTCACCAGTGCCCATCAAATGCAGCCTCACCAGTGCCCATCAAATGCAGCCTCACCAGCACCCATCAAATGCAGCCTCACCAGTGCCCATCAAATGTAGCCTCACCAGCGCCCATCAAATCTAGCCTCACCAGCGCCCATCAATGCAGCCTCACCAGCGCCCATCAATGCAGCCTCACCAGCGCCCATCAAATGTAGCCTCACCAGCGCCCATCAAATGTAGCCTCACCAGCGCCCATCAAGTGCAGCCTCACCAGTGCCCATCAAATGCAGCCTCACCAGCGCCCATCAAATGTAGCCTCACCAGCGCCCATTAAATGTAGCCTCACCAGCGCCCATCAAATGTAGCCTCTCAAATGAAGCCTCACCAGCGCCCATCAATGCAGCCTCACCAGCGCCCATCAAATGCAGCCTCCCCAGCGCCCATCAAATGCAGCCTCACCAGCGCCCATCAAATGCAGCCTCACCAGCACCCATCAAATGTAGCCTCACCAGCGTCCATCAAATCTAGCCTCACCAGCACCCATCAATGCAGCCTCACCAGCGTCCATCAATGCAGCCTCACCAGCGCCCTTTAAATGTAGCCTCACCAGCGCCCATCAAATGTAGCCTCACCAGCGCCCATCAATGCAGCCTCACCAGCGCCCATCAAATGTAGCCTCACCAGTGCCCATCAAATGCAGCCTCACCAGTGCCCATCAAATGTAGCCTCACCAGCGCCCATCAAATGCAGCCTCACCAGTGCCCATCAAATGCAACCTTACCAGCGCCCATCAAATGCAGCCTCACCAGTGCCCATCAAATGCAGCCTCACCAGTGCCCATCAAATGCAGCCTCACCAGCGCCCATCAAATGCAGCCTCACCAGTGCCCATCAAATGTAGCCTCACCAGTGCCCATCAAATATAGCCTCACCAGCGACCATCAAATGCAGCCTCACCAGCGCCCATCAAATGTAGCCTCACCAGCGCCCATCAATTAATATTTGCTTGCCTCCATTCATTTGGGAGTCAGTACACAGTCCTCCGCCACTTCTGCGCCTCTGACACTATGTGCGAACGGAGCGGTGGCTACCTGCTGATGCTGAGACTTAGTTGCTTGCTACAGAGAGAAGAGAGTAGGAAAAACAGTGGTCGGGCACCCTAGGCAGCAGGGCGCCCTAGGCGGCTGCCTAGTTTGCCTAGTGGTAGCACCGGCCCTGCCTGGTCTCAGCATTCAGCAGACTCTGGCAGCTGATTCCAGCCCTTCTCTGGTCCTCCTCCAGACCCTGCAATTCTCTTCCATCTTCTTCCTGGCAGAAGCACAAGGTAAGGGGCGGTGCACTTTTGATGTAAGGGAGGGTGGGGGACTCTTGACTTCTGATGGCGTGGGGGTTCTTGACATCTGATGAAAGGAGGGTGGAGTGCTCTGGACATCTAGTCCATCCAACACCTCCTGCTCTCTAGCTCCCCTGTTACCTCCTCCCATGCCCAGTTCCAGGACTTCTCCAGAGCTTCTCCCATCCTCTGGAACTCCCTGTCCCAATATGTCCGGTCAGCCCCCTGCCCTGTCCGTCTTTAGGCGATCCCTGCAAACTAATTCATTCAGAGAAGTCTTTCCCATTTCCACCTAAGAACCATACCCAAGCCCCGTCCACCAGCTTATTATCACCTCCCCCTCCCTTTAGATTGTAAGCTCCACAAGCCAGGCTCTCCTATTCCTTCTCCATTAACTTGTATTGTAATTGTACTGTCTCCCCTCATTGCAAAGCGCTGCGTAAACTGTTGGCGCCATATAAATCCTGTATAATAATGATAATCTAGTCTTACAGATACAATCGGCCCTTTGAGAGTGACCATAATGCTGGTGCGGCGCACAATGAAACTGAGTTTGAAACCCCTGTAAATATAGAGCGTTATCAAAGCCATAAACTGTTAAAGTGCGCACCCCATCATAGGCGTGCGCAAGGGGTGTGCCTGGGCACACCCTAATCCTGGGATTGGCACCCCGTCAATGGTGGGCAGGTGACAGGTAAACCGCAATCCTTCCTTGCTGACCCTCAGAACCTGGTGGGGGTGAAATTTAATGGAACTGATCTGTATTTTCCTCCTGCAGCAGCTGAAAGTAGGGTTCTCCTCCTCTCCCTTTTGTCAACATTCAGCTGCCACAGAAGGAAAATATAGGGGATCGGTACTAATATATGCCACCCCCACCACCCCTCCTTTCCCTGTTCCTCTTCCTTCTGTTGCCCGGGTCCCCCAGGTGCTCCCCCTTCCTCCCATTGTTTCAGGATGGAGAGTCCGGTAAATATGTCAAACGCATATGTGTTGGAGCTTTGGGGTGCACACCCTAATGCACACCTATGCACCCCATATCTATTAGCACCGTGATCCATTCTGATGAAGAAGCTAACTGGGTGTTGCAGTGCAAAGTCTTCTACCTGTTGGTGCAATGTTTCCACCATGCTCCGCCAATAACACTCCTTGCTATTTATTAATATTTAGAGCAAGTTTTCATTACGTGAATCCGTTTTTTTTTTTTTTTTTAGCCATTGAAGACTCATTCCTCGTACACACAACCGTTTTTCTCGGCAGGAAAAAAAAAACAACGTTTTTCCCGACGGGATTCCTTTCAAGCCAGCCTTGCATACACACGTTCAGGCCAAATACCGCCCGTCCAAAGCCCGGTGACGTCCAACACGTACGACGGGACTATAAAGGGGAAGTTCCATTCAAACGGCGCCACCCTTTGGGCTGCTTTGTGGCTCTAGCATTTATCATTCTTCTTGTGCCCATTTGTGAGGTCAGGTACTGATGTTGGATGAGAAAACCTGGCTCAAGTCTCGTACACACGGCCGACAAGAAAACTGTTGGGAGAGCTTTCTTGCCGAGAAAACCGGTCGAGTGTACAAGGCTTTCAGGTTTCTCGTCAAGAAAACTGCCCAGAATCTCGACGAGAAAAAAAGAAGACCTGCTTTCTTTTTTCTTGTCGGGATTCTCGTCAGACTGTATTTGGACGAGAAAACCGGTCGTGTGTATGCTTTTCCGAGTCTTCAAAAACCGCGCATGGTCAGAATCAAGTATGAGACGGGAGCGCTCCTTCTGGTAAAACTAGCACTCGTAATGGAGATAGCACATTCGTCGCAATGTAACGGACTGAAAAGCACGAAGACTGAAAATCGCGAATCGTCTCTCACCAAACTTTTTACTAACACGCGGTAACACGAGGATCAGCAAAAGCAGCCCAAGGGGTGGCGCCATTGCAATGGAACTTCCCCTTTATACTGCCGTCGTACGTGTTGTACGTCACTGCGCTTTACAACAACGAGATTTTAGATTGACAGTGTGTATGCAAGGAAAGCTTGACAAGAATCTCGTCGAGAAAAATTAGGTTTTTTTTGCAACGAGATTCTCGGCCGTGTGTACGAGGCTTCACAATTGGCATTCCAATTCATCCCAAAGGTGTTCAGTAGGGTTGAGGTCAGGGCTCTGTGCAAGACACTCATGTTCCTCCACCCATCACACCTATATGAGCTTGTTGGGCTTCCCTTTCCAAAACCATGGGCCTTACTATGGAGGTTCCTCCCTCCAATTGTGTTAATATGAACTTGCCCACCCCCTCCCCCCCATGGCCATTAATATGGAGTCACCCACCTTTGTGGCTACACCTTTTTATACTTTAATAGAAAAGCTTTCCACAAGATATTGGAGGGTGTCTGTGGACACCTAACCATCACAGCTATTTGAACTTGTTGCGCATCTTATTGCAAAGTCACGACCGTTACCATGGATTAACCATCCTCCCTTTGGGGCTATAAGATCCTCCACTCTTGTGGGAAGACTTTCCACGAGAATTTTGGAGGGTATAGCCCTGTACACACGGGCGGGAATCCCGTCTATTTGAAAACCGTCGGTTTTCCTGCCGGGATTTCCGGCAAGCTTGTCTTGCCAAGCCCTGTGTACAGACGGCCACTCCAAAAAAACGCCATTCTTTTTAATGGCAAGAACGCGGTGACGTTATCGACTACGATGAGCCCGCGCTTATCACATTCGATGCCATCGCCGCCATCTTGCTACACCCCACACTAACCTTGTATGCTACCGCGCATGCGTCAAAGTCTTTTCGAGCATGCGCGGGTTTACCTCGGAACAGGTAAGCCTACAGACGACCGGTTTTCTCGGCACGAAACACTCTGCCGAGAATCCCGACGAGAAAAATAGAGAGCAGGTTCTCTATTTTTCTCGTCGAGATTCCCGGCAGTTTCCCCCGACGAGAAACCATACACACGACCGGTTTTCTCGGCAAAAAGCTCTCCCAGCGGTTTTCTTGCCGAGAAAACCGGTCGTGTGTACAAGGCTTTACTGTAGGAATTTGTGAGAAGAAGAGAACAGGGCGGGACTTTAACCAGTTAAGGACCGCTCACGGCATATATACGTCGGCAGAATGGCTCGTACAGGCACAATCACGTACCTGTACGTCCCATTTAACTGCCTGCCATGTGGTCGCGCGCGCGCCGCTGGCGGCACGCTCACGACCATGCAGTCATCCCCGTGAGTCGGACCGCGGGTCCCGCGGACTCGATCGCCGCGGGGATCCCTGCGATCGTCTCACGGAGGCTCGGAGCGGGGAGATGTGTGTGTAAACACAACATCTCCCCGCTCCCCTACTGACACTGTCAGCAATCTCCGCTCTGTATAATCAGAGCGGAGATCGGTGACGTATCACTCGTAGGCACGCCCCCCCTCAGTTAGAAACACGCCCCATGGCACACTTAACCCCTTCAGCGCCCCTAGTGGTTAACCCCTTTACTGCCAGTGTTATTTTTACAGTAACCAGTGCATGTTTATAGCACTGATCGCTGTAAAAATGACAATGGTCCCAAAAATGTGTCAAAAGTGTCCGATGTGTCCGCCATAATGTCGCAGTCACGAAAAAAATTGCTGATCACCGCCATTACTAGTAAAAATTAATAAAAATGCCATAAAACTATCCCCTATTTTGTAAATGCTATAATGTTTGCGCAAACCAATCAATAAACGCAGATTGCAATTTTTTTTACCAAAAATATGTAGAAGAATACGTATCGGCCTAAACTGAGGAAAAAAAATGTTTTTTTTAGATATTTTTTGGGGATATTTATTATAGCAAAATGTAAAAAATATTGAATTTTTTTCAAAACTGTCGCTCTATTTTTGTTTATAGCGCAAAAAATAAAAACCGCAGAGGTGATCAAATACCACCAAAAGAAAGCTCTATTTGTGGGGAAAAAAAAAACGTCAATTTTGTTTGGGAGCCACGTCGCACGACCGCGCAATTGTCAGTTAAAGCGACGCAGTGCCGAATCGCAAAAAGGGGCCTGGTCATTATGCTGCGTATTGGTCCGGGGCTTAAGTGGTTAAATGAAACAACAAGTGGGGGGGGGGGGATCAGAAAATTGTATATTACAATGTAAATCAAGATGTGAATTCATACAATTAAATACATAACATCACAGTAAAATTCATCTATATACATAAGGAACATGATAATACATGACAGTGGGTAGGGGGTTGATGCTACACCGCCTGAGAAGCTTCCCAATGCATAAAATTCTCAATGACCATAATAATGTACAGATATCCATATGAATAAAATGAAGTACATAATCGGTTAAAACATTGCATGTACAGAGGCTCTACGCGTTTCGTGGAGTATATCCACTCATCAGGAGCAGCAATGTCTTGTCTGAAATGAAGTATAAAGGTGTCTAAAGCCTCGTACACACGACCGGTTTTCTCGGCAAGACAACTGCTGGGAGAGCTTTTTGCCAAGAAAACCGGTCGTGTGTACGGTTTTCTCGACAGGAAAACTGCCGGGAATCTCAACGAGAAAAATAGAGAACCTGCTCTCTATTTTTCTCGTCGGGATTCAAGGCAGAGTGTTTCCTGCCGAGAAGACCGGTCGCCCGGATGCTTACCTGGTCCGAGGTAAACCCGCGCGCATGCTCGAAAAGACTTTGACGTATGCGCGGTAGCATACAAGGGTAGTGTAGGGTGTAGCAAGATGGCGGCGACGACATCGAATGTGACGAGCGTCGGCTCGTCGTAGTCGATGACGTCATCGCGTTCTTGCCATTCAAAAGAACGGCGGTTCTTTTGAATGGTTGCGTGTGTACACAGGGCTTGGCAAGACAAGCTTGCCAGGAATCCCGTTGAGAAAACCAGCGTTTTTTTTCCAAAGGGATTCCCGCCCATGTGTACGAGGCTTAAGTCACTGCCTTAAGGGGAAAAGGGGGGAAGACAACCATATGGGGAGATATATTTGGAAAATATGTAACCTTAATCTGGAAGGTACTCACAAACGCTATGTAGAGATGTAACCTTGAGAACTGGGAGTTCCCCTGAGGGCACCTTGTCGGGGAGCTGCGGCAGCGTGTGGCGCAGCGGGACCCCCACAGGGGGAGGCGATGTGCACAATGGTGGCTCTAGAAATTTGTAGGAAATGGTGGCCATTTGTGAGGTCAGGTACTGATGTTGGATGAGAAGATCTGGGTTGACAGATCACATGTTTTACACGACAGAACAAGTCCAGGTGAAAGTAACTAACTACTACTAGCCGTTCCTTATCTCTGGAAATCTTGTGAAAGCTTTTCCAGCAACAAGATTTTATACACTAGACGCAATTCTTCTTCCCTGTCTCAGCAGACTTTATCTCATTTCCATGCTATATAGGCACTCAGTCACACTCTGGGGCCAATAATCAGAATCCAATTAACCCGACAATATGTCACTGAACTGTGGGAGAAAAGTGGAGTGCAGGAGGAACATCACACGAGCACAGGAGGAACATCACACGAGCACAGGAGGAACATCACACGAGCACAGGAGGAACATCACCCGAGCACAGGAGGAACATCACAAGAGCACAGGAGGAACATCACACGAGCACAGGAGGAACATCACAAGAGCACAGGAGGAACATCACCCGAGCACAGGAGGAACATCACACGAGCACAGGAGGAACATCACAAGAGCACAGGAGGAACATCACACGAGCACAGGAGGAACATCACAAGAGCACAGGAGGAACATCACCCGAGCACAGGAGGAACATCACACGAGCACAGGAGGAACATCACACGAGCACAGGAGGAACATCACAAGAGCACAGGAGGAACATCACCCGAGCACAGGAGGAACATCACACGAGCACAGGAGGAACATCACAAGAGCACAGGAGGAACATCACCCGAGCACAGGAGGAACATCACACGAGCACAGGAGGAACATCACAAGAGCACAGGAGGAACATCACCCGAGCACAGGAGGAACATCACAAGAGCACAGGAGGAACATCACCCGAGCACAGGAGGAACATCACACGAGCACAGGAGGAACATCACAAGAGCACAGGAGGAACATCACAAGAGCACAGGAGGAACATCACCCGAGCACAGGAGGAACATCACACGAGCACAGGAGGAACATCACCCGAGCACAGGAGGAACATCACCCGAGCACAGGAGGAACATCACACGAGCACAGGAGGAACATCAGCCGAGCACAGGAGGAACATCACACGAGCACAGGAGGAACATCACACGAGCACAGGAGGAACATCACAAGAGCACAGGAGGAACATCACACGAGCACAGGAGGAACATCACACGAGCACAGGAGGAACAGTCACACGAGCACAGGAGGAACAGTCACACTCTGGGGCCAATAATCAGAATCCAATTAACCCGACAATATGTCACTGAACTGTGGGAGAAAATTGGAGCACAGGAGGAACATCACACGAGCACAGGAGGAACATCACACGAGCACAGGAGGAACATCACACGAGCACAGGAGGAACAGTCACACGAGCACAGGAGGAACAGTCACACGAGCACAAGAGGAACAGTCACACGAGCACAGGAGGAACAGTCACACGAGCACAGGAGGAACAGTCACACGAGCACAGGAGGAACAGTCACACGAGCACAGGAGGAACAGTCACACTCTGGGGCCAATAATCAGAATCCAATTAACCCGACAATATGTCACTAAACTGTGGGAGAAAAGTGGAGCACAGGAGGAACATCACACGAGCACAGGAGGAACATCACACGAGCACAGGAGGAACATCACACGAGCATAGGAGGAACAGTCACACGAGCACAGGAGGAACAGTCACACGAGCACAGGAGGAACATCACACGAGCACAGGAGGAACATCACAAGAGCACAGGAGGAACATCACAAGAGCACAGGAGGAACATCACACGAGCACAGGAGGAACATCACACGAGCACAGGAGGAACATCACACGAGCACAGGAGGAACATCACCCGAGCACAGGAGGAACATCACCCGAGCACAGGAGGAACATCACACGAGCACAGGAGGAACATCACACGAGCACAGGGAAATATACAGACAGGTTTTTCGAAAAACTACTAGAATGAGTCCCAGCACAGCATTTAAATCTACTGAGCCAAGACAACCGGCCTAGAAACCTAGGAATCTCTATAGATAGGCAGCATTATTTGTGGCTGCATCTCTCAGGTAGACATGTGCGATTCGTTTCGTACGAATTTCCGAAAATTCCTACATTCGGAAGCATCCGAAATATGAATTTCTATTCTTACGAATTTTATACGAAATACAAAATTTTGTTGAGGAATTTGGTTTGGGGAGTGGGAGAGACGGCTCAGACTGGTACTGGTAGTCGATGGGAGATTCAGAATTGGACAAAATAAGAATGTTCGTTAATATCGTTTTATTATTGTCATAATAATTACGATTATTCGTTATGATGAAGTTAAAAACCCAGGAAGTCAGCACAGCACAGGGATGGTGGGAGCCCCTCATAATGAGCACAGCACAGGGATGGTGGGAGCCCCTCATAATGAGCACAGCACAGGGATGGTGGGAGCCCCTCATAATGAGCACAGCACAGGGGTGGTGGGAGCTCCTCATAATGAGCACAGCACAGGGATGGTGGGAGCCCCTCATAATGAGCACAGCACAGGGATGGTGGGAGCCCCTCATAATGAGCACAGCACAGGGATGGTGGGAGCCCCTCATAATGAGCACAGCACAGGGATGGTGGGAGCCCCTCATAATGAGCACAGCACAGGGATGGTGGGAGCCCCTCATAATGAGCACAGCACAGGGATGGTGGGAGCCCCTCATAATGAGCACAGCACAGGGATGGTGGGAGCCCCTCATAATGAGCACAGCACAGGGATGGTGGGAGCCCCTCATAATGAGCACAGCACAGGGATGGTGGGAGCCCCTCATAATGAGCATAGAACAGGGATGGTGGGAGCCCCTCATAATGAGCACAGCACAGGGATGGTGGGAGCCCCTCATAATGAGCACAGCACAGGGATGGTGGGAGCCCCTCATAATGAGCACAGCACAGGGATGATGGGAGCCCCTCATAATGAGCACAGAACAGGGATGGTGGGAGCCCCTCATAATGAGCACAGGGATGGTGGGAGCCCCTCATAATGAGTCAGACGACTGCCATATTGAGAAAGGTATTTTTTGCTTTTTAAATTCATCATAACGAATGTTCGTAATTGTTACGAAAAGTTAACGAATCTAACGAAAATTCGTATTTCGTACGAAACGAATACGAATTTTCGTCTAATACAAAACGAAAAGAAACAAATTTATTGACGGCGCACATGTCTACTCTCAGGTATACCTTTAACTAGATTTGGAGTAACACTCAGGTTCGTAGGTTCCAGTGCAGGCAATACCAAAAAGGATCAGGACCACACATTACAGAGGTGCCGTATAAAATGTGCATTTTACGGTATTAACTTTATGGCCAAAAGTATGTGGACCCCCCTCCAAATAAGGGGCCTGGTAATACTCCATCATACAAAGACATTGTAGACAATTGTGCTCCTCCAACCTTGTGGTAACAGTTTGGTGAAGACCCTTCTTTTGTTCCAGCATGACTGTGCCCCCCCCCCCCGTGTACAAAACCACATCCATAAAGACATGGTGTGACCAGTTTGGTGTGGAGGAACTCCAGAGTCCTGTACAGAGCCCTGACTTTAACCCTACATTTGAAAGGCCTTTGGTATAAGGTCTTCTTCTCATCCAACATCAATACCTGCCCTTAACCCTACGGAACACCTTTGTAATGAGGTCTTCTCATCCCAAAGGTGTTCAGTAGGTTTGAGATCATGGAGGAACTCCAGAGTCCTGTACAGAGCCCTGAGCTTAACCCTACTTTTGAAAGGCCTTTGGTAAAGGGTCTTGTCATCCAACATAAGTACCTGCCCATAACCCTATAAAACACCTTTGGGAGGAGGTCTTCTCATCCCATAGATGTTCAGTAGGTTTGAGTTTATGGAGGGACTCGAGTGTCCTACAGAGAGCTCTGATCTCAACACCACTGAACATCTTTGGGATAAATTAGGACGCCCATTGTGAGTCAAGTCTTCTCATCCAACATCAGTTCCTGAGCTCACAAATAGGCACAAATTCCCACAGACCCCCTCCAAAATCTTGTGGAAAGCCTTCCCCAGAAGAGTGGAGGATGTTATAGCCACAAAAAGGGGTCAGCTCTATATTAATGGCCATGGTTTTGGAACTAGATGTCCAACAAAGTAAAAAATATATAGATACAATGGCACAGAGCCCTGACTTCAACCCTACTGGACAGCTTTGAGATGAATTGGAACACCAATGTTGAACCAGGTCTTCCAAGAATAGTGGAAGATGTTACAGCCTCAAAAGGGGGCCAAGGTTTTTGGATGGGGTGCCCAACTTGAGAGTCCTGACCTCAACCCTACTGAAAACCTTTTAATTAGGATGCCCATTGTGAACCAGGTCTTCTCATCTAACATCAGTACCTGACCTCACAAATGGTCACAAAATCCTACAGACACCCCCCAAAATCTTGTGGAATGCCTTCCCAGAAGAGTGGAGGATGTTATAGCCACAAGAGGCGGCCAAGGTTTTAGGATGAGGTGCCCAACTTGAGTCCTGACCTCAACCCTACTGAACACCTTTTAATTAGGAAAAAAATTGTATTCTCATCCAACATCAGTACCCGACCTCACAAATGGTCACAAATTCCTACAGACACCCTCCAAAATTTTGTGGAAAGTCTTCCTAAAAGGAGTGGAGGCTGGTAAAGTCACAAAGGGGGAGTAACTCTATACTAATAGCCATGGGAGGAGGGGGGAGACAAGTCTACTGTATATTAATGGCCTTGGTTTTGGAATAGGTTGTCCAACAAGCTTATATTGGTGTGATCAGGGCCGCCATCAGGAAATTTTGGGCCCCTTACACAGCTTCAGGTATGGGCCCCCTGGAGCAGAGGAGAACCGGGGGGGGGGGGTGCTGTCGCCGCAAATTGAGAAGCGGGTGGGGCTTTGGGTGCTGACGAACAAAAGAACAAAAAAAAGAGGGGGGTTGCAAACCAGGGCCCTGGGGACCTCCGGGCCTCTGGGGACCTCTGGGCCCCTTACAAAAAAATAAATATAAAAAAAATTATAAAAAAATAAAATAAAAAAATAAAAAGATTTTTATAATAAAAAAAAAGGGGGGGTTGCCATCCGGGGCCCTGGGGACCTCTGGGCCCCTTACAAAAAAAAAAAAGAAGAAATAAAAAAAAAAGGGGGGGGCATCCGGGCCCCTTATAGGTGTACTGCCTGCACCTCCCTGATGGCGGCCCTGGGTGTGATGGTCAGCGGTGAAGACCCTTTTATGTTCCAGTATGACTGTGCCCCCCTCCCTGTGTACCAGTGTTAATTTTGGCAGCAAATTTTGATTTAGTTTTAGTCTTATGCCGCGTACACACGATCATTTTTCCCGTCGGGAAAAATTACATTTTTTCCTTTGGACGAGAAAAATGATCGTCTGTGGGCTTTTTGTAATTTTTCCTGATGGGAAAAACGGCATTAATCACGACAAGAAAAATTAGAACATGCTCTAATTTTTCTCGTCGTGATTCCTGTCATTTTTTTCCGCGGCAGTTTTCCCATAGGGAAACACTGCCGGGGAGTCTACACACGGACGTTTTTCTCGCCAAGAGAAAAAATGACGGGAAAAATGGCCGTGTGTGGGGGAACAAGATGTTACCTCGTTTTTCCTGTCGTGATTCACGGCGGTGTTTTCACCGCCGTGAATCACGATCGTGTGTACGCGGCATAATGCCTCGTACACACGACCGGTTTTCTTGACATGCCAAAAACCAAAGTTTTTCCCGACGGGATTCCTCTCAAGCCTGCCTTGCATACACACGTTCAGGCCAAATCCCGCCTGTCCAAAGCGCGGTGACGTACAACACGTTCGACGGCACTATAAAGGGGAAGCTCCATTCCAATGGCGCCACCCTTTGGGCTGCTTTTGCTGATTCTCGTGTTAGTAAAAGTTTGGTGAGAGACGATTCGCGCTTTTCAGCCTTGTGCCTTTCAGTCCGTTACAGCGTGACAAATGTGATATCTCCATTACGAATGCTAGTTTTACCAGAACGAGGGCTCCCGTCTCATACTTGATTGTGAGCATGCGCGTTATTTTTCCCCTCGGAAAAGCGTACACAGGACCGGTTTTCCCGACGGGAAAAAGTCCGCCGGGAATCCCGACGGGAAAAAGAAAAGCTGATTCTCTTTTTTTTTTCCCCCGCAGTTTTCTCGGCGGGAAAACTGCGATAGAGCATACATGCGGCCGGTTTTCCCGACAAAAAAGTCTGCCGAGAATCCCAACGGGAAAAAAGAAAGCTGGTTCTCTTTTTTTTTTCCCCCCGCTGTTTTCTCGTCGGGAAAACTGAGATGGAACATGCACACGGCCGGTTTTCCCGATGGGAAAAAGTCCGCCGGGAATCCCGACGGGAAAAAAAGAAAGTTGGTTCTCTTTTTTTTTTTTCCCGCTGTTTTCTCGTCGGGAAAACTGTGATGGAACATACACGCGGCCGGTTTTCCCGACAAAAAAGTCTGCCAAGAATCCCAACGGGAAAAAATAAAGCTGGTTCTCTTTTTTTTTCCCCGCTGTTTTCTCGTCGGGAAAACTGTGAAGGAACATACACGCGGCCGGTTTTCCCGACGGGAAAAAGTCCGCCGGGAATCCCGACGGGGAAAAAAGAAAGCTGGTTCTCTTTTTTTTCCGCTGTTTTCTCTTCGGGAAAACTGCGATGGAACATACACGCGGCCAGTTTTCCCGACGGGAAAAAGTCTGCCGGGAATCCCGACGGGAAAAAAAGAAAGCTGGTTCTCTTTTTTTTCCCCCCACAGTTTTCTCGTCGGGAAAACTGCGATGGAGCATACACGCGGCCGGTTTTCCTGGCCAAAAGCTCTCACGGCAGTTTTTCCCGACAGGAAAACCGGTGGTGTGTACGCGGCCTAAGCTTTGTAAACTCTTCAATAATAACAGATTTGGAAAAGCCGTATATCAGAATCAGCGCCGTGTTTGACACCTTGCCAAACCAGAAATTCATACAATGCTAATTTATATCCATGCAATTTAATTAGACGTAATTCATTACCATTTCATTAAATAATTTGTGCACTTTTCACCTAATATGTATAATCTAATTATAAAGAGCTCCAGGGAATGAGTATGGGCTTTTACTTAGACATGGCGGATCGGTTAATTACGCTTCAGTTGCAAGGCACTTTGGCAGCTTAACTCTCTTCATTTTCTCAGTGAAGACCACGGATTGTAAGAGGATTTTCTCTCATAGTTCTGGGGAAATCAGAGACGGCTCCAGAAATTATTAACTAAGACTGATGTCACGTGAGCGCTTTGGGAGCCCCTTCAAGGGGGATGGAGGCCCACCGAGCAGCCAAGGAGCAGAAAATGGTTGTCCCAAATAAAAAAGAAGATTTACAAATATCTCGAAAAAAAATAAGACTTTGTCTCCCAATCTTCATTATAGAAGAGAACCAAGAGGATTCGACTTCAGGAACCATAAACTGTATTACCGGATTGCAACAGGAAATCAGAACACATATGACCTGCTGTGAGCTGTATCCAGAAATAACTAAAAATATAAAAAACTGATATTATATATGTATATATATATATATATATATATATATATATATATATATAGCAAAATATAAATAAATATAAACAGATATTAATATTATGATATATAATATACAGGGCCGCTGATAGGCCAGTACAACTGGCCCAGTTGTACCGGGCCTGGCCAGCAGGGGGGCCCGGGCAACCTGAACAAAATAGTAGTTACATGATGTAAAAATAAAAAAGACCGATCAGGGTCCCTTAACATCGTGCAGCACCAAACAGCAGAGGCAGAGCAGAGGCATCCCATGATGATCATCTAACTGGAATAGCTTGTGGGGGACCCTCTAATCCAGGCAGCAGCAGGATCACCAGGAATAAGTGACTCCTTGGGCCCAGCCAACAATTACACAGGTCAGGTGTGTGCTTGCTTGGGGGGGGGGGGCTTCAAAATCTACTACCACAGTTTTTTTGTAGCATGGCACCTCTAGTAACACTGCTATTTGCATTGTTTCTGGTAATGACACCTATACATTGTGGCATGGGTGGCTCTGTCTGCCCATAACGCATGTGCTGCCTGCAGAGACAGTGACACCCATGCCGTCAAATCGCCTATGCCGTAATGTGCTGCAGACAGTGCCACCCATGACGCTAATGCCATAACGCATGTGCTGCCTGCAGAGACAGTGCCACCCATGCCGCCATTGGCGGCATGGGTGGCAGTGTCTGCAGCACAATATGACATTGGCGGCATGGGTGGCACTGTCAGCAGGTAGCATATGCGTTATGGCATTAGCGTCATGGATGGCACTGTCTGCAGCACATTGCGGCATGGGTGGCACTGTCTGCAGCAAAATATGGCATTGGCAGGCGACATGGCATGGGTGACACTGTCCGCAGCATAATATGGCATCTGGGGAGGAGCCAGGGGCGGAGCCAGGGTGTGGCTGAAGGAGGGACCAGGGGTGGAGCTGAAGGGGTCCCTGTCATGTAGGCTGTACGGGGCCCCATGATTTCTATCAGCGGCCCTGATAATATATATATAATATATACATTTTTAGAGGATTCAACTTCAAGAACCATAAACTGTATTTCCCGATTGCAACAGGAAATCAGAAAACATCCGACCTGCTGTAAGCTGTATGCAGAAATAAATAAAAATATAAAAAACTGATAATTTATTTATCTGTAACTGTATACATGAATCTAAAGATGTGTGTATATATATATATATATATATATATATATATATATATATATATATATTACATATATAAAAATAAAAATGTATACATTAATTTATACATTTATCTATATATCTATCTATATATATATATATATATATATATATATATATATATATATATATAGCAAAATATAAATAAATTTAAACAGATATTAATATAATAATATATAATTGTAGCGGGTATGTACCGGTACTTTCCCGGGTGTAATTCAAACTGGCAGAGACACCAGTAATGTGCAGTTCCTTGCGGTCCAGCAGGTGGCGCTGTCGCCTCGGGCTGGGGTTGAACCATTGCTGTGTGCTGTGCCTCCTTTTTGTCCTCCCTCGGCAGCGGTATGGTGGGGCGGGGAACCCGCCGTGCTTGCTGGGAGAGGGTATAAAGGGGCCGGCCGTCTTTGTCACGGGGTCGAGTCCCAGGCACCTTCAGCCTGAGGGCGTGTGGTTCGTGTCGGTCCTCTAGGCGCCCTAGGCCTAGAGGACGTCCGGAGATCGTGTTCCATCCCAGGCACCTTTAGCCTGGGGTGAGGTACTTGGATGGAGGTCTGGAGCTCAGTGCCCAACACTGAGTTCCGCGAGGGAAGGAGATCCTAGGGGACCCCGGGAATGGGTACCCGAATCCGGAAGGCGTAATGGACCGGGGGGAGATACTCACTTGAAGACCGGGTGCAGCAGATTGCCAGTGACAGGTGAGCCTCCCACCGGAGACCGCCTGGAAGGAAATCCCCCCTCCGCTCGGAGACCTCAGCCCACTTTCAGGAAGGAAAGTGGAGAGTTCATTGTGTCTGGGCCTACTCGCATCCACACCTCCTTGTCTGTTCTGTTCTCTAAGGGAGTCTAACTGATTGTGCTGTTCACTCGAGAAGAATAAAGGAGTGTTGGACTTTAATGGTGTGGGGCTCTTTTCTGGTGGACATTGTTCAAGGTAATCTCATGTGGACAACACTGACCCGAAGGTAGAGAAAGAACTTTGCTTACACTGCACAGACATGCTGTGGTGAGGGCTTGGCGTGGTGACCCCGCTCTCTTCCCTCTAAGATACCCCTAGACAAGAAGAGAAACAAGCTGATGCAAAGAGGGGAGTGAGGAGGGCGCTACATGTATATATAAATTTTTTAGAGGATTCAACTTCTAAGACCATAAACTGTATTACCCAATTGCAACAGGAAATTAGAAAACATCTGACCTGCTGTAAGCTGTATGCAGAAATAAATAAAAATATAAAAAACTGATATTTATTTAAAAATAAAGATAATATATATATTAAAATGTATAAATTTTATAAAATAAGTTATAAAATGTATAAATTATATATGATATATAATTTTTTTTTTATATATGTACTATATATATATATAGATATACATATGCTAAAATGTATAAATTATATATAATAAATTATATATAATGTATACATTTATATATATATATATATATATATATATATATATATATATATAAAATATATATATATATATATATATATATATATATATATATATATATATATATATATATATATATATATATCAAAATATAAATACATTTAAACAGATATTAATATAATGATATATAATATATACATTTTTAGAGGATTCAACTTCTAAGACCATAAACTGTATTTCCCGATTGCAACAGGAAATCAGAAAACATCCGACCTGCTGTAAGCTGTATGCAGAAATAAATAAAAATATAAAAAACGGATATTTATATAAAAATAAAATATATATATTAAAACATATAAATTATATATAATAAGTTATAAAATGTATAAATTATATATGATATATACATTTTTATTTTTATATATATATATATATATATATATATATTGTGACAGCAGGAAGGTAAAGTCACCTGGTTGCATCCAGGGGGGTAGATATATTTCGCCCAGATTCAGGCTTTACGCCGACTTATACAACTAGGTGGAGAGTTGTATAAGCCCAGCTGAGGCTAGTAGGCTCATGGATGACTCATACCTCTAGGGAGAGTGCTGGGCGTCGTGCAGACAGGGAGTTGATGAGACCAGCTGAAGCTTGTCAGCTCATTTAGGCCTCTATAAGAACTCCCAGCTTCATTAGATGTTAGCTCATGCCTGAAACCAGACCTGTGTGGACTGTCTAGGGAGAGTGAACCCCTGTGCGGTGAGACAAAGCCTGTGTGGCTATTTGCTTGGACATTTAAAACCAGGGACTTAGGGACTAGGACAGCACTAGGCTGATCCCAGTTGTTAGTTAGGAAACCTGTATGTTTAGTCAGAGGTCAAGTTGACCAGGATTTATTTTATTTATGTTTCTTTTGCTTTGCTGTGTTTTGTCACTGTAAATAGAAAATAAACCGCACCTTTTTGATTTTGAAAACCACAACCTCCGTTTGCTGGGCCTGTTTTTGTGTGGGGAGCCCATCCCGGGGGTCACACACACCCGCTGCCGAGCTAACCCCCTCACAGTTGGTGGAGAATGCGGGCAGTTTTTTTTAAGCCAGCATGGAGGAGATACTGAAACAGCTGGCTCTAGCAAATGCCAATCAACAGCAGACAAATGCAGGTTTGCAAAGGAGCCTTGCAGCCCAGCAGCAAGCTCATCAACAGAGCCTTGCAGCCCAGCAGCAAGCTCACCAACAGAGTCTGGAAGCTCAGCAACAAGCCCAGCAGCAATCTGAGGCCCGCTTCATAGACCTGTTACAGAAGCAAGAGCAGAGACTACAACAAATGGAAGCAGTAATGCAGCAACGTCCGCAGACCAGTGAGGAAAGCCGTCCCACTAATACCGCGTCCTTTGGGGTGAGTCGTTTATTGACAAAAATGACTGGAGAGGATGATCCAGAGGTATTTTTGACCACATTTGAAAGGACCGCTGAAAGAGAAAAGTGGCCTGAGGAGCAGTGGGCTGGACTGGTGGCTCCTCTGTTAACTGGTGAATCGCAGAAAGCTTACTATGACCTAGAGCCTAACCAAGCAAAAGACTATGTGATGCTAAAAGCTGAAATTTTGGCAAGGCTGGGTGTCACCCAGGCTGTCCGGGCTCAGCGTGTGCATAACTGGACTTTCCAGCTTGGAAAACCCCCCAGGTCTCAAATGTATGATCTCATTCACCTGAGCAGAAAGTGGCTACAGCCAGAGACTTTGTCCGCACCAAAGATTGTGGAACGTGTTGTAATGGATCGGTTTTTGAGAGCTCTTCCTACTGCCATCCAAAAGTGGGTAAGCCATGGAGACCCAGAGACGGCCGATGGTCTTGTGGATCGTGTGGAGAAATACTTGGCTACAGAGAACCTGACGGCCTCTTCCAGAGACACTCAGACTTTCCACCCTAAGACCAGACCATCCCCAGGGGCGGATAAGAGGATTCCAAGGGGTGAGGGTGGAGAGAGTGAGAGGGTGGGAGCTCTACCCCAAGTTTGGCGAGAACAGCCTGGGAAATCAGCGGCTCAAGAGGCGGCAAGAAGGATCGTTTGCTACCGCTGCCGGCAAGCGGGACATATTGCAGCCAATTGCCCGGTTGTGGAGGAACCCATGCAGTGTGACTTTCTGACGGGCAGATGTCAGTCGCTGTGTGCGATAGTCGCATGCACTGCCATTCGAGGAACTGAGAAACATTTATGCAAAATGTGTGTTAATGGTAGAAATGTTGTGGTATTGCTGGATTCAGGTAGCCTTGTGACCCTGATAAAGGCTGAGTTAGTTAAAACAGAGGTCTTTGGGAATAGCAAGGTAGCTGTTATTTGTGTGCATGGGGACACCCGAGAGTATCCAGTGACTACAGTGTGTTTCGAGACCCCCAAAGGTACCCTCTCTCATCCAGTGGGCTTAGTATCTCAGTTACCGCATGACGCCATTGTGGGAAGGGATTTTCCGAAGTTCTGGGAACTGTGGGATGATCCTGAGCCCCCCACTGGTGCCCCTATGTACCAGGAATGTGATAGCCAGAACTCCCCTGAGAGTGGTGAGGACTCTCCGGAATTTCCCTTAACAGTATTGGCAGGGGAGACTCAAGAAACTGGAGAGGAGCCCACCTCCTCAGACGAAAACCTACCGTCTGTGGAGTTTTCTGATCTTGAGGTTCACAGGGAAAACTTTGCCACAGAACAGTTGAAAGACCCCGCCCTAATAAAGGCACGGGAAAACGTAGTGAAAATAGATGGCGAGTTAGTGAACCCAGATAATACCTGCACTTACCCATACTTCAGCGTAGAGAAGGACCTACTGTATCGGGTGGCAAAAAGGGCAGAAGAAACCGTTGAGCAGCTTGTGGTGCCCAAACCTTACAGGAAGTTGGTGTTGGAGTTGGCCCATGGGCACATTCTTGGAGGTCATCTGGGGACAGAGAAAACCCGAGAGAGGGTATTACAGAGATTCTATTGGCCGGGGGTGATGAAGGACATAGAAAATTATTGTTCCTCCTGCCCTGTGTGTCAGAGGTCGGCCCCGATGCCACATTTCCGTAGCCCGCTGGTCCCTCTACCCATCATTGAGGTCCCGTTTGAGAGGATCGCCATGGATTTGGTAGGGCCTATAATCAAGTCCGCTAGGGGGCACCAGTACATATTAGTTATAATGGACTATGCCACCCGTTATCCAGAAGCGATCCCTCTCCGAAATACCTCGGCCAAAACCATAGCCAAAGAGCTATCTCTTGTGTTTAGCCGGGTGGGTATTTGTAAAGAACTGCTTACGGACCAAGGTACACCCTTTATGTCCCGGGTTATGAAGGAGCTGTGTAAATTGTTCAAAGTGACGCAATTACGTACATCTGTGTATCACCCCCAAACCGATGGGCTGGTTGAAAGATTCAACAAAACCCTAAAACAAATGTTGAAGAAAGTGGTGGATAGAGATGGAAAGGATTGGGACTGTCTACTTCCTTATTTGATGTTTGCTATTAGGGAGGTGCCCCAATCCTCTACGGGATTCTCCCCCTTTGAGTTACTGTATGGGAGACACCCAAGAGGGCTGTTGGATATTGCCAAGGAAACTTGGGAAAGTGAGAGTTCTCCCCACAGGAGTGTGATTGAGCATGTCGCCCTGATGCAAGACCGAATTGCACAGGTAATGCCCATCGTGAAGGAACATTTGGCCCAAGCGCAGTTAGCACAGCAGAGAGTGTACAACCGTGGAGCCAAGACCCGTACCTTTTCCCCGGGGGATAGGATACTGGTACTTGTCCCTACGGTTGAAAGTAAATTCCTTGCCAAATGGCAAGGCCCCTATGAGATAATGGAAAAAGTGAGCGAAGTGAATTACAAGGTCAGACAACCAGGAAGGCGAAAGCCCGAACAGATCTATCACGTTAATCTGTTGAAAGCCTGGAGGGATAGAGAGTCCCTAGTCGCAGACACTTGGTCACCAGCTCAAACTGGTTGCGTGATTCCTGAGGTTGGAATAGCAGCCACCTTGTCACAACCCCAACAACAGGAGGTTAAGGAGTTTGTGCTTCGCAACAAGGAGGTATTCTCTGAGCTGCCGGGACAAACATCTGGGGTAGAGCATGACATCATTACCCCGCCCGGTGAAAGGGTGAAGTTAAAACCCTATCGGATCCCAGAGGCCCGACGGGAGGCAATACGGGAGGAAGTACAGAAAATGCTGAACTTAGGGGTGATAGAGGAGTCCCAAAGTGATTGGTCTAGTCCCATTGTGTTGGTGCCTAAACCGGATGGGAGCTGGCGATTTTGTAACGATTTTCGTCAGTTGAACAAAGTTACAAAATTTGACACCTACCCCATGCCACGTATAGATGAGTTGATCGACCGGCTGGGAACAGCCCGATACATGACGACTCTTGACCTCACAAAAGGGTATTGGCAAATCCCCCTGGCCAAGTCGGCCAAAGAGAAAACCGCATTTGTAACCCCAGACGGGGCGTTCCAATATAAAAGAATGCCGTTCGGGTTACAGAATGCGCCGGCCACATTCCAGCGGAAAATGGACCAGATGCTGAGGCCCCATCGGAAGTATGCTGCGGCTTACCTGGATGACGTAATTGTCCATAGCACAGATTGGGCCTCACATCTGCCAAAAGTGCAAGCAGTCCTGGACTCTGTTCGGGAAGCGGGGTTTACGGCTAACCCCAAGAAGTGTACCATTGGGCAGGAGGAGGCCAAATATCTTGGGTACACCATTGGGAGGGGAGTAATAAAACCCCAACTCAACAAAGTCGAGGCCATCCAGAGTTGGCCACGTCCCAACAGCAAGAAGCAGGTACGAGCCTTTCTGGGAATCGCTGGGTATTATCGGCGATTCATTCCCCACTTTGCTTCTAAGGCTGTGCCCCTAACCAACCTGACGAAGGGGAAAGGGTCGGTCATGATTAAATGGACCCCCGAGGCTGAGGCAGCATTCCAATTCTTGAAACAAGCCTTATGTAGCCAGCCAGTGTTGTACTCACCCGACTTCTCTAAAGACTTTGTCGTACAAAGTGATGCGTCAGATGTGGGGTTAGGAGCAGTATTGTCCCAGGTCTGGAACGGGGAAGAGCACCCAGTCATTTACCTCAGCAGGAAGTTGAAGTCCCATGAGGTAAATTACGCCACCGTTGAAAAGGAGTGTTTAGCGGTGAAGTGGGCTCTAGATTCCCTTCGGTACTACCTGCTAGGTAGGCACTTTGACATGGTTACGGATCACGCTCCGTTAAAGTGGATGGCTCAAAACAAGGAAACAAATAGAAGAGTGAATAGGTGGTTCCTGGCCCTCCAGGAATTCAACTTCACAGTAAAGCATCGCCCTGGCGTTCAAATGGGGAATGTGGATGCTTTGTCTCGAGTACATGAATGCCTGATTGCTGGTGTTCCAACCCCGAGGTTAAAACAAGAGGGGGGGGTATGTGACAGCAGGAAGGTAAAGTCACCTGGTTGCATCCAGGGGGGTAGATATATTTCGCCCAGATTCAGGCTTTACGCCGACTTATACAACTAGGTGGAGAGTTGTATAAGCCCAGCTGAGGCTAGTAGGCTCATGGATGACTCATACCTCTAGGGAGAGTGCTGGGCGTCGTGCAGACAGGGAGTTGATGAGACCAGCTGAAGCTTGTCAGCTCATTTAGGCCTCTATAAGAACTCCCAGCTTCATTAGATGTTAGCTCATGCCTGGAACCAGACCTGTGTGGACTGTCTAGGGAGAGTGAACCCCTGTGCGGTGAGACAAAGCCTGTGTGGCTATTTGCTTGGACATTTAAAACCAGGGACTTAGGGACTAGGACAGCACTAGGCTGATCCCAGTTGTTAGTTAGGAAACCTGTATGTTTAGTCAGAGGTCAAGTTGACCAGGATTTATTTTATTTATGTTTCTTTTGCTTTGCTGTGTTTTGTCACTGTAAATAGAAAATAAACCGCACCTTTTTGATTTTGAAAACCACAACCTCCGTTTGCTGGGCCTGTTTTTGTGTGGGGAGCCCATCCCGGGGGTCACACACACCCGCTGCCGAGCTAACCCCCTCACAATATATATATATATATATATATATATATAGATATATAGATATATAGATAGATATACATATGCTAAAATGTATAAATTATATATAGTAAATTATAAAATTTATAAATGATATATAAGAAATGATATATAATGTATACATTTATATATATATATATATATATATATATATATATATATATTGTACATATGTAATATATATATATATATATATATATATATATATATATATATATATATATATATATATCAAAATATAAATACATTTATACTGTATTACCCAATTGCAACAGGAAGTCAGAAAACATCTGACCTGCTGTAAGCTGTATGCAGAAATAAATAAAAATATAGAAAACGGATATTTATTTAAAAATAAAATATATATTAAAATGTATAAATTATATCTAATAAATTATAAAATGTATAAATTATATATAATAAATTATATGTAATGTATACATTTATATATATATATATATATATATATATATATATATATTTATTGTACATATATAATATATATATATATATATATAAATATATATATATATCAATAGATATCAAAATATAAATCCCTTTCCCGCCGAGGGTACGCACATATGCATACTCGGCTTTCGGGGGTTATACCGGGATGATGCCTGCAGCTGCAGGCATCATCCCAGTACCGTTGTTTAGAGCCGGCGATTGGCTTTCCAGGTATAACAACCGATGCGGCTAAAAGCCGCTCGGTTGTTATACCGGAGGAGCGGGAGGGGACATCCCCCCCTCCCGCCACCTCCGCCGCTCTTACCGGGCCTCCCGTCCCACCAGGAGACCCGATCCACGATCCGCCACCTTGGGCGCCTAGAGACAGACTGAAACAAAGCCGCGAACGGCTTTGATTTAGTCTCTTCACTGTAACCACGGAAGCGACGTCATGACGTCACGTCCGGGTTACTCGGCTGCCAATGGCGCCAAATTTAAAAAAGTACACAGTATTCAGAATCACAGTTTTCGGCGATCTGAATACTTTGAAGTGCAAAGGAGGGATTGGGGGTCTTTTAGACCCCCGATCCCTCCATAAAGAGTACCTGTCACCACCTATTACTGTCACAAGGGATGTTTACATTCCTTGTGACAGCAATAAAAGTGATCAATTTTTTTTTTTTTTTAAAAACACAATTTTTTATTATAAAAATAAATAAAATAAATAAGAATTTTTTTTTTTTTTTAAAGCGCCCCTGTCCCCGGGAGCTCGCACAGCAAAGAAAACGCATACGGAAGTCGCGCTTGCATATGAGAACGGTGTTCAAATCACACATGTGAGGTATCGCCGCGATCGTCAGAGTGAGAGCAATAATTATAGCCGTAGACCTCCTCTGTACCTCTAACCTAGTAGCCGTAAAAAAAAATTAAAGCGTCGCCTATGGAGATTTTAAGGTACCGTAGTTTGTTGCCATTCCACGAGTGCGGGCAATTATAAAGCATGACATGTTTGGTATCTATTTACTCGGCGTAAAATCATCTTTCACATTATACAAAAAAATTGGAGTAACTTTACTTTAAAAAAAAAAAATTTATTCATCAAAGTAAATTTTTCCAAAAAAGTTGCGTTTAAAACACAGCTGCACAAATACTGTGTGACATAAAATATTGCAACGATCGCCATTTTATTCTCTAGATTCTCTGCTAAAAAAAATATATACAATCTTTGGGGTTTCTAAGTAATTTTCCTGGTGCCTCCATGGCAGCATACCTGTGATAGAGCTCCGCCTCGACTCCTCCTTCAGGACTAGTGAATAGCATAAATTAAAGGCATAGTCCCTCCCCCAACATTCTCCTTTTTTTCCTCATACCTTCTTGTGCTGGTGAAGAGTAGCAGTATGTCCATACCTCTGCAGTCGGCAGCGTCCGCCGGGTTTAGCCTTTCCCGTGCGCAGTCCCTGTTCTTGGGCCGCTCACAGCGCTGATAAGACTGGGAACCCCTCTGTGGATCTGTTGGGGTCATTTCGCAGAGTTTCCTCACAGGAACGCAGTCTGCTATCACATCCATGATGAATGCAGTGGAAGTCGCAAAAGGATCAGCTCCATCTTCCCAGGCTGGTGGTTTCCATTTTTTATTCCAGGCATTTGTGTTTTTCCCCTTTCTTTTCCTCTCTTCCCCCCCCCCCCCCCTCCCCTTTCCTTTGCTTGTTAGGCTCCTTCAAATGATTGTTATCTTACTTTTTTGTTCCTTTAAAACTGTGCAACTGGATAGGGCAGGTGTCTCTCTGTGCAACAACATTGTGGTGTTTTTTTCCGGGTTTGGGGGGGCTACAGGTGCTCTGTACGTCCCGCCAGGTAGGAGAGTGTCACGGCGCAGCGTCCTCGCCGCCGTCTGCGCATGCGCGATTCGGGAGTGATACAGAGCCGTAGTTTCTCGGCTCTCTGTACTGGGCGACGCTGGATCTTCTGCGATTGCGCATGCACAGACGCTTGGTTCAGTGGCGGCCATCTTGGATTCTGGAAAGAAGGCTAGATTTGCCCTTTTTTTCAATCAATTCCAAATGGTGGTTTATGGGATTAGCCCACGCACCTTGAGCCTAATTAGGTTCAGATTCAGGGATGGCTGTCAGTCTCCTCAGCTGTGCCCTGCTAGGTCTCTCTGATGCTGCTTTGTGGTAGGTACTTTTTATTTTCTCAAAAAAAAAATGTTGCCGATCAGAAATGTTTATGTTAAAAAAAAAAAGAAAGATAACAATATAAAAATGTTTATGTTTAAAAAATAAAATAAAAAATAAAAACAGATGACGATATAAAAATGTTTATTTAAAAAAAAAAAAAAAAAGTGACGCCAAAAACTCCTGATTCTTTTCCCTTTCTTACTATATTTCTGGAGCTGATCCTTGTGCCCAACTCCGCAATGAGTCATTCATCTCGCAGCAAAGATCCTCACACTTCTATTAGGTATGTGACCAACTATACGTGAGTATTAAAAAAAAAAGTGCGCTCACTGGTCTAGCGTGAGTTCCTTACACCGTAGCCCCACCCACTCCAAGGGGTCCCGCTCATCAGGGCGTAGGTCCCATTCTTCACTTCGTAGATCAGAGAGGTCAAGATCCAGAGGACGTGATCGACCCCCCTCTCCTAGGACCTATAGGAAGAAGAGATGCTGGATATGTGAGGCTACACCGCTACCAGACAGAGTGGTCTGTAAGGACTGTTTTACGGACTATGCGTCCAACCGTGAGCTAGAAAATCAGCACGCTGTAGATCTGCTCAAGCGAACAATGAAGGACTCCTTCTCTGAGCTTTTGGCTTCGGTCCCCGCTCAACCACTTCAGCAGATATCCCTGGTTCAGGATATAGAACCTAATCTCCCTGGTCCGTCAGCAGTCAGTACACCTCTGCCGCCGTCAGGCCGACCAGCTAGAGATTCACCACCTGAAGACTCTTCAGGGGACTCTTGAGAAGAGTCAGAACCTTCTGGCTTCAGTCTCTCCTTGGTAAAGCCATTCATCCAGGCAGTCAAAACTGCAATCGCCTGGAAAGACGCAGAATAGCCTCCCCAAGAGTCTACAAGCTACTTCCCATTCCTCAAAAGGAAGCAGGTTCTTTTCCCGTTGATGGGCAAGATTAGTCAAGTCATTCAGAAGGAATGGTCAAAGACTGATAAAAAAAAATAATAATTTTGGGGTCGGTTCAATAAACTATATACCCCTTACCAGAGTCGGGAACGCAGTCACCGAACTCCATGCCAGTGGTAGACGCGTCCGTGGTGCGACTCGCAAAAAAACTTACTCTACCAATGGAGGATTCCACTTCCTTCAAAGACCCTCTAGACAGGCGAATCGACCTGGAGCTGAAGAGGAGCTACTTAGCCGCGGAAGCAGCATGTAAGCCAGCTATTTCCCTCACGTCAGTATCAAATGCCATAAGATCTTGGACAGATAATATTGAGATGGCTTTGCATCAGGATGTCCCCATGGAGGATATAATTAAGGCCTTAGAAGAGCTTAGATTGTCGGCAGACTTTGTCTGCGTAGCGGCCATTGACACAATCAGGTGCTCGGCAAGATCCATGTTGCATTCAGTGATGGCGAAGAGGGCCTTGTGGCTGAAACCCTGGATGGCTGACTTATCCTCCAAACAAAATGGGTGCAAAATCCCGTTTGATGGGAAAGCACTATTCGGAGACAAAATGGATAAAGCTATCTCCAGGCTGTCAGGAGGGAAGTCTGGTATGCTTCCACAGGACAGAAGTAGGCGAAGATTCAGAGGTGGTTCCTCTAGGTTCCACCAGTCAAACCCAAGGGATTTTAGGCAGTCAAGACAGCCCAGAGACAACAAAAGACCTTGGAAAGGTACTCGGGGATCCTTTTTGAACAGGAAGATGAAAGCCCTTCCGGCTCCACAGGAGCAGAAGCAGTCTTTTTGACGCCAGAGGAACCCAGGCACTCCCGGTGGGAGCCAGGCTAAAGTTTTTTTTTACCCCAGTCTGGGCCACCTGCTGCCACAACCCCTGGGTTCTGTCAACAATTCAATGGGGGCACTTTTGGAATTTTTCTCACCCTCCACCTCGGAACTCTTTCAAAGGAACAGAGATTCCATCCTCTCCACTGAAGGCTCAAGCTCTGAAAAACTTCCTAACGTCACTCCAGCTTCAGGGGGCGGCTGTTCCGGCTCCCTTGGCAGAGCGCTTCGCAGGCTTATACTCCACCCTATTTCTGGTCCCAAAGAGGACAGGGGGGTGGAGGCCTGTGATAGACCTAAAGAGGCTCAACCGGTATATCCGCCCCGAAAGCTTCAAAATGGAGTCCCTGCAGATGATTATTCAGGCAGTCCAGCCATCAGATTGGATGATTTTGGTCGATCTGCAGGATGCGTACCTACATGTTCCAATTCTACCTGCATTTCAAAAATACCTGAGATTTGCAGTGGGACGGACCCACCTACAGTTTCAAGCCCTGCCTTTCGGTCTGTGCACCTCTCCCAGGGTGTTCACCAAGATACTAATATCTGCTTTAGTTCCCCTGCGGGAGAGGGGCTTGAGGATATACCACTACTTGGATGACATCCTACTCCTAGCAAGCAATCCGGATCAGTTGGTATGTCACCGGGACATTCTTCTACAGTCCCTAAAAGAGCTAGGGTGGCTGGTGAATTCCGACAAGAGTCAACTAATGCCAACACAGCAGATAATCTATGCACAATGTTCGATACTCAGGAGGGGACAGTGTCATTACCACTGCCGAAGGCAAGGATTGTCATCCAGAGAATGATCAAAGTCATCCAGAGCCCGTATCTGACGGCTTCACAATGCCTGAGCTTCATTGGCACAATGTCTTCCTGTATACCCATGGTTCCTTGGGCACATTGGCACTTGAGGTATTTCCAGACTGGTTTCTTGGCACAGTGGAAGAAACAACGACTATCTCAGACGATCCTGCTGATGGGAAAAATACGCAGGAGCCTTCACTGGTGGACAGTTCCGGAAAACCTCTCCAAGCCTCATCACCTGGGCTCCCTTCCTTGGATCACAATTACGTCCGATGCAAGCAGACAGGGCTGGGGAGCCCATTGCGGGCAAACCAGAATACAGGGGAGATGGGCATGCACCACCCAGGGAGTGGTATCCAACATCTTGGAGATGAGGGCAGCCTTCTTGGCACTGACCTCTTTGGCACCCCACATCAGAGGCCAAAGAATACTCCTACGCCTAGACAACAGAGCAGCTGTCGCTTATCTGCAGAAGCAGGGAGGCACTCGCAGTAGGTCACTCCTCAAGGAGGTAGAGCCGATCATGCTCTGGGCGGAGCAGAACCTCCTGGACCTCAGAGCGATGTATCTGCCAGGCAGGTTGAACACGGAAGCAGGCACTTTATCCAGAAACTTCCTGGACAATGAGTGGGCTCTCCACCCCCATGTCTTCCTTCAGATTGCCAACATATGGGATCCCCCTCAGGTAGATCTGTTCACCTCCCCGAAGAACGCCAAGCTGGACAGGTTCTTCTCTCGGCTGCCGCATCCACAAGTCGAGGCAGTGGATGCCCTGTCATGTCCCTGGAGGTTCACCACGGCATATGCCTTTCCTCCCAGGCCATTAATATTCAAATTCCTCCTGAGGCTCCTCAGGGAGCCAGTCCAGGTGGTGGCAGTACTTCCGTATTGTGCCTCAGTGTGGGCTCTCCAATCAAGATCCCTCCTTTCCCTCAACTTCTGTCGCAGAGCAGTCTAGTTCATCCAAACCCTCAGAAGTTGAATCTTCGAATCTGGAGGTTGAGAGGCGAAGGTTCGAGTCCCTAGGGTGTTCTCCAGGAGTCATATCAACCCTTCTAAAAGCTAGGAAGCCAGCAACTAATGCCATATATTCAAGAATATGGGACAAGTTCTTGTCGTTTGTTTCCGAAAATGGATTTCATCCAATCCTTCCTTCTACATCTCATGTTCTAGGATTCCTTCAGACAGGACTTGATCTGGGACTTGGTCTGAGCTCTCTCAAAGTGCAGGTAGCAGTAATCTCTGCTGCAACAAATAAGAGATGGGCGGAGGATCCTTCAGTAGTCACTTTCCTCAGAGGTATATTGAAGATTCGCCCTCCTGTCAGACGATCATTTCCTAAGTGGGATCTGTCCCTAGTCCTGGAAGTTCTATCTGACCATCCCTTTGCTCCAGTGGAACAAGTAACAATATGGAACCTGACACTAAAGGCGTCTTTCCTGCTAGCCATTACATCTGGCAGAAGAATCTCGGAACTTCACTCTTTAGGGATAGGTGACAACCACATCTCCTTCTTCACAGAGTGGAACTTCGTCCCCTTCGGGGGTTCACACCAAAGGTTGCTACTCCAAGCCACCTGTTGGAACCCTGGGCACTACCAGTGTTTACAGACATGGATTCAGAGTCTTGTCACGAACTGGATGTATCCAGAGTGCTCAGGGCCTACCTAGAAGCCACCGGCCCCTTCATAAATTCTGAGAGACTTTTCATCGTACCGTTCGGTAAATACAGGGGCAAAGAAGCTTCCATCAGAACTCTGGCATCTTGGGTTGTAAAGTTAATCCAGAAGGCCTACAGGGTGAAGAATATGGAGCCTCCATCCCGAGTGAATGCTCATTCTACAAGGGCAGTCTCAGCTTCCTGGGCAGCAAGGGCTAATGTTTCGTTGGAGACAGTGTGCGGGGCCGCCACCTGGTCTTCTCACCATACGTTCCTCAGACACTACCATATTGATCCAGGAGCGCTCACGACTGTTGAGTTTGGAAGGAGGGCAGTTCAGGCTGCTATGTCCTCTTATAATTAAACATTTATTGTTAAGCAATTATCCCACCCATGTCAGCTAGTTAGTTATCACAGGTATGCTGCCATGGAGGCACCAGGAAAACGGAAAATTGTATCATACTTACCAGTAATTTTCCTTTCCTGGTGCCTATCCATGGCAGCATACGCTCCGACCCTCGGTATTCTATATTACAGAGAATGTTGGGGGAGGGGCTATGCCTTTAATTTATGCTATTCACTAGTCCTGAAGGAGGAGTCGAGGCGGAGCTCTATCACAGGTATGCTGCCATGGATAGGCACCAGGAAAGGAAAATTACTGGTAAGTATGATACAATTTTCCGTTTTCTAGCACAAAATACGCATTTTAACTTGTAAACACCAAATGTCAGAAATGGGCTTAGTCCTGAAAGGGATAAATAAATATAAACAGATATTAATATAATGATATATAATATATCAATTTTTAGAGGATTCAACTTCAAGAACCGTAAACTGTATTAACCGATTGCAACAGGAAATCAAAAAATATCTGATCTGCTGTAAGCTGTATCCAGAAATAAATAAAAATATAAAAAACTGATAATTTGTTTATCTGTAAATGTATAAATAAATCTAAAGATGTGTGTGTGTATATATATATATACATATCAAAATCTAAATAAATATAAACAGCTATTTTGTACATATATAAAAATAAAAATGTATACATTAATTTATACATATTAATATATATATTAAAATGTATGATTTATATATAATAAATTATAAAATGTATAAATTATATATAATAAATGATATATAATATATATATAATAAATATTTTTTTATAAATGTACAATATATATATATATATATCTATATGTATATATAGATATATATATATATATCTATATATATATATATATATATATGTATGTATAAATTATATATGATAAATTATATATAATATATACATTTATATTTTTATATATATATACACACACACATCTTTAGATTCATGTATACAGTTAAGCCCTGTACACACGATAGGTTTTACAGATGGACTTTTTTCATCGGACAAACCGATCGTGTATGTGCCCCATTGGTCTTTTTTCCATCAGTGTTTAAAAATAGAACATGTTTTAAATTTATCCGATGGTTAAAAAAAACGATAGCAAATTACTATCGTCTGTGGGGAACTCCATCGGATAAAAAACCCACGCATGCTCAGAATCAAGTCGACGCATGCTCAGAAGCATAGAACTTCATTTTTCTTGGCTCGTCGGAGTGTTTTACGTCACAGCGTTTGGAACGGTCGGTTTTTTGACTGATGGTGTGTAGGCAAGACTAATGAAAGTCAGCTTCATCGGATTTCCTATGGAAAAATCCATCGGTTAAAAAACCATAGGAAATCCGATCGTGTGTACGGGGCTTTACAGATTAACAAAATATCCGTTTTCAATATTTTTATTTATTTCTGCATACAGCTCACAGCAGGTCGGATGTTTTCTGATTTCCTGTTGCAATCGGGAAATACAGTTTATGGTTCTTGAAGTCGAATCCTCTAAAAATATATATATTATATATCATTATATTAATATCTGTTTTTTTATTTATTTATTTATATTTTGCTATATATCTATCTATCTATCTATATATAGATAGATATATATATAATACATAACTGAACCATAAACTGTATTACCCGATTGCAACAGGAAATCAGAAAACATCTGACCTCCTGTGAGCTGTATCCAGAAATAACAAAAAATATAAAAAACTGATATTTTGTTTATATGTAAATGTATAAATAAATCTAAAGATGTGTATATATATATATATATATATATATATATATATATACATATCAAAATATAAATAAATATAAACAGATATTTTGTACATATATAAAAAATAAAAATGTGTACATTAGGTTATACATTTTAATATAATGTATACATATTAAACTGTATTAATTATATATAATTAATTATAAAATGTATAAATTATATATATATATATATATATATACCGTATTTATCGGCGTATAACACGCACCCTAACTTTAGGTGGGAAGTTTCAGGGAAAAAACTTTCCACAGCCCCCTGCGTATAACACGCAGGCACAGTTTACCCCTCGACCTTTTCAGGGTAAAAAAGTGAGTGTTATACGCCAATAAATACAGTATTTACATTTTTATTTTTATATATGTACAATATTTTATATATATATATATATATATATATATATATATATATATTTGTCTATATTTATATATAAATTTATATTTTTGATATATATACAAATATTTCCTTAAGAAAGGCCATACGCGGTCGAATTTCGAACAAATTTTCTTTTCAAAATCAGAAAGTTCGTTTTTTTTGTGATCCGATGATGCCACCATTGATTTTCGAAATTCGGCCGGGAATATTCCTTTCTCTCCGGGAATATTCCTTTCTCTCCGGGAATATTCTTTTCTCTCCGGGAATATTCCTTTCTCTCCGGGAATATTCCTTTCTCTCCGGGAATTTTCTTTTCTCTCCGGGAATATTCGTTTCTCTCCGGGAATATTCTTTTCTCTCCGGGAATATTCCTTTCTCTCCGGGAATATTCTTTTCTCTCCGGGAATATTCCTTTCTTGTTCATACATCACGGGACACAGAGCAGCATAGTCATTACTATGTGGTTATATAGAATTACCTTCAGGTGCTGGCACTGGCAACTTCCAAAACAGGAAGTACCCTCCCCTATATAAGCCCCTCCCATCCGGGAGTACCTCAGTTTTTTGCCAGTGTCTAAGGTGTTGGCCAAGGTTAACATGTATTCATCTGGGCTTGTGTACAGGTTCTCTGGGCCTTAGCAAGCTATTCCGGATCCGACCAAAAAAAGCTTCATAGCTAAACGGTCGGTACCCGGGCCTTGCAGAGAAGAGCAGGGTTTTGCCTGTAATGCCTCTCTTAGGAGGGCTGGACCCTGGGATCCAGAGCTCTGGTCATACCCAAAACCAAGAGGCTATCTGTGCAGGGTGCTATACAGGTCCAGGGGAGTGGAATCCTTGGGAACCCGGTCCCTGAAGGTCTAGTACAATGCCTGCCGTGAGAGGTGAAGTTTGGGCTTCTGTGGACCAAACAAAGTCCTGCGGCGGGGAAAAGGTAAGTGGGGGCCCCTCAGGAACTTGGTTCTATTGAGGGGACCCCCAAGCCTAATATGTCTTTCTGCCTGTTACCTAAAGGGTATTCCCGCTAATAGCTGTATATGCCTAAGAAATCCTAGAAATGTTTTTTCATAAGGGAAGTGTAACGGCACCCCAAGTATGAAAGGGGTTAACACCATTAGGATATTCCCTTTCCAACCACACGACAGCCACCAGACACTCCAACCAGCCGAATAAGACCCCATACGAATGATTCTCCCCCCAGATACGAGACAACGCTCTGTATTCAAGTTCCAAAACAGGGAATGACTTTATTTTCAAAACACATGGTAACACATTTCTCTTCAAAACCCTCCCCTCCCATCCTTTGGGGAACAGGGCAGGTTAAACTGTCCAATGACAATGGTAATACAGGTCAGGTGTGTTCAAACTTCTCCTTTGATAAACAGTCTTAGGCAGGAGGGGTGATTTCCCCCCCCCCCTCCTCACAGAAGACACTTCAACATCCCATAATATGCAGCCAGACGGTTGACCAGCTCCAATCCACATTGTCACAGTAGCAGACTTAATTCATAATAGACAATAGAATGCAAATAACCTTAACACCTCACCGCAATGATTACACCCCCCCTCACAGTACACATTCAATCTAGATACAATGTATGTGCAGCTTGAATATGGCCATCATAGGCCATATTGGGGTTTTCATTCACCCTGTGCCCCTAATAGAGACACAGGGTGATTGACACATAAGAGCCATTGGGGGAGCTGAAGCAAGGGTATCTCATACTTTCTAAGCGATTCTGAGTCCCCCGGGCCTTCCCGTTACATCTCTCCCTTTTCGGCAGGAGACTAACTCAGGAGGCGACCCCAGACGGGTTGACTCCGAAGTTAGTCCATAGGTCCCTTCTTCTAATGCCGGTATCCACACAGTACCCCAAATAAATTGCTCCAAACAGAGCATTATTTACCCAGCCAACCTCTGCCTCTCTCAGAGAATATACCCGCCGCTGGGGAGAGGCCTGGACTGGCCCTTCTCCCTGGAGTCCTTTCAGCCGCTGGAGAGAAGACAGGGTGACTGGGCTCAGTCCGTCATGCTGTTGGGGATCTGGGTCGACTGCCCAGCATCCCTGGGGTATACAAGTGGAGACTGAAGTCCCATTCACCGATATCCGCTCAAGTGGCAGTTGTGTGCAGCGGCCAGTAGCATTCTGCCCTGCTGCCAGTGATTCAGCTGGGGGTAAAAGCTTTACCACCTCAGCTTGTTGCTGGAGAGAGGGGCCAACTGCCCCGGCTCCCTGAAACTCCACAGTTGTTTCCGGTGCTGGGCAGAGGTTGCTATCACTCTGCCCGGTTGCCAGCACTTCTGCTGGGGACTCCACACCAGGGCCGGCCCTATGATGGGACCGGGTGGTACCATGGTACCAGGCGGCACTGTTAGGGGGGCGGCAAACTGACGCCCGCCAGCCAGCCAGCCAGCTCCGCTGCCTGTGAGGAGCCCGGCGCCGCTGAGGACACTCACACAGGCGGGGGGGGGGGGCAGTCAGCGAGTGAGCAGGCATGGGCAGGCGCCGCTCCCTGTGAGGAGCCCGGTGTACCGGCGCCGCTGCCTGTGAGGACACTCACAGGCGGGGGGAGGGGGCAGTCAGCGAGTGAACACTGCAGGCACCGCTCCCTGTGAGGAGCCCGGCGCCGCTGCTGTTGGTGACAGGGGCGGACAGAGCACTCGCAGCGGGGGTTGGGAGCAGTCAGCAAGTGAGCGGGCAGCGGAGCAGAGTGATGATGTCATCTCTCCCCGCCGCCCTGCATCACCACAGTTTCACCCTCACTGTGCAGCCATGGGCAGCAGAGAGATTATATCATCTCTCTGCTGCCTGCCTTCACTCTGGGACACAGCAAGTGACAACCCGCAACGTGTGACAGGTGATGTCGTGACAATCCGCAACGTGTGGCAAGTGACAATACGCAACGTGTGGCAGGTGACGCTTGGCAAGTGACAATCCGCAACGTGTGGCAAGTGACAATGCGCAACGTGTGGCAGGTGATGCTTGGCAAGTGACAATCCGCAACGTGTGGCACGGGACTATCCGCGACGTGTGGCAGGTGACGCCGTGGCAAGTGACAATCTGCAACGTGTGGCAGGTGACATTGTGGCAAGTGACAATCTGCAACGTGTGGCAGGTGACATTATGGCAAGTGACAATCTGCAACGTGTGGCAGGTGACGTTGTGGCAAGTGACAATACGCAAGGTGTGGCAGGTGACGCTTGGCAAGTGACAATCCGCAACGTGTGGCACGGGACTATCCGCAATGTGTGGCAGGTGACGTTGTGGCAAGTGACAATATGCAACGTGTGGCACGGGACTATCCGCAATGTGTGGCACGGGACTATCCGCAATGTGTGGCAGGTGACGTTGTGGCAAGTGACAATCCGCAACGTGTCGGAAGGTGACGTTGTGGCAAGTGACAATGCGCAACGTGTGGCAGGTGATGTTGTGGCATGTGACGTGGCAAGAGACAACCCGCAACGTGTGGCAGATGACAATCCGCAACGTGTGGCAGGTGACGTGGCAAGTGACAATCCGCAACGTGTGGCAAGTGGCAACCCGCAACGTGTGGCAGGTGACATAAGTGACCATGCGCAACATGTGGCAGCCGACAATCCGCAACGTGTGGCAGGTGACAACCCGCATCTGGTGGTGGATTCCGAAGCAAAACTGTAAGTACAAACACACATCACAAGTTGTATGAGACATGAGAGCCTCTGAGAGGGACTTGCCTTGCCCAGCCCTGATTAACCACTTAAGGACCGGAAGGATTTGCCCACTTAAAGCGGTTGTATGGCTTTGTTTTTTTTGTTTTTTTAAATAACAAACATGTTATACTTACCTCCACTGTGCAGTGCGTTTGGAAAAGAGTGGCCCCGATTCTCTGGTCCCTCGGCGGCTGTCTTGGCTCCTCCCTGCATCAGCTAACCCCCTTCTGGGAAGCACTCTCCCAAGGGGGTTAGCTTGCGGGCGCGCTCCCTGTTATACACGCTGCGTCCATAGACACAACGTGTATGACTCGTTCCCGCCCCCCCCAGGGCCCGGGTCATTGGATGTGATTGACAGCAGCGCGAGCCAATGGCTGCACTGCTATCAATCTAGCCAATTAACGGCCAGACTCCGTGGAGAAGAGGACGCCGGGGGACGCGCACAGCAAGTGAACGGGCTCAGGTAAGTAAAACAGGGGGGCTGGGGGGCAGTCATTGCCAGGTGTTTTTTCACCTTAATGCATAGGATGCATTAAGGTGAAAAATCACGAACCTTTACAAACCCTTTAATAACCAGGCCATTTTATGTGATACGGCACTGTGTCGCTTTAACTGACAATTGCGCGGTAATGCGACACTGTACCCAAATAAAATTGGCGTCCTTTTTTTCCCACAAATAGAGCTTTCTTTTGGTGATATTTGATCACCTCTGCGGTTTTTATTTATTGCACTATAAACAACAAACGAGCAACAATTAAAAAAAAAACAAATAAACAATATTTTTTACTTTTTGCTATAATAAATATCCAAAAAATGTATAAAAAAATAATTTCTTCATCAGTTTAGGCCAATATGTATTCTTCTACATATTTTTGGTACCAAAAAAAACATAATTAGCGTACATTGATTAGTTTGCGCAAAAGACATTGCGGCCGCCCGCCATGCACAGGTCCCTTTATACTCCTATATACATGTATAGAGCCCTGACAGGTCCTTTTATACACCTATATGCACGTATAGAGCCATGACAGGTCCTCTTTATACTCCTTTATACATGTATAGAGCCATGACAGGTCCTCTTTATACTCATTTATACATGTATAGAGCCACGACAGGTCCTCTTTATTATCCTTTATACATGTATAGAGCCACGACAGGTCCTCTTTATTATCCTTTATACATGTATAGAGCCATGACAGGTCCTCTTTATACATGTATAGAGCCACGACAGGTCCTCTTTTTACTCCTATACATGTATAGAGCCATGACGGGTCCCCTTTAGTTATCATGATATAAAATAATGAATGTGGGGGGCCTTTTGGTGGGCGTGATTTTTTTTTTTGGGGGGGGCAGCATTTCATTCTTGGTCCCAGGCAGCACAATGTCTTGGGCCGGCCCTGCTCCACACCATCTGCTCTGGTTAACTGTTCGGGAGGGAAAATGGCTGCTTCTCCTCCCTGCATCTCCGAAATCCACTTGGAAAGAGGAACCACCACCTTCTCAACTCGAGCCTCCAAAACTGCCACGGGTGTAGAGCAGGGGTCTGTAATACTTTGTCCTGCTGCCAGTACTTGGGCAGGCGATGCATAATTTATAACATCCTCTGAACAGTTCCTTAAGTCCATACCTTCTGTAATCAGTGGCTGGGGAGATGAGCCAACTGCCCTAGCTCCCTGGAACTCCACATCATCCACTTCGGCTTTAAGGATGGCAATCTTCAGCTTTTCCACTGCCGATTCTTCAGCCAGGACTTCATAGTTGTCAACTGGTATTTCCTGATAGTCCCAGGCACAGGTAGCCCCACCCTGCTGCTGAACAGATTCTAGCAGCTGTCTGTAAGCGATCTCCAGCTCCCATTCCTGAACGGCCAGAAACTCCAAATCTTCCTCTGCCCAGTGCCCTTCCGAGACATTCAGTTTTCGCTCTCTGTGCTCCATTATTTCCTCCAAACGCCACTCCCGATCACTCCCAAAGTCAGGGTCACTGGACAGCCTCCAATACAACAATCCCAGGCCATTATAGTCAAAGCCTTCCGTGGGGCTGTCATCCGCTGACCATGGGCACTCTTGGGCTACATACCACCGGAGGGCTCTATAGCTCTCGTCCAACCGCATCTCTGCCCGGATCAGCCTGCTTAACTCAGTTGTCCACTCCTGCTTTGGTTGTTCCCCCAATAAAGGCATTCGTACATCATACTGCGACCAGTACCTTACATAGATGGAGGGGAGAACCTTTCCCTGGTGTTGCTGCTCGAGAGCTAGCGCTTTCTTCCAGAGTTCGCAGCGGATCGAATCAGACCATCCCAGCAGGACCTCCTCTGATACTGGTCCTCTATGCTGTATCTGCATCTCTTGTAACCTCCTTCTGAATTCCTCTTCCATGGCGGCTGGTATCTGTACCTCTCCTCTCCTTGCAGTTGGTGCTGCTGTGACTTCTGCTGCTGCAGCACCTTTTTGATGTAGCCAATTTGCGTCCACAGCCGCTATAACTAGGTCTATGATCTCCGCTGGAGGGTTAGGACCATACTGTGCCAGTCTTAGTTTAACAGCCCGATCAAAACTTGCCTCTTCGGGTGTCCTGTCTGTTACACTGGGCCTTTCGGTTCCATCCATTTCGACTAGTTCTCTGATAATGTCGCTCTTCTTACAGTTGTTGGCCGGTCTTCCCCGGTTCTCCAGTAAGTCTTTGAGGGTGGAGAGCTTTAGCCGTTCATACTGTGCTTCCATTGTCCTGTGTCCTCTTGTAGCTGTCCTTCTGGCTGTGGGGATCAATCCCACTGCTTGCCAACAATTGTAACGGCACCCCAAGTATGAAAGGGGTTAACACCATTAGGATATTCCCTTTCCAACCACACGACAGCCACCAGACACTCCAACCAGCCGAATAAGACCCCATACGAATGATTCTCCCCCCAGATACGAGACAACGCTCTGTATTCAAGTTCCAAAACAGGGAATGACTTTATTTTCAAAACACATGGTAACACATTTCTCTTCAAAACCCTCCCCTCCCATCCTTTGGGGAACAGGGCAGGTTAAACTGTCCAATGACAATGGTAATACAGGTCAGGTGTGTTCAAACTTCTCCTTTGATAAACAGTCTTAGGCAGGAGGGGTGATTTCCCCCCCCCTCCTCACAGAAGACACTTCAACATCCCATAATATGCAGCCAGACGGTTGACCAGCTCCAATCCACATTGTCACAGTAGCAGACTTAATTCATAATAGACAATAGAATGCAAATAACCTTAACACCTCACCGCAATGATTACACCCCCCCTCACAGTACACATTCAATCTAGATACAATGTATGTGCAGCTTGAATATGGCCATCATAGGCCATATTGGGGTTTTCATTCACCCTGTGCCCCTAATAGAGACACAGGGTGATTGACACATAAGAGCCATTGGGGGAGCTGAAGCAAGGGTATCTCATACTTTCTAAGTGATTCTGAGTCCCCCGGGCCTTCCCGTTACAGGAAGTCTTAAAAAAACTGTAAACCTGGAAATGTTTTTCATAAAGGAGGTTTTAAAAAAAAAAAAAAAAAAAAGACAAAAGTGCGGTACCTGTGTTTGTCCACTAGAGGCCGCTGTGGGACGTCTTTTTTCTTGGGACTATTCCTTCCATGGTGAAAGTCCAGGCAGATGAGTGAGCTCTCTATCAGGGAAGCTGCATTCCTCTGTCATGCTGCCAAGTAGTTTCCTTCCATCCCCGAGTCCTGGTGAAACAGGGACCCTGGCTCCTCTCCCTACATGGCGCCAAGAGCGCACATGTGCATGCACGCGCGCGCGCACACATGCTTTCTTTTTATAAGGTTTAGCTTCAAAAAAGGGGGCGGAGCCTGGCGGATGACGCGCTCTGTGCGCCCAGCGCTTCTGCGCATGTGCGGGCGTCCCAGCAAGATAAAAGGACTCAGTCCACGCTGCTTGCTATGGACACAGAGCATGAAAAGGAGCTGGTAGCATGGTATAGGGGCTTACAGCGGGCGGTTGATACAGGCATCCCCAGAAAGACGCATTAGTAGACACCCACTGATGTACATAGCAGCAAATTGCATTAGACTATTTCAGTAAGGGGTGTATTGCGGCTGGAATACCTCAGCTTTGAACTAAGGAATATGCCGCCTAAAAAACTCCGAGATATACCTCTCAGGAAGTGTAGGGGGTCCCCATCGGGCTCTGAGGATCTGGAGCAGTCATCTGCACCCTCCTCCCCTGAGAAATCAGAGGTTAATACCCATAAGGAACCCCCGGGAGTGCCAGGTACTGCGGCTGTCCTCAGTCCACCTGCTCCTGCATATATAACAGAGGAGGTTTTTTCCTCAACTCTGGAGGGATTGGAGCAGAGATTGGCTGCATTGATCGCTTCTTCTCTACAGGAAAGAAAGCGCGCCAGATCTCCATCACCTCCATTAGAGTGCCTGTTGGCAGAGCAACAGTCCCAGGAAGGGACCGACCTACCTGAAGGGGATCAGGAGGAGGTCAGCTCTGTTTTTGAGGAATCGACAGTAGATGAACCATTTTCAGCATCACAGACTGAAAGATTGTGGGTCCAGACCCTAACTGACATGGTTCGATCTGCATTTAAAATGCCTCTTGTTGAACCATCAACTACTGCTGTCTCCTCATTGGGGTCGCTAAAAGCTCCCCAGGTTAATTGCTCCTTTCCAATACATCCATTATTGGAAGGACTTATATACCAGGATTGGGAACATCCTGATAAACTATTTGTTCCGCCTAAAAGGTTTCCGGTGATCTATCCCATGGAGGAAAAGTTCACCCAGAGATGGAATGTTCCTACGGTGGACGCAGCCATTTCTTCTGTGAACAAATCACTGACATGTCCAGTAGATAATGTTCAAATGTTCAAAGATGCAGTGGATAAAAAATTGGAATCTTTATTAAAATCTGCTTTTTCCACAGCAGGGGCTGTTACACAGCCAGCAGTGGCAGCTATTGGAGTCTGCCAAGCTTTAAAGGATCAAATGAAAATGGTCCTGAGGGATTTGCCAGACCAACAGGCCCAGGCTCTGGCTGATCTGCCTAGAGCATTATGCTTTGCGGTTGACGCCATCAAGGATTCTATCCATCAGGCCTCCCGCCTCACGCTGTCTTTGGTACATATGCGTAGGTTTCTGTGGCTCAAAAACTGGTCTGCTGAAGCTCCCTGTAAGAAGCTCTTAGTTAGCTTCCCATTTCATGGGGAACACCTTTTTGGCGAAGACCTGGATAAGTATATCCAGAAGATTTCCAGTGGTAAAAGTACTCTCTTACCGAGTAAGAAGAGGTCTAGGGGTCCATCTTTTAAGAGGACTACCTCTCCTATCCCTGCGACGTCTGCTACTGAGCAGTTCCGACGGCCTCCTTGGTCAAACTCAGGAGGTAAAAATCAGGGACAGCCACAGGGTAATAAAAAGCCCTGGATCCGAAGAGGTACTAAACCAGCCTCCAAGTCAAGCCTATGAAGGGCTGCCCCCACTCAAACGGGTGGGGGGAAGACTTCAGTTGTTCGCAGAGACCTGGCGGGAGACGATCAAAGACAGATGGGTGCTCTCCGCAGTAACTCTGGGATACAAGTTGGAGTTAAAAGAGTCTCCTCCGTCCCATTTTATGTGGTCAGGCATGCCAAGAGACCCTCTGAAAAGACGGTCTCTCCTATTGGCGTTAGAACAACTATTGCTCCAAGGAGTAATTATGGAGGTTCCTATGGAAGAGTGGGGGTTGGGTTTCTACTCAAACCTTTTCACAGTCCCGAAGCCAAACGGGGACATAAGACCCATATTGGACCTAAAGAGTCTAAACAAATTTCTAAACGTCCGGTCTTTCCGGATGGAGTCGATCCGATCGGTCACCGCTGCCCTACAAGGGGAGGAATGGTTAGCCTCGATCGACATCAAAGATGCTTACTTGCATGTTCCCATCTTTCCAGGTCATCAAAAATTCCTACGCTTTGCAGTAGAAGGGCGCCATTTTCAGTTCAGAGCCTTACCATTCGGTCTGGCCACAGCACCACGAGTGTTCACAAAAATTCTGGCCCCACTGTTGGCCGATCTAAGAACACGGGGTGTAACGATAATGGCATACCTAGACGACCTGTTGTTGATGGACCACTCAGTTGCCAAGCTAGAAGTGGTAATTGTCGATACAATCAAGTATCTAGAATCTCACGGTTGGGTCATCAACCTGGACAAGTCAGCCCTACAGCCAGTGAAAAACCTGGTATATCTAGGGCTACGGCTGGATTCAGACCAGAGGAAGATTTTCTTACCTCTAGACAAGGTATCCTCTTTGAGGGGCTTGGTCCGTCTGCTTTGTGCAAAAAGACAGCCGTCCATACGCCTGTGCATGAGGCTGCTAGGAAAGATGGTAGCATCATTCGAAGCTGTGCCATACGCCCAATTCCACTCAAGGAATTTACAAAGGGCCATATTGTCAGCCTGGAACGGAAAAGTTCAGGCTCTAGACTTCCCGATGGCTTTGTTTCCTTCCGTTCGGAAGAGTCTCTGCTGGTGGTTGATCCCCCAGAATCTCCAGAAGGGAAAACCCTTCAGCCCGATATCTTGGAAGATGGTCACTACAGATGCCAGCCTTACAGGCTGGGGGGCAGTACTGGAGCAATGGTCTCTCCAGGGCAGATGGTCAAATGTAGTAAAAACCCTGCCCATCAATCTCTTAGAGATACGAGCAGCCCGGTACGCCCTAGTAGCCTGGACATCCAGACTCCAAGGGTCCCCTGTCAGAATTCAATCAGACAATGCCACAGCAGTGGCATATATCAATCATCAGGGAGGCACCAGGAGTCGTGCAGCCCAGAGGGAAGTAAGTCACATCCTGGAATGGGCAGAAAAGCATGTCCCATGTATATCAGCTGTCTTCATTCCAGGAGTGGAGAATTGGAAGGCGGACTTTCTGAGTCGCCAACAGTTATGCCCAGGGGAATGGTCCCTTCATCCCGAGGTCTTCCGAGCAATATGTCAGCGGTGGGGAACACCGGATGTAGATCTGCTAGCATCCAGATTCAACGCAAAGGTGGACAGATTTGTCTCCCGGACAAGGGATCCCCTCGCTTGCGGCTCGGATGCTCTGGTGTTCCCTTGGGATCAGTTCAGACTGATATATGCATTCCCTCCACTACAATTGTTGCCTCGACTCCTTCGCAGAGTCAGGTTGGAGAAGAAGCCGGTGATCCTGGTGGCTCCAGCGTGGCCCCGAAGGGCCTGGTACGCGGAGATCATCAAAATGTCTGTGGGGAGTCCTTGGACCCTTCCACGTCGTCCGGACCTGCTTTCGCAAGGACCGATATACCACCCTTCCTTACTAACTCTAAGTTTAACGGCCTGGCTATTGAGTCCCACATCCTAAAGAAGAGAGGTCTCTCTAACTCTGTGGTATCAACTATAATCAATGCCAGGAAGCCTGTATCCAGGCAGATCTACTATAGAGTTTGGAAGGCGTACATCACTTGGTGCGAGGCCAGAAAATGGCATCCACGTAAGTACGTTATAGGCAGAATTCTGGACTTCCTGCAGTGGGCTGTAGACAGGAAGTTTGCCTTAAGTACTATCAAGGGCCAGGTTTCGGCCTTGTCAATACTATTTCAAAGGCCCCTGGCTATGCATTCACTTGTCAAATCCTTTATGCAAGGTGTGACTCGTGTTATTCCACCGATTAAGGCTCCCATATGCCCATGGGATCTAAATTTGGTTCTGTCGGTTCTGCAGAAGCAGCCATTTGAACCTTTGCGGCACATTTCCTTGGTTCTACTCACCAGAAATTGATATTTTTAGTAGCCATATGCTCGGCTAGAAGAGTGTCGGAATTAGCCGCCATGTCCTGTAAAGAGCCATATCTGGTTATCCATAAGGACAGAGTAGTATTACGTCCTCACCCAGCCTTTCTTCCTAAGGTGGTATCGAGGTTTCACTTGAACCAGGATGTGGTTCTTCCTTCTTTTTTTCCCAAACAAAGCTCGGTAAAGGAAAAATTATTGCATTCTTTGGATGTAGTAAGAGCAGTTAAAGCTTATCTAAAAGCCACTGCTCAGATTCGTAGAACGGATTCTCTGTTTGTTCTGCCGGAAGGCCCCAGAAAGGGTCAGGCAGCATCAAAATCTACTTTAGCCAAGTGGATTCGACAGGTCATAATACAAGCCTATGGCTTGAAAAGTAGACCGCCTCCGTTCAAAGTTAGGGCGCACTCCACGAGAGCAGTTGGAACTTCATGGGCAGTGCATCACCAGGCCTCCCTGGCGCAAATTTGTAAGGCCGCAACATGGTCTTCAGTACACACGTTTACTAGGTTCTACCAGGTGGACGTGAGAAGTCAGGAGGATGTCGCCTTTGGGCGCAGTGTGTTGCAGGCCGCAAAAGATCCTCATGCCTGATGGCGCCCAGCTTATGTATGGTGTATCCCCCCCCTCATGTGGCATTGCTTTGGGACGTCCCACATAGTAATGACTATGCTGCTCTGTGTCCCGTGATGTATGAACAAGAAAGTAGGATTTTTAAAACAGCTTACCTGTAAAATCCTTTTCTTGGAGTACATCACGGGACACAGAGCTCCCACCCCTCTTTGGGGACACTTATTGCTTTGCTACAAAACTGAGGTACTCCCGGATGGGAGGGGCTTATATAGGGGAGGGTACTTCCTGTTTTGGAAGTTGCCAGTGCCAGCACCTAATTCTATATAACCCACATAGTAATGACTATGCTGCTCTGTGTCCCGTGATGTACTCCAAGAAAAGGATTTTACAGGTAAGCTGTTTTAAAAATCCTACTTTCTCTCCGGGAATATTCCTTTCTCTCCAGGAATTTTCTTTTCTCTCCAGGAATATTCCTTTCTCTCCGGGAATATTCTTTTCTCTCCGGGAATATTCCTTTCTCTCCGGGAATATTCCTTTTTCTCCGGGAATTTTCTTTTCTCTCCAGGAATATTCCTTTCTCTCCGGGAATATTCTTTTCTCTCCGGGAATATTCCTTTCTCTCCGGGAATATTCCTTTCTCTCCGGGAATTTTCTTTTCTCTCCGGGAATATTCCTTTCTCTCCGGGAATTTTCTTTTCTCTCCAGGAATATTCCTTTCTCTCCGGGAATATTCTTTTCTCTCCGGTAATATTCCTTTCTCTCCGGGAAAATTCCTTTCTCTCCGGGAATATTCCTTTCTCTCCGGGAATTTTCTTTTCTCTCCGGGAATATTCCTTTCTCTCCGGGAATATTCCTTTCTCTCCGGGAATATTCTTTTCTCTCCGGTAATATTCCTTTCTCTCCGGGAATATTCCTTTCTCTCCGGGAATACTCCTTTCTCTCCGGGAATATGCCTTTCTCTTTGAGAATATTCCTTTCTCTCCGGGAATACTCCCTTCTCTCCGGGAATACTCCCTTCTCTCCGGGAATATTCCTTTCTCTCCGGGAATATTCTTTTCTCTCCGGGAATTTTCTTTTCTTGCACACGCGCATTTTTTTTTCTATTACATTTCTCACACGATTCTCCCATCATTGATTTGATTTAAAAAAATTTCCAACATGTCCGATTCCTCAAATTTGATTGCCACACGAAAATCGGCTGTTGCTGCAGCCCCCACTAACGGTGCGAAATTCGTACGAAAATTCTTAGATACGATTTGCGAAAGAAGATTCCGTGTATGGATGGCTTTAGTCTCCTAAGTCACAAGTTGAGAGGCTGCAGCATGGGGCTGAGCTTGTGTCAGACATTTGTAAACACAGCCAAGAACTGCACTGGCACCAGGATTGACACGCCTGTGCCATCTCAGAACCCGCGTTTCTCAGGCCGAGGACGTACATCGTGACCCTGGATGATACCTGAACAAAGATGGCGCCATCCTCCTGATGAAGACATCGTCAGAGGGGTCCTGTGATCTCAGGTCCGGGACGTAGATCGTGACCATGGATGATACCTGAACAAAGATGGCGCCATCCTCCTGATGAAGGCATCGTCAGAGGGGGTCCTGTGATCTCAGGTCCGGGACGTAGATCGTGACCCTGGATGATACCTGAACAAAGATGGCGCCATCCTCCTGATGAAGGCATCGTCAGAGGGGGTCCTGTGATCTCAGAGTCGGGACGTAGATCGTGACCCTGGATGATACCTGAACAAAGATGGCGCCATCCTCCTGATGAAGGCATTGTCAGAGGGGGTCCTGTGATCTCAGAGTCGGGACGTAGATCGTGACCCTGGATGATACCTGAACAAAGATGGCGCCATCCTCCTGATGAAGGCATTGTCAGATGGGGTCCTGTGATCTCAGGTCCGGGACGTAGATCGTGACCCTGGATGATACCTGAACAAAGATGGCGCTGTAAATTCTGATGAGTGGTGTGATCTCTGTGGGAGGTGATAAATCCCCGGAGGTGTTACCTATTACCTGACATGGAGAATTTCCAGTATCTGATGAGAGGTCCTCTGTACACAACCTTCTCTATTAGAGAAAAGAAAGTATCGTCATCATTTATTGGGTTTCCCCTGTAGAAAGCATGCAGCTTTTTTTTTTTATTACCTTCATTAATTTGTGGCGGCGGAGCTTCCATGGCACGGTGCGCACAGCGTGCTCCAGGTGCTCCCCAGCCAAATCGTATTTAATAAAGTTCTGGAAGGTATAAACAATGTCAGCCCCGATGTTTATGGGATGCCCGAAGATGAAAGATGCGCTGCTTTCCTTTTCTCAGCACGCCGTCCTTTCACGTGCCGCGCAAACAATCCCGCTTCTCCGGGAGACACCGGACTCAGATTCTGCTGAGAGGATAAAAGAACGTCTTCCCGGTGACGGTGAAAGCCGAACCCCAACCAGGAAGAATTGAACGCTATTAACAAGCCAATCACTTACCTGCTCTGGAAACCGGGGGCCGGGACAAGGGGAGGGCAGGAGGGGGCGGGTGCCCTGGGGTGCAGTGGGGATTCGGGGCGGGTTTGTGCTAGAAGGGGTGATTTAGAGGGGATGGGGGGGTTGTACTAGGAAGGTGGACTAGTGTTAGCAATGGGGAATTGGGGGGGGGGAGGATTTGTGCTCGGAGAGGAGATTGGAGGGGAGGTGGGGGATTTGTAGTAGAAGGGGAAATTGGGGGGGGGGGGGAATTTGTGCTAGAAGGGTGGATTTGTGTTAGCAAGGGGGATTTGGGGTTGTTGCGCGAGGAAAGGTGCTAGAAGGGACAATTTTGTGTGTGTGTGTGTGTGGGGGGGGGGGGGGGGGGTTAGTGCTAGGAGAGGGGATCTGGGGGTAGATATGAAGGATTTATGCTTAGGCCTCGTACACACGGCCGATTTTCTCGGCAAGAACCAGCAAGAAACTTGCTGGCAGAGATGTCTTGCCGAGTAAATCGGTCGTGTGTACGCTGCTAGCGGGTTTCTCGTCGAACCTGCTCTCTATTTTCTCGTTGAGATTCTCCTCGGCATGTTTCTCGACGAGAAAAGTGAGTGTGTGTACACTTACCTGTCCGCCCTGAAGCCCGCGCATGTTCGAAATGAATTCGACGCATGCGCGGCAGCTTCATAGGCATACGTAGGGTATACCAAGATGGCGGCGACGGCATCGAATGTGACGAGCGCATGCTCGACGTAGTCGATGACGTCACCGCGTACGCTCCATTCAAAGAACCGCGGGTTCTTTGAAACGAGCGTGTGTACACTCGGCCGGGACAAGTTTCTTGTCCAAGAATCTAGTCGAAAAAAAACGACATGTTTTTTTCAACGAGAATCTCGGCCGTGTGTACGAGGGCTCAGAGGGGAAATTTGAGGGGTAGAGGATTTGTGCTAGGAGGGTGGATTTGTGTTAGCAAGGGGGAATTGGGGGGGGGGGATTTGTGCTAGGAGAGGAGATTGGGAGGGGGAGACATTTGTGCTAGAAGGGAAAAAAAATTGGGGAGGGGGGGGGAGGATTATGGCTAAGAGAGGGAATTTAGGGGGGGGGATTTGGAGGGGGAAGGAGGATTTATGTTTAGAGGGAAAACTTGAGGGTTAAAGGATTTGAACTAGGAGGGTGGATTTGTGTTAGCAAGGGGGAATTGGGGGGAGGATTTGTGCTAGGAGAGGAGATCGGTGCGTGGCGGGGGATTTGTAGCAAAAGGGGAAATTTGGGGGGGGGGTTAGTGCTAGAAGAGGGGATATTGGGGGGGGGGGTTTGTGCAAGGAGATTTGGGGGGATTTGTGCTAGAAGAAGTTGGGAAGGGGAAATTTGGAGGGGGGGGGGTTAGTGCTAGAAGGATGGATTTGTGTTACCAAGGGGGATTTGGGGTTGTTGTGCCAGGAAAGGTGCTAGAAGGTGTGTGGGGGGTGGGGTTAGTGCTAGGAGAGGGGATCTGGGGGTAGATATGAAGGATGTGTGCTTAGAGGGGAAATTTGAGGGATAGAGGATTTGTACTAGGAAGGTGGATTTGTGTTAGCAAAGGGGAATGGGGGGGGCGGGGATTTGTGCTAGGAGAGGAGATTGGGAGGGGGAGGCATTTGTGCTAGAGGGGAAAAAATTAGGGGGGATTATGGCTAAGAGAGGGAATTTAGGAGGGGATTTGGAGGGGGAGGAGGATTTATGTTTAGAGGGAAAGCTTGAGGGTTAGAGGATTTGTGCTCGGAGAGGAGATTGGAGAGTGGTGTGAGATTCGTAGTAGAAGGGGAAATTTGGGGGGGGGGGATTTGTGCTAGAAGGGTCAATTTGTGTTACCAAGGGGGATTTGGGGTTGTTGTGCCAGGAAAGGTGCTAGAAGGGACAATTTTGTTTGTGTATGTGTGTGTGTGGGGGGGGGGGGGGATTAGTGCTAGGAGAGGGGATCTGGGGGTAGATATGAAGGATTTATGCTTAGAGGGGAAATTTGAGGGGAAGAGGATTGGTGCTAGGAGGGTGGATTTGTGTTAGCAAAGGGGAATTGGGGGGGGGGGGATTTGTGCTAGAAGGGAAAAAAAAAATTTGGGGAAGGGGGGGGGGATTATGGCTAATGCCCCATACACACAATCGTTTTTCATGCCGTTAAAAATGCCATTTTTAAAAATGGCCATTAAAAATGATTGTGTGTGGGCTCCAGAGCATTTTTAACGACGTGAAAAACGGACATTAAAAATTTCGAACATGCTCTCTTTTTTCACGTCGTTTTTCATGTCGTTTTTTTTAACGACGTGAAAAACGATAGTGTGTATGCTTTAACGACGTGAAAAAAAACGCGCATGCTCAGAATCAAGTATGAGACGGGAGCGCTCGTTCTGGTAAAACTAGCGTTCGTAATGGAGATAGCACATTCGTCACGCAGTAACGGACTGAAAAGCACGAGGCTGAAAAGCGCGAATCGTCGCTCAACAAACTTTACTAACATGAAGGGTGGCGCCATTCGAGCGGAACTTCCCCTTTATAGTGCCGTCGTACGTGTTGTACGTCACTGCGCTTTGCTTGATCGTTTTTTAAAATGATCGTGTGTACGCAAGACAGGCTTGAGAGGAAACATGAAAAAAAACTACGTGAAAAACGGCAAGAAAAAAAAATGACAAGAAAAACGATCGTGTGTAAGAGAGGGAATTTAGGGGGGGGGATTTGGAGGGGGGTGGAGGATTTATGTTTAGAGGGAAAACTTAAGGGTTAAAGGATTTTTACTAGGAGGGTGGATTTGTGTTAGCAAGGGGGAATTGAGGGGGGGGGATTTGTGCTAGGAGAGGAGATTGGAGAGTGGTGGGGGATCTGTAGCAGAAGGGGAAATTTGGGGGGGGGGGGTTAGTGCTAGAAGAGGGGATATTGGGGGGGGGGTTTGCAAGGAGATTTGGGGGGATTTGTTCAAAGAGAGGGGATTTGAGGGGGATTTGTGCTAGAAGAAGAAGTTGGGGGGGGGGGATTATGGCTAAGAGAGGGAATTTAGGGGGGGATTTGGAGGGGGAATGAGTATTTATGTTTAGAGGGAAAACTTGAGGGTTAGAGGATTTGTACTAGGAGGAGGAATTTGTGTTAGCAAGGGGGAATTGGGGGGGGGCGGGATTTGTGCTAGGAGAGGAGATTGGAGAGTGGTGGGGGATTTGCAGCAGAAGGGGAAATTTGGGGGGGGGGGGTTAGTGCTAGAAGAGGGTATATTGGGGGGGGGGAATTGTGCAAGGAGATTTGGGGGGGATTTGTTCAAGGAGAGGGGATTTGAGGGGGATTTGTGCTAGAAGAAGAAGTTGGGGGGGATTAGTGCTAAGAGAGAGAGGTTTTGCGGAGGGGGGGGGAGTTGGAGGGAGATGGAGGATTTATGCTCAGAGGGGAAATTTCAGTGTCCTCCACCTCTCTCTGTCAATCCCTTTATTGGTTACCATTCAGCGTCCACTACTTTCTTTGCCAATCCCTCCACTGGCTTTCATTCTGTGCCCACCACCCCTCCTGGCCAATGCCTCCACTGACCTCCATTCAGTATCTTCCACCGCTCTCTGCCAACCCCTCCCCTGTCTTCCACTCAATGTCCACAACCCCTTTTTCCAATCTCTCCATTGGCTTCCACTCAGTGTCCACCAACCCTCCTGGCCAATCCCTCCATTTACCTCTATTCAATGTCTTCCACCCTGCACAAACTGTTGGTTCTATATAAATACTGTATTATAATAAAATAGTAGATCGATGGTGTCACGCCCTGGCTCTTTCAAGTGGCGTTGGCCCTAGGAATGTGAAGGCACCATCAAGTGGGAGGTCAATGGGACACAGCTCAAGGAACCCCAGCAACCTCTGGAGGAACCCTAGTTGAGAATGGCTGTTTTAAGGAATGCTAGCCAATATGTTTCATGGGCTTAACCCTCTTCATCAGGGCTCTCGTAGGTGTCAGGGATAAGCCCCCGAAACAGGTTGGTTATCCTTCTTTTACTTTTACGACAAATAATAATTGAATTGGACTCTTAGTGCCCGTTCACACTACCGCGACTTGGGATCCGACTTGTGTCGCCCCCAAGTTGCCCCATTTCGCGCGACATGAGAAATTACATTCAAGTGAATGAGAGCCGTCTTAATGCACACTACTGAAGTCGCTCCGACTTCAGAAAAGGTTCCTGCACTACTTCAAGGCGACTTGTACCCATTGATTTCAATGGAAGTCGCCTCCAAAGTTGGATCCCCTGTTAAACTGAAGCAACTTTACAGGAAGAGAAAAATAGTTTTCTCAGGCAAACCCCTCCCTCCCACAGAGCTGATTATTCTTTGATTGGCCACTGGCAAAGTCGCCTGTCCTGGAGGCGACTTGAAGTTGCGTTGTAAGTCGCTCCAAGTCGCCTCGCAAAGTCGCACTGGACGTCGTGTTGCCCCTGTGTGAACCGACAGTGGCGTTGCTAATGGGGTGCGGGGGGTGCAGGCCGCACCAGGGTGACACCCACCAGAGGGGTGACACCTGTGGACAGTGCAGCGCTAACACTGCATAGGCGCATACCCCTACACTGACCTTCTCTCACCACGGAACGAACCCAAGCCGCCTCCCTCTGAGGGGGGTCTGCACTGGGGAAGGGGGGTGTCTGCACTGAGGGGGGTCTGCACTGGGGAAGGGGGGTGTCTGCACTGATGGGGGGTCTGCACTGGGGAAGGGGGTGTCTGCACTGAGGGGGGTCTGCACTGGGGAATGGGGGTGTCTGCACTGAGGGGGGTCTACACTGGGGAAGGGGGGTGTCTGCACTGAAGGGGGTCTGCACTGGGGAAGGGGGGTGTCTGCACTGAAGGGGGCCTGCACTGGGGAAGGGGGGTGTCTGCACTGAGGGGGTCTGCACTGGGGAAGGGGGGAGTCTGCACTGAAGGGGGGTCTGCATTGGGGAAGGGTGGTGTCTGCATTGAAGGGGGGTCTGCATTGGGGAAGGTGGGTGTCTGCACTGAAGGGGGTCTGCACTGGGGAAGGGGGTGTCTGCACTGAAAGGGGTCTGCATTGGGGAAGGGGGGTGTCTGCACTGAAGGGGGTCTGCACTGGGGAAGGGGGTGTCTGCACTGAAGGGGGGTCTGCACTGGGGAAGGGGGTGTCTGCACTGAGGGGGGGTCTGCATTGGGGAAGGGGGGTGTCTGCACTGAAGGGGGTCTGCACTGGGGAAGGGGGGTGTCTGCACTGAAGGGGGCCTGCACTGGGGAAGGGGGGTGTCTGCACTGAGGGGGTCTGCACTGGGGAAGGGGGGTGTCTGCACTGAAGGGGGGGTCTGCATTGGGGAAGGGGGGTGTCTGCACTGAAGGGGGGGTCTGCATTGGGGAAGGGGGGTGTCTGCACTGAAGGGGGTCTGCACTGGGGAAGGGGGTGTCTGCACTGAAGGGGGGTCTGCATTGGGGAAGGGGGGTGTCTGCACTGAAGGGGGTCTGCACTGGGGAAGGGGGTGTCTGCACTGAAGGGGGATCTGAACTGGGGAAGGGGGGTGTCTGCACTGAGGGGGGTCTGCACTGGGGAAGGGGGGTCTGCACTGGGGAAGGGGGGTGTCTGCACTGAGGGGGGAGAGGTCTATACTGATGGAGGGGGGGTCTATACTTAGTGGGGGATCTATACTGAAAGAGGGGGGTCTGTACTGAGGGGGGACTACAGTTGATGGAGGGGGGGGGGTGACACCAATTTTTTCGCACTGGGGGACACTAACACTAGTGACGCCGCTGTGAACCGGCACTTAACCGCAAATCTGGCTCTCTCTTCATACTACTAAACAGTAAACATCATGGCAATTGGCAAAGATTAATTTTTTTTTTTTTTTTATTGAAGCGAAAATTATGAACGTCAAGACATCTTTTCATCATGTTTATGTTATTCTAAGCCGTGTTTACCGCGTTTTTTTTTTTTTATTGTTGGTAAATTTTACTTCTCATGTGTTTGCTTTTCAAAGTTGATGACATTTTGGATCGCTGGATGAAAAATGGGGCCACTGTATCCCTATGTGTGAAAGTGCGTTTATGACTAAAACAAACTCGTAATTTGGTAAATTAGCAAGGAAAGCTTTGGTGCTAAGTGAGAAGGAAGTCTGCAACGGCGAGGAGGTTGGGAGTCGGGTGGTGGTGGTGGTGGTGGGGGGGGGGGGGTGGATGTTGAATGTCTAAGTGACAATGCAGCCCAATGCAGCCAAAACTTCAGACCTTTCACTTCTAATATTCAGCGGCCTTTATGCAGCTTTCCAGGAGCAGCGGCAATGTGTACCGTGTTATAGGAGGTATGAAAAGAGCTTTATCATAGATGGGGGGTGTAAGAGACCTACTGGGCGATCCAACCGAGGATAAACAAATATCCAAAAGTGAAATAACAAGCAGAGTAAGTGGTGATAGTTATATTTTTTTTGCAGCATACAGGATGAAAAATCTACTAATTTTACCAAAATGCTGATTGCATAAATAAAGGAGTAACTCAATACCAATAATCCGAGCATCTCAAGTCCGAAGCCCAAGTTTTTTTTTTTTTTTCTAAGTTTGGATAGAATATGGAATGTGTAACCTCTTCCAGTCTCACACCTGTATACCCCTTATCGACCAACGCAAAATGTTAAATTTTCACTAGGCTTGTGCAATTCGTTTCGTAACGAATCAAAATTCGTACGAATTTAGCAACTTTCGGACATTCGGAAGCATTCGAATTTACGAACAAAGCAATTACGAATAAAACCGAATCCGAAATAAATGATATCGCAAATAGCGAATGCCCGTATGCCTTCGTAGTAAAAGGGGGGGGGCGCTATCTATATAAAACAACCCCCCTTTTACTATGAACACTACCAATTATCTACCATTGGACTACAATGAGGTGAGACTGATTGGGAAAGTTTTCCCTTCTCCCTCTCTGTATTCTATATTTCTTATTACCAATATACCAATTTGATTATTTTATCTTTATATTTTTATTATAGATTCAATTAGCATCAGCTCCTGATGATTGGTATATAACCATGAAACGCGTAGAGATTTCTATGATGTCACAGTTCCATGATTCGTACCCTTTTATAACCCATCATAATGCATCTATCCATCATTGTTTATTATGTTTATACTATTACGGTTGCCATCCTGGTCTGTGTGCCCCATGTCTAGTGTTTTGCATATTATATTGAGATAATCATTATATTGTTACTATTTAATAATTACATTATTAACTATATGATTATGTTATTACTATTCATTATAATGCTCTTTACTATTTCATGATGTATATATGCCTTTTTGCACTAAATAAACAATGTTTACATTGATCGATTCATTTCAAAAGCAGTGTTGCTTCATATAAAGTCCCAATTTCCTCCTGTTTCCAAGTCAGGGATAATGTTGTGGAGAAGTATAAAGCAGGGTTAGGTTATAAAAAAATCTCCCAAGCTCTGAACATCTCACGGAGCTCTGTTCAATCCATCATCGGAAAATGGAAAGAGTATGGCACCACTGCAAACCTACCAAGACATGGCCGTCCACCTAAACTGACCGGGCCGGGCAAGGAGAGCATTCATCAGAGAAGCAGCCAAGAGGTCCATGGTAACTCTGGAGGAGCTGCAGAGATCCACAGCTCAGGTGGGAGAATCTGTCCACAGGACAACTATTATGCCCCATACACACGATCGGATTTTCCGTCGGAATAAACTCCGACGGGTTTTTCCGACCGAATTCCGCTCATGCTGTCTTGCATACACACGGTCACACCAAATTCCGCCCGTCAAGAACGCAGTGACGTACAACACTACGACGAGCCGAGAAAAATGAAGTTCAATGATTCCGAGCATGCGTCGAATTGATTCCGAGCATGCGTGGTTTTTAGTCCGTCGGAATTGCATCCAGACGAATGGAATTTCCGATAGGATTTTTTTTTCCGTCGGGGAAAAAAAGGGAACATGTTCTCTATCTAAGTCCTTTGGAATTTCCGAGGGAAAAAGTCCAATGGGGCGCACACACGGTCGGAATATCCGATGAAAAAATCCCATCTGACTTTTTCCATCGGAAATTCCGACCATGTGTACCATTGGACTCATGCCGCGTACACACGACCGCTTTTCTCGACGAGAAAAACGGCATTTTTTCTTTTCGCCGAGAAAAACGATCGTCTGTGGGCTTTATGTCGTTTTTCTCATCGTTTTTTCCAGCATTTTTTTCCGCGGCAGTTTTCCCATAGGGAAACACTGCCGCGGAGCCCACAGATGGTCGTTTTTCTCTTCAAGAGAAAAAATGACGGGAAAAACGACCGTATGTAGGGAACCAAGCGGTTCCCTCGTTTTTCCTGTCATTATTCACGGCGTTTTTTTAACCGCCGTGAATAATGATCGTGTGTACGCGGCATTAGTCGTGCTCTCCACAAATCTGCCCTTTATGGAAGAGTGACAAGAAGAAAGACATTGGAGAAAGAAAGTCTAAAGAAGTCCTGTTTGCAGTTTGTGAGAAGCCATGTGGGGGACACAGCAAACATGGGGGGGACACAGCAAACATGTGGGGGACACAGCAATCATGTGGGAGACACAGCAAATATGTGGGGGACACAGCAAACATGTGGGGTACACAGCAAACATGTGGGGGACACAGCAAACGTGTGGGGGACACAGCAAACGTGTGGGGGACACAGCAACCATGTGGGGGACACAGCAAACATGTGGAAGAAGGTGCTCTGGTCACTTGACACCAACTTTTTGGCCTAAAAGCAAAACGCTATGTGTGGGGAAAACTAACACTGCACATCACCCTGAACACACCATCCCCACCGTGAAACATTGAACCCGATAGAACACCTTTGGGATGTATTAAGCCCCGTACACACGACCGGTTTCCTCTGCAAGAAACGACAAGAAAACTGCTGGCAGATTTTTTTTTGCCGAGAAAACCGGTCGTGTGTATGGTTTCTTGTCGAGAAAACTGCCGGGAATCTTGACGAGAAAAATAGAGAACCTGCTCTTTATTTTCTCTTAAGGATTCTCGTTTTTCTCGTCGGGATTCTCGTCGGCCTGTTTCCCGACGAGAAAGCCGGTCGTGTGTATGCTTTTCCGAGTCTTAAAAAATGGCGCATGCTCAGAATCAAGTGATGAGACGGGAGCGCTCCTTCTGGTAAAACTAGCGTTCGTAATGGAGATAGCACATTCGTCACGCTGTAACGGACTGAAAAGCACGAGGCTGAAAAGCGCGAATCGTCTCTCCCCAAACTTTTTACTAACATGCGGTAACACGAGATCAGCAAAAGCAGCCCAAGGGGTGGCGCCATTGGAATGGAACTTCCCCTTTATAGTGCCGTTGTACGTGTTGTACGTCACCGCGCTTTACAACGACAAGATTTTTGATTGACAGTGTGTATGCAAGGAAAGCTTGACAAGAATCTCGTTGAGAAAACCAACGTTTTTTTTTACGATGGGATTCTCGGTCGTGTGTACAGGGCTTTAGAGTTGAGACTGTGAACCAGGTCTTCTCATCCAACATCAGCTCCTGACCTCACAAATGCTCTTCTGGAAGAATGGTCAAACATTCCCATAGACACCCTCCTAAACCTTGTGGACGGCCTTCCCAGAAGAGGTGAAGCTGTTATAGCTGCAAAGGGTGGGTCAACTCAATATTGAATCCTACGGACTATAAAGCCTCGTACACACGGCCGAGATTCTCGTCAGGAAAAAACCCGTTGTTTTTCCTGACGAGATTCTTGACAAGAGTCTTGTCCCGGCCGAGTGTACACACGTACGATTCAAAAGAACCGCCGTTCTTTTGACTGGCACGAACGCGGTGACGTCATAGACTACGACGAGAATGCGCTCGTCACATGCGATGCCGTCGCCGCCATTTTGCTTTACCCTACCTATGCCTTGGAAGCTACCGCGCATGCGTCAAAGTCATTTTGAGCATGCGCGGGTTTCCATGGAGGCCGGCAAGTATACACACGCTCGGGTTTCTCGTCGGGAAACAGGCCGACAAGAATCCCGACGAGAAAATAGATCTCTATTTTTCTCGTCGAGATTCTGGGCAGATTTCCCGACGAGAAACCTGAAAGCCTCATACACACGCACGGTTTTCTCGGCAAGAAAGCTCTCCCAGCAGTCGTGTCGTGTGTCGTGTGTACGAGGCTTAAGACTGGGATGTCATTAAAGTTCATGTGTGTGTGTAAAGGCAGGCGTCCCAATACTTTTGTTAATATAGTGTATATGGTGTTGGATAGAGTAAAGATTGGTTGAATGGAGGGTGTTGGGTTGGGTGACAACGCTTTGTTCCTGTCTCCCAACTGTTCTCCTGTGTTGTCTCCTTACCTGACCTTCGTGGCAGGATCATCAGGGTTTTTATTTTTTTAAATGTAAATTTAGGGGGTCGCTATGCCCAAATTTAAGGGACGGCCTGGGCAATAGTTTGGCTCAGGTCTTCTAATGTGATACTGGACTCTGCTCTGCTGTGGTGTTGTCTGGTGTACGGTTCCCCTTTGGCCTGTGGGTGTCACTGTTGCCCAGGCCTAGGGCCGAACCTCAGGTGACACAGTGGCGTGATTGGATGTCCTCTCTCGGCTGCCGTGCGGTGGGCGGGGCTTCGCCTGCTGTGCATGCCGAGAGAGGGTATATAAGGGGGAGATGCCATGTTTAGGGGGGAGTGAACGAGAGGAGTGCCGGGGAGTGAGTCACGGGGGGGGGGGGAGAGTGTGCCCCCTGGGGGTGCGTGGACTTGCCGAGGAGTCTCAGGCACCTTTAGCCCGAGGCTACAACGTTCCAGGTAGGCCCAGTACCTTTAACTGGGTCTACAATCAGCATATTGGAGTCCCAGGGTGCCCAGGTGAGGGTACCCGCTCTGACCGAGAGGAAGCCAGGGGAGGATCGGTCCCACAGAGGAGACGAGTGATAGTGGGTCGCTGTCTCAGGAAAGGCCTTGTGACCTGTCAGAGGGAAGGATTCCTTACTCAACAAAGCTAACCCTGTAGAGTGCCCATTGGCATCGTCTGTTCTCTAAATTCTACAGAGGTTTGAGGAAACTTCTGGATTCAGGAATAACAGGATTCTGCTGCTATTGGAGTGTCGTGGAAGTTGGCTGTTTGCAGAGCACACAGCCATTCCACACAAACCTTCTCCCTGTGCTCATAAGCACACACTTCATCTTAATGCAATAATGCATCTTAAGCTAAAATTCACTCACCTTCCATTCATCCCATTCATACAAGTCAAGAGACATCACCACCCTGTCCTTCTCATCTCGTCATCACAGCCTCACTGACTGTCGATGCCCACAAAAGGTTATTTTATTAAACTCTCAGCAGGAAGTGATGTCACAACATGTGACCTCCTCTATAGGAAGTGACCATATAAGGATATAATACAACAAAAGAACCAATCACAGACATGTATACATTCAAATAGACTAGCAGTGACGGGAACCATACAAAAGCTATGGCTCTCAATGGGCCACAATTGTCGTATCGTTATGCTATAGTTCTAGTGGACGCAGATCTGTCCGCTAGGAGTCATTTAATGCCAACGCCAAGAAGTGGCCAAGAAGTGGCCAGTCCCCTGGCGAGGCATAAAACCAGGGGAGGGCTGGGCCAGGGGGCAGGGCGGCAATTGCCTCCCAGGCCGCCCTAACTTATGTTCAAAATGGCCGGCAGCCGCTGCCCGCTACCATTTTCTTTTTTATTCGGGTCTAGGAAGTCGTGCCGGGGGCACAGCCATGGCGGCCGACCACTAGCTGTTGCATTCCGGAAGTTGTAGTCCACGCTCAAGCTTCTGGTAGGTGGAAAACACAGCACCGCAGAGGAAACTACAACTCCCTGGGACCGGATTCTTGGAAGCAGACAGAGGCAGGGCATGCCAGGGAGTCGGGACGCAGGGCTGCAGGGCTGGGCACTGGCTGCAACTTGACCCCAGGATCAGGAGCGTTACCCCCCCAGGAGACCGTGGAGTGCAAAGACCTGCTGAGCTGAGATCGCTGGGGTGAGAGGCCCTGACACATCCCTAGCTGACCCCCCATCTCCCCCCCATACACCCCATGTAACCTGCCCCAGTGATTAGGTTTCATTGATGGGCACTGGAGTTGGCTGCACTGATAAGCACTGGTGAGGCTGCATTGAAAAAAACAGGTGGGCCATCGATGGTGAGCTGATTCGGCGGTTCAGTGGACCACTTGACTGGACTTGCCCCCAAGGCCTAAGGCTACCAGCCCTCCCCTGCATAAAACAAATATCCCTAAAAGGAGCAAACATCGTTGTGTCCACAGGAAGATTTTCCCGCCACCGGTCTTCCACCAACGTCTGCATGTGCGAACACGTTCACATGAGCGCATTACAGCAAAACCGACACTGGGGGACATCTGACAACATACATTAATAACATTTTCCACAACAAGAGAATCTCCTGAACCCGTCCCTGGAGGGGACAAAGTGATAGTACTGTTCGAGCTCCACTCTGGCTGCTAGAACTGTGAGAGGGATCTATCCGGGTGAGCTAAACCCATTCGGGATCGAGTGGCGACGATTGAGTCAAGTGTTGTGTGCCTGAATCTACCTTCTAACTTCGCTAGCTTCTTTCTCTCTTCAATTTCCCGTTAACTGAAGCAAAGGAAAATAAACTATTTGTTGGAGTTGAAGTCGTGTGGACATTGGCCTTCTTTGGAAAGAATATAGATGTTTCCCTACATTCTAGGGACGAGAACCAGTGGAAGGAGCTAACTCGCTGCAGGACCCAAATCTGTGAACACCGCCTGACCTCTGATAAGGAGGACACGGGCTTGTTGCATGGTGTGTCCTACCCCCCCCCCCTGCAGGTGAAGGTAAGCGGGGGCAAAAGGATTGGTGTTCTACATTGATAAAAGCAGAAGGCTGATAAAGACTGAGAATGACTTTGGAAATGGCACTAACATGTTAAAGCTTTTAGTGATTGGGCTTCCATGATCCCAGCCAGCATCCATTTCTGACCTGGAGCCAATGCTTTGCTGAGCACCATTCATAATTGAGGCATTTGGCCTCACACTGCTACTAAATGTGAATTCATCACAGGACAGAGAAGCAAATGCTTAGGCAGAGAGAGAGAGGACTCTTATGCAAGCTATATGTCGTTCTGTTTCATGTCCATCGTTCCAGCCTGAACCCAGGTGGCTTCCAAATGAGGTTGTTTAATATCTGGCAAAGAGCGCAAACTTCTGTTACATCTTCCCAGAGGAGGAGGCAAACCGAGCGTGATTAGTGATGATGAGTCCACGTCGTTCTGCAAACCAGGCCAAGATATCTACCTGCTCTGCCTGGCACCGAACACAAATGTGAGGTTGTCTGAGGACTCGGACGGACTTCAGAATGCTGAATGGTGAATTTATTATATTTGTATATTAGCAAAAGAGTGCTGATGAGCAAGGAGTGTTTTTTGAGATAGAAACTTAATTAAAGAGAGAGAAGAGCATTAATGTGTGTGTGTGGGGGGGGGGGGGGGGGCAGTATGTGCAGAAGAAGAGGGCCAAGTATATAAAAGTGGGCAGTATGTACAGGAGAGGAGTGTGGATGGTGTGACAATGGGTAGTATGTACAGGAGAGGAGTGTGGATGGTGTGACAATGGGTAGTATGTACAGGAGAGGAGTGTGGAGGGTGTGAAAGTGGGTAGTATGTACAGGAGAGGAGTGTGGAGGGTATGACAATGGGTAGTATATAAAGGAGAGGAGTGTGGATGGTATGACAGTGGGCAGTATGTACAGGAGAGGAGTGTGGAGGGTATGACAATGGGTATTATGTACAGGAGAGGAGTGTGGATGGTATGACAGTGGGCAATATGTACAGGAGAGGAGTGTGGAGGGTATGACAGTGGGCAGTATGTACAGGAGAGGAGTGTGAAGGGTATGACAGTGGGCAGTATGTACAGTAGAGGAGTGTGGAGGGTGTGACAATGGGTAGTATGTACAGGAGAGGAGTGTGGAGGGTATGACAATGGGTAGTATGTACAGGAGAGGAGTGTGGATGGTATGACAGTGGGCAATATGTACAGGAGAGGAGTGTGGAGGGTATGACAATGGGTAGTATGTACAGGAGAGGAGTGTGGATGGTATGACAGTGGGCAGTATGTACAGAAGAGGAGTGTGGAGGGTATGACAGTGGGCAGTATGTACAGGAGAGGAGTGTGGAGGGTGTGACAGTGGGCAGTATGTACTGGAGAGGAGTGTAGAGGGCATGACAGTTGTCAGTATGTACAGGAGAGGAGTGTGGAGGGTATGACAGTGGGCAATATGTACAGGAGAGAAGTGTAGAGGGTATGACAGTTGGCAGTATGTACAGGAGAGGAGTGTGAAGGGTATGACAGTGGGCAGTATGTACAGGAGAGGAGTGTGAAATGAATGACAGTGGGCAGTATGTACAGGAGAGGAGTGTAGAGGGTATGACAGTGGGATGGAATGTACAGGAGAGGAGTGTGGGGGGTATGACAGTGGGCGGTATGTACAGGAGAGGAGTGTGGAGGGTATGACAGTGGGCAGTATGTACAGGAGAGGAGTGTGGGGGGTATGACAGTGGGCAGTATGTACAGGAGAGGAGTGTGGAGGGTATGACAGTGGGCAGTATGTACAGGAGAGGAGAGTGGAGGGTATTACAGTATGTACAGGAGAGGAGTGTGGAGGGTGTGACAGTGGGCAGTATGACAGGAGAGAAGTGTAGAGGTATGACAGTTGGCAGTATGTACAGGAGAGGAGTGTGGAGGGTATGACAGTGGGCAGTATGTACAGGAGAGGAGTGTGGAGGGTATGACAGTGGGTGGTATGTACAGGAGAGGAGTGTGGAGGGTATGACAGTGGGCGGCATGTACAGGAGAGGAGTGTGGAGGGTATGACAGTGGGCGGCATGTACAGGAGAGGAGTGTGAAGGGTAGGACAGTGGGCAGTATGTACAGGAGAGGAGTGTGAAATGAATGACAGTGGGCAGTATGTACAGGAGTGGAGTGTAGAGGGTATGACAGTGGGATGGAATGTACAGGAGAGGAGTGTGGGGGGTATGACAGTGGGCAGTATGTACAGGAGAGGAGTGTGGAGGGTATGACAGTGGGCAGTATGTACAGGAGAGGAGTGTGGGGGGTATGACAGTGGGCATTATGTACAGGAGAGGAGTGTGGAGGGTATGACAGTGGGCAGTATGTACAGGAGAGGAGAGTGGAGGGTATTACAGTATGTACAGGAGAGGAGTGTGGAGGGTGTGACAGTGGGCAGTATGTACAGGAGAGGAGTGTAGAGGGTATGACAGTTGGCAGTATGTACAGGAGAGGAGTGTGGAGGGTATGACAGTGGGCAGTAGGTACAGAAGATAAGTGTAGAGGGTATGACAGTTGGCAGTATGTACAGGAGAGGAGTGTGGAGGGTATGACAGTGGGCAGTATGTACAGGAGAGAAGTGTGGAGGGTATGACAGTGGGTGGTATTTACAGGAGAGGAGTGTGGAGGGTATGACAGTGGGCGGCATGTACAGGAAAGGAGTGTGGAGGGTATGACAGTGGGCGGCATGTACAGGAGAGGAGTGTGAAGGGTATGACAGTGGGCAGTATGTACAGGAGAGAAGTGTGGAGGGTATGGCAGTGGGCAGTATGTACAGGAGAGGAGTGTGGAGGGTATGACAGTGGGCAGTATGTACAGGAGAGGAGTGTGGAGGGTATGACAGTGGGCAGTATGTACAGGAGAGGAGTGTGAAGGGTATGACAGTGGGCAGTATGTACAGGAGAGGAGTGTGAAGGGGATGACAGTGGACAGTAAGTACAGGAGAGGAGTGTGAAATGAATGACAGTGGGCAGTATGTACAGGAGAGGAGTGTAGAGGGTATGACAGTGGGATGGAATGTACAGGAGAGGAGTGTGGGGGGTATGACAGTGGGCAGAATGTACAGGAGAGGAGTGTGGAGGGTATGACAGTGGGCAGTATGTACAGGAGACGAGTGTGAAGGGTATGACAGTGGGCAGTATGTACAGGAGAGGAGTATGAAGGGTATGACAGTGGGCAGTATGTACAGGAGAAGGAGTGTGAAAGGTATGACAGTTGGCAGTATGTACAGGAGAGGAGTGTGGAGAGTATGACAGTGGGCAGTATGTACAGGAGAGAAGAGTGGAGAGTATGACAGTGGGCAGTATGTACAGGAGAGGAGTATGAAGGGTATGAGAGTGGGCAGTATGTACAGGAGAAGGAGTGTGAAAGGTATGACAGTGGGCAGTATGTACAGGAGAGGAGTGTGGAGAGTATGACAGTGGGCAGTATGTACAGGAGAGAAGAGTGGAGAGTATGACAGTGGGCAGTATGTACAGGAGAGGAGTATGAAGGGTATGACAGTGGGCAGTATGTACAGGAGAAGGAGTGTGAAAGGTAAGACAGTTGGCAGTATGTACAGGAGAGGAGTGTGGAGAGTATGACAGTGGGCCGTATGTACAGGAGAGGAGTGTGGAGAGTATGACAGTGGGCAGTATGTACAGGAGAGGAGTATGAAGGGTATGACAGTGGGCAGTATGTACAGGAGAAGGAGTGTGAAAGGTATGACAGTGGGCCGTATGTACAGGAGAGGAGAGTGGAGAGTATGACAGTGGGCAGTATGTACTATTCAACATCAGTACTTTGACCTCAAAATGGGCACAGATTCCCAAAGAGACCCTCCAAATTCTGGTGGAAATCCTTCTCAGAAGAGTGGAGGCTGTTATAACCACAACTCCGTATTAATGGCCATGGTTTTGGAATGGGTTGTCCAACAACTTCATGTAGGTGTGATGGCCAAGTATCCATCACACTTTTGGCCATATGGTGTATATTTAACCCCTTTAACAGATATCCAGAAGTCACATTGGGATGTAAAATAATACATAGAGAAAGGGCAATTGCGGAATATCTTATGCTTGTCAGTAGTCAGCGATTCTCAGTTTTACGTATTACCACCAGCCCTTCTTATCTGTACAGATAATCATATGTAGATAGAAATCCACCTTGACTTGGGATATTGACATCACCCGCTCCAGAAGTTCTGATGAAGCAGAGCTGTCTATCACCGCTGTTCATTTCGGAGTCTCTTCCAATTATAGGCTGCATGAAACTGCTATGTTTGACAGCAGTCATCCCCAAGAGGTTATTCAGAAGCCACAAACAGAAAAGTTACAGAGTACTTCAGTAAAGACCTCCGTTACACATACAGCTTATTACTTGTCTTTCAATAGGAGATATTTACAGCAATTTATGGCAAATGAGAGCCAGGTAGTACATTATCGCAGAAGGAAAGTCAAGCTGAGTGGCAAATGATAATGCTGAAGTCCCTCATTTCACAGTCAATTTAAAGCAGAGGTCCACCCTAAAATTAAACTTCATTTTAATAGCTTCCCTGTAATCTAAAATAAAACTTTTTGTCCCCAAAATTTTTTTTCTTGCCTGCAAATTGCTGTTACTAGGCAGATTTGCTAATCTACCTAGTTCCTGGACCGTGGTGGGTCTTCTGCCCTTCCTAAGCCGCCTGGCCTCCTGCGAAATGAGTGTCATCATTTCCCAGGAGTCTGTGCGCTTTACTCTGCCGAAAAATCCTGTTATTTCCATGCAGGAAATGACGCGATTAAGGGGGATCACAGCGCCATTTTCAAAAAAGGGCACAAAGCCCTTATCAAACTAACGACGCTACGAGCGCCGTTCTACTGCGCATGCGCAAGATCGAGAGGTGCATGCTGGTTACCCAGCATGCACCTTTCTGAAAAACCAGGAAGACACAGGAACTGGGCTTCACATGCCCACAGCTATGATGGAAACGGCCACAAGATCGCCGAGAGGATATCAGGTAAGTGTTTTCACTGATTTATGTACCGATGGTGATTTTTTCAATATGTTTTAAGGAATATTCACTGTAATTACATTTATATTGCAAAAAAAATAAAGAATTACGCCCGGATGCCCGCTTTAAGCAACTGATAATCAATGTACACTGTAAATCCAACATTTGCAGACACCTGACCATCACACCTATATAAGCTTGTTGGATGTCCCATTCCAAAGCCATGGCCATTAATATGGAGTTTCCCCTTTAGTGGTTAAAACATCCTCCAATTTTCTGGGAAGGCTTCCCATAAGATTTTGGAGGGTGTCTGCGGGAATTGGTGCCCATTTGTGAGGTCGGGTACTGATGTTGAATGAGAAGACCCGGTTCTTCATCAATGTTCTAATTCATCCCAAAAAGGATCCCTAGGAGGCTGTGGATTCATGACCAACACACCTCTTCTGGGAAAACTTTCGACAAGATTTTGGAGAGTGTCTGTGGGAATTAGTACAATTTGTTTGGTCAGGTATTGATGTTGGATGAGAAGACCAGGTTGTGGTCAGGTCTCAGAGCTTGTTGGCTATACCATTCCAAAACCAAACGCATTAATATGGAGTTGGCTCTGTGCAGAACATTACAGTTCCTCCACCCATCACGCCTAGAGGAGCTCCCATTTCAAAACCATGAGCATTATTGTTGAGTTGCTCCTTCCACCCTCCAAGGCTATTAATGTGGAGTTGCCCTCCTTTGTCGCTATAATATCCTCCACTCTTTTGGCAAAGCTTTCCACAAGATATTGGTGAGTCTGTGGGAGTTTGTGCCCATTTGTGAGGTCAGGTACTGATGTTGGATGAGAAGACATGGCTCACAATCAACATTCCAACTCATCCCAAAAGTGTTTAGTGGAGTTGAGGCGAGGGCTCTGCGTAGGGCACGGAGTCCCTTCACACAAAAAGTGGTCAAAACCATGTCTTTATGGAGCTGGCTTTCTACACAGGGGAGAAATCATGCTGGAACAGGAAAGGGTCTTCCCCAAACTGTTACCACAAGGTTCAAAGAGCACAATTGTCTACAACAGGAGTCTCCAAACATGCTAAACAAAGGGCCGGTTTATTGTCCTTCAGACTCTTGGAGGGCCGGACTTTGGCCAGTGGGGGGGTGGAAATTTTCCTAGCATCAGTGGGACTAAACATATGGTATTAGAGGGAGAAATAGTGCCCCATCATTGGTATCATAGGGAGAAATAGTGCCCCATTAGTGGTGTCAGTGGGAGAAATGGTGCTCCACTGTCAGTGTCAGATGTCAGAATAGTGTCTAGTATCAGTGGGAGGGATACTGCCCGAAGGGCCAGATAAAGGCAAGCAAAGAGCTGCATCCGGCCCTCGGGCCGCAGTTTGGAGACCACTGGTCTACAATGTCATTGCCATTGAAAGAGGACCTTATACAGTGAAAGCTTTGTCCCCCAAAGAGCCAAGCAGATGGTTAAGGACTAGTCCTTTGCATTTCCTGTAGGCTCCCCACAGCTGATTTAACCCCCAGGGTTGACATACCATGCCTCGTTACCATGTGGAGGTGGCCATCTTGGTAGAGGAGCAGGGCTCCACTTTCTAATGACATATCTGGTGACTGGGGTGGTGGATGAACAGTGAAGAATCAGTATAAGAGGTGATACCTATTTTGAGAAATAGGTGGACGCAGGGCTCTCCTGGGTGGATAACCACCATACCCCCCCCCCCACAGCCCACTATGTCCTGAATATGTCCCACTGCTCATCAGTGTAATTGGCCTCTTAAAGTCCACCCTTCGATTGACGCTGGTAAATTTGGAGATGAAGAGTTCCAATGAGCCAATACATTTTGCTGCCCAAAAGTTTATTTCAGGCAATGGGTCTCTTTCTTTCAAACTAAAGTGTGGGAGGAAGATTTAGCCTAGCACATTGACAGTGTGGGGAATAAGGATATATGCAAATGTGGCAGGCTATGTCCCACAAATGTAGGGCTGTTAAAAATGTCTGCTGGTAAGCCCTCTAACCTGGGGGCAACGGTGCCATTTTATAATGGTTAAGCAGAGGGAGGGGTGGAGGAAGCACAGCTCCACAAAATGAATAATGCAGAGGCGGGGAGATCCTTGCACTGCATTTCTTCAGGTACAGCTGCAGCTTCACCAAGGAGCACAGTGAGCAGCACAGAAGTCAAACTAACCACCAGTATTGCTTGTGATCTCCCTGGAACTGATCCTCTCCCTGTTAGTAATCTACAATGCCTTGTTCTATGTTGTCTCTCTGTGGAGGTAGCCATCTCAGTAAAGGAGCAGGGTCCTGCTTTGTCATATCAGAGCTGCACCACTCATGACTGGTGGGGTAATGATAAAGAGGTGGAGAAAGCAGAGATCCACAGAATGCATAAAGCAGAAGCAGGGATATACTTGCAATGCAGGTCCTCAGGTACAGCTTCCTTTCCAGCAAGGAGAACAGTTAGCAGTACAGTAGTAGGACTTAGCCATCAGTTATGCTTGTGGTCGGTCTACAGCTGGTTATTTCCCTGTTGCTGACCTACATTGCCTTGTTCTGCTCTGGGTTTCTGTGCGGAGGTGGCCACCTTGGTAGAGGAGCAGGGCTTTGCTTCCTCATGTCAGAGCTGCCCCCAACCCATGACTGGCGGGGTAATGACAGATCAACTGAATGAATAAAGCAGATACAGCAAGATCCTTGGACTGCAGGTCCTCAGGTACATGCATACCTCCCAACTTTTTGAGATGGGAATGAGGGACACCTTTCAGCAAAAGCATACAGGCATAGGACACACCCCTTGCCACGCCCCCTTAAAGGAGAATTGTATAAAAAAACAAGATTGGTTAAACCCACAAGTGCTATTTTTACCACTACTATTCCTTTATTTTGGCTTTTGGAATTTACAAATGAAGCAATTTAGAATTTGGATGAAAGGTTTAGCACTGGGAAACACTTTCTGATAGATAAAAAGTGCATTTTATATACATCTATATAGATCAGACCAAAATGAGGGACAAATGAGGGGGAATGAGGGACAGAGGGACATTACGCCAAATCAGGGACAGTCCCTCGAAATCAGGGACATTTGGGAGCTATGTACATGCTCCTATCCAGCAAGGAGCACAGTGAGCAGTACAGAAGTAGGACTTAGCCACCATATGTTGTGGTCTCTCTACAACCGATCCTTTCCCTGTTACTAACTTACAATGGAGGATAGTGTAGTGATCGTAGTATAGTGGTTTCCAGTTGATAATTGATGTTTAGTTATTAGTATGATGATATAAGTTATGTTCCGCAGCATCACCCAAGTTCTCCAGAGAATGCACTTTATTGACTTCCAATACAGAACAAAGTCCAATACTTGCACAGATGACAACTAATCCAATCAGAGTATATATATATTTCAGAGTCCCACATCTCCTAGATAGGGTTGCCACCTTTTCATCAAGCCAAACCCGAACACTGCAATTTTTTTGTAGTACACGCTATAGGATTGTAAAATACCTGGGACACCTTTTGAGTTACCCAAAGAGAGTAGTAATGAGGTGTGCTACAATGAACAGTGGCTGTGGCCAAATTGTATTAACAGTGGGGGGACTTAAAGGGGCTTAGTTAAATAAAACTAAAGCATTCGTGTACCCATAACATTTTATTTGATTAATAAAAGAATTGCCAGTTAAAATATGAAACTAGCCTACCTTAAAAGTGGACACTGTCAGCCAGTAGGGCAGTGGACGGTGTCAGTAGAGCAGTGGACGGTGTCAGTAGGGCAGTGGACGGTGTCAGTAGGGCAGTGGATGGTCAGTAGGGCAGTGGACGGTGTCAGTAGGGCAGTGGACGGTGTCAGTAGGGCAGTGGACGGTGTCAGTAGGGCAGTGGACGGTGTCAGTAGGGCAGTGGACGGTGTCAGTAGAGCAGTGGACGGTGTCTGTAGAGCAGTGGACGGTGTCAGTAGGGCAGTGGACGGTGTCAGTAGGGCAGTGGATGGTGTCAGTAGGGCAGTGGACAGTGTCAGTAGGGAAGTGGACGGTGTCAGTAGAGCAGTGGACGGTGTCAGTAGAGCAGTGGACGGTGTCAGTAGAGCAGTGTACCTCAATCCAAAAACCTGAATCAGCTCTACTGAACCCAACCCCATACAAACTGTTCACAAAGTGGCACTGTACAATCTACAACCCTTTCAAGCACCTTTTAATTACAAAAAAAATCCAAAAAAATTCAAAAGCAATCCACAGGCACCCACAAATAGAGAAGAAAATATTGTGCCTCCCCAATAGAGACCTCCATTACAGCGAGACAAAAAAAACCTTACCTTCCAGGAGCCGCTGTAAAGATGTGTGTGTGAACCTGTTAGGGGGCAGTGTCTGTAATATCATGCTTTCTTCTGCAAAAGCATCCCTGGTTGCTAGGACACCAGTCCAGTGGCCCTCCATTCACTGTCTCTGGTGGCATCGGCGCAGGCGGCTGGGTTGGGGAGAGAGAGCGCACAGACTGACAGTGCAGCATGACCCGGCTGCAGGACATTAGCCCCGCTGGAGCGGGGGAAGAAAGGGGGGGTTTGCATGCTGTTTGGGGGGGTAGCTGACAGAGGAGGGGGTGGCTTACAGAGAGGTGGCTTACAGAGAGGTGCGGGCTGACAGAGGAGGGGGGTTGCTGACAGGGAGAGTTGCTGACATAGAGGGGGCTGACAGGGGGGTTGCTGACATAGAGGGGGGCTTGCTGATAGAGGAGGGGGGTTGCTGACAGAGAGGGGGCTGACAGGGAGGGTTGCTGACATAGAGGGGGCTGACAGGGGGGGTTGCTGATATAGAGGGGGCTGACAGGGGGGGGTTGTTGACATAGAGGGGGCTTGCTGATAGAGGAGGGGGGTTGCTGACAGAGAGGGGGGCTGACAGGGGGTTTGCTGACAGAGAGGGGGGCTGACAGAGAGGTGGCTGACAGAGAGGGGGCTGACAAGGGGGGGTTTGCTGACATAGAGGGGGCTGACAGGGGGGGTTGCTGACATAGAGGGGGGCTTGCTGATAGAGGAGGGGGGTTGCTGACAGAGAGGGGGGCTGACAGGGGGGTTGCTGACAGAGAGGGGGGCTGACAGAGAGGTGGCTGACAGAGAGCGGGGCTGACAGAGAGGGGGCTGACAGGGGGGGTTGCTGACGGGGGGTTGCTGATAGAAGGGGGGTTGCTGACAGAGAGGGGGGAGTTGCTGACAGAGAGGGGGGCTGACAGGGGGGTTGCTAACAGAGAGGGGGGAGTTGCTGACAGAGAGGGGGGCTGACAACAGGGGGGCTGACGACAGGGGGGGGGCTGACGACGGGGGGCTGACAGGTGGGGTTGCTGACAAAGAGGGGGTTGCTGACACAGAGGGGGGAGTTGCTGACAGAAAGGGGGGCTGACGGGGGGTTGCTGATAGAGGGGGGCTGACAGGGGGGTTGGGGTTGCTGATAGAAGGGGGTTGCTGACAGAGAGGGAGGAGTTGCTGACAGAGAGGGGGGCTGACAGGGGGGTTTCTGACAAAGAGGGGGCTGACAGGGGGGTTGCTGATAGAAGGGGGGTTGCTGACAGGGGGGTCGCTGACAGGGGGGGTTGCTGATAGAAGGGGGATTGCTGACAGAGAGGGGGGAGTTGCTGACAGAGAGGGGGGCTGACAGGGGGGTTGCTAACAGAGAGGGGGGAGTTGCTGACAGAGAGGGGGGCTGATGACAGGGGGGGCTGACGACAGGGGGGGCTGACAGGGGGGGTTGCTGATAGAAGGGGGGTTGCTGACAGGGGGGGTTGCTGACACAGAGGGGGGAGTTGCTGACAGAAAGAGGGGCTGACGGGGGGTTGCTGATAGAGGGGGGCTGACAGGGGGGTTGCTGATAGAAGGGGGGATTGCTGACAGGGGGGTTGCTGATAGAAGGGGGGTTGCTGACACAGAGGGGGGAGTTGCTGACAGAGAGGGGGGCTGACAGGGGGGGTTGCTGATAGAGAGGGGGGCTGACAGGGGGGATGGCTTACAGAGAAGGGCAGGCTGACAGAGGGTGGTGGCTTATAGAGAGGGGCGGGCTGGCAGAAGGTGGGGGCTTACAGACGGGCGGGTGGAAGAGCGGATGGCAGAGAGACCTCACCTCAGTCAGGAGAAACAGCGCGCCAGGCAGGGAGGCGGGACTCCGAGCGGCTGCGATCACCCACAGCCCAGCCCCGCCTCCACATGTGACCATTTACCAGCTCCACTAGGCCAATCACAGACCGGAGCGCGGCACGCACATGACTCATTCAGCCAGTCACAGGGCGCCCGCTACCCACTGCCCAGCTCTGGCAGTGTATATTGATGGCGGCAGGCCCGGGAATCGATGCGCTGCTCTAGATGTTGCGGCCGGGGCCACAGGACAGTTGAACAGTTGCTGTATGTGTCCGGGTTTCAGGCGGGTTGAAACTCTGGCACATGTGTCAAAAACCGGACTGTCCGGGTCAAAACCGGACAGGTGGCAACCCTACTCCTAGATCATATTCTAGATCTGTGCTTTCCTATCCATGCAGAGTGACAAGACTGACCTACTGACTGCCAGCTTGAATGTCTCAAATACTGGTCTGACACTGGGGGGGGGGGGGTGTTCTGCCAGGTCAACCAAATATTCCCATGAATGAATACCCCCTCAAGTCTAATTACCATCTAAACAATGTCCCCTTTGAACTGTTCAATTAAGTTAACAGGCCACCTCACACACCTAGGTAGACTTGCATAAGATTAGAACATCAGAGTCATTATCTGTCCCCTCTGATAAACCTTGTTTGGCCACTAACACCTTTTGGTCAACAAAAAACACCATTTGATGTGCGTAACTAGAATGCCTGTATGTGACACAAATATATTGTGCCATATATATAACACAATATATAATACATACACCTATATAATATTACATATATGTTATTATATATAATATTACAACATATAGTAGTGCAGCGCTACGTGTTGACCAATAAAAACAGGAATATATTCCAAATGTGACCATAAATAAACACAAGGAAGGGGCAGGCTGGAAAGGCTTTGGCCTTTCCAGCCTGCCCCTTCCTTGTGTTTATTTATGGTCACATTTTGAAATATATTCCTGTTTTTATCGGTCTATACGTAGCGCTGCACTACTATCCTCCATTTTGTTTGAATTTGTCACATTCCAGTGTAGCTGCTTCACTTCCCTCTGTAGGGTGGTTATTATTCACATGTTTTTTTGGGTAGCGCATTTATTTTCCTTTTTACTAACTTACAATGCCTTGTTCTGCACTGGCTATTCGTGGAGGTGACCATCTTGATAGAGGAGCAGGGCTTTGTTTCCTCATGTCAGAGCTGTCCCTCTCATAACTAGTGGGGGTAATGATGAAGAGGTGGAGGAAGAAAAGACCCACAGAATGTATGAAGCAGAAGCAGGGAGATCTTTGCACTGCAAGTCCTCAGGTACAGTTTCCTTTCCAGCAAGGAGAACAATGAGCAGAACAGTAGTGACATTAGAAATTTTACTCCATATCTCCTGAGAGATTACTTATAATTTACTTTAAGGAGGAATTCAAGATTAAAATAAAAAATTTTCAGGGTACTGATTAGCAAAAATTAACATTTCTATAACATAGTAAATCTTCACTTTTTGAGCATGGTCAAATACAATAACTTTCAATCCTTTTTTACGTTGTAAGTGTTTATTTGTATCAAGGTATCCCAAAAAACCTGTGGCAAAAAATTAGGATCCAGAGATGGAAAAGAACAAACACAATTCTTTAAATTTGTTAAAATATCCTAAAACAGGCCTTTAAGTTTCTCAAGACTAAATTTATTTGTGTAAGTACAGCCTTATTTTGTGCCTAACTCCATCTCCTTCTTTCTAAACACGGTGGTCCTGCCACAGTCTCCATCCTTCCAATATAATGATTAATGAGCCCTCTAATCAGATCAATCCATTTAATTACGGGCAGATATAAGTTATGCAGGTACCATGGCTAATAAGACTTTGTTTTCCTTACCTACATTTAATTAGCACAAAATTTGTAAATTCAGAGTAAGTAATTAAAGGAATGCACTGGCAACCTGACAACTCTGCTTTTTAATTACTGAAAAAATGAAGGCTGTACACCTAGCGAAAGTCAAAATTAAGCTGAAACAATTTTTCACTTTTAGATTGATGAAGGAAGGTGTAGAGCTACCGTTACGTTTTACTGGTGGTTGTGTCCATATTCAGAAGGTATCCTCTTTCTGTTCAGGTGACCATCTTGGCACTTACAGGCACTGGGAAATGATGGGAAATGTCACAAACGTGGTCAGTGGAAGATAGAATTTCTCAGTGTTATCGTTCAATTGGGGACAGAATGTTGGTGGGAGAAAAGGGTTGCCTGTCAGGGGAAGTAGAATGTCCCAATGTTGGGCATCAGTGGAAAAGAGAACACCAAGGTTTGGTGATTAGTAGAAAAGAGAATGTCCCAGAGTTAGCGATCAGTAGAAGGAAGAATGACAGTGTTGTTGATCAGTGAGAGGAAGAATGCCCCAAGGTTGGAGACCAGTAGGAGAAAAAAATATCCCAGTGTTGGTGGTCAGTAGAGAAAGAATGTCCCAGTGTTGCTGGTCAATGGGGGGACAAAATGTCCCAGTGTTGCTGGTCAGCGAGAGGAAGAAAGCCCCAGGGTTAAGGGTCAGGGATGGAAACATTTCCTAGTGTTGGTAATTAGTGGGAGGAAGAATTCTCCAGTGCTGGTGGTCAGTGGGGGACAGAATCTCCCAGTGTTGGTGGTCAATGGAAGACAGAATGTCCCAGTGTTGGTGGTCAATGGAAGCAGAGGCGGCTCTAGGCTTTGTGAGGCCTTAGGCAAAACTTAGACATGAGGCCCCACTCACGCCCATAATGGGAAAAATAATTCAAACAAGAAAAATGGCTGCAGAAAATGCACGGATCTAGCACACAGGTGATCAGCACCACTTCCAGGGCACCCTCCTCACCCATCAGACATATTTAGCCAATGCAAGAGGGGGGAGAGAGGGGGAGGTGAAAAAGAGAGAGGGGTAATAGAGAGATCCGATGATGCCGACATTAGTATTGATCACAGTCAAATTAGGCGGCTGTGAGGCCCCTGTGAGTGCGAGGCCTTAGGTGACCGCCTAACTTGCCTAATTAGAGAGCCGCCTCTGAATGGAAGACAGAATGTCCCAGTGTTGGTGGTCAAGAGAGAAAGAATGCCCCAGGGTTAGTGGTCAAGGGAGGAAGAATGCTCTAGTGTTAGTGGTCAAGGAAGGAAGAATGCCCCAGGGTTAGTGGTCAAGGGAGGAAGAATGCTCCAGTGTTGGGGGTCAGTGAAAGGGAGAATGCCCCAAGGTTGGTGATCAGTGGAAGTAAGAAAGTCAAAATGTTGGTGATCAGTGAGAGGAAGACTGTCCCAATTTGGAGATCAGTAGAAGGAAGAATGTCCCAATGTCAGTGGTCAATAGAGAAAAAATATCCTAATGTAGGTGGTCAGTGGGAGGAATAATACCCCAGTGTTGGAGATCTGTAGGAGGAAGAATGTCCCAGGGTTGGCAATCAGTGGGAAGAAGAAGGCCCCAGGGATGTTGGTCAGTCGGTGAAATATCCCCCAGGTAACTCCTGCTTCCCCCACCCCCACCCATGGCAGATACTGTCAGGTAGAGGGGAGGTTGATCAGCGAATGGAAGTTTCCCCTTCCTGTTACTGACCCAACATTTAAAGCATCATTCCTGGGTCCCGGTCCCATTCACTTTCCCCAGTGCACTCCATTAGCTTCATTGGGGGACAGGTGAGACTAAAAGACCCCTTATGTCTCATTAAAAAGTACGTAATAACAATGAACTGCCACTATTTTATTCTCTAGGGCAGGGGTATCCAAACTTTTTAAACAAAAGTCAAGCTTACCGTCCTTTAGACTTCAAGGGGGCTGGACTGTGGCCAGTGAGAGTAGAAAATGCCCCGGCATCAATAAGAGTAAACAATGCTCTATAAGGTATCAGTGGGCGGAATAGTGCCCCATCATTGGTGTCAGTGGGAGGAATAGTGCCCCATCATTGGTATCAGTGGGCGGAATAGTGCCCCATCATTGGTGTAAGTGGGAGGAATAGTGCCCCATCATTGGTATCAGTGGGAGGAATAGTGCCCCAAGGGCTGTATAAAGGCAAGCAAAGGGCCACATCTGACCCCCCGGGCCACAGTTTGGAGATCACTGCTCTAGGGTGTCTGCTTTTAGAAAACATATAATATTTGGTTGTTTTACGTAATCTTGAGGCCAAAAAACACAAGAACGGATCCGGCAGTGAAAGGGTTAAAGACCATGCTGGAATTTGTTGTACCACAGACAGGTCGACGTCTGGTCTTTGAGAAACGTCTAATATCCCGCGCCTCCCCGAAAGAAGTCACCATAAATCAGAGGCGAAGGTGTGAAGAGGCACCTCGTTCCGAATTCCTCAGTAATTGTAACCCAGACAGCTGAAATAAAAATGGAAGTGACATTGACTTTGTAGCAAAATAGGTCTTAGCATGTTATTTACACCTCCGCTGCTCCGGGGGCTTCCTGTAAACCGCGTCCCGCCAAGATATTCCTGGGCCGCCTCCTCTCCCAGGACGTGTTTTTTTGCAGAGTGTGAAGCCGGGCGCAGTCACATGTTTTTCCAATGAAGACTCTCCGCCGGGTTCTGCGGCGAAGTGTCGGGATCTGCACACTGTGCCGCTTTGTTCCCGTGCAGAGAGAACAGATATTACTTGTCATAACACTTGTAATAAGTGTTATGTGATCTGACTGATAGGGGGACGCACCGCGTTTGGGGTTTTTGCGGCGTGTGTTCATGTTTATTTTGAATGCAAGTGGGACTAATGGAAATGATCTTCTCTATGTAACCAGACCCGTCCTCACCTTGCTTACACCTAATGTATACCAGGATGAAGACTGGAAATCCAGAGGAGGGGAAATGTGTGGAGCTGATCTCTGTATGGGACGTATGTAAGGAACATTCTTCCCACTGACCACCAACTATTTTCCTTTACCATGTAGCACAATGATGTTTTAGGCAGGGCTGCTAATAAATTTAGTTGCCAAGTAATAGTCGCCATGGCCAGTTGTTAGGAGGTCAATTGATTTTACTCTAAAACAAAAAAAACATCAATTGCAGCCTCACTGTGCCCATCAATTGCCGCCACTGTGCCCATCAATTGACGCCTCTGTGCACATCAAACGCAGCCACTGTGCCCATCAAACGCAGCCACTGTGCCACAAAATTTTCGCCACTGTGCCATAAAATTGTCACCACTGTGCCATGTCATCAAACGCAGCCACTGTGCCCATCAATTGTCGCCACTGTGCCATGCCATAAAACGCAGCCACTGTGCCCATCAATTGTCGCCACTGTGCCATGCCATTGTCGCCACTGTGCGCATCAATTGTCGCTACTGTGCCATGCCAAACGCAGCCACTGTGCCATCAATTGTCACCACTGTGCCATGCCAACCGCAGCCACTGTGCCATGCCATTGTCGCCACTGTGCCCATCAATTGTCGCCACTGTGCCATGCCAAACCTAGCCACTGTGCCATGCCATTGTCGCCACTGTGCCCATCAATTGTCGCCACTGTGCCATGCCAAACGCAGCCACTGTGCCATGCCATTGTCGCCACTGTGCCCATCAATTGTCGCCACTGTGCCATGCCAAACGCAGCCACTGTGCCATGCCATTGTCGCCACTGTGCCCATCAATTGTCGCCACTGTGCCATGCCAAACCTAGCCACAGTGCCATGCCATTGTCGCCACTGTGCCCATCAATTGTCGCCACTGTGCCATGCCAAACGCAGCCACTGTGCCATGCCATTGTCGCCACTGTGCCCATCAATTGTCGCCACTGTGCCATGCCAAACGCAGCCACTGTGCCATGCCATTGTCGCCACTGTGCCCATCAATTGTCGCCACTGTGCCATGCCAAACGCAGCCACTGTGCAATGCCATTGTTGCCACTGTGCCCATCAATTGCCGCCAGATTGCCCCCCCCCCGCCTGGCACTTACCTTTCTCGGTCAGCCATCCTCGGATCCTCCTCCACGATCCTTCGATGTAGTCCCACCCTCGATGTTGCTTCAGCCAATCAGGTTACCGGTAACCAGATCCGGTGAACCTGATTGGCTGAGATGCGTGTCAGTGTTAACCAAGGAACGCACCCCCCGTGCGTCCCCTGGTTAACTAATTGTAAGCCGATTTCAGCCCTCAGGCTGTAATCGGAAAGCCCATCAGAGCCGCTGGCTCTGATAGACATTTCCACAGCCAACCAGCTGCCGGTACTCAGATGGCCGGCGCTTGCCAGGGGGCCGACCATCTGAATAGTGGGCGGCAGCAGCAGCGGCGACAATACATAGATTAATGCAATGCATGAATCTATGTATTGTTTTTCAGTGGCAGTGCAGGAGCGAGAGGGGAAGGCGCTCCTGCGCCCTCTATGGACGCACTGCCACTGTTCTAATTCTGGAATTGCTGCACTTCTCTCTTCTGTCACTAGGTGGCCGGGTACCTGGTGACATTAGATGGGACAAGGGCATTGCAAGGACAGATTAGGAATGAATGGGGTGTCTCAGCCAATGGGCAGGGATTTTCTTGGGTCCCTTGGCCTGCTGGGAGAACCTATTTATTTGGGTGTGGTCAGGTGATCGGGGGTTCTGTGCCACCTGGACGGCTGTCTGGGTGGACGTGTGTTGTACTGCCCCGGGCTGCTAGGCATGGTAGCCTGATGCCTTGTACACACGACCGGTTTTCCTGACATGCCAAAACCCAATGTTTTTCTCGACGTGATTCCTCTCAAGCCTGCCTTGCCTACAAACGTTCATTAAAAAAAACGCTCGAGCAAAGCGCGGTGACGTACAACACGTACGGCGGGACTATAAAGGGGACGTTCCATTCAAATGGCGCCACCCTTTGGGCTTGCTTTTGCTGATCCTCATGTTATTAAAAGTTTAGTGAGAGACGATTCGCGCTTTTCAACCTTGTGCTTTTCAGTCCGTTACAGCGTGATGAATGTGCTATCTCCATAACGAACGTTAGTTTTACCAGAACGAGCGCTCCCGTCTCATACTTGATTCTGAGCATGCACGTTTTTTTTTTTCCCTCGGGAAAACATACACACGACCGGTTTTCGCGACGAGAAAAATACAGACGGGAAACACGACGGGAAAAAATAGAGCAGGTTCTAAATTTTTTGCGGGCATTTTTCTTGTCGGGAAAACTGCTATGGAGCATACACACCACCGGTTTTCCCGACCTATCTAAAAAATGGCAGTTTTCTCCTCGGGAAAACCGGTCGTGTGTACGGGGCTTAGGCCTATCCTGGGGACACCTGGCTTCTAGGCTGTCTGAGGGCCTAACCAGAAGCAAGAGAGCAGCGTAGGGTTGGGACTGCGGCTTGCAGTCCAACCAGAAGTAACGGTTCTGCCGGCCGGAGAACCTGTTGTGATTGGAAGTAGAGGGGAAGCTGCCGCCATTAAGGGTCCATCCACCTTGTGAGTAGCTGAAGCAAGTAACAGAGCTGTATTCTCACCAGCCAGGGGCGGTGAAGAAGTTGGAAACTTCAGCAAGTGCCCAACCAGGGACCCAGCCAGTGGAAGTGACACTTGCAGAGCATTATTGTGTGCCAAGCCTGGGACCAAGCAGGCCAGCGGGGGTTGACGCTCGAGGAGTATCTGTGAGTGTCAAGCTAGGGACCCAGCAGGGACGCGGGGGTGACGCTAGAGGAAGATACTGAGTGAGAAGTTTGGAAGAGCTCAGGGGATCTAGTGGCAGTGGGTCAATAGGTCTGAAAGACTGGGAGCTCAGTTGAGTGAAGATCTACAAGAGGAGATTGTAGAGGAAGTAAAGGAGTTTGTTGCAACCTTTGTTAGAAACTGTTACAAGATTGTTGCCATAGGAGACAAGGGTCCTACTCATGCAGATGTGGTGTCTAGCTGGATGCCTTTCCCTGCATGGCTTTCTGTCTATAGAAGTCTCGGAATCTGCCAATTAACATTGCATCTACTTATGGGTGTCCTGGCCCCAACCCTCTCTCCCACAGTTCTGTTCAACAGACAATAAATCCCTTTACATTTAAGAAGTGTCTGGCTCCCATTAATCTATCTTGCATTACACCCACCATCCTTCTACACAGAAGGATGTCAGCTGTCCCTAACTCTGGAGGTCACCATTAGGCCTCTGGGGGCTGGGGACCTCGCTACAACCGTAAATCTCCATTTTAAGAAGGGCCCACAAGTTCTCAATAGGGTTTAGGTCAGGAGAGGAAGGGGGCTCTTTCATCCTTAAGGTAGGGTGACCAGACATCCCCGGTTTCCGGGGACAGTCCCCGGATTGAGGACATTGTCCCTGGACCAAGTCTGTCCCTGGTTTTGTCCCCGGATTGGATTTGAACAGGGGCTGGGGCAATTTCAAAGACAGTCAGTGCAGGATAAAAAAAAAAAAACACCGCTCCTAGTAGCTTGAGGGGGTGTATTTTTTTTCCATTATCTGTGCCCTCTTCTGATGATCATGTGCTGGTTGGAGCAGAGGGAATAGTTCTTCAGTTTCGGGTGCCCGTTCAGCTCCGCTCGCTGTTCTTCTGCCTTGGCTCAAGTCCCGGCCAGCCACCTACCTGCCTATCTCCTTGCTTTCCCTAGCGGAGTGATCTTCCTCCGCTCCCCACCCAGTAGTAGCCGGGGCCGGAGTGTAAGATTTGACAGGCTGTGAGACGGGCGGCGACGGGCAGAGAGTTGCCGATTGCCGCCAATACTAGTAAAAAAAAATGTCCCCAGATTTATTTAAAAAAATCTGGTCACCTTACCTTAAGGCCTTTACTTGCTAGCCACACAGTGGAGTACTTCGATGCATGCGATGAAGCATTGTCCTGCAGAGATATCAAGGTCTTCTTGAAAGATGCAGACTTTTTCCAGTACCACTGCTTGAAGAAAGTGTCTTCTGAAAACTAGTAGTAGGTTTGGGAGTTGATTTTGAGTCCATCTTCAAACCCGAAAAGGTCCAGCTAGCTCATCTTTATTAATACCAGCCCATACCAGTACCTCACCTTGCTGGCTTCTAAGTCGAAGTGGAGCTCTGTGCCCGTTACTGGTCCAGCCACAGGCCCATCCATCTGGTCCGTCAAGAGTCACTCTCATCTCATCAGTCTATAAAACCTTTGAAAAATCTGTCTTCAGATATTTTTTGGCCCAGTTTTGACGTTTCAACTTATGTGTCTTGTTCATTGGTGGTCGGGCTTCAGCCTTCATACCTTGGCCATGTCTCTGAGCATTAAACACCTCCCTAGATATCCGGAAAGGAGATAGACTCCCTTAATATATCCGGTATGGAGGTCCACTGCCTATATGTCCGGTATGGAGGTTGGCTCCCTATATATCCGGTATGGAAGTCAACTCCCTATATGTCTGATATGGAGGTCGGCTACCTATATGTCTGGTATGGAGGTTGGCTCCCTATATATCCAGTATGGAGGTCGGCTCCCTACATGTCTGGTATGGAGGTTAGCTCCCTATATATCAGTTATGGAGGTCGACTCCCTATATGTCGGGTATGAAGGTCGGCTCCATATATATCCGGTATGGACTTGGAGGTCGACTCTCTTTATATCCGGTATGGAGGTCCGCTACCTATATGTCCGGTATTAAGGTTGGCTCCTTATATGTCTGGTATGGAGGTTGGCTCCCAATATGTCCGGTATGGAGGTCAGCTCCCTATATGTCTGGTATGGAGGTCGGCTCCCTATATGTCTGGTATGGAGGTCGGCTCCCTATATATCTGGTATGGAGGTCAACTCCCTATATGTCTGGTATGGAGGTCAGCTCCCTATATGTCCGGTATGGAGGTCGGCTCCCTATATGTCTGGTATAGAGTTTGGCTCCCTATATATCCGGTATGGAGGTCGGCTCCCTATATGTCGGGTATGGAGGTCGGCTCCCTATATATCCAGTATGGAGGTCGGCTCCCTTAATGTCCGGTATGGAGGTTGGCTCCCTATATATCAGATATGGAGGTCAACTCCCTATATGTCTGGTATGGAGGTCGGCTCCCTATATGTCTGGTATGGAGGTTGGCTCCCTATATATCCAGTATGGAGGTCGGCTCCCTTAATGTCGGGTATGGAGGTCGGCTCCATATATATCCAGTATGGAGTTGGAGGTCGACTCTCTTTATATCCGGTATGGAGGTCCGCTACCTATATGTCTGGCATGGAGGTTGGCTCCCAATATGTCCGGTATTGAGGTCGGCTCTCTATATGTTGGGTATGGAGGTCTGCTACCTATATGTCCGGTATGGAGGTCGGTACCCTATATGTCTGGTATGGAGGTTGGCTCCCTATATATCCGGTATGAAGGACAGCTCCCTGTATGTCTGGTAATGATGGGCTTGGGCGTGTTTGGATCGAACCCGCCAGGAAGCCGTCACTGCACACTGCCAATCACAATCATACGCAGTGAGGCATTTCCAGACCGGCAGCTGCACATACACACGCTGCCTATGATTGGCGGTGTGCAGTGCCGGCTTCTTGGCAGGTTCGATCCGAACACGCCTGAGCCCATCGCTAATGTCCAGTGTGTAGGTCAGCTCCCTATATGTCCCATACAGAGGTCAGCTCTACATGTTACCATTCTGTGGATTTCTAGCGTTCATTCTGGACAAAGCAAAATGAGGACGGGTCTGGTTACATAGAGAAGAACATTCCCATTAGTACCACTGGCAATCAAAATAAAAATTAACTCAAATACTCAAACACTGCGCTATTTGTAAACCTCAAACCAAAGGAGGAAGAACAAACTGAAGACAACTCATATACAAAAATGATTTAAAAAGGTGAATAAATATTAAACTATTCTATGGATACATAAATAATAGTATGCAACAATGCAACATATATATCACATAGGCCAGGGTTTTTCATTTAGGGTGCTGCACCACTGCGGGGCGTTGTCTGGGCTCTTCAGGGGTGCTGTGGCAAAATGTCTAAAAATTGCCCTAAAATTGCCCTACAATTGTCAATAATCCAGCAGGTGGATCAGGCCTGCATTTTTGTAAACTCATTATAGGAGTTTGACCCCTTTCGCAATTTCTTTACCCCAGAGGACCCCCCAAAAATTTTTCAGGTGCAGCCAAGTTTGCTAATGGTTGCAAACTTTTTTTTCTGTGTGGAAACTTTGTTCCTTGCCTGTAACACAACGAAGGTTTAAACGGATTGCTTGCAATGACCATTTTTGGGGAAGGTCATGAACAATGGAGTGTCTTCCCCCCTGAAATCGGCCATTTTGGGTGAGATAATGTGTGTGCTGGAGGGATAGTTAATGGCCACATGGGAACACAGAGGAAGGGGATATAAACTGTTGTGCATCCTGAGACAACAAGAGCCCACTGGGAGGAACTGAGACCCATGGGAGATGTAGTCCCTAGACAGACAGCCTGTGTATCAGCCTGGCAATGGAATTCCACAGCATGACCGGGGCTCTGTGGAGAGGAAAAGGAAGGTAGGTTCTGGGGTTTTGAGGCAGATGTGGTGAAGACACCATGGGGGACAGACTGTGCAGCAGGTTGTTAGGGAGCCAACCTCCATATAGGACATATATGAAGCCGACCTCTGTATGGGACATATAGGGATCTGACCTCTGTATGGGACATATAGGGAGCGCTGACCTCCGCACAGGACACATAGGGAGCTGGCCTCCATATGGGACATATATGAAGCCAACCTCTGTACGGGACATATAGGGAGCTGTCCTCCATATGGGACATAAATAAAGACAACCTCTGTACAGGACATATAGGGAGCTGGCCTCCATATGGGACATATATTAAGCCAATCTCTGTACTGGACATATAGGGAGCTGGCCTCCATATGGGACATATTTAAAGCCAACCTCCTGTTCAGGACATATAGAGAGCTGACCTCCGTACTGGACATATAGGGAGCGCATCTCTGTATGGGACATAAATAAAGACGACCTCTGTATGGGACATATAGGGAGCTGACCTCTGTACAGGACATATAGGGAGCCGACCTCCATATGAGACATATATGAAGCCAACCTCTGTACGGGACATATAGGGAGCTGGCCTCCATATGGGACATATATAAAGCCGACCTCTGTACGGGACATATAGAGAGCTGACCTCCATACTGGACATATAGGGAGTGCATCTCTGTATGGGACATAAAATAAAGACAACCTCTGTACAGGACATGTAGGCAGCCGGCCTCTGTATGGGACATATATGAAGCCGACCTCTGTACAGGACATATAGGCAGCCGGCCTCTGTATGGGACATATATGAAGCCGACCTCTGTACTGGACATATAGGGAGCTGACCTCCATACTGGACATATAGGGAGCTGACCTCCATGTAGGAGATATATAAAGCCGACCTCTGTGGGACATATAGGGAGCGCTGACCTCTGTACAGGACATATATAAAGCCTGCCTTTGTATGGGACATATAGGGAGCTGACCTCCATACAGGACATATAGCTGACCTCTGTATGGGGCATGTAGGGATCAAGCTGACCTCAAAACTGGACATGTAGGGAGTCAGCGTCTACATGGGACATATAGGGAGCTGATCTCCGTACGGAACACATATGAAGTTGACCTCTGTATGGACATATAAGGAGTTGACCACCATTCAGGACATATAGGGTTCCAGCCTCCGTATGGGACATATAGGAAGCCGGCGTCTACATGGGACAAATAGGGAGCTGACTTCTGTACGGGACATATAGGAAGTTGACCTCTGTATGGACATATAAGGAGCTGACCTCCATACAGGACGTATAGAGAGCCAGCCTCCGTACGGGACATATAGGGAGCTGACCTCCGTACGGGACATATAGGGAGCTGACCTCCGTACGGGACATATAGGATGTTTAACCTAAAAAAGTAAAGAGTGTAAACCCGGTCAGGCCCCGGCAGAGTTCTCACACTAAACCTGTGGAAACGCTCGTCCGGGTCTCGGTGATTTTGTGAACGTTTCGCTGTGGGAAATGTGTAATTATATCCGCAGGCATTTCCTTGTTATTTTTCCAGGATTAATGTTACCTTCACGCTCCATCTGACTATACGTCTGCTGTGATTCCGTTATCTGCCTGGCCTGTTTTTTACTTGGACTGCTGTTAAAGCTGAACTCCCGGCAGATATAAAAGACACAAAGGAATGAACTCTGTATTCCTAAATGTAATTTTTAAATGCAAGCAATGTAACCCGAATTTGACTTAATATCAGCCTTTCGAAATCCCTGTGCAGCAAAGTTCAGACTAGGAGAGAGAGAGAAGCAGCACAAGGAGCCATAAGGTTGGCTGCAATATCCATGTGCTAACAAGGATCATGCTGATAGGAGAAGAGAGCAAAATGACCACATTGCCAGCATGTGCCAACCAAGCAGTTAATGCATGCAGGTATACTCACCTGTACCTTTCTATTTTACCTTTCTAGTCTTTATACTGTAAAGGGGGATAGAGGACCTTGGCTATGGGAGATGGAGGAGCTCAGCTATGGGAGATGAAGGAGCTCGGCTATGAGAGATGGAGGAGCTCAGCTATAGGGGATGGAGGAGCTCAGCTATAGGGGATGGAGGAGCTCAGCTATAGGGGATGGAGGATCTCAGCTATGGGGGACAGAGGAACTCTGCTATGGGGGACAGAGGAACTCTGCTATGGGGGATGGAGGAGCTCAGCTATGGCAGATGGAGGAGCTCAGCTATGAGAGATGAAGGTGCTCAGCCGTGGGTGATGGAAAAGCTTAGCTATGGGGGGGTGGGGGACCTCAGCTATGAGGGATAGCATAGCTCAGCTATGGGGGATGAAGGACCTCAACTTTGGATAATGGAAGAGCTCAGCTATGGGGGAAGGAAGAGCTTAATTCTGGGGGATAGAGGAGCTAAGCTGTGGGAAATGGAGGAGCTCAGCTATGAGAGATGGAGGAGCTCATCTGTGGGTGAGGGAAAAGCTTAGCTATGGGAGATGGTGGACCCTAGCTATAAGGGATTGAGTAGCTCAGCTATAGGGGATGGAGGACCTCAACTATGGGGGATTAAAGAGCTCAGCTTTGGGAGAAGGAAGAGCTCAGTTATGGGGAATGGAGGAGCTAAGCTGTGTGTGATGGAAGAGCTCAACTATGGGTGATGGAAGAGCTCAACTGTGGGTGATGAAAGAGCTCAACTATAGGTGATGGAATAGCTCAACTGTGGGTGATGGAAGAGCTCAACTATGGGTGATGGAGGACCTCAGCTATGGGTGATGGAGGACCTCAGCTATGGGGAATGAAAGAGCTCAGCTATGGGGGATGGAGGAGCCTAGCTATAGGGAATGAAGGAGCTCAACTATGTGGTATAGAGATGTTCAGTTATGGGGAATGGACAAGCTCAGCTATAGGAGATGGAGGACCTCAGCTATGGGGGATAAAAGAACTTAGCTGTGGAAAATGAAAGAGCTCAGCTATTGGGAATGTAGAATCTCAGCTATGGGGAATAAAGGACCTCGGCTATCAGGGATGATGGACCTCAGCTATGGGGGATGTTGGAACTCAGCTATGGGGATTGAGTACCTCAGCTATGGGGGGTGGAGTACCTCAGCTATGGGGAATGGAGGACCTTAGCTATGAGGATCGATAACATAGATTACAATTGTTCACTATGGACAGGAAGTGCTTAAAAGGGGTTAGGATTGCAATGTACAAATATATCAAAGGTGACTCCACTAATACACTGTTTACTCTAAGGTCTCTGAAGAGGACATACGGTCACATATTGAGGTTAGAAGAAAAGAGGTTTAGCCTTAAATCGGGGAAAGAGTTTATTACTGTTAGACCATTAAAGGAGCACTAAAGCTTTTTTTTTTTTTGCTTAAAAATAACAAACATGTTATACTTACCTCCACTGTGCAGCTCGTTTTGCACACAGTGGCCCCGATCCTGGTCTTCTGGGGTCCCTCGGCGGCTGTCTTGGCTCCTCCCCGCAAGGACTCCACACCTTAATGCGAGTGAGCTCGCATGGTGTGGAGTGATTGCGGGCGCGCTCCCGTGATACAGCGGCGGCCATAGCCGCCGACTGTATCACTCGGCCCCGCCCCCCGGCGTGCCGCGTCATTGGATGTGATTGACAGCAGCGCCAGCCAATGGCTGCGCTGCTTTCAATCCATTCAGTGTAGCCAATCGGCGGCCAGGCTGAAAAACGAAGAGGATGACGGGGACGAGCATGGGACTTTCGAGGGGCCAGGTAAGAAAAACGGGGGCTCGGGGGGGGGCGGTATTGTCGAATGTTTTTTCACCTTAATGCATAGGATGCATTAAGGTGAAAAAACATGTAACTTTACTACTCCTTTAAAAATGTGGAACTCCCTCCCCCAGTAAAAGGAACTAACTTAGATTGTCAACCACTTAAAGAAAACGTAGATGTCTTCCTTAGGTAGCCGTATATACAGGGCTCTGGGAGTTGTTAGAAAATAAAAATAACTCATAGTTTGAACTTGTAGACCTGCGTCTTTCTCAGCCTTATAAACTATGTAATTACAGGGAGTCCCCGAGTTATGAACACAATAAGGACTGTAGGTTTGTTCGTAAGTCGAAGTTGTTCGTAAGTCGCAACACTGTATTTGTAAGTCTAACTTCCGGTCAGAACACTGCATTCGTAAGTGTTCGTAAGTGTAACTGCCGCCTGTGCATGAATGTGGGATGTTTCGGGCGCTTGTTATGTTATCTGGGGCGTAGTACGGCAGTGTGGGATGTGTCCGGAGGTGTTCGAAGGTATTCAGGAGTCCAGCGTGGAGCACAAGTGGCCGGCATTTGAGGCCATTCGTAAGTAGGAGTCATTCGTAACTCGGGTGTTCGTAACTCGGGGACTGCCTGTATAGTATGTGAAAGGATGGGAAGGCCATAAATCTAGAATAATTCCAGTAAAAGATTACTTTTTCACAGTAATTGTGGAACGGGTTGCTAATCTGACCAACCCGGCTGTAAGTCTGCCAACCCAAATAGCAAATCGCAATTACCATAATGTTGGTTTTTACGATGACCCGTCTAGTATTATCTCCAGTCATTGTCTCCATTCAGGCCCTGATGAAGGGGGGAATTTGGGGCCTCTGAAACTCATTGGATTTGTCTACTGAGTCTTCTGGCCCTCTAAAGCCCCATACACACGATCGGTTTGACTGATGAAAACCGTCCGATGGATGGTTTTCATCAGACCAACCGATCGTGTATGGTACCCATCGGTCTTTTTTCCATCGGTTGTAAAAAACAGAACTTGTTTTAAAATTTTCCGATGGATAAAAAACCGATGGGAATTTCCGATCGTCTATGGGTAAGTCCATCGGTTAAAAAACCCACGCATGCTTAGAATCAAGTCGACGCATGCTCAAAAGCATTAAACTTCATTTTTCTCGGCTCATCTGAGTGTTTTACGTCACCGCGTTTGGAACGGTCGGTTTTTTGACTGATGGTGTGTGGCCAAGACTGATGAAAAACAGTTTCATCGGATTTCCGATGGACAAATCGATCGGACGAAAATCCATAGGTTATCCGATCGTGTGTACGGGGCTTTACCCTTTCACATGGATTGCTCTTGGGACCCCCAGGGACACCCTGGTTGGCAGAGACCAGCCTTCCCAAGTTGGAGTTAACTAAATTTCTCCTACTTTTTGGTCTGGGGCCCTTCCAACACATCTTTTCGCTTCCTAGTCTGTATAACCCTCGTGATATAAACCATGAACTATTTTTTGTGCTCAGGAATAATTTTCTCCAGTTCTCCCGGGAGATTGAGTTCCAGCTTTCTACTGACCAATTAATGAGGTTCTTCCCTTGATTTGTGGAGTGGTATCATCTCCTCCTTCAGGGTGCCCATAATAATTCTCCGCAGGTTCTTCTTGTTGCTCTCCATATCTACGAGTGCTCTAACGGCGTACGGCGAGTACCCTCTGAATCAAACTCTATTCATGAGCGGATTCGTTGTCGTTGGGTTGCGGTGCGCGAAGTACAGAGAATGTGTCTACAAAGGATAAGAATAGGCCGAATGATTAGGGAAAAGAACCACGACCATCCGGCATCTTCCATTAGATCCTCTCTACAGCCCGGATTTGATTGGCATTTTACTGTCACATGAAATATAATCATCTTGCATATGTTTGCAGTTTTTTTTGAAAGCCCCCGGATCATGTGACTGATTTTCAATGGCAAGCCGTTGGCGTCACACGGAAGAGTCCTATTTATCTCGGCTGAAGTCTGTCATATCTGTCGATCTTTGAAAAGGCGGAAAAATAGGCTCAGGTGGTGAGCGGTAAATGTTTTGATGGATCTCGTTAAAACGTATCAAGAGGGATAATGATGTCATCTATTGTTTCAGTTAAACTGGAGTTTAGTAAAAAGCTGAAAGAAAATCATTGTTATCTTTGTGGTTGGAGTGCAATTAGCAGCATTTACTGTACAGTTCAAAAGGCTGCACTTTATTCCTTTATAAGCTGTTCTGTGTAAAAGGAAACTAGATTTAAACCCAATTCCTAAAATCTTATGCGAGCGTCAACATGTAGGCAGCTGTAAGAACATGGTTTGGGCAATGAAAGGCCCGAAATAGGCACCACATCCCAATTAGAAACAAATATGGAGATGCAAAAGGTGGGACTTTAAAGGTGGCAAAATGAATCTTCAACATGGTCATGTAAGGTAACAAATACATATTTTATTAAATATCAAAATATTTTAAATGTACAATGTCACAATAACATACAATTCATGCAACTGTGCAGCCACTTCTGCTCTACATGTTTTGCCCAGAAGAGCTTCCTCAGGAGACGTAAGGAGTGCTGCATAAAGTTGATGCTATAAGTGAGAAAAACAAACATTTATGAATATTTACAATAAATTGTGTTTAAACAGGTATAGTTACAATTATTTATTATCATTAAACTGCCTTTTTACATGAATATTATACAAAATATATTGAATTAAAAAGAGAGGCCTACCGGATGCTTATAAAATCAAGATTTAGTTCAATAAGGCAAATAAATTTCTCTGGGGCCCTAGGAATGGGGTGACCATATTTCCAAACTGCCATTCAGGAACAATTTTGCCAAGGACCGGGGGGGGGGGGTGTAGTTTCGGGGTTGACAGGATTTTGGCGGCTTGTGATTTGTCGGGTGAATAGCTGGTTTTAGCACTTATATCATCCCAATACCATGCTTGGAATGTATTTCTATTATTACCTTGTAATAATAGACCCCCTTCCCCTAGTACAGACCCCTTCCCTCAGTATAGATCCCTCCCTCAGTATGGACCCCCCTCTACTAACTTTAGTCCCCCCTCCCTCAGTACGGACCCCCCTCTACTAACTATAGACCCCCTCCCTCAGTACGGACCCCCCTCTACTAACTATAGACCCCCTCCCTCAGTATGGACCCCCCTCTACTAATTATAGACCCCCTCCCTCAGTATGGACCCCCCTCTACTAACTATAGACCCCCTCCCTCAGTACGGACTCCCCTCTCCACTAACTATAGACCCCCTCCCTCAGTCTGGCCCCCTCTCCACTAACTATAGACCCCCTCCCTCAGTACGGACTACCCTCTCCACTAACTAGAGACCCCCCTCCCTCAGTACAGACTTCCCCCCCTCAGTATAGACCCCCCACTAAATATAGGCCCCTTCTCCATCAGTATAGACCCCCCTGACTAAGTATAGACCCCCTCCCTCAGTAGACCCCCTTCAGTACTGATTCCCCTCCCTTATTATAGACCCCCCACTAAGTACAGACCCCACCACAGTATAGACCCCCCACCATGTCCCCATCCTCCGGCTATCTACATACATATATTATAAACTGAACAGACCTCATATCAGGAATGCACAGCGGTGTCCCTCTGAGTCTGCAGCCCGTCTCCTGTGTACTTGTAAATAGGCGAGAAGGGGGAGGCGGCTTCGGTCTGCTCTGCGGTATGAGGCTGAGGCAGGGAGATGAGACATCCAGGAGCAGAGCCGGTGGAGTTGTGTCTTTGGGGTTTCCTTTGCTGACAGCCTCGAGTAGTCCGGCATGGTGGAGAGCGGTGTGGAGGAGGAACGTTAACAAACTCCTCCTCCACTTTGCATGCTGGCCAGAGTTGCGGCTGTGAGGTCACTGGTTTGTAGACGCTCTAGCAACCAGTGGCCAGTCTCAGGTGGAGCTGGAGGCAGAGCGAGCGCGAGCGATATGGCAGGGTTTGCTCGCTCTGTCTTTTCCATTTCGGGACACTGTATTGTCCCTGACTGAAGGTGCCCGGGACCTGGGACAGACCTGCTAATTACGGGAATGTCCCAGGCAATCCAGGACACGTGGGCACCCTACCTAGGAACCTTGCAGTTAATCTTCCCGCCTGTAGGTGACACTGTGCCAATGCTACAGGGGAAGAGTTGCCCCCTTATGGACTCCATTGGTTCTTTCAGGGAAGGCAGGTATCCAATTGGATATCTAATTCCCATGTGAGTTCGGGCGGCCATCTTACTGGTGGAGCCTTTAAATAAGGGATTCCAGGTGAGCTCTGAGCGAGTGGTAGGTTGGGGAAAGGGACCTGCTGGTTAGGGACAATGCTTAGGTTAATGTTAAGTAGGGGCAGGGTGAGAGACACTGTCTGTTGCTGAGGAACCCCCCGGGAACTTCCTTTGGTGGGCTGGAGCCTTCAGTAAAATAGTTATCCCTAGTGATCCTGCCATTAAGGTCCTTGTTCAAGCACTTCCTGTAATTGGGTGACACTCTATCCCTGTCTCCCAATTGTGCTCTTGCACAGTCAACCTTTCACATGGGCTTCTAATGGTTGTTTAAATACACATTATGCAGATATGGTCCACTGTTGTGAAAGAACACAGCTGCCACCAGTTCTCGGCCCTTTGGCTAAGAAGAAGTGTAGCAGTGGCGGTGCGTCCATAGAGGGCGCAGGAGCGCCGCCTCCTCTCGCTCCTGCACCGCCACTGAAAAACAATACATAGGTTCATGCATTGCATGAATGTATGTATTGTCGCGGCTGCCGCTGCCGCCCACTATTCAGATGGCCGGCCCCCTGGCGGGCGCCGGCCATCTGAATAACGGCAGCTGGTTGGCTGTAGAAGTGTCTATCAGAGCCAGCGACTCTGATAGGCTTTAAGGGCTGTAATCGGCTTCCAAATAGTTAACCAGGGGACGCACGGGGGGTGCATTCCTTGGTTAACACTGACACGCATCTCAGCCAATCAGGTTCACCGGATCTGGTTACCGGTAACCTGATTGGCTGAAGCGACATTGAGGGCGGGACTACATCGAGGGATCGTGGAGGAGGATCCGAGGATGGCTGACCGAGAAAGGTAAGTGCCAGGCGGGGGGGGGGCTATCTGGTGGCATTTTAGGGGCAAACTGGCGGCAATTGATGGGCACAGTGGCGAAAATGGCATGGCACAGTGGCTGCGTTTGGCATGGCACAGTGGCGACAATTGATGGGCACAGTGGCGACAATGGCATGGCACAGTGGCGACAATTGATGGGCACAGTGGCGACAATTGATGGCACAGTGGCTGCGTTTGATGGCATGGCACAGTGGCAATTGATGGGCACAGTGGCTGCGTTTGATGGCATGGCACAGTGGCGACAATTGATGTGCACAGTGGCTGCGTTTGATGGCATGGCACAGTGGTGACAATTTTATGGCACAGTGGCGACAACTTTATGGCACAGTGGCTGCGTTTAATGGGCACAGTGGCTGCGTTTGATGGGCACAGTAGCGGTAATTGATGGGCACAGTGAGGCTGCAATTTAAGTTTTATTTTTTTTCGTTTGTTTGCGCCCCCCCCAAAAATTTTGAGCACCAGCCACCACTGAAGTGTAGTATCTGTTCTCATCAGTGTCCAGTAGGGACGCTGTCATTCTGGCCTTCGGCTTGGGTGGCTGACGGTATAGTATGCCTGCTAGTATGATGGGGGTCCTGAGGAACCTTCCTCCGAATCGAGTGCCCACTAGGTAAGGTGTGGGTCGGTAGTGCTTCCCTAGTGTGGAGTGTTCAGATTTTAACTGTGCTAGCTTGTCTGGTTAAGGGGTGGGAAGGAAGAGGGCTTGCCTTGTAAAGCACCCCTGGGGGTAGATCCTGGGGGACCAGGGAGAAGTCCTTCCTCTTCAGAAGGGAACCAAGACACACCCTAGTGCACTTTTCTTTGTGTGTGTTTACATCCACTTTTTTAGTTCACTTTGTTGTTTTGTTTTTGCGGAGCTCACAAAAAATACCAAAAATAGTCATCCCTAAGTGCCGGTTCACACTGGGGCGACTCGTCAGGCGACTTAGCCGCCTGACAAGTCGCGCTCCGCTCCGTACAATGGAACCATTCCAATAGGAGCGACTCAAGTCACTCCGACTTAGAAAAAGGTTCCTGTACTACTTTGGGACAACTTTAGGGCGACTTCCATTGACTTCAATACAAAAGTCATTTTGCAAGTCGCCTCTGAAGTCGTATGCAGATCGCCTTGCCGAGTCGCGTGATAAGTCGTGCTGCCCCAGTGTGAACCGGCACGCAAGAGCACAGTGAAACATGTCTAGGGACCCCTTACTCAATCCATAGTGATGTCTCCATTATGATTGTTGCCTGAGGAAGCGGTCCTTAGTGGCCCCTACATGTCACCAATAAGGAGCAACCTATAATGCCATGCATAGGCTTTGCCCAAGGTAAGCTGAGTCACAAGAGCCAATCATTTGAAGGAAAGGATAACCGAGGCCCCTTTCTATAAAAGGGTTATAAAGGAAAAAAGGGGATCTGGTGTCACCGATGACCCACCTCCATCCCCGTAATTATGCAACAAAAGATTTGCCCTTTTGGGACTTTGGATTAGGGGGGCACCATTAGGCCAATAAACATAGTAACAGTAAATACAGTATAAAGTAGACGCGTTTATTCAGATAAGAGTAATGCATGCATTGATATCATTAACAGTGGCCAATTGTAAAACTACATACATATAAATAGTTGGTACATGTATAGTAAAAGACATGTGGTACACAGGCATCTAATGTACCCGACGCGTTTTGCGAGACCCAGCTCGCTCTTCAGTGGTGGATGCGTGTGTAGCGGTCTTCCCCTACCTTCTCCCCTCTCTTTATGGCTAGTTTTACTCGTCTAGGGGTATCTGGGAGAAGGGGGAAGATGTACACCACCAGCTCGTAGGGATGAGCTTCGTGTTCGAGTCGAACATACGTTCGACTCGAACATCGGCTGTTCGATCGTTCGACGAAGATCGAACGATTTGGGCCGTTCGCGCCAAATTCGAGTGACGCGAACGGCCCACAATGCACTACGCCATCGCAGTGTCATCCAGGCGCTGTGATTGGCCAAGCATGCACTGTGACCCCGCATGCTTGGCCAATCACAGCGCCGGCAGCGAGGAGAGCAATGATTGGCCACAGGCAGGATGCCTGTGGCCAATTATTGCTGATGGGGTTTAGTACACGCCCCACACTATAAAAGGCCGCCAGCGCGGCGGCCTTGTGTAGTGTGTTCCGGAGCAGGGAAAGAGAAGCATAGGCAGGGACAGTGTCATTTTTTTTCCTTTACATAATCCTGGATTCCTTGTGTTTAGGGACAAATAAGGATAGGTAGGGAGAGTGTCAGTGACAGTGTGCTATTCTGTGCTAATCCTTGTTTGTAGGGACAGAGAGGTACAGTGAGGGAAACTGACAGTGTGCTATTCTGTTCTAAAACTATTTTGCTGAACCATATTTTCAATCCTTGAGTTGAGGGACAGAGAGCTACAGTGAGGGAAAGTGTCAGTGTGCTATTGTGTTCTAAAACTATTTTGCTGAACCATATTTTCAATCCTTGAGTTGAGGGACAGAGAGCTACAGTGAGGGAAACTGACAGTGTGCTATTGTGTTCTAAAACTATTTTGCTGAACCATATTTTCAATCCTTGAGTTGAGGGACAGAGAGCTACAGTGAGGGAAACTGACAGTGTGCTATTCTGTTCTAAAACTATTTTGCTGAACCATATTTTCAATCCTTGAGTTGAGGGACAGAGAGCTACAGTGAGGGAAAGTGTCAGTGTGCTATTGTGTTCTAAAACTATTTTGCTGAACCATATTTTCAATCCTTGAGTTGAGGGACAGAGAGCTACAGTGAGGGAAACTGACAGTGTGCTATTCTGTTCTAAAACTATTTTGCTGTTCCATATTTTCAATCCCTGAGTTGAGGGACAGAGAAGGACACTCATAGAAATTATCAGTGTGCTATTCTGTGCTAAAACTTGTTTGTAGGGAGGGACAGAGTAGGACAGTGAGGGAAAGTGTCAGTGTGCTATTCTGTTCTAAAACTTTTTTGCTGAACCATATTTTCAATCCTTGTGTTTAGGGACAGAGAAGGATAGGCAGGGGACAGTGTCAGTGTCATTGTTGCTAAGCCTCCTGCACAATATACACCTGAAGGTAGCCCTTATTGCTGTTTTTCCCATCTCCCTGCAGGCCATCCATTAAAATGTCTGGAAGGCAACCAAGGAGAGGCAGACAGTCAGGAGGCAAAAAAAGAGGGCAAGCAGGCTCTGTGTCTGGGGGCAACAGTGCTGGTCGTGTACGCGGTGCATTGTCATCAGCACATGGCCATGGGACACGCTTGTCCTTGTTTTCGGCAGCTGGACATGTTGAGCCACATCATGCCGAAGACTTGGTAGAGTGGATGACCAAGCCCACCTCATCCTCCTCATCCTCTCTCACCCAGGCTCAGGGTAGTGGCAAAGCAGCTGCCAAAGCGTCCTCTTCTCTGGTATCATTATCTTCATTAGTGAATCCTTCCCTAGACCCACCATGCCCTCCTCCTGAGGAGTCCCCCGAACTGTTTGAGCACAGTGTTGGGTACATGCTCCAGGAGGATGCCCAGCGTTTGGAAGGATCTGATGATGATACCCAGCTAGAGGAAGGCAGCAGCGTGAGAGCAGAGAGAGGGGATGCTCAAGAAGGACACCAATCTGGCAGTCATGTTCCAGCAGCTGCAGCATACTGCCAGATTGGCTCCAGTGATGAGGAGGGAGGGGATGATGAGGTCACTGACTCCACGTGGGTGCCTAATAGGAGAGAGGAGGAGGAGGAGGATGAGGAGGAGGCACATCTCCAACGAGGCAGGATGCCCTTGAGTGGCCAGCGTATGGGCAGCACACCGACGGAATCACACCGCAGAGCTCCGCCTGTGCAGGGCGCTGCCTCTGCCCGTCATTCAAAAAGTTCTTTGGTGTGGGCCTTTTTTGAGGCGAGTGCATCAGATCGCACAGCTGCTGTTTGCAACATATGTCTCAAGCGTATATCGCGTGGCCAAAACATCAGCCGCTTGGGCACCACATGCTTGATCAGACATATGTTGACCTGCCATGCAGCTCGTTGGCAAGCCTACCTTAAAGACCCACACCAAAGAACAAAGCTGACCTCTTCTTGCACCGCATCAGCTGGGATCTCCAACCCCACTATACCTTCACTCCTCTCTGAAACCTGCTCTGAGAGGAATGAAGGTGTAGAATTAGGTGTGTCACAGGCAAATACTTGCGGGCACTCTGCTAGCACACCAACGTCCGATTCTAGCAGGCAAATTTCCCTGCCCCAGCTGCTGGACCGTCGAAAGAAGTTCACTCCCAGCCATCCACATGCCCAGCGGTTGAATGCTAGCTTGGCTAAATTGCTAGCGCTTCAACTGCTGCCTTTTCAGTTGGTAGACTCGGCCCCCTTCCGTGAGTTTGTGCAATGTGCGGTTCCTCAGTGGCAGGTTCCCAAACGACACTTTTTCGCACGGAAGGCTATTCCGGCTCTCTACAGGCATGTGGAAGGCAATGTCTTGGCCTCGCTGGACAGGGCGGTCAGCGGTAAGGTGCATATTACCGCTGACTCATGGTCCAGCAGGCATGGACAGGGACGTTACCTTTCTTTCACGGCCCATTGGGTCACTCTTTTGGCAGCTGGGAAGGATGCAGGACAAGGTGCAGTAGTGTTGGAGGTTGTTCCACCCCCACGCCTCCAAAATGCTACTACTGGTTGTGACACACCTCTCTCCTCCACCCCCTCCTCTTCTTCTTCCTCCATGGCCTCTTCCTGTGGTTTGTCCTCGGAACCAGCGGTGCTCCGTAGGCGTTCAAGGGGCTACGCAAGTACGCAGGCAAAAAGATGCCATGCCGTGCTTGCGCTGGTGTGTTTGGGGGACAGGAGCCACACTGGGGCAGAGGTCCTGTCTGCTCTGCAGGGGCAGGCCGAGAGGTGGTTGACGCCACGCCAGCTTAAGCCAGGAATGGTGGTTTGCGACAATGGCACCAACCTCCTCTCCGCCCTCCGACAGGGACAACTGACCCATGTGCCCTGTATGGCTCACGTCCTTAACCTGGTGGTGCAGCGGTTCTTGGGCAGGTACCCGGGCTTACAGGATGTCCTGAGGCAGGCCAGGAAAGTCTGTGTGCATTTCCGCAGATCTTATAATGCCAGTGCTCGCCTGGCTGAGCTTCAAAAGGAGTTGAACCTGCCCAAGAACCGCCTTATATGTGACATGCCCACCAGGTGGAACTCAACGTTGGCCATGCTGCAGCGGCTGCACACGCAGCAGAGGGCCATCAATGAGTACCTGTGCGACTACGGCACCAGGACAGGGTCAGGGGAGCTCGGGTTTTTTTCACCACGCCAGTGGGGCATGATCAGGGATGCATGCACTGTCCTGGCACCATTTGAGGAGGCCACGAGGATGGTGAGCAGTGACAGTGCATGCATCAGTGACACTGTACCTCTTGTCCACCTGTTGGAGCACACGCTGCGTGGAATAATGGACAGGGCACTTGAGGCAGAACAGAGGCAGGAAGAGGAGGACTTCCTTGCCTCTCAAGGCCCCCTTTACCCAGACAGTGTTCCTTCTGTCCCACCCATCGCACAGGAAGAGGACGAGGAGGAGGAGGAGGAGGAGGATTGTGTCAGCATGGAGGTGGAGGCTGGCACTCAGCATCATCAGCAGAAGTCTTTTAGGGATGATTTACAGTCCCAAGAAACCAGTGGACTTGTACGTGGCTGGGAGGAGGTGGCTGCGGATCATGTCGTCCTTAGTGACCCAGAGGACTCTGGACTGAATGCCTCAGCTAACCTACGCTGCATGGCCTCCCTGATCCTGCAAAGTCTGCGGAAGGATCCTCGTATTCTTCGGATCAAGGAGAGGGACCATTACTGGCTGGCCACTCTCCTTGATCCACGGTACAAGGGTAAGGTTGCGGACCTTATCGTACCGTCGCAGAGGGAGCAGAGGATGAGACAACTCCGGGAGGCCTTGCAGAAAGGTCTGTGCAACGCGTTCCCAGAGACTGGGAGGTTACAAACTCCTGGTCCTGGACAACAAGTTGCTGAGGCTTCGGGCAGTCAAAGAAGGAGCGGTGGGGAAGGTGGCCGTCTGACCGATGCGTTCAGACAATTCTTTAGTCCGCAGCCCCAAAGTATGATCGGTTCCAGCAACCATCGCCAGCGTCTGATATACATGGTGCAGGAATACCTAGGGGCAAGGTCAGACTTGGACACCTTCCCCACCGAAAATCCTCTGGCTTACTGGGTCTTGAGGATGGATCACTGGCTAGAGCTTGCACAGTATGCAATTGAGCTACTGGCCTGTCCTGCATCCAGCGTTCTTTCAGAACGCACATTCAGTGCTGCTGGAGGATTTGTCACGGATCACAGGGTGCGCCTGTCCACCGACTCGGTTGATCGACTGACTTTCATCAAGATGAACCAGTCTTGGATCACCACCAGCTACCACACACCAGATGCTGATATAACAGACTAATTGATTTTAAAATGTCACATCCCTTCAAGACTGATGCTGATGCTGAGTGCCTGTGCTGTTATGTTGTCTGGCTATCCTTCTCCTCCTCCTCAATGATACGATTAACGATGATAGCTTGGAAGATCATTTTGGTTTATGGGTGACGCCACCAGTGGCTAAGGCCCAATTTTTCAGCCCCTGTTTAACAGGGGCGTGTAATTAAAATTTTTGATGCAATACTTTGCAACAGGCCTCATTGCTGTGCTCCAAGTACAGTATCTGTGAGGGGTTGCAGTGTTGTGCCACCAGTGCCTAAGGCCCAATTTTTCAGCCCCTGTTCAACAGGGGCATGCAATTATAATTATTGATCTAATAATTCACAGCAGGGCCCATTGCTGCGCCCACCAAGAGTAACTGTCAGGCCTTACAGTGTTGTGGCACCAGCAACACCATCACCACCACCACCACCACCAAAGGCCCAGTTTTTCAGCCCCTGTTCAACAGGGGCATGCAATTATAATTATTGATCTAATAATTCACAGCAGGGACCATTGCTGCGCCCACCAAGAGTAACTGTCAGGCCTTACAGTGTTGTGGCACCAGCACCACCATCAAAGGCCCAATTTTTACTACCACTGATCAACAATTATATGTTATTACAATTCCTGATATTATACTTGACAGCAGGGCGTTCCAGCACCCACCAAGAATAACTGTGAGTGCTTTCAGTGTTGTGCCAACACCAACACCTAAGGGGCCAATTTCTGCAGAGTATATACGGAAGGTCCCTACTTTCAAACATCCAACTTACAAACTACTACTACTTGCAAACGGAAGAAGACAACAGGAAGTGAGAGGAAATCTACCCCTTGGAAGGAAAATTCTCTCCTGTAAGAATTAATATGGGAGAAAGGTGTCTCCTCTCTACTGATGCTTTATCACCAATCCTTGTTTCAATACAAACACCACATTTCAAAAACAGTTGTCATTGGGACGCAAAGTGAGGTGAAATGTTCTGAACAGGGGCACAGACAGCAAAAAAAATGTGACAGGGGAGATAACCGTTCCCTATGTTTTCCAAAAAGCTAAAAAAAAGGAATTTGGCATGGAGCTACACTTAAACAATGCAGCTGTTCAAAATTACAAACAGATTCTACAGAAGAACAAACCTACAGTCCCTGTCTTGTATGCACCGCCTGTATACGGCTGTTCAGAGTATATAGGGGCTTTTTTATTTTGTGTGCGGGGTTCCCCTTAATATCCATACAAGACCCAAAGGGGCTGGTAATGGGCTGGGGTAGGGGGGGGGGGGGGGGGTCATGGGGTAGCTATGCCATTTTTCCTAAAGATTTTCATCCATATTACCGGGACCAGACATTACATTAAAGCCGCAAGCAGTTTTAAATGGCTTTTTTTCCTTTAGAAATGTTATTTTGTGCAGGGACAGTTCTAAACACGGGAAACACGTGGCACTTCACAGGCATACTTTAGACACCCCCCAGGTACAATATTTAAAGGAATATTTGACTTTTTTTTTTTCACTTTATGCATCATTAAAATGACTGCTCCCGGAAAATGTCCGTTTTTAAAACTTCTTTTTGCATTGATACATGTCCCCTGGTGCAGAAGCCGGGTTCCCAAACTCTTCATACAAAAACATGGATAATAGTCGTTATAATTAGCACTTTAGAATCCGGACGTTCGCATCCATTGTATTTAATAGGGTTCTAATGTTCGCAGCGAACTTTCGGTCCGTTCGCGGGTTCTGGTGCGAACCGAACCCGGGGGTGTTCGGCTCATCACTACCAGCTCGGCTCTCTGATGTGGGATGCAGAGATATGAGCTAAACCGTTTACCCTCGGGTCTGCGTTTTCTGGTCATTAGGTTCCTACCTCCCCTGCCTTGGGAGGTCTCTCTTCAAGAGAGCCTCTCACCTAGTACTCATTGTTTGGCTTTGGCTGATCATGAGGGGGGTCCGCTTTTTTTCCTGGGTGGACCTAAGTGTGTCTTGTACCCCACGTCAGGAATCTTGTGCTCCGGGGGCTAGGGATAGGTGCTTCCCTCAGCATGGATCTGCTGGGTGGTCAATGAGTAGTAGCTGAGGGTCTCTCCTGAAGAGAGACATCCAGTGGCGTCACTAGGGTTGGTGTCACCCGGTGCAAAAAAAAATGGTGTCACCCCCCACCAACAATAGTCCCCCTCAGTACAGACCCCCCTCCACTAACTACAGACCCCCCTCCAGCAGTATAGATCCCCCTCCCTCAGTACAGTCCCCCCACTAAGTTCCGACTCCCCTCCATCAATATAGACCCCCTCCCTCAGTATAAACCTCCCCCTCAGTACAGTCACCTCCACCTCAGTGCAGACCGCTCCATCAGTACAGACACCCCCACCTCAGTGCAGACCCCCCAGCAGTACGGACACCCCCCCAGTGCAGAGACCCCCCAGTTACAGACACCCCCTCAGTTACAGACCCCCCTCAGATACAGACCCCCCAGTGCAGACCTTCCTCAGTTAGACACCCCCTCAGTTACAGACCCCCCCCTCAGTGCAGACCTTCCTCAGTTACAGACACCCCCTCAGTTACAGACACCCCCTCAGTTACAGACCCCCCCAGTGCAGACCTTCCTCAGTTACAGACCCCCCTCAGTTACAGACCCCCCAGTGCAGACCTTCCTCAGTTACAGACACCCTCTCAGTTACAGACCCCCCCCCCCAGTGCAGACCTTCCTCAGTTACAGACACCCTCTCAGTTACAGACACCCCTCAGTTACAGACCCCCCTAAGTTACAGACCCCCCCAGTGCAGACCTTCCTCAGTTACAGACCCCCCTCAGTTACAGACCCCCCTCAGTGCAGACCTTCCTCAGTTACAGACACCTCCTCAGTTACAGACCCCCCCCCCCCAGTGCAGACCTTCCTCAGTTACAGACACCCTCTCAGTTACAGACACCCCTCAGTTACAGACACCCCTCAGTTACAGACCCCCTCAGTGCAGACCCCCCTCAGTTACAGACCCCCCTCAGTGCAGACCTTCCTCAGTTACAGACACCCTCTCAGTTACAGACCCCCCCCCCCAGTTCAGACCTTCCTCAGTTACAGACACCCTCTCAGTTACAGACACCCTTCAGTTACAGACCCCCCTCAGTTACAGACCCCCCCAGTGCAGACCTTCCTCAGTTACAGACCCCCCTCAGTTACAGACCCCCCTCAGTTACAGACACCCCCTCAGTTACCCCCCCCCTTGGTGCAAACCCCCCCTAGTGCAGACCCCAGCAGTACAGACACCCCCCCAGCATAAGACACCCCCTCCCCCCATCAGTATAGATGCCCCTATTACCTTACAGACCTCAGAACAGAGCAGCAGATACACACAGCGGTGTGTCCCTCGAGCGCGGGCTCCTCCTCCTCTGTGGATGTAAACAGAGAGGAGGGGGCGGCGGCTTCCTTACGCTCTGCTGAGGGACACAGCCGCGGCGCGAGCCGCGAGGCACAGGGCAGCAGGCAGGCTGTGTTAGTGTGGTGCCGCTACCCACGGGTGTCACCCCTCTGGTGGGTATCACCCGGGTGCGGCCCCCCCCGCACCTGGCTAGCAACGCCACTAGAGACATCCCCAAAGCAGGGGAGGAAGGAACCTAAGGACCACACATCCTCCCCTCTAGACTTCAGTTTAGGCCTGAAGACCCGCACCCTACCATCTTGTGAGCAAAAGGAAAACACACATATAAAGTGAAGTGACACACATGTGGAGAGTGAAAACTAAAAAAGCGCCAATATGTGCAAGATGATAACAAAAAATGTCCCGGTCTTAGCCAAAAGGCTAGCCCATGAGGTGATGTGCAGATAAAAACCAAGAGTTATTGAGGCCTAGTGCCTCATCAAGATACTGGTGTACTACTCCCAGGGGGCACTTAACACCGCAGGCTTTCTGCCTCCCCGGCCCCTGACCAGACAAGGTAGCACAGTTCAAACCAGCAGGCACTGGTCCCTAAGAATCTTACAGAATAGGGAAATACTGCTGACCTCCATAACATCCAGTAGGGGCTTAATTTGGGTTCCTTGCTATGAGGAAGATCTCTCAGGGCCCCCATCACACCAGCAGGCAGGACCACTGATAGGGGATTACCGCTGGGCCTCCTGCAGGGGGCCCGGGCACACAGTGGGCCCCGGACAGCAGGGGGATCGGATTGGTGGTACGGGAGGACAATTACAGAATGATGCACTGTGTCTCTCCCTCCAGCAGATGAAAGCCGGTTTCTCCCTCTCTCTGTCCCGCTGGCTTTCAGCTGCTGGAGGGAGAGGCACAGACACAGTGCATTGTTCTGTAATTGTCCTCCCATCCAGCCGCACTGATCCCTCTGCTGTCCAGGCCCCCCTGCTGGTAAGATGAGGGCCCTGAGGGATCTTCCTCATCTTCTGGCTGCCCACATCTGATTCCCCCCTTGTTTGCCCGGGCCCCCCTCTCGACCTCCCGCAGCGCCGCCGGCTTCCCTCTCCCGCTGGCTGCTGCAGGCAGATGGAGAGTGAAGAAAGGGGCCGGTAAATATGTAATTTACGAGCCCCTTCTTTTTCTGAATTGGACACAGTGAGTGCTCAGTACTGATCGCTCCTGTGTCCATTCATAACTGAGCATAGTAAACTATGTTTACTATGCTTCTGTTTATGAATGAACAGGAGCCTCTGTGTCCTGTTCCTTTATCTTCAGTGCAGCTGAGGCTACAAGAATTTGTGTCCTCAATTCCTTTCTCTGTCTCAAAGGTGAGATGTCAGGGGTCTGTTTAGACCCCTAAAATTTCATCCAAACAGCCCTTCCCATAACAGCATTGACATTTATTTATTTTTATGTAAAAAAGAAATAAAAATAATTTGTAAAATTGTAAAAAAAAAAAAAAAAAACAACTTTTTTTTAAAATTGAAAAAAAATTATTTAAATGTTTTTTTTATTTTTTTAATTCGGAGGGCCTATCGGGTAGGCTGCTATACAGCCACTATCCCAGCCAAAAAGGCCAGAATGATGGTAGAGTGCCCCCAGGGCTGGTGCAAGGATTTTTGACAACCACTGATTGGCTCCGCCCCTGACTCCACCCTATTTGCCCCGCCCATGCATACGGTGGAGGTGGAGATTTTTGGGGCGCCTCTCCACCTATTTCTTTAGCCGTGGTCTGCAGGCCCGCACCTGAGCCTCTGGACCTGGCCTGAAGACAAACAGTGGCGGCACCGGCTCGCTTCCTCACACCAGCCGTGGTCCGCAGGCCCCGTGCCCACACTTGTGCCTCTGGACCCGGCCTAAAGATAAATAGTGGCGACATCGGCTCACTTCCTCATGCCAGGCCGTGGCCTGCAGGCCCCAGGCCTGTACCTGTGCCACTGGACCCGGCCTGAAGACAAATAGTAGCGGCACCATCTCGCTTCCTCACGCCAGCCCTGGTCTGCAGGCCCCAGGCCCGCACCTGTGCCTCTGGACCCGGCCTGAAGACAAATAGTGGCGGCACTGGCTCGCTTCCTCAGACCAGCCATGGTCCGCAGGCCCCGGGCTCGTACCTGCACCTCTGGACCCGGCCTGAAGACAAATAGTGGCGGCACCATCTTGTTTTCTCACGCCAGCCCTGGTCCGCAGGCCCCGTGCCCGCACCTGTGCCTCTGGACCCGGCCTGAAGACAAATAGTGGCGGCACCGGCTCGCTTCCTCACACCAGCCGTGGTCCGCAGGCCCCGTGCCCGCACCTGTGCCTCTGGACCCGGCCTGAAGACAAATAGTGGCGGCACCGGGTCGCTTCCTCACACCAGCCGTGGTCCGCAGGCCTCGTGCCCGCACCTGTGCCTCTGGACCTGGCCTGAAGACAAATAGTGGCGGCACCATCTCGCTTCCTCACACCAGCCCTGGTCCACAGGCCCCGTGCCCGCACCTGTGCCTCTGGACCCAGCCTGAAGATAAATAGTGGCGGCACCAGCTCGCTTCCTCACACCAGCCGTGGTCCGCAGGTCCCGTGCCCACACTTGTGCCTCTGGACCCGGTCTAAAGATAAATAGTGGCGGCATCGGCTCACTTCCTCATGCCAGGCCGTGGCCTGCAGGCCCCAGGCCTGTACCTGTGCCACTGGACCCGGCCTGAAGACAAATAGTAGCGGCACCATCTCGCTTCCTCACGCCAGCCCTGGTCTGCAGGCCCCAGGCCCGCACCTGTGCCTCTGGACCCGGCCTGAAGACAAATAGTGGCGGCACTGGCTCGCTTCCTCAGACCAGCCATGGTCCGCAGGCCCCGGGCTCGTACCTGCACCTCTGGACCCGGCCTGAAGACAAATAGTGGCGGCACCATCTTGTTTTCTCACGCCAGCCCTGGTCCGCAGGCCCCGTGCCCGCACCTGTGCCTCTGGACCCGGCCTGAAGACAAATAGTGGCGGCACCGGCTCGCTTCCTCACACCAGCCGTGGTCCGCAGGCCCCGTGCCCGCACCTGTGCCTCTGGACCCGGCCTGAAGACAAATAGTGGCGGCACCGGGTCGCTTCCTCACACCAGCCGTGGTCCGCAGGCCCCGTGCCCGCACCTGTGCCTCTGAACCCGGCCTGAAGACAAATAGTGGCGGCACCATCTCGCTTCCTCATGCCAGCGCTGGTCCGCAGGCCCAATGCCTGCACCTGTGCCTCTGGACCCGGCCTGAAGACAAATAGTGGCGGCACCCGCTCGCTTCCTCACACCAGCCGTGGTCTGCAGGCCCCGTGCCCACACCTGTGCCTCTGGACCCGGGCCTGAAGATAAATAGTGGCGGCATCGGCTCACTTCCTCATGCCAGCCGTGGCCTGCAGGCCCCAGGCCCGCACCTGTGCCTCTGGACCCGGCCTGAAGACAAATAGTGGCGGCACCATCTCGCTTCCTCACGCCAGCCCTGGTCCACAGGCCCCGTGCCCGCACCTGTGCCTCTGGACCCAGCCTGAAGATAAATAGTGGTGGCACCAGCTCGCTTCCTCACACCAGCCCTGGCCCGCAGGCCCCGGGTCTGCACCTGTGCCTCTGAACCAGGCCTGAAGACAAATAGTGGCGGCACCATCTCGCTTCCTCATGCCAGCCCTGGTCCGCAGGCCCCATGCCCGCACCTGTGCCTCTTGACCCGGCCTGAAGATAAATAGTGGTGGTATCGGCTCACTTCCTCATGCCAGCCGTGACCTACAGGCCCCAGGCCCGCACCTGTGCCTCAGGACCCGGCCTGAAGACAAATAGTGGCGGCACCATCTCGCTTCCTCACGCCAGCCCTGGTCCACAGGCCCCATGCCCGCACCTGTGCCTCTGGACCCAGCCTGAAGATAAATAGTGGTGGCACCGGCTCGCTTCCTCACACCAGCCCTGGCCCGCAGGCCCCGGGTCTGCACCTGTGCCTCTGAACCAGGCCTGAAGACAAATAGTGGCGGCACCATCTCGCTTCCTCATGCCAGCCCTGGTCCGCAGGCCCCATGCCCGCACCTGTGCCTCTTGACCCGGCCTGAAGATAAATAGTGGCAGTATCGGCTCACTTCCTCATGCCAGCCGTGACCTACAGGCCCCAGGCCCGCACCTGTGCCTCTGGGCCTGGCCGAAACCCCTGGAAGACAAGCAGCACCAGCACGCTTGCTTAACATGCCGGCGTGGTGCCGCCGACTGATGTGCAATCTAGCCAGGCGCCTACCGTGTCTATACATAGCGCCGGCCCTGAGTGCCTCTACTGGACACTAATAAGAACAGATACTACACTTGATCTTAGCCAAAAGGCTGGGAGGTAATGGCTAATTTTCTACATGAATGGTGTATTGGTGACATTTGGCATTTTTGGTCTCAGTGATGGCACCATCCGTTGGGTTCACCATGGCAGTCGTGTTTTTTTTTATGTCTAAAGCTGTAAGGAATGACCTGGATTCCATGGATTTTGTGTGGTATTTTGAGATACCAGTAGAAAAGGAAAATCTTTTTTCGGCTGAACAACGTTATTTCCTGAAAATCTGCCCAGTTGGAGCTGGATCGCAGTGAAGAGGAAAGCGAGAGAGTGGCATTCGGCTGGAAACGAGGAGGAGGAGGAGGAGGTTTGCGAGGCCGGTGTCAGCAGGTGCACAGCACACGGCTGGGCAGATTTATGGGCTGTTTCTGTGAGTCTTGGCTCACCGTTGCCGTGTAATAGGCCTCTAGGACAGCAAATAAAAAGGGTAGCAAACACCCGGGGCATCTCCATAACCATTGTGCTACCTTTTTAGCTACCTCTAAACCTTCCCTCGTGCCGTGTGCCCCTCCTGCCAAACCAAACAACGCAACCCTCAGAAGCTGCCCTACGTGAAGGCTTCGTGTGTTTCTTTTACGCCTCGAAAGTGGGGCTGCAGCTTGTAACGCTGAGTAGACCGGTGACAGAGAAAACAAGTTAAGCCGAGCCTGCTTAGGGTAGACCTTTTAGTAACTTTCTACTTGAATAAATCCCTGACATATTACAATATACAGCAATGGTGTTATATTTTTACAATAAAGTTCACCATTTATCATTAAAAAGTCGACCTTAAGCTCCAGTTTAGGTTGAGATGATGTCATCAGTCTGCTGCAGACAGGAGGAAGCATTTTCTTAGTCTCCTGTACCCCAAGCATTTCAGCAGTCTTCCCTTCGACATTCATTTTACCTAGACTAAGATGATGTCATCAGTCTGCTGCAGACAGGAGGAAGCATTTTCTTAGTCTCCTGTACCCCAAGCATTTCAGCAGTCTTCCCTTCGACATTCATTTTACCTAGGCTGAGATGATGTCATCAGTCTGCTGCAGACAGGAGGAAGCATTTTCTTAGTCTCCTGTACCCCAAGCATTTCAGCAGTCTTCCCTTCGACATTCATTTTACCCAGGCTGAGATGATGTCATCAGTCTGCTGCAAGCAGGAGGAGGCATTTCCTCAGTCTCCCTTCCCCCAGCAACTTTGCGTTTATGATAAAAGCCTTGAGCTTCAATCTAGGCTGAGATGATGCCATCGGTCTGCTGCAGGCAAGAGGGAGCATTTCCACAGTCTACCCTTCGACATTGACTTTACCTAGGTTGAGATGATGTCTTCAGTCTTCTGCAGGCAGGAGGAAGCATTTCCTGAGACTCCCCTTCCCCAGTGATTATGCCTAGGCTGATATGATGTAATCAGTCTGGTGCAAGCAGGGGGAAGCATTTCTGTAGTCTACCCTTTGACATTGACTTTATCAATGCTGTCAGTCTCCCCTCCCCCAGTGACTCTGGTCACGCAGGTAGGGGGAAGTATTTTCACAGTCTCCCCTTCGAAACTGATTTTACCTGAGCTAAAATGGTGGCATCAGTCTGCTGCAGGCAGGAGGAAGCATTTCCTTAGCCTCCCCTCCCCCATCGATTCTGCCTAAGCAGAGATGATGTCATCAGTCTGCGGCAGGCAGGAGGAAACATTTCCACAGTCTCCCTTCCCACAGAGCCTTTGTCTAATTTGAGATTATGTCATCAGTCTGATGCAAGCAGGAGGAGGCATTTCCTCAGTCTCCCTTCCCCCAGCAACTTTGCGTTTTATGATAAAAGCCTTGAGCTTCAATCTAGGCTGAGATGATGCCATCGGTCTGGTGCAGGCAAGAGGAAGCATTTCCACAGTCTCCCCTTCAACATTGACTTTACCTAGGTTGAGATGATGTCTTCAGTCTTCTGCAGGCAGGAGGAAGCATTTCCTCAGACTCCCCTCCCCCAGTGATTCTGCCCAGGCTGAGATGATGTCATCAGTCTGGTGCAAGCAGGGGGAAGCATTTCTGTAGTCTCCCCTTTGACATTGACTTTATCAATGCTGAGATGATGTCATCAGTGTGCTGCAGGCAGGAGAAAGCATTTCCTCAGTCTCCTCTCCCCCAGCGACTTTGCATTTATGCTAAAAAAAAGTGAACCTTGAGCTTCAGTCTAGGCTGAGGTGATGTCATCACTCTGCTGTAGGCGGGGGGAAGCAATTTCCGTAGTCTTCCTTTTCAACATTGACTTTATCTAGGCTGAAATGATGTCATCAGTCTGCTGCAGGCAGGAGGAAGCGTTTCCTCAGACTCCCCTCCCCCAGTGACTCTGCCTATGATGAGATGATGTCATCAGTCTGCTGTAGGCAGGGGGAAGCATTTTCGTAGTCTCCCTGGCAACATTGACTTTCTCTAGGCTGAGATGATGTCTTCAGTCTGCTGCAGGCAGGAGGAAGCGTTTCAGTGACTGTGCCTAGGCACATGTCTTATGAAGGGGTCCTGCTTGGCTCTGAAACGTTGCAATCTGCTGTAACGATGTGATTGCTGATTAAAGCTCTGGACCCACTCTGGAGATCCTTGGTGTGCTGGTGACCAGGGGCGTCGGAACAGGACAGGCAAACCAAACAACTGCTTGGGGCCCCGAGCTGTCCTGGGGGCCCCACAGCAGTCCCGTGATCGCCCCCCCTCCCGCGATCGGCGTCAATGTTCCGTGGCACCCGCGATCGCCCCCCCCTCCCGCAATCGGCGTCAATGTGCCGCTGCGCCCCCCCCTCCCCCTACCGGCTTCAATGACCCTAGCACCCCCCCCCCATCAACAACTTTCTTGACAGGTGAAAAATTCAGTAGCGCCCGCCCCAATCCCCCCCGCTTCTCAATTTGAAAATTTCGTTGTCGAGTCTGCTCGGGGCCCCAAAATTCCTTCAAACGGCCCTGCTGGTGACATTCTTTTGCTTTGACTAGACACAGTTCCATCCGGTGGTCTCCTCTCCTCCAAGTTATCAGACTGCAACTTTCTAGAAGAAACAAAAAATGCTGGAGTTTGGCTATTATCCTAAATTGATCACAATTTAGAAGCATTGCATTAGGGTTCAAATGCGTTTCTGCTTGCATCCACACTCATAGTTATGGTTAAAGCCCCGTACACACGACCGGTTTTCCTGCCAGGAAAACTGCCATGAGAGCTTTTGGCCGGAAAAACCGGCCGTGTGTATGCTCCATCAAACTGCCGCAAATCATCTATTTTCCCGTCGGGATTCCCGGCGTTTTTTTTCCAGGCCAGATTCATTATGGGAAACACTGCGAGGCAGTGCCCCGATGGACAGGGCCGCCATCAGGAATTTTGGGGCCCCTTACACAGCTTCAGGCATGGGCCCCCCTGGTGCAGAGGAGAACCGCCGCAAATTGAGAAGCGGGGGGTGAGCCACGAATTGAGAAGCGGGGGGCTGTCGCCGTGAATTGTTGAGGTCAGGGGGCTTTGCGTGCTGACGAGCAAAAAAAAAAAAAGGGGGGGTTGCCATCCAGGGCCCTGGGGACCTCCGGGTCTCTGCGGACCTCTGGGCCCCTTACAAAAAAACAAACAAATAATATATATTTTTTTATAAAAATAAAAAAAAGGGGGGTTGCCTCCGGGTCTAATAAATAAATTAAAAAATAAATAAAAAAAATGAAATTTTTATAAAAAAAAAAGGGGGGGGGGCTGCCACCCAGGGCCCTGGGGACCTCTGGGCCCCTTACAAAAAAAAAATTATAAAAAAAAAAATTATACAAAAAAAAAAAAAAAGGGGGTTTACCCCCCTGATGGCAGCCCTGCCGATGGAGCATACACATGGCCGGTATTCCCGGCCAAAGCTCTCATGGTAGTTTTCCTGCCCAGGGAAACCCGGCCGTGTGTAGGGGGAAAAAGCTACCGAGCAGGTTCTCGGTTTTCCCCTTGGTTTTCCCGGCGGACTTTTTACCGCCGGGAAAACCGATCGTGTGTACAGGGCTTTAGGGTGCAAAGGTCTCGTAACTCTTGGATGCTCCTGAATTGTAATCATTAAAGTTGAAGAGTTCAAGTTTGTTTGTCCCAAAATGTGTGGGATGTTTTATGTGATTGAATTACTTGTAATTGAAAGTATCATGGACTCTCTTATCTTGTGGTTTGGAGATCCTTCCTATATCTTGGGGTATATTCCTGACACTCATTAGAACCAAAGTGGTGGCTTGGATAACCTCCGAAAAAATCTTCAACGTCCCAGAGCAAGTCCAGTTGGATGTAACTAACTACCACTCGATACCTCTCGGTGTTACCAAACCACATTCCAGGCCCGGCCGGTAATAGAACACCCAATGTTTTTGTACCGTTGCTTAGTAAAATAATTGTTTTCATTTTCCTTTTTTTTGGGTCATCGCGTAACTTTCATGGAAAAATTCTCTCAAATGTTCTTACAGATAATGAGCGCCATGTCCAAGTATATCGGTTTTTATGTTGGTGCACACTTCATCGTCTATCATGTTTTTTCAAAAACATTTCTGTACAAGATCTGCGCTGACCCCAATTAAGGCTCCAGAGGCGGTTTCTTCCCAGACTCGTCTTCCATTATTCTGGAGGCTCCAGAACGAGGACGGTTCTTGTTTTATAGCACTACATTGGTTTAACCATTAATACTTATCTTTTAAATTCTGTTTTTTTTTTTTATTGATTTTTTTTTTTTAAATTGTTTAGCGTTGACTGACTAAGCTGTAATTTCTATAGACAAAGTATATAAATGGCTTTTACGGATATATTTAAAGAGAACCTGTGACCAATCTATGGACATTGCTGGATTTACATATCCTTTAACTGTAAAGCCTCGTACACACGGCCGAGATTCTCGTCAGGAAAAAAACGTTGTTTTTCCTGACGAGAATCTTGACAAGAATCTTGTCCCGGCCGAGTTTACACACGTACGATTCAAAAGAACCGCCGTTCTTTTGAATGGCACGAACGCGGTGACGTCATCGACTACGACGAGCGTGCGCTCGTCACATTCGATGCCGTCGTCGCCATCTTGCTACACCCTATGCCTATGCCTAGGAAGCTACTGCGCATGCGACAAAGTCATTTCGAGCATGCGCGGGTTTCCACGGCGACAGGTAAGTGTACACACGCTCGGGTTTCTCGTCGAGAAACAGGCCGACGAGATTCTCGACAAGAAAAAAGACCGCAGGTCATCTTTTTTCTCGTCGGGGAATCTGGGCAGTTTTCTTGACGAGAAAACTGACACCCGCGTACACACAGACGGTTTTCTCGGCAAGAAAGCTCTCCCGGCAGTTTTCTTGTCGTTTTTTGCCGAGTAAACCGGTCGTGTGTACGCGGCTTCAGTCTGACTCACAGGGGCAATGTGGGCGACATGTCAGACTGAGATGATGTTCTCATGGAGAATGTGGGTGACATGTTGGACTGATGCAGATTTGGTGTTCTCATGGAGGATGCGGGCAGCGAGTTGGACTGATGCAGATTTGGCGTTCTCATGGAGGATGCGGGTGACATGTTGGATTGATGCAGAGATGATGTTCATATGGAGGATGCAAGTGACATGTTGGACTGATGCAGAGACGGTGTTCTCATGGAGAATGCGGGCAGCGAGCTGGACTGATGCAGAGATGGTGTTCACATGGAGGATGCGGGTGAGATGTTGGACTGATGCAGAGATGGTGCACTTATAGAGAATGTGGGAGACGTGTTGGACTGGTGCAGATTTGGTGTTCTCATGGAGAATGTGGGTGACGTGTTGGACTGGTGCAGATTTGGTGTTCTCATGGACGATGCGGGTGACATGTTGGACTGATGCAGAGATGATGTTCTCATGGAGGATGCGGGTGACATGTTGGACTGATGCAGAGATGATGTTCTCATGGAGGATGCGGGTGACATGTTGGACTGATGCAGAGATGATGTTCTCATGGACAATGCGGGCGACATATTGAACTGATGCAGAGATGGTGTTCTCATGGAGGATGCGGGCGACATATTGGACTGGTGCAGATTTGGTGTTCTCATGGACGATGCGGGTGACATGTTGGACTGATGCAGAGATGATGTTCTCATGGAGGATGCGGGTGACATGTTGGACTGATGCAGAGATGATGTTCTCATGGAGGATGCGGGTGACATGTTGGACTGATGCAGAGATGATGTTCTCATGGAGGATGCGGGCGACATATTGGACTGATGCAGATTTGGTGTTCTCATGGAGGATGCGGGCGACATATTGGACTGATGCAGATTTGGTGTTCTCATGGAGGATGCGGGTGACATGTTGGACTGGTGCAGATTTGGTGTTCTCATGGAGGATGCGGGTGACATGTTGGACTGATGCAGAGATGATGTTCTCATGGAGGATGCGGGCGACATGTTGGACTGATGCAGATTTGGTGTTCTCATGGAGGATGCGAGTGACATGTTGGACTAATGCAGAGATGATGTTCTCATGGAGGATGCGGGCGACATGTTGGACTGATACAGATTTGGTGTTCTCATGGAGGATGCGGGCGACATGTTGGACTGATGCAGAGATGATGTTCTTATGGGAGATGCAGATGACGTGTTGGACTGATGCAGATTTGGTGTTCTCATGGAGGACGCGGATGACATGTTGGACTGATGCAGAGATGGTGTTTTCATGGAGGATGCGGGCGACATGTTGGACTGATGCAGAGATGGTGTTCTCATGGAGGATGCGGGTGACGTGTTGGACTGATGCAGATTTAGTGTTCTCATGGAGGACGCGGGTGACATGTTGGACTGGTGCAGATTTGGTGTTCTCATGGAGGATGCGGGTGACGTGTTGGACTGGTGCAGATTTGGTGTCCTCATGGAGGATGCGGACGTGTTGGACTGATGCAGATTTGGTGTTCTCATGGAGGATGCGGGTGACATGTTGGACTGGTGCAGATTTGGTGTTCTCATGGAGGATGCGGGTGACATGTTGGACTGATGCAGAGATGATGTTCTCATGGAGGATGCGGGCGACATGTTGGACTGATGCAGATTTGGTGTTCTCATGGAGGATGCGGGTGACATGTTGGACTGATGCAGAGATGATGTTCTCATGGAGGATGCAGGCGACATGTTGGACTGATGCAGATTTGGTGTTCTCATGGAGGATGCGGGTGACATGTTGGACTGATGCAGAGATGATGTTCTCATGGACGATGCGGGCGACATGTTGGACTGATGCAGAGATGATGTTCTCATGGAGGATGCGGGTGACATGTTGGACTGATGCAGAGATGATGTTCTCATGGAGGATGCGGGCGACATGTTAGATTGATGCAGAGATGATGTTCATATGGAGGATGCGGGTGACGTGTTGGACTGATGCAGATTTGGTGTTCTCATGGAGGATGCGGGTGACGTGTTGGACTGATGCAGATATGGTGTTCTCATAGTGGACGCGGATGACATGTTGGACTGATGCAAAGATGGTGTTCTCATGGAGGAATGCGGGCGACATGTTGGACTGATGCAGAGATGGTGTTCTCATGGAGGATGCGGGTGACGTGTTGGACTGATGCAGATTTAGTGTTCTCATGGAGGACACGGTGACATGTTGGACTGGTGCAGATTTGGTGTTCTCATGGAGGATGCGGGTGACGTGTTGGACTGGTGCAGATTTGGTGTCCTCATGGAGAATGCGGACGTGTTGGACTGATGCAGAGATGATGTTCTCATGGAGGATGCGGGTGACATGTTGGACTGATGCAGAGATGATGTTCTCATGGAGGATGCGGGTGACGTGTTGGACTGATGCAGAGATGATGTTCTCATGGAGGATGCGGGTGACATGTTGGACTGATGCAGATTTGGTGTTCTCATGGAGGATGCGGGTGACATGTTGGACTGGTGCAGATTTGGTGTTCTCATGGAGGATGCGGGTGACATGTTGGACTGATGCAGAGATGATGTTCTCATGGAGGATGCGGGCGACATGTTGGACTGATGCAGATTTGGTGTTCTCATGGAGGATGCGGGTGACATGTTGGACTGATGCAGAGATGATGTTCTCATGGACGATGCGGGCCACATGTTGGACTGATGCAGAGATGATGTTCTCATGGAGGATGCGGGTGACATGTTGGACTGATGCAGAGATGGTGTTCTCATGGAGGATGCGGGTGACGTGTTGGACTGATGCAGATTTGGTGTTCTCATGGAGGATGCGGGTGACGTGTTGGACTGATGCAGATTTGGTGTTCTCATGGAGGAAGCGGGTGAGGTGTTGGACTGATGCAGATTTGGTGTTCTCATGGAGGATGCGGACGTGTTGGACTGATGCAGAGATGATGTTCTCATGGAGGATGCGGGTGACATGTTGGACTGATGCAGAGATGATGTTCTCATGCAGGATGCGGACGTGTTGGACTGATGCAGAGATGATGTTCTCATGGAGGATGCGGGTGACATGTTGGACTGATGCAGAGATGATGTTCTCATGGACGATGCGGGGGACATGTTGGACTGATGCAGAGATGGTGTTCTCATGGAGGATGCGGGTGACATGTTGGACTGATGCAGAGATGGTGTTCTCATGGAGGATGCGGGTGATGTGTTGGACTGATGCAGAGATGATGTTCTCATGGAGGATGCGGGTGACGTGTTGGACTGATGCAGAGATGATGTTTTCATGGAGGATGTGGGTGACATGTTGGACTGATGCAGAGATGGTGTTCTCATGGAGGATGCGGGTGACGTGTTGGACTGATGCAGAGATGGAGTTCTCATGGAGGATGCGGGTGACGTGTTGGACTGATGCAGAGATGATGTTCTCATGGAGGATGCGGGTGACATGTTGGACTGATGCAGAGATGGTGTTCTCATGGAGGATGCGGGTGACATGTTGGACTGATGCAGAGATGGTGTTCTCATGGAGGATGCGGGTGACGTGTTGGACTGATGCAGAGATGGTTTTCTCATGGAGGATGCGGGTGATGTGTTGGACTGATGCAGAGATGGTGTTCTCATGGAGGATGCGGGTGACGTGTTGGACTGATGCAGAGATGGTGCACTCATGGAGAATGTGTGTTGAAAAGTGACGGGGTGACAGCACAGACATACAATTGGAGGACAGGGCCGGAGAGCTGTCACCCTATAACAGGAAGTGCCTGATCGAGGACCTCCATGGCAGGATCAAAATGGATTTTGTTTTAATGAAAGCTGCTGATTTTATAGCATTGAAACTTACTTGTGAAATTGAATATACATCTTAAAGCTTGAGTAAGACGGGATTTTATGTTTTAATGTTTCACTAGCGTGTTGCTCAATCGGGTTGTATATGTCATTTTTCATTCCTATGTAAAACCTTGTTCCACATAGAGAGGACACTCCATATTTTACCGGGGCTTCGTGCTGAGCCCATTGATGTATGATCCAGTGCTGAGTGACATGTGGATTTGTCATTCTGTCTCCGTTGATGAATAGCAGAAGACACGGGTGAAACTAAATTGCACAAACGCAGAGAAGGAGACAAAGTTTGAAATTCAATTGACAAATATAAATAGAAGTGGTGCATCGAATGTGGAAAAATGAATTGGATGTGTGTTGAGGTGGAAGGATCGGGAGACTGTCCCTAGGTTGTCCTTAAAGAGATACGGTCACCTCCTCCATGCTGCACAAACAATAAATGTTTGCTTTTGGGTTTAATACCCCTTTAAAAAATTCAATTTAGTCCAGAAGATTACTGAAACCCCCCAAGATATTCTTTATATATTTTATTCCAGACTCTATCCCCTCTAAATATGAAAGGACCACCTACCAGGCCTACTTTACAGGTTGCTCCCACCTTGGCCCCACTCTAAATATGCAGGGACCACCCATCGAGCCTACTTTTTAGATTGCTCCCCCCTAGACCTCCCCCCCCTCTAAATATGCAAGGACCACCCATCATGCCTACTTTCCAGGTTGGTCCCACCTAGACCTCCACTGTAAATATGCAGGGACCACCCATTGTGCCTACTTTACAGGTTGCTCCCACCTAGACCTCCCCCCTCTAAATATGCAAGGACCACCCATCATGCCTACTTTACAGGTTGGTCCCACCTAGACCTCCACTGTAAATATGCAGGGACCACCCATCATGCCTACTTTACAGGTTGCTCCCACCCTGGCCCCACTCTAAATATGCAGGGACCACCCATCAGGCCTACTTTACAGGTTGCTCCCATCTTGACCCCCACTCTAAATATTAAGGGACCACCCATCAGGCCTACATTACAGATTGCTGCCACCTAGAGCTCCCCTCTAAATATGCAAGGACCACCCATCAGGCCTACTTTACAGGTTGTCCCCACCTAGACCCCCATTTTAAATTTAAAGAAACTATCCATCATTCCTACTTTACAGATTGCTCCCACCTAAACCCCCCCTCTAAATATGGAAGGACCACCCATCTGGCCAACTTTACAGGTTGCCCCCACCTAGACCCGCACTCTAAATATGAAGAGGCCACCCATCAGGCCTACTTTACAGGTTGCTCTCACCTGGACTCCCATTTTAAATATGCAGGGACCACCCATCAGGCCTACTTTACAGGTTGCTCCCATCTTGACCCCCACTCTAAATATTAAGGGACCACCCATCAGGCCTACTTTACAGGTTGCTGCCACCTAGACCCCCATTTTAAATTTAAAGAAACTATCCATCATTCCTACTTTACAGATTGCTCCCACCTAACCCCCCCCCTCTAAATATGGAAGGACCACCCATCCGGCCAACTTTACAGGTTGCCCCCACCTAGATCCACACTCTAAATATGAAGAGACCACCCATCAGGCCAACTTTACAGGTTGCTCCCACCTGGACTCCCATTTTAAATATGCAGGGACCACCCATCAGGCCTACTTTACAGGTTGTTCCCACCTAGAGCTCCCCTCTAAATATGCAGGGACCATCTCCTTATCAATAGTATTTTTGCTATTTATCATATCCTTATACCAATCTAATTTGACATAACAATTTTGGAGCGCTGGTTCTGGTGTGTGTGGCGTGGCTGCCATGACGTCTGGCCTTCTCTCCTCATCCGGGGGCCCTGACGCGCATTACGGGCCTCCGCCCCGCCTCCTTTGATGCCTTAGGGGGCTACTTTACAGGTTGCTCCCACCTAAACCCCCCCTCTAAATATGCAAGGACCACCCATCCGGCCAACTTTACAGGTTGCCCCCACCTAGACCCACACTCTAAATATGAAGAGGCCACCCATCAGGCCTACTTTACAGGTTGCTCCCACCTGGACTCCCATTTTAAATATGCAGGGACCACCCATCAGGCCTACTTTACAAGTTGCTCCCACCTAGATCCCTCTCTAAATATGCAGGGGCCACTAATTAGGCCTACATTACTGGTTGCTCCCACCTAGACCCCCCTCTAAATATGCAGGGACCACCCATCAGGCCTACTTCACATATTGCTCCCACCTAGAGTTCCCCTCTAAATATGCAAGGACCACCCATCAGGCCTACTTTACAGGTTTCTCCCACCTAGACTACCACTTCAAATATGCAGGGACCATCCATCATGCCTTATTTACAGGTTGCTCCCACCTAGATCCCCCTCTAAATATGCAGGGACCACTAATTAGGCCTACATTACTGGTTGCCCCCACCTCGACCCCCTCTAAATATGCAGGGATCACCCATCATGCCTTCTTTACAGGTTGCTCCCACCTAGACCCCCCTCTAAATATGCAGGGACCACCCATCAGGCCTACTTTACAGGTTGCTCCCATATTGACCCCCACTCTAAATATGCAGGGACCACCCATCAGGCCTACTTTACAGGTTTCTCCCACCTAGACTACCACTCTAAATATGCAGGGACCATCCATCATGCCTTCTTTACAGGTTGCTCCCACCTAGACTCCCCTCCAAATATGCAGGAAACACCCATCAGGCCTACTTTGCAGGTTGTTCCCACCCAGACACACACCCCCTTCTAAATTTGCAAGGACCACCCATCAGACCTACTTTACAGGTTGCTCCCACCTTGGCCCCACTCTAAATATACAGTGACCACCCATCAGACCTACTTTACAGGTTGCCCCCCACCTACACCCCCACTCTAAATATGCAAGGACCACCCATCAGGCCTACTTTGCAGGTTGCTCCAACCCAGACACACACCCCCTTCTAAATTTGCAAGGACCACCCATAAGGCCTACTTTACAGGTTGCTCCCACCTAGACCCCCACTATAAATATGCAGGGACCCCCCATTAAGCCAACCTTACAGTGTGGTTCCAGATCCCACCTTAAAATATGCAGGGACCACCCACTCACAACTCCGATCACTACAATTCATGCCTTTTAGAGTTACTGCACCATAACTCAAATAAAGTTGATGCTGGGATCCCAGGACATAGCCCGGGACACAGTGCTGGCAGGACCGAAATCAAAGATGTGGGACAGTCCCAGCAAATCCAGAATCGTTGGCATCCATACACTAAACAGAATGGGACATTGATTCCCATTGCTACATTGTTATCATCGACTCTTTCTTCAGGATATAATTTCGACATCTGCTCTCAATTGCCAATCATTGCCCGTCTTCATATCATCCATCTTTTCATCTCCGACGACCTGTGACGGTTAAAACGTATTTCAGACTCAATCCATTCTCTAAATAAACCAAAAACTGGATACACAGCGTCTTCGATTTCCTCCAATAAAATGTTTATGGTAATAACCACCTTTGCATGCCTCTCCTATCAGAGCCTCTCCGTCTTGTAGGATGTCTATGTTTATCCCATGTTTGATAGGATTGCGCTTTCACTTGTGATTGCACTCATCGCCATTCCCCACGTTCCATCACACCCGACCAATAGACTGCGACGGAGTTATCTGAACTTTCCGGGGCAACTTGGCAGCCGCAGCAATTTCCAATCAGCGTATCCGAGCAAAGTGCTCTCTAAATAACGTTTGATAAGTAGAAACAGACGGGGGGCCGAGAGGACGGCGAGAAATAAAAAGTCTGGCGGCTCACCGTTCAATTAAGGGGGAGTTTTGACTTAATCTGTTTAGAACGAGTGTTCGCCCGCTAAATAAAGTCAACACAAACGGGGCTTGAGAGGTTCTGCGGCTAACGCTTCGTAGATCAGCATTGTTCATAGAGAGCGGTCTTGATTGGGATAGTCAGATAGGAGTAAATTACGACGTTCCAAATCAGAGCCGCTAGACCTGTAAGCGGGAACCTCGAAGCCCCGGTGCATGCAAATGAGGTCTCTGTTGTTCTGTAGATACTCTGTCTATGTAGGGACAGCTTGCCTCACAACACACCTTCACTTGATTAGTTGTATTTATCCTTGGCAGCATGATAACCCTCCAAATTCTATTGCCGTTGTAAATGTTTTGAACATTTGGCAATTCTGACGGCATCGGAGTAGAAATGTTATGTTACAATGTAATGTAAACAAAAGAACAAAAAAATTAAATACGTAAATAACATTACAACTAAATATGTAGCCGAGTGTGCTGCCGGCTGCATGTGCCTCTCGCTCTTTACTTCCCTCTTCCCATCGTCATTGGGCACAGCAGCTTTCTCTCCCCCCGAGCTTCTCTGACCACCGTGTGATCCAACACTCACTCCTGCTCCCCCCCCTCCCTCCCTCCTGGTGGCAGTGGATCTGAACCAATCAGGGACGTGGAGAAAACTTGCTATGCAGACTGTCTGGAAACAAATGCTCATATACACTATATTACCAAAAGTATTGGGACACCTGCCTTTGCATGCTCATGATAACCCTCCAAATTCTATTGCCGTTGTAAATGTTTTGAACATTTAGCAATTCTGATGGCATTATCTTAATGCGTTACCATGGTCGATTGGAGTAGAAATGTTATGTTACAATGTAATGTAAACAAAAGCACAAAAAAAAAAAAACAATATGAATAACATAACAACTAAATATGTAGCCGAGTGTGCTGCCGGCTGCATGTGCCTCTCGCCCATTACTTCCCTCTTCCCATCGTCATTGGGCACAGCAGCTTTCTCTCCCCCCGAGCTTCCCTGACCACCGTGTGATCCAACACTCACTCCTGCCCCCCCCCCTCCCTCCTGGTGGCAGTGGATCTGAACCAATCAGGGACGTGATACACTATATTATCAAAAGTATTGGGACGCCTGCCTTTGCATGCTCGGGAACTTTAATGACATCCCAGTCTTTAAGCCTCGTACACACGACCGGTTTTCTCGGCAAGAAAGCCCTGCCAGCCATTTTCTTGCTGGTTCTTGCCGAGAAAACCGGCTGTGTGTACGAGGCTTTTAGGTTTCTCGTCAAGAAAACTGGCCAGAATCTCGACGAGAAAAATAAAGAACCTGCTCTCCTATTTTCTCGTCGGCCTGTTTCCCGACAAGAAAACCGTGTGTGTGTACGCTTACCTGTCGCCGTGGAAACCCGCGCATGCTCGAAATGACTTTGACGCAATGCGCGGTAGCTTCCTAGGCATAGATAGGGTGTAGCAAGATGGCGGCGACGGCATTGAATGTGACGAGCACCCGCTCGTCATAGTCGATGACGTCACTGCGTTCGTTCCATTCAAAAGAACGGCGATTCTTTTGAATCGAGCGTGTGTACACTTGGCCGGGACAAGATTCTTGTTAATAATCTAGTCAGGGAAAAACAACAGGTTTTTTCCTGACAAGATTCTCAGTCATGTGTACGAGGCTTTAGTCCGTAGGGTTCAATATTGGGTTGGCCCCGCCCCTTTGCAGCTATAACAGCTTCAATTCTTCTGGGAAGGCCGTCCACAAGGTTTAGGAGGGTGTCTATGGGAATGTTTGACCATTCTTCCAGAAGGGCATTTGTGAGGTCAGGCACTGATGTTGGACAAAAAGGCCTGGCTCAAAGTCTCCGCTCTAATTCATCCCAAAGGTGTTCTGTCAGGTTGAGGTCAGACTGTGCAGACCAGTCAAATTCCTCCACCCCAAACTCACTCAGCCATATCTTTATGGACCTTGCTTTGTGCCCTGGTCCAAATCATTTGGTGGAGGGGGTATAATGGTGTGGGGGTTGTATTTCAGGGGTTGGGCTTGACCCCTTAGTTCCAGTGAACTATTCCTCCCACTGATACCAATGATGGGGCACTATTTCCCCCACTGATACCAATGATGGGGCACTATTCCTCCCACTGATACCAATGATGGGGCACTATTCCTCCCACTGATACCAATGATGGGGCACTATTCCTCCCACTGACACCAATGATGGGACACTATTCCTCCCACTGATACCAATGATGGGGCACTATTCCTCCCACTGATACCAATGATGGGGCACTATTCCTCCCACTGATACCAATGATAGGGCACTATTCCTCCCACAGAGACCAATGATGGGGCACTATTCCTCCCACTGATACCAATGATGGGACACTATTCCTCCTACTGACACCAATGATGGGACACTATTCCTCCCACTGACACCAATGATGGGACACTATTCCTCCCACTGATACCAATGATGGGACACTATTCCTCCTACTGACACCAATGATGGGACACTATTCCTCCCACTGACACCAATGATGGGGCACTATTCCTCCCACTGACACCAATGATGGGGCACTATTCCTCCCACTGACACCAATGATGGGGCACTATTCCTCCCACTGACAACAATGATGGGGCACTATTCCTCCCACTGACACCAATGATGGGACACTATTCCTCCCACTGACACCAATGATGGGACACTATTCCTCCCACTGATACCAATGATGGGACACTATTCCTCCCACTGATAGCAATGATGGGGCACTATTTCTCTTGTGGACACCAATGATGGGGCATTGTTGCTGACGCCAGGACATTTTCTACTCCCACTGATCACAGTCTGGCCCCTCTAAAGTCTGAAATATAGTAAGCGACCGCGCAATTGTCAGTTAAAGCGACGCAGTGCCGAATCGCAAAAAGGGGCCTGGTCTTTAACCAGCCAAAATGGTCCGGGGCCGAAGTGGTTAAGTCCCCTTATACTTAGGTGTACATCAGGATGACCCATGAAAAATAAACAAATCGGTATACTTTTTTTATTTTATTTTAATTTTTTGTTGGGTAAAACCATTTTTTAACACACGGCTCATTACCATTGGGTCTCTCTCACACTCTGCCCATTCCTTGGGGCGACTTCAAACAAACATTGCAACTTTTAAAATATTAATGGTCTCTTTGTTAATTTCATTTTATTTAAGTATTTATTTATTCGTCCTTTCATTTATTTGTCTGCATAATAATTTTGCGCATACTATTTATGCAAGAAAAAAATTAAAAATGTATCTATGGTTTAATGCTATTTTTAATTTTTATTTTTTTACCTTTTGGCTACGACATATGCAAATGTTTTGACGATTCTGTAGATTTAATAACACGGGTACTTTTTAAGAACAGCGTATATAAATATAATAAATCATTGTTTATGTATGAATGGCCCTTGGACGTGTTACAAATATACAGTTACAGCGTAATGAAAGGACGAGTAACTAAACAAATCTCTAACCGTACAAAGTAGCAATTATCAAATTGAAAAAAATGGATTGGATGCACTTTGGGTGTTGTATTATAATCCGCAAATTAAATTATGGGGCTATTTATGTAACTACTGGGGCTAAAAGAAGTGAGCTGTTCATGAAAGTTAGCGGACATCTGTTGTACTTCTGGTTTTGGTTTTCTTTTTAGTTTAGGAACGTTCGGAGCGATGGTTGGCTCTTTCTAAAGGCCATTAAACTGCTATTGTAGATTGTTGGATAACAGCTACAATTTGGCCATTTAGGCAATTACTATAAGTTTTTTGTGTTGACCAGAGTTGGCTAGCGGCTTTCTCAACCTTTTGTCAGTTCTGGGACCCTTTTGAAGTTTCCTCAAGGCACTTCAGTCTAAAAATGTAAAACATGTACGGTAAATGTTACTTATCAATTGGAAACCTAAGCCTGGGACATTGTACACAACTTGTCTTGATAAAATTAACTTCACATCAGAATCCCCCTTTTATATCAGAGGTCCTCCCATCACATCAAAGTTCCCCCTATACATCAGCGGTGCCCCCTATACATCAGAGACCCCCTATACATCAGAGGTCCTCCCATCACATCAGAGGTCCCCCTGTACATCAGAGGTCCTCCCATCACATCAAAGTTCCCCCTATACATCAGAGATCCCCTCATCACATCAGAGACCCCCTATACATCAGAGGTCCCTCATCATGTCAGAGGTCCCTCCTAACATCAGAGTCCCCCATCACATCAAAGTTCCCCCTATACATCAGAGGTGCCCCCTATACATCAGAGACCCCCTATACATCAGAGGTCCTCCCTTCACATCAGAGTTCCCCCTATACATCAGAGGTGCCCCCATCACATCAGAAGCACCTGTTTAAATCAGAGGTTCCTCCTTCACGTCAGAGGTCCCTCATCATGTCAGAGGTCCTCCCATCACACCAGTGTCCCCCATCACATCAGAGACCCCCTATACATCAGAGGTCCTCCCTTCACATCAGAGGTCCCTCCTAACATCAGAGTCCCCATCACATCAAAGTTCCCCCTATACATCAGAGGTGCCCCCTATACATCAGAGGTGCCCCTATACATCAGAGACCCCCTATACATCAGAGGTCCTCCTATCACATCAGAGGTCCCCCTATACATCAGAGGTGACCCCTATACATCAGAGACCCCCTATACATCAGAGGTCCTCCCTTCACATCAGAGGTCCCTCCTAACATCAGAGTCCCCCATCACATCAAAGTTCCCCCTATACATCAGAGGTCCTCCCATCACATCAGAGACCCCCTATACATCAGAGGTCCTCCCATCACATCAGAGGTCCCCCTATACATCAGAGGTGCCCCCTATACATCAGAGACCCCCTATACATCAGAGGTCCTCCCTTCACATCAAAGTTCCCTCCTAACATCAGAGGTTCTCCCATCACATCAAAGTTCCCCCTATACATCAGAAGTGCCCCCTATACATCAGAGACCCCCTATACATCAGAGGTCCTCCCTTCACATCAGAGGTCCCTCCTAACATCAGAGTCCCCCATCACATCAAAGTTCCCCCTATACATCAGAGGTGCCCCCTATACATCAGAGACCCCCTATACATCAGAGGTCCTCCCTTCACATCAGAGTTCCCCCTACACAACAGAGGTGCCCCCATCACATCAGAAGCACCTGTTCAAATCAGAGGTTCCTCCTTCACGTCAGAGGTCCCTCATCATGTCAGAGGTCCTCCCATCACACCAGTGTCCCCCATCACATCAGAGACCCCCTATACATCAGAGGTCCCTCCACCACATCACTGTCGCCTTCACATTAGAGTAAGGTGACCAGATTTTTTTAATGAAATCCGGGGACATATTTATTTTTTTACTAGTAATGGCGGCAATCAGCGACTCTCTCCCCTTCGCCGCCGCTGCCACCCGCCTCACAGCCTGTCAAGTCTTATGGCCCGTACACACGATCCGAATATCGTATAACAGGTCGTACAACTTTTTTCGCTTAATAGTCGCAAGTAGAAATTGAATAGGTTACTAAACTCGGAAGTGATGTCATGTGTTGTAATAGATTTGTATTTTCAGACGACAACTAGACTGACTAAACGAAAATCGTACAATCTGGTATCGTACGAGGAAAATTTTCATGCTTGTCCGATCAAATAATATCGGATGAACTGTCGTGATCGGCTCTCGAAAGTAGTGTACACACGATCCGAAAATTGTACGATTCTTCCTCGGACGGCAGTTTTCAACCGATATTTGGATCGTGTGTACGGGCCATTATTTTACGGGCCCCGGTTACTACTGTGTGGGGAGCGGAGGAAGATCACTCCACCAGGGAAGGCAAGGAGATAAGCAGGCAGGCGGCTGGCCGGGACTTAAGAACATGCGAGCGGAACTGGATGGGCATGCACCCGAAACTGAAGAAATATTCCCTCCGCTCCGACCAGCACATGATCACCAGAAAGGGGCACAGATAATGGAAAAAGATACACGCCCCTAAGCAAGTAGGAGCGGCGGAGCGCGGGGAGGTGTAATTCAGAATTTATTTTTCTCAATTCTGCACTGACTGTCTTTGAAATCGCCCCAGCCCCTGTTCAAATCCAATCTGGGGACAAAACTGGGGACAGACTTGGACCGGGGACAGTGCCCTCAATCCGGGGACTGTCCCCTGAAACCGGGATGTCTGGTCACCCTACATTAGAGGCCCCCCTTTATATCAGAGGTCTCCATCACGTCAGAGGTCCCCTCATCAAATCAGAGGTCCCCCCCATCACAGACTCCCTATACATCAGAGGTCCCTCCATTACATTACAGACCCCCTCCACATTAGAGGCCCCCCTTTTACATCAGAGGCCTCCATCACATCAGAGACCCCCTATACATCAGAGGTCCCTCCACCACATCACTGTCCCCTTCACATTAGAGGCCCCCCTTTTACATCAGAGGCTCCATCACGTCAGAGGTCCCCTCATCAAATCAGAGGTCCCCCCATCACATCAGAAGCCCCCTTTATATCAGAGGTTCCCCCTTCACATCAGAGGTCCCTCATAATGTCAGAGGTCCTCCCATCACATAAGTGTCCCTCTTCATATCAGAGGTCCCCCATCACATCAGAGGTCCCCCCATCACATCAGAGACCCCCTATACATCAGAGGTCCCTCCACAACATCACTGTCCCCTTCACATTAGAGGTCCCCCTTTATATCAGAGGCCTCCATCACGTCAGAGGTCCCCTCATCAAATCAGAGGTCCCCCCATCACATCAGAAGCCCCCTTTATATCAGAGGTTCCCCCTTCACATCAGAGGTCCCTCATAATGTCAGAGGTCCTCCCATCACATCAAAGACTCCCTATACATCAGAGGTCCCTCCACCACATCACAGTCCCTTCACATTAGAGGCCCCCCTTTTATATCAGAGGTCTCCATCACGTCAGAGCCCCCCCCCATCACATCAAAGACTCCCTATACATCAGATGTTCCTCCATCACATCAAAAGTCCCCCTTCACATTAGAGGTCCCCCTTTTACATCAGAGGCCTCCATCACATCAGAGGTCCACTCATCAAATCAGAGGTTCCCCCATCACATCAAAGACCCCCCATATACATTAGGGGCTGCTCCATCACATCAGAGGCCTCCATCACGTCAGAGGTCCACTCTTCAAATCAAAGATACCCCCATTAGATCAAAAATCAGAGGTCCCTCCATCACATTACAGTCCCCCTTCACATTAGAGGCCCCTCTTTTACATCAGAGGCCTTTATCACCTCAGACGCCCCCTTCACATCCTAGGCCTCCATCACATCAAAGGTCCCCTCATCACATCAGAGTCATCCCAGGGAAGCTGTGAAATACTCCAGAACTCCGGACAAGATTGTGAGCGACACTCTTCCCTTTGCAGCTACTTCTTAGAACAGTCCCTTAAGCAGTAGGACATAAAGTGGACTGCACAGCACTGGAACACCATAAGTAATGTTTCAGGAAAGGCAAGCTTCAACGTTAGAGCACCAGGGGTTACCAGCAGCAACAGTCATTGGGATTCTTCTCGTAGGTCTTTACTCACAGTGTCCCTGGGACTTGGATGTCTCCCTCCAGACTCAAGGTAACGGTCTCTTCAGGGAAGCCTCTAGACAGGATAGGTAATGAAACCCCTCTTTTAGCTGCCAAAGAATTTGCAGCAGAATAGCCCCCCCCCCCGGCTATACACAGCTGGGCAGGGCTGGTGAAAGGATTTTTGACACCCTAGGCAAAACCTAATTTTGCCGCCCCCCTTGGCCCCACCCCTGACTCCACCCTCTTTGCCCTGGCCATATATACCCCACCTTTTTAATGAAACGCCCATCAAATGCAGCCTCACCAGCGCTTATCAATGCAGACTCACAAGCACCCATCAATGCAGCCTCACAAGTGCCCATCAATGCAGCCCACCAGCACCCATCAATGCAGCCTCACCAGCGCTTATCAATGCAGCCTCACAAGCACCCATCAATGCAGCCTCACAAGTGCCCATCAATGCAGCTCACCAGCACCCATCAATGCAGCCCACCAGCACCCATCAATGCAGCCCACCAGCACCCATCAATGCAGCCTCACAAGTGCCCATCAATGCAGCCCACCAGCACCCATCAATGCAGCTCACCAGCGCCCATCAATAAATGTTTGCTTGCTTCCATCCATTCGGAAGTCGGGACACAGACACAGTTCTTCGCCACCGCTGCGCCTCTGACACTATGTGCGAATGGAGTGGCGGCTGCCTGCTGATGCTGAAACTTAGTTGCTTGCTGCAGAGAGTGGCCAGGCGCCCCTAGGCAGCATGGCGCCCTAGGCGACTGCCTAGTTTGCCTAGTGGTTGCACCGGCCCTGCATCTGGGACCTAGATGAGAAAAGCAGAATCTTCAGCTGGACTGCAGTAGCCCTTCTGGTTGGGAACCTCTCCTCCTGAGGAAGAACAGGGCTGCTTCGGGCTCCAAACTATTTATGATCTCCCCCGGCCACCTTCTGGGGACCCTCCCCCAGGGTTTGGCTGGAACCACATAAATAATCAGGCTGCTTATTTGACTCTCCCAACCCATTATATTCCGGAAGCCTCCAGAAAACAAGAGGAAGCTATCAAACCTGCAGTCTGCAGAACCCAGAACAACTCAAAGCATTCACAAGCTGCTCAACTGATTACAGAGGAGCCACAAGAAATACATTTACCTACTCGAGCTAGCAACCTATATAAGAGGGTGCTATACTGGTGTGTTGGTATATTCTGGGTACCAGCCAAGATGTCACCGTTGGTTAAAGGTAGGAGGATCATGCTGTCAGGTCACCTGAGGCCAGGTGACAGATGCACACCGTTGGGGTCAGGAGTGCACCGCTAAGGTAGTGGACCCTACGGCTGACTGCTGCGGATGAAACTCTGGGTGGTTAAGGAAGGCAGGTCTACTGGAGAACCAACACGGATCCCACAGGGAGCTAGAGCCTAAGATTTCCCAGGGCGCGGAGTCTAAGATCCAGCAGGTGTTTACCAGAGCCTCTAGTGGTGAGGATAAATTGGGCTGCAACTGGCTCCAGGTCGTGGCCCCCAGAGTCTCCCAGCTCACGCTCACAGTAGGCTACAGGAGGATAGAGAGGAAACAGCAGACCAGGATAACAAGAGATAGTAAGGGGATAAGCCAAAGGTCGGGGTGACTAGCAGACAAGGATAAACATAGAACACGCCAAAAGGTCAGGGTCACAAGCAGGCAGGGATAGTCGAGAACAAGCCAAGATCGGTCAAACAGAGGCAGACGTAGAGCAGGAAACCAAACACACAATAGCTAACAAACAATGTTGATCAGCACGGCAGACTTGCAGTGCACAGGTTAATATAGAGTTCCCTGATAGGGCCTGGGGTGGAGCCATGCTTAGAGGAGAGATTACTTAAGCAGCCAGGTGAGAGTGTCTGGCCTCTAAAGAAGGACACATGGAGGAGAGGTAAGCTGAGAGACAAACATTACTGCATAACCATGACACATGCAACCATATCCAGCTGCTCTTTCAAGGGTGAGCAGGGCCGCTGATAGAAATCATGGGGCCTCATACAGCCTGCCTGACGAAGCCCTCTTCAACCCCACTCCTTGCCCCTCCCCGGACTAGGGTGACCACATTTCCAAACTGCCATTCAGGGACACACCCCCTCTCTCACCTTCCCCAAAAAAAGATGAGGGGGGCGGGGGGAAATTAAGTCTCGGGGTTGATGGGGAATTTGGCGGCGGGTTATTTGTCAGGTGAATGTGTCGCTTGCCACCCATAGCCTGCCACCAGATGCAGTGCTGCTGTCACTCCCTCTGCATGAGCCACGTGCGTAGAAGGAAAGGAGTGGCCTCACTATCTGGAGAGTGAAGATCACCACAGTTCCTGCTGCTTGCCGCTGGGTGCCGGAGAAGGAGGAGGTGCCGAGGTGGGTGGGGACAGCAGTGCTGCACTAGGAGAAGGCCTCGCTCCTGGTCTCACTGTCTGAGAGTAAATTGTCACTGGTTGCAAAATGCCAGGCAGCACTGTCCCTAGCAACCAGTGCCGGAAATGAAGTTATGGGGTTGCTGTGTCCTCTATTTCATTCCGGGACATTGTATTGTCCCAGAATGAAGGTACCCGGGACCCAGGACATGTCAATTTCGGGACAGTCCCGGGCAATCCAGGACACGTGGGCACCCTACCCCCGACCCCACCTTGAAACAAAGTGCAGGTTTGTCTTCAAGTGATATTTATCTTTCTTGTGTTTACTCACACCTGCCTACCTAAAAGCCGACCCAATTCGCTAAACCAAAACGGAAAGGGATCCATTCCCCTCCACCTAGCGAATGAGATTGGAGGACAACATGTGGAGCGGGCACGCAAAAATGTACATGCGCCCCAAACATAAGAAAAAAAAAGTCCCTCCACTGCTCTCTCACCATCACATCATCAGAGGGGCCCAGGACATTGGAATTATACACCCCCCATAAGCTAGTAGGAGCAGGGGTGTAATTTAGAAAGCCCTATTTAGAAGTTGCCCCGCCCCCCCCCCACCCCGCTGAACTGATAAAACCAGGCCCAGTGCAAAAGGGACGGTTGTACTGCCTTATCAGAGGCCCTGATGCCTCGTACACATGACCGGTTTTCCTGACATGCCAAAAACCGACGTATTTCCCAACGTAATTCCTCTCAAGCCTGCCTTGCATACCCACGTTCATTGAAAAAAACCGCTCTACCAAAGCGCGGTGACGTCCAACACGTACGACGGCACTATAAAGGGGACGTTCCATTCAAACGGCGCCACCCTTTGGGCTGCTTTTACTGATCCTCGTGTTAGTAAAGGTTTGGTGAGAGGCGATTCGCGCTTTTCAGTCTTCGTGCTTTTCAGTCCGTTACAGCGCGACGAATGTGCTATCTCCATTACGAACGCTAGTTTTACCAGAACGAGCGCTCCTGTCTCAAACTTGATTCTGAGCATGCGCGTTTTTTTTTTCCCCCTCGGAAAAGCATACACGCGACCGGTTTTCGCGACGAGAAAAAGATGACGAGAAAAAAATAGAGCAGGTCCTAAAAAAATTTGCGGGCAGTTTTCTCATCGGGAAAACTGCTATGGAGCCTACACACGGCCGGTTTTCCCGACCAATCTAAAAAAAATGACAGTTTTCTCGTCGGGAAAAACCGGTCGTGTTTATGGGGCATGAGAGCAAGCTACATATGGTTTGCCACTTTTGCTGGACAGCTTGGCCTGCATGTTTTTTTTTATACAAAAAAATATAAATAAAGGCATGTGGAATTGGGAAAAAAAAAAAAACTGGGTACTAAAAATTCTCATTACAGGTAGTAAGCTCAAACCGTTACCAGAATACAATAATGTTAACTGTAGCGGGCCTTTAAGCCCAATAGCAGAGCGGTATGCTACCACCACGAGTCAGATTTATACCAGCTGTGCTCATAATAGAACACAGTTGACTGAGCCTGGTAAGTGAAATCCGGCACAAGGCTGTAATACTAAACTCAAAGCACACACCTGGCAAAGATGGAAAAACAGAAAAGAAGAAAAAAACGGAAAAAAATGAGATTCAGCACGAAGGAGGAGATGATTGGGGATTTCTTCACATTGTGCCCTCAGGAGGTATCTGAGACTTCACCGCTCTCAGCGCTCATCGTAGACCATTCCCACATTGGATGGATCACCACCAATCCTAAGATGACTCGAAAAAAAAACAGCCTTGGAAATCCTCCACCGAGGCCTTCTATTTCATCCTCTGCTTGGAAGACACTCTTCAACTTTCTAAATCCTTTATTTTTTTTGTCGTAAGAGCCTTTAACCACTTGTCTGCCAAGGTACGTTTATAAACGGCATAGTAGACAAGTGGTTAAAGCAAAAACACGGCTCTTGCCGACCGGCATATAGTAAAAATACGTCATTAACCACTTAAGGACCGCCGCACGGCGATGTACGTCGACAGAATGGCACGGACAGGCACAAGGGCGTACAGGTACGTTGCCCTTTAAGAACCTGTCCGTGGGTCGCACTCGCCAGAGGCAGCTCTCTAATTAGGCAAATTAGGCGGTCGCCTAAAGCCTAGCACTCACAGGGGCCTCGCGGCTGCCTAATTTGCCTGTGATCAATACTAATGTCGGCGTCATCGGATCTCTCTATTACCCCTCTCTCTTTCTCACCTCCCCCTCTCTCCCCCCTCTTGCATTGGCTGAATATGTCTGATGGGTGAGGAGGGTGCCCTGGAAGTGGTGCTGATCACCTGTGTGCTAGATCCATGCATTTTCTGCAGCCATTTTTTTTGCTTGAATTATTTTTCCCATTTTGGGCGTGAGTGGGGCCTCATGTCTAAGTTTTGCCTAAGGCCTCACAAAGCCTAGAGCCGCCTCTGGCGCTCACGACCCGGTCCGAAGCTCTGTGACCGCGCCCGCAGGACCCGATCGCCGCCAGTGTCCCGCGATCGGGTCACAGAGCTGAAGAAACGGGGAGAGGTAAGTGTAAACAAACCTTTCCCCCGTTCTTCCTAGTGAGAGTGTCACTGATCGTCTGTTCCCTGTCATAGGGAACGACGATCAGTGACGTCACAGGCCAAGCCACGCCCCCCTCCCCCCTTCAGTTAGAATCACTCATTAGGTCACACGTAACCCCTACAGCACCACCTAGAGGTTAAACCCTTCACTGCCAGTGTCATTTTCACAGTAATCAGTGCATTTTTATAGCACTGATCGCTGTAAAAATGACAATGGTCCCAAAAAATGTGTCAGAAGTGTCCGATGTGTCCGCCATAATGTCGCAGTCATGATAAAAATCGCTGATCGCCGCCAGTACTAGTAAAAAAAAAAAATTATAAAAATGCCATAAAACTACACCCAATTTTGTAGACACTATAACTTTTGCGCACCCAATCAATAGACGCTTATTGCGATTTTTTTTACCAAAAATATGTAGAAGAATACGTATCGGACAAAACTGAGGAAAAAAATTGCTTTTTTATATATTTTTTTGGGGATATTTATTATAGCAAAAAGTAAAAAATATGTAATTTTTTTCAAAATTGACGCTCTATTTTTTTTTATAGCGCAAAAAATAAAAACCGCAGAGGTGATCAAATACCACCAAAAAAAAAGCTCTATTTGTGGGGAAAAAAAGGACGTAAATTTTGTTTGGGAGCCACGTAGCACGACCGCGCAATTGTCAGTTAAAGCGACGCAGTGCCGAATCGCAAAAAGGGGCCTGGTCTTTAACCAGCCAAAATAGTCCGGGGCTTAAGTGGTTAATATGAGGTTAAAGTGGAGTCCACCCTAAAAAAAAAAAAAAAATACACGAAAATCCTGCAAAAAGATAGAAAAAAATAAATAGAAAAAAAATAATTATTTTTTTTACTTACCAGAAATGCCGGTTTCTATGCGGATGTTCCTAATCTGCCTCTTTCTAGTCCTCGGCAGGTCTTCTTCCTCTTCCTACTCGCGGTGTCTTCTGGTGAATGGGGCGCGCTGCCTTCTGGGAACTGTGTGTATCCCAGTGAGCAGCCGGCCCATTCATAAAGCGCTGCACGACTCGCGCATGCGCAGTAGGAAACGGGCAGTGAAGTCACAAGGCTCCACTGCCTGTTTCCCTTAGTGAGGATGGTGGCGCCGGGACCTGCCACGATCGAGGGGTCGGCCTCGGGGGACCGACATCACGGGCGACTAGGACAGGTAAGTGTCCTTATTAAAAGTCAGCAGCTACAGTGTTTGTAATATAAACAATAGATGAATTGAGCGCACTCTGGACAAGGAAATACAAAAGAAAAACTAAACATAAAACGGGGCGGACGGAGTGGGAATAAAACTGAAATAAGCTGTATAAAAACACACGTTAAAAGTCCATATCAATTAGTCCATGTGTGGAATAGCTTGAAGACTATCCGCAAGGAAGGCTGCCAGCTTACAGATAGAAGTGATCTGAAATAAGACAGGAAGAGGAAAAAAGCAGCGCCTTCTAAGCGTAGTAGTATCAGAAATTTAATAGAGCAATATAAAATACAGAGGCAAGAGATACACTCACAAACGAGTATAGTAAAAGGCTTATCTTTAAAGGTTGTCATCCGCTCGACCCGGGAGCTGCGAATCCTGATGTTACAAGCTGGAGTCCCACGTAGTGATTAGCGGTGGTAAAAGGAACTTCACTCTCGCGGCCGCAGAGATGGGGAAGAATCCTCACTGGAACACAGCTAGTGGAATCGTCACTTCCGGGTATGATGTCAGCGGGGGATGCGCGCGTTCGAAGCATGCGTGCTTCTTCATCAGGCTCAACAGTGTTTGTAGCTGTTGACTTTTAAAAATAAATAACTCGCGGGTGGAACCTCCACTTTAAATACCGGTGTTATGGCAGTAGCTAGATGCCACAACCCCCAGTATAGTTTTTTTTTGCTATGGGCGATTCCGTGTCGGATAAAAGTGATCCCGTAGGTGCTATTGCCGCAGGATCACTTTTAGAGGTGGCAGAATAGGTGCCCCCCCTCCTGCCGTTTCCCAGTCGTTTATGGGCTTACCGGAGCCGTCGGTAAACCTAGGTTCGCACTGAAAGCGGGAATGAAATTCAGGTCAGTCCTGACTTCCGGGGCGATTTCAGAGACATCTGTGCGGGTGGTTGCTGCACAGATGTCTATGGAAATCGCACCCCTGAAGTCGCCAAAAGTAGTACAGAAACGTTTCGGATGGTGCCATTGCCGGCAATTTCAATTGCCACCGATTTGGCATTCGATTTTGACATGTCCAGTTTGCAGGCCAAATCGCTCCAATGTGAACCAAGGCTAAAGCCCGGAAGCGATCTGATGTGGCCATTTGCTGGGCAGGAAGTCAAGTGTGGGCAAGATGCCCCCCCCCACACTTCTCTATGCCCTTGGAGGACTGGAGCGACCTCTGATGTCACTTCCAGTTCTCGGGCAAAAACACATTTTTTTTTAAGTCAAAATGCAAAAAAAAAAAAAATATTTCACTTGATTTTTAAGGTAAATGAGAGATCTGGGGTCTTTTTGATCCCAGATCTCTCATCAAAGAGGACCTGTCATGCTTATTTCTATTACAAGGGATGGTTACATTTTAAATAGGAATAAAAGTGATTAAAAAAAGAATAAATAAAGGGACAGTGTAAAAATAAAAAGTAAAATAAATAAGATTTTTTTTTAAAAGCGCCCGTTCCACCATACTGCCGCGCAGAAGCCAACTCGTACATAAGTTGTGCCCGCATATGTAAACGGTATTCAAACCACACATGTGAGGTATTGTAAACGTTAGAGCGAGAGTGATAATTCTAGCACTGGACCTCCTCTGTAGCTCTAAACTGGTAACTTGTAAAAATGTAAAGTGTTGCCTTTGGAGATTTTTAACCACTTGCCGCCCCGCCCTATTAAAAAATGACGGCGGCAAAGTGGTTTCAATATCCTGACCGCACGTCATATGACGTGATCAGGATATTGAGCCCCCGAGGGGCGCGCATCGCGGCAATCGTTGTTGCGGGATGTCAGTCTGACACCCCGCAACACCGATCTAGGTAAAGAGTCGTGGCGGAGACTCTTTACCACGTGATCAGCCGCGTCCAATCATGGCTGATCACAATGTAAACACGAAGAGCCGGTGATCGGCTTGCCTTTTCCTCACTCGCGTCTGTCAGATGCGAGTAGAGGAGAGACGATCGGCTGCTCCTCTGACAGGGGGGGTCTGTGCTGATCGATTATCAGCGCAGTCCCCCCGAGGATGCCCACACTGAACCAGCAGGGACGCCACTAGGACCACCAGGGATGTCACCACCAGGTATGCCACCCTAGACCACCAGGGATGCCAAAAAGTGCCCACAATGGATGCCAATCAGTGCCCACAATGGATGCCAATCAGTGCCCACAATGGGCATCACTGATTGGCAGGCATTATTGTTTGGCACTGATTGGCATCCATCAGTACAATACATTACAGTACATCAGTGGCACCTATCAGTGCCCATCCTTGCCTATCCGTGCCACCTATCAGTACCCATCCATGCCGCCAATCAGTGCCCATCCGTGTCACCTATCAGTGTCCATCCCTGCCGCCTATCAGTGCCCATCCATGCCGCCAATCAGTGCCCATCCGTGTCACCTATCAGTGTCCATCCGTGCCGCCTATCGGTGCCCATCCATGCCGCCGATCAGTGCCCATCCGTGCCGCTTATCAGTCCCCATCCGTGCCACATATCAGTGCCACCTATCAGTGCCCATCAGTGCAGCATATTAGTGCCCATCATCAGTGCCACCTCATCAGTGCCACCTCATTAGTGCCACCTCATTAGTGCCACCTCATCGGTGCCCATCAGTGCAGCCCCATCAGTGCCCATCAGTGAAGGAGAAAACTTGCTTATTTACAAAGTTTTGTAAATGAAACAAAAAAACGTTGTTTTTTTCCAAATTTTTGGTCTTTTTTTTTATTGTTTAGCAAAAAATGAAAACCGCAGAGGTGATCAAATACCACCAAAAGAAAGCTCTATTTGTGGGGAAAAAGTGATAAAAATTTTGTTTGGGTACAGTGTAGCATGACCGCACAATTGTCAGGGCAGGAAGGTGTATAAGTGCCCCCCAATATTGAAGTGGTTAAGTACCCATAGTTTGTCTCGTGAGAGATATATAGAGGGAGAGAGAGAGGGGGGTGAGAGAGAGAGGGGTGAGAGAGGGGGTGAGAGAGATATAGAGGGAGAGAGAGAGGGGGTAAGTAAGAGAGGGGGTGAGAGAGAGGGGGTGAGAGAGAGGGGGGTGAGAGAGAGGGGAAAGGGGTTGAGAGAGAAAGGGGGTTAGAGGTGGGGGGAGGGGGTCGAGAGAGAGGTGAAGGGGGTTGAGAAAGAGAGAGAGAGAGAGAGGGAGGGGTGAGAGAGAGAGGGGGTGAGAGGTTGGGGGGGAGAGAGAGGGGAATGGGGGTTGAGAGAGAGAGAGGGGGTGAGAGAGATATGGAGGGAGAGAGAGAGAGGAGGTGAGAGAGAGAGGGGGTGAGAGAGAGAGGGGAAGGGGGTTAAGAGAGAGAGAGGGGGTGAGAGAGCGGGGGAAGAGGTGGGGGGTCCCCTATCCCCCCATACTACACCGAAAGACTCTGCCACCCCCCAAAAACAACTACACAAACTCTCACTTTTCCACATCCTGCCGGCTCCTTTTTACCAGCTGTGTGTAGTGAGGCTGCCGAGGCACGATCACAGCCCGGGACTCCGACCTGTTCTGCCAATTGAGCTACTTCCAGGATCTGAGGCTGTAGCCACCACCGACTCCTGCTTTTGCTCCGCTCCCTTGTCACCAAATGGTTAGTTTGTGGCCACCCCTGATGTCACCCCTCTGGCGGGTATCACCCGGGTGCAGTCCTCACCCCCGTTGTGATGCCACTGCTTCTCTTCAGTCCTCATAGTGTCCCCTCTGCCTGGGGGTGGCACCGCTCCCCTAAAAAGTGCCCCCTTCAAGGCAAACACATTGTTTGCCTCACGGTAGATATGCCCCTGGGTCTAATTGACTAAAATGTTTTTGAAGTCCCACGGTATAGTGAAACAGACTCACAAAACTTAACACCTGGTGATTAAAAAAAGGAGAGCACACACAAAAGTGCACAGGGTGTCCGCACGGCCCCCCCTCCGAAGAGAAAGGACCCTGGCCCTGATCCCCTGCGAGGCAAGGCTCCTTATAGGGACTGGGGTACTCACTGGTCCACCCAGCCGAAAACCAGGCAGACCCCTTTCTTCAGGAGGCCTGCCAGGGAAAGGCCAACCCAAATATAGGTGGGGCTCCCCCAAAGGGAGATTTCATGGGAGGGGCAGAACCTGACCAAAAACATGCCTCCCCCCTCCCTAAGACTTTCAGGGCAGGCCCGAGGACCTACACCCTACTAATCAGGAGGCTAGAAAGTGTATACAGTGCTGTGCAAAAAGAGCAGTGACAGACAACAAAAATAAAGGGGAAGTGGATAAGTGTTTCTGGTGCCAAAGTGCAAGACCATGGTGGGCCTTCTTGGCTGGAAATAAAAAAAAACTCCTCTGGTCCTAACCGAAAGGCCCGTCCCTAGAGGCAGGTGAGAAAAGAGTGCAATGGTGTAGTGACCATGGGCCCTTTATTCCCATTGTGGGATCCTTTATTACAGTCCTGCAGTGGGACACCTTCCTGCAGTCTTGGGGTCCCTTCATGGTGGCGGAATGCCAGAGCCCAGTCGCAAGTGCGACCTTTGCGACCCTGGTAGTTCAACCACCGGTGTCAGTGGTTTTTAAAAAAAAAAATTAAATTATCTTTTACATATTTTTTAGGACCCCCATCAGGGGGCTTTCGTGAAATATTAGAGGTCTAAACAGGCCCTTGATGTCTCACTTCTGAGACAGTGAAAGGGACCGAGGACAAATTCTTCAGTCCCTTTCTCTGCAGCCTCAGCTGCACAAAAATTAATGAATAGGAATATCTCTGTACATAGGCTTCCTGTTCATTCATAAACTGAAGCATTGTAAACACAGTTTACTATGCCTCAGTTATGAATGAATAAAAAAAAAAAAAAAACAATCAGTAGGGATCAGTGACTCTATTCATTAAGACAAGGAAGAGGACACATTTACCGGCCCCTTCCTTGCTCTCCATCCTAACAGATTCCCTGCAATAGCCAGCAGGAGGGGGAAACCCTGCAGCGCTGCTGGGAGGGGGGGCAGGGAAGCACACAGGGGCCCGGGGGCAGCAGGACAGCAATAGGGAGGTGACAGGAGCGGCATGTAGAGGAACCAATGCCCTCCATTTCCCTCCTGCAGCAGCTGAATGTTTGCGGTAGGGTTGCTACCTCATCCCTTTAAAACGGAACACACATTAGTTACACGGTTTCTGTGGCTGATTAAGGTGCTAATTAAACTCACTTGTTGCCTTATCTGCAGTAAATCAGCCTCAGAACCCGTGTAATTCATATGTGCTTGGGTTTAAAGGGATGAGGTGGTAACCCTTGTCTGCAGGAGGTAGAGGGGAAGAAGCAGGCATTCAGCAGATACATGAAGGGATCGGTTCCCCTACATACTTCCGCCTCAGCTGACCTCCTATCCAGGTGTACAGGAAGGAGCTGCACGGGCCCCCTGAAGCATGGAGCTGGGACACAATGGCAACCCCTGCGACCCCTGTATGTACGGCCCTGCCTCTGGCTTTTCTCAGGCTCTGGCTCTAGCACAGCACCATCCCTACCAAGGAGGCATTAGAACTTAGGGAGAGCCCTGCCATCAAACAGCGATAAGCCTGTGAAACTTAGGCCAAATTCAACTCAGTTGGAAAAGAGTCCCTGCTAATAACATCAGGTCAGGTACTAGACGCGTCCACTGAGCACCTTATTGGATTGATGTATGTCATGTTCCTTGATTTTATGGAGTTTCATTCAGGTACTAGACAGCTCCCCCTCCCATTCTAGAAGGTCCTCTGTTCTCTTTCCCGATGACTGATAAGAACAGATACTACACTTTATCTTAGCCAAAAGGCTACCAGTGTCTCCATAAAGAGTACCTGTCATCCGCCCATATCACATACAAGTGAAACTCGAAAAATTAGAATATGGTGCAAAAGTTCATTTATTTTACTAATGCAACTTAAAAGGTGAAATTTATATATGAGAGACTCATTACATGCAAAGCAAGATAGTTCAAGCCGTGATTTGTCATAATTGTGATGATTATGGCTTACAGCTCATGAAAACCCCAATTCCACAATCTCAGAAAATTAGAATATTACATGCAATTAATAAAATAAGGATTGTACATAGAACAATATCGGACCTCTGAAAAGTAGAAGCATGCATATGTACTCAGTGCTTGGTTTGGGCCCCTCAATGCAGCGTGGCATGGAGGCACTGCTGAGGTGTTATGGAAGACCAGGATGCTTTAATAGCGGTCTTCAGCTCTTCTGCATTGTTCGGTCTCATGTCTCTCATCTTTCTCTTGGCAATGCCCCATAGATTCTCTATCATAGCTTCTCTATGGGGCTCAGGTCAGGTGAGTTTGCTGGCCAATCAAGCACAGTAATCCCACAGTCATGTGACCAGGTTTTGGTGCTTTTGGCAGTGTGGGAAGGTGCCAAGTCCTGCTGGAAAATGAAGTCATCATCCCCATAGAGCTCGTCTGTGGAAGGAAGCATGAAGTGCACCAAAATCTCCTGGTAGGCGGCTGCAGTGACCCCGGACTTAATGAAGCACAGCGGACCAACACCAGCAGATGACACGGCTCCCCAAATCAACACAGACTTTGGAAACTTCACACTGGACTTCAAGCATCTTTCAGTGTGTGCCTCTCCATTCTTCCTCCATACTCCGGCTCCTTGGTTTCCAAATGAGATGCAAAATTTGCTCTCATCAGAAAAGAGGACTTTGGACCACCGAGCACCAGACCAGGTGTGTTTTTCGTTGTTTGTTGTTCAGGAGTGGCCTGACAAGAGGAATACGACATTTGAAGCCCATGTCCAGGATCCGTCTGTGTGTGGTGCTCTTGATGCACTGACTCCAGCCTCAGTCTATTCCTTGTGAAAGTCCCCAACACTTCTGAATGGCCTTTTCCTGATGATCCTCTCCAGGCTGCGGTCATCCCTGCTGCTTGTGCACCTTTTTCTTCCACACTTTTCCCTTCCACATAACTTTCTATTAATGTGCTTTGATGCAGCACTTTGGGAACACCCAACTTCTTTTGCAATTACCTTTTGAGGCTTTCCCTCCTTATGGAGGGTGTCAATGATGGTTTTCTGCACCACTGTCAGGTCAGCAGTCTTTCCCATGATTGTGATTCCTACTGAACCAGACTGAGAGACCATTTAAAGGCTCAGGAACCCTTTGCAGGTGTTATGGCTTAATTAGCTGATTAGAGTGGGACACTTTGAGCCTAGAATATTGCACCTTTTCACAATATTCAAATTTTCTGAGATTGTGGATTTGGGGTTTTCATGAGCTGTAAGCCATAATCATCACAATGATGACAAATCACGGCTTGAACTATCTTGCTTTGCATGTAACGAGTCTCTCTCATATATTAGTTTCACCTTTTAAGTTGCATTAGTGAAATAAATGAACTTTTGCACAATATTCAAATTTTTCTAGTTTCACCTGTAGGGGGACCATAGTCCATTGCCAGAGGCTTCTTACCACGTGATCAGCTGTGACCAATCACAGCTGATCATCGCGTGAACCAGGAAGTGCCGGTAAACGGCATTTCTCGGTTCACGCTGACAGGGAGAGCCGATCGGCGGCTCGTTCTGTCAGAGGGGGGGGGGTCTGTGCTGATAATCAGCACATTGATTATCAGCACAGCCCCCTAAAATGTAAAAGATCACCTGCCAACCAGTTCCCCCACAATAAAGGATGCCAGTGCCCACCACAGTGCCAATCCCTGCCCACCACAGTGCAAATCACTGCCCACCAGTGCCAATCACTGCCCACCACATTGCCAATCACTGCCCCACACCTGCCAGTACCTCATCATCAGTGCTGCCCATCAGTGCCAATCAGTACCGCCTATGAGTGCCAATCAGTGCCGCCTGTCAGTGCCCATCACAGCCGCCTGTCAGTGCCCATCACAGCCGCATGTAAGTGCCTATCAGTGCCGCCTGTCAGTGCCGCCTGTCAGTGCCCATCAGTGCCACCTATCAGTGCTGATCAGTGGTGCCTATCAGTGCCCATCAGTGCTGCATATCAGTGCTGCCTATCAGTGCCCATCAATTCTACATATCAGTGCCTCCTCATCAGTGCCCATCAGTGCCGCCTCATCAGTGCCCATCAGAGCTGCCTCATCAGTGCCCGTCAGTGAAGGGGAAAACAAAATTTTATGACAGAAACTAAAAAAAAAACTATTTTTTTTTTCAAACATTTTGGCCTTTTTTAGTTTGTTTGGCAAAAAATAATAACCGCAGAGGTAATCAAATACCACCAAAAGAAACCTCTATTTGTGGGAAGAAAATGATAAAAATTTAGTTTGGGTACAGCGTTGTATGACCGCGCAATTGTCATTCAAAGTGTGACAGCGCTGAAAGATAAAAATTGTCCTGGGCAGGAAGGGGGCGTAAGTGCCCGGTATTGAAGTGGGCACTTACTTCCTCTTTAATGCAACACAAAATAAAAATCTCTAACAAATGCGTGTAAATGTAGTGCACCAGAACACCAAGTTCTGAATGGGCCCTTAAAGTAACAGCAGAATTTGTGGGGCTTCAAACTGCGTTTTTTTGCTGCTGCAAAGTAAAATGATCTGAATGGTCCTATTTTTTTTTTTAAGTTTTTTGCAGTATATTGAGAAAAAATAAATAAAAATGTTTCTGTAGTTGAAGCATTTCTGATCTGGCTTCTGTCATCTTTTAAAGTCCGCTAGACATGTCTCTCCATAGACAGAGCTGTCCTGCGCTAATCCCAGGTTTATTAAACGTTTTCGTTCAGAAGATCCTTTTCCCGTGCATACAGTTGCATACAAAACAATGAAATGTAAAGAACGTGGTGTCAGAGGTGTTTAACTCTCCTAGGCCCTTTATCTTTAGCTCAAGTTTATTAAACTCACAAAAGAAAAAACTCACACAGCGGCTCCAGAATGCAAATATGGACTTTTCAGGAGGGCTTGGAGACCTTTTGCATTGTTTTGTTAGCGGAATTCTCTCGGTGCGCGCCGGGCTACGGTCTTGTATCCACAGCGTCCTTACAAAAAGGAATGCAGCAAACCCCCATCTTGGAACGGTTCACGTGGTCCTTCGGGTGTGGAAATGGGTCGGAGGTGCTGGCTGGAGCTGCCAGAACAAATACGTGCTACGGAATATATCAAGGAAAAAAAAAAACCCTTTATACTGTCAGAACAACGAGAGAGGGAGAGATGTATGCGCCTGTACATCGCAAAACCGTTCTCACCCTTCCCTCCTGGTGTTCTCTGGGAATTACTGATCAGAATCACAATGTCTAAAGTTTATCTAAAGCCAATTTTTTATTTTAAGTTTTGGATAAAGTAGGAAATGGACATGACTGGTGTAAGGCTAGTGTGCTTGTTGCCCTAAACCCCCCCCCCCCCCCCACTATTTAACCTTAACTTATTAAATTAAACACTTGACACCTTCTGGATTAAATGGCCAACAAAGGCCCCTTTATTAATTCCAAAAATAACTCTATAAAAATAGCCTTTTTAATAAATATATGTAGCAACCGGACCCCTTTTCCATACCTTTGGCTCAACTGTGGGAAAAGGGGCACACCATGCCACATGCCTGTACCCTCCTGTGTGATGAGGTTGAGTGGTGTAATGTACCTGTGTCTTTATGATCAGGTTCTCCAGAGAAAGGTTCCCGTCTTCACTACAATAAAAACAAGTCTCTATTTTCCCCAATAACTCCAAGGTCCACACCAGTTGCAACTCCAACGTAGAGTTTATTTTCTCATATGCATAGTCACTAGATAGAAAAGGGTGGATGGATAACAGGACAGCAAAAGGGTTTTAGAGTAAGTCCAGGCACAAACAAATCTACTATTCACTACCTGTATCTTCAAGTAGGCTCAGCTCACCCGGATAGTCTCCCATTAGAGTGGATCCTAGCAGCCGGAGTGATGCTCGAATTAGATTTCACAAACGAAGTCTCTGCACAAACTGTTACGGGTGAACTTTGGGTCTCTGCCACAGACCTGGTGAACTTTGGTTCTGGTAATAGGCCTCTAACAGGAAGATGACATCCCTCCAGAGAGTTACCGGGCCCCTTCCTTCACTGTGATCTCTCACCAGTCCCTCGGAAAGGTCCTCCCCCGGCCTCCTCTTCCAGATACGGGTCTCCTCGCAAGGCGGCACCCTGGGATTCCTCTTCCCTCGGTTGGCCCCAGCCAAAGGTGCTGGACCCAAGGCCTTCAGTTGCAGACCCAGGGCTAAAGGTGCCTGGGACTGATCCGCCAATGTACCGGCCAGGAACCCCATCCCGAGGCTAAAGGTGCCCGGGGTGGCCAACGAACAGAGCAACACACTCCCCCGGGGTAGGACCCCCGGGAAAATCACACCCCACAGGCAGTGTCTGCCCCTTATATATCCTCTCCCGGCATGCACAGCAGGCCGACACGCCCACCATACCACCGCCGAGAGGGGACATCCAAGGCACAGCACTGTACCAGCGGTTCAACCCTAGCCTCCGATGGCAGCGCCATCCAAAGGCTACAGGGAACTACACCCCAGTATCCCACCTGCAGTATAACATGGTTTAGCAAAGCCCTATCAAATAATGTGTCTGAGTACAACTACCACTCAAACACTCCCCTAGATTTAAAGACCCTGCTACATATATATATATATATATATATGTAGCGGGGCTCACCCCTCTCTCTATCTTCATCGGTTATATGGCTGTTGTCTGGGGGTACCTGGGAGAGAGGGATACGACACACCACGGCCCATGTCCTCCATGGCTAAGAGGTGAAGGCCAGCAAATTGGGTTTTGTGTAGGTGTCCTAGAGTCAAGTCCAGTACTTTGTCCCTGACTCCTTTGCTTAGTAACCCAAGTTCCACACAGTGAATAGGTACAACTCAGTTTTATTCTTCTTGCCAAGCAATAAAACAATCTCTTTTCTTTGGAAAATGGGGGACAGATCGAGGCACAATTCTTTCCCTTCTGCTGCTGACCACTGTGCTGTCACCAGTGGTGAATAGTCACTACCACTGACTAGGTAATATAGAACGTGAATTACCTTCGCTCACTTTGCCCCTGTCAGAGGAAGAAATCCGTCCAAGGGAGAAATGGAGGCCTCTCCGTCACCAGCGATGCTGCGCCGGACTCTTCAGAGAAGTTACTGCACACCAGTCCTCACAAACTCAGACACGGGCACCCAAGGAGTTAGGGCCCCCTCGGATTCCTCCACCCTCGCGAAACTCAGTCGAAGGTACTGAGCCCCAGTCATCCGCCATAGTACCTCACCCCAGGCTAAAGGTGCCTGAGATGGACTCCATCTCTGCTCCGGTTAGGTCAAGGGCACCTAGGCCTGGAACACCGGAACGCCAGCACCCAGGCTGAAGGTGCCTGGGTGCAGCCGCATCTTCTGGCTCAGGACTCTAACCCCGTGATCAGGGCGTCCGCCCCTTTTATGACCTCTCCCTTGGCGCCCCAGCGGGTTCCCCGCCCCCCCTGTACCAGCTCCAGGGGAGGACAAAAAGGTACAGTCTTGCAGTGCGAGCCCAACCCCAGTCCAAGGCAACAACGCCACCTATAGGCCGGCGGGAACTTCACACCACCAGAGTCCTCCAAAATTCACAAAGGGAACCTTGAATTTCCTAACAATCAAGGCATCTGGGTTACACTACCACCCAGATGCTCCCCCTAAATTCAAGTACCCGCTACATATATATATATATATCTTTAAATAAATATATATATCTAACACATATATTATAAACATATAACCCAAACAAGTTTTTGACTGCTGCGTCTGAGGTTCCTGAAAGAAGGTAAATGCTATCTCATCGGCTGTCCACCATCACCACAGCATCCTGGCCTCTAGCCGTGATCCCACCAGCTCAGAGACAAATGATTAGAACCTTCTTTCACCATTCAGCTCGATGACCAATAGCCCATATTACCAGGTAGGGAGGTGCCCATACCGAGATAGGCCCCACCCGTACCAACCATATATGATATATATATATATATATATATATATATATATTGTAGCGGGGTCCTCAATTTAGTGGGGTACACTTGGGGAGTAGTGTGACCCAAGTGTGTAATTATGTTAGGGTTCAGACCCCTTTTTCTTATTCGTGGAGGATTGGGTGGTGTAATATTCTCTTCGACCAGTAGGTGTCAGTGTACCTACTGGCTCGGGGTGGAATCACTACCGCAGTGCTACCCTTCTTTGTCCCTTCCTGGAGATGGTACGGCCGGGGCGGGGAACCCGCCGTGGTATCGACGGGAGGAGATAAAGGGGGGAGACGCCCTCGCCACGAGGTCTGTCTGTCTTCGGGGATCATCTCTTCACGCACCCAGGCACCTTCAGCCTGGGTGCGGGCGGTTCAAGGTCCCGGCCTAGGCACCCTAGGCCTGGCCGGGATGAAGATGGAGTCCATCCCAGGCACCTTCGGCCTGGGATGAGGTACTATTGAGGAGGCCTGGGACCCGGTGACTCCGACTGGGTCCCGCGAGGGTGGAGTTGCTCCAGGGCGCCCCTTGCGAGGGGACCCGCATCTGAGGTGAGGAGGCTGGGGAGGTCACTCGTTCGAAGACCCGGTGTAGTGTCAACCCGGTGACGGATGGGCCTGCAGTAACTCCCTTGGAGGACATCTTCCCCTGATAGAGGCCCGTAGCGCAACGGAGGTATTCATACCAAGACTCCTACAACCCTTGGTCATAGCATAGGGGGTGTAGGGACCCAGATCAGTATAGTGCCTCGACCTGCTCATCCCACCGTATCATGCCATCGCATTGCCTTGTAACTGAAGATACGGAATAAATCTAACCGTTGGACTGTGATCGGTGTATGGACTCTGTTAATGGGAGCAAAGGGAGGTTTCTGCGCGACAGACTCGGTACATGTTCAGGACACCGGCCCGAGGAAACTTTAGGTATTGGCCTTCACCTCGCCCGCAAGTAGTGGGGAGGACATGGGCCGTAGCGCACCTCACCCTGTCGCGTGACATACCCCTAGGCTAAAGAGGACGGGGTGAGGGGGTCGCTACACGTGGGGGCTCGTCCGGGATATCGTGTGTCTTGGCGATGGAACTGAGAGCGTCTGTGTTTGAACTTTGCTGCCCGGAGGAGTTCCGAGCGGGTCGGCCATGTGATTGGCCAGAATGCATTCCTGCTCGGAGTTGTGGACATGACCCTAAGTCGGGAAAGGCCCACGCAGAGGAGCGTAGAAAGGGAAAGGTCCAGCCGTGTGAAGTACTACATGTGGGGACTGTTAATGCACTGCGCCACGAGGCACCCCATGACTGTACAATTCGTGGGCGGAAGCTGGCGGAAGCCTGCGAAAACGTACAAGTTGTGGGAGGAGTCTGGCCACGTGTGGAGATACACGTGGAGACTCCGGCGCGTGGTCAGCGTGTGATGGAACAGCAAGTGGTCGGGATGGCCTCAAACTCCCCGTGGATACCGGTACCATACCCCACGAAGATGACTGCATTTGCTGCTCCCCTGACAGACACGGGGATAAGACTTAGGCCCCGAGGACAGTTGGCTCTGTATTCATGCAGAGACACGGAGGCTCTCGGTGTGATCTGTCCCGGATGCTCGGAACTGGTGGTCCAACTAAAGCCTTCGGGCGATGTGAGGCCTGCAAGGAGTTCCTTTTTGAGGTTGAACCATACACGGAAAGGCCCCGGGCCCTACGCCTCAACTGCATCACAGGAACCGCCACTCCGGAGGGAGAGATCCAGGCCTCTGCGGAGGTCCACGTACGCGCTGACCAGGGCGAAGTGACTGCCCAACCAGAGATTGAGAGAGAAAAATCCGAAGACACTGCTTCGGTCACCACAGACTCCCTGCTACCACCCCCGAAGAGGAAGATAGGCCTGGTGCAGGCCTCCTGTGGTCGTGGTCGAGCTTCACCCCGCCGCTTGCCTGGCCTGGATGGCGCCGGTAGAGAAGAGAGTCCCGGACATCCCAGTTCTTCAGTAGGTCCAGGTGAGCTAGGGGCTGGGACTGCGGTGTTGGTTGGAGGTGTCGGGAGTTCACAGCCGGTGGAGCCCGAAAGGGAAGGTAGCCTTCCGTCTACTAGAGACTACCTTCCCGCCGAGATGTATGACACCTCCGACTTAGAGTCGTTGTCAGACTGTGGGGATGACGGGGAAATAGACGAGCTGTTTCAACGGAAGGGCTGGGACAGACGCCCGCTACCTGTGCTGAGTAAACCACAGGATTCCCCCATGTCCATAGAAGATAATATGCTCCGGGCACAGACCCCGGGGTTCCAGAGGAAATCTAACCCTTCGACCAACTTTCCACACTCAACTACATCATCCGCTTTGATGGTGGGGACGCAGCGTGCTTCGTTGGGGGCACCAAAGACAAAGCAACCTGAGATGGTGAAGGTACCTCGGCACCCGGAGGCCATCGTACAGCCAGGAGAAGGTGAGCGAGATGTGATGCCGCCCCTAGCCAGATTGCAGAGACTTTTCTCCCAGAGAGTCGCCCGTGAATATGGGTGGGAGTACCCCTACTTGCCCCGGGACTTATTGTATGAAGTTGAGGTCCTGCGACCAAGGTGGTATGACGAGTTTGTATGGGAAAAGCTTAAAGTACCCCATGCCAGGCGACACCTGTCATGTTCGCCGCCTGTGTCTAAAAAGTTCAAGGACTGCAGAGCTGATTGGAGACTTGTGCGCCATATTCATGCTGATAAGGTGCTCATCTGTAGGAAAGAAGGAGAGGATGTCGAGTATTCAGTGGAAGTGTTTGACGGGCACCTGAAGCCCCTGTTTCTGCCGGATCCAAGGTTCTACTTATAGGAGGAGTGAGCTCCTATCTTGTTGCTGTTGAAACTTTCTGGATGAGACATTCCCAGACGCCTAGAACTGTGCCCTACTTTTGTTTTGATTTGGGCTTTTCTTTTACTCACTGGAGACTTGGGAGCTGTTGTGTTTTTTTTCTCCCTTTTCTTCATGTGCCAAAGGCAGAGACTTTTGGGGTAGAGTTAGAGTAGGCAAGCAGGAAGAATGAAGATCTCACCAAGTGTCATTACCACAGCTCTGTCACTAGGTGGCAGTGTTGTGCAACGAATGTTTGAAAATTTTTACATATGCATTACTTGCTTATTGGAGTGAGCGGGTCTCTCGGCCGACAGACCCACTCAGGCCAAGTTAACACAGAGTGTTAGGATGTGTTTTCTTTTTGTTGTTTCCCTTCTGCAGGAGATTCATCGGTCAAGACTACTGAGAGTGGGGTGGTTCTTAGACAGCGATGGGAGGGATTGTACATGTGCACAGAACAGATGTTTTATACAAATGTTTATCGTTTATATTTCCCCTTTCCCTTTTGAGCAGGTCTTGGCACATTTAGTATCCAGAAATTTGAGGGACGGCCTCTGGGGCCCACTTCATGTCACCACTCTTTGGGAGACATGGGTGTGCACCTGACGCTGGGGACCAGCGTCAAATCACAGGGGGGAGTGTGTAGCGGGGTCCTCAATTTAGTGGGGTACACTTGGGGAGTAGTGTGACCCAAGTGTGTAATTACGTTAGGGTTCAGACCCCTTTTTCTTATTCGTGGAGGATTGGGTGGTGTAATATTCTCTTCGACCAGTAGGTGTCAGTGTACCTACTGGCTCGGGGTGGAATCACTACCGCAGTGCTACCCTTCTTTGTCCCTTCCTGGAGATGGTACGGCCGGGGCGGGGAACCCGCCGTGGTATCGACGGGAGGAGATAAAGGGGGGAGACGCCCTCGCCACGAGGTCTGTCTGTCTTCGGGGATCATCTCTTCACGCACCCAGGCACCTTCAGCCTGGGTGCGGGCGGTTCAAGGTCCCGGCCTAGGCACCCTAGGCCTGGCCGGGATGAAGATGGAGTCCATCCCAGGCACCTTCGGCCTGGGATGAGGTACTATTGAGGAGGCCTGGGACCCGGTGACTCCGACTGGGTCCCGCGAGGGTGGAGTTGCTCCAGGGCACCCCTTGCGAGGGGACCCGCATCTGAGGTGAGGAGGCTGGGGGGGTCACTCGTTCGAAGACCCGGTGTAGTGTCAATCCGGTGACGGATGGGCCTGCAGTAACTCCCTTGGAGGACATCTTCCCCTGATAGAGGCCCGTAGCGCAACGGAGGTATTCATATCAAGACTCCTACAACCCTTGGTCATAGCATAGGGGGTGTAGGGACCCAGATCAGTATAGTGCCTCGACCTGCTCATCCCACCGTATCATGCCATCGCATTGCCTTGTAACTGAAGATACGGAATAAATCTAACCGTTGGACTGTGATCGGTGTATGGACTCTGTTAATGGGAGCAAAGGGAGGTTTCTGCACGACAGACTCGGTACATGTTCAGGACACCGGCCCGAGGAAACTTTAGGTATTGGCCTTGAACTTATCAGAGGTTCATGGTTGAAGGAAGTCAACCAAACTCATATAGGGTTCAGTAGCAGGGTTACCCTTAACTGGGGGGACCAAGAGTGAAGGTTCCACGTATAAAAAATCCAAAGAGAACACCAAGCCAAAGGTCTAATGCCTCGTACACACGACAATTTTTTCCGACGGGAAAACTGCTATGAGAGCTTTTGACCCGGAATCCCGGCCATGTGTGTGCTACATCGCAGTTTTTTTCCGACGGGAAAACTGCCAGACAAAAAAAGAGAGCAGGATCTCTTTTTTCCCGTCAGGAAAAAATCCTGGCAGGAAAACCGTTCGTCTGTATGCTTTTCCGAGGGGAAGAAAACCGTGCATGCTCGGAAACAATTTGACGCATGCTCGGAAGCATAGAACTTGATTTTGTAGGCTCGCCGTAGTCTTTTACGTCACCGCGTCCTTGGCAGACAAAAGTTCACCGGACTTTTGTCTGAGTGTGTGTATGCAAGGCAGGTTTGAGAGGAATCCTGAAGGGAAAACCATCAGTTTTTTATCCGGCGGAAAAACCGGCCGTGTGTACGAGGCATAAGAGTCCAAAATCTTTTATTATTGGTCTTAGTAAGAGTTGAGCGGACACCTGGATGTTCGGGTTTGACGGGTTCGGCCGAACTTCGCAAAAAAATTCGAGTTCGGGACCCGAACTTGACCCCGAACCCCATTGAAGTCAATGGGGACCCAAACTTTTGAGGACTAAAATGGCTCTTAAAAAGTAATGGAATGAGCTAGAGGGCTGCGAATGGCAGCAAAATGTTGTTAAGAGCATGGCAAGTGCTCTGCGAACAAATATGGATAGGGAAATAACTTAAAATAACATGGGTGGGAGACAATGTGAAGGAACTGGAGGCACTGTCAGCAACCCAATCTACTATCGCCTGTACTTGTCCTGGCCTCAACATTCGTAGAGACGCATTAGGCCCGACCAAATACCGCTGCAGGCTCTGTCACCTACTCGCACCTGAGGAAGGTGTTTTACTTGTGCGTGTAGCTGGCACAGATCGACCACGTCCTCTCCCTGCAACAGGAGCTCCACCAGCAGCACCACGACCGGGGCCACGTCCCTTATTTGACGTTCTCCTCATATTTCAGAAATTTAGGCTCTTGCCCTAAATGGGTGTTTTTTGAATAGCAGAATAGAAGAACAGTATCTAAAGGGCGTATCTCACACGTACAGATACAGACTAAGCCGCAATTTAAGATTTTTCCCCTAAATGTGTTTTTTTTTTTTTTAATAGCAGCATAGAAGAACAGTATCTAAAGTGTGTATCTCACTAAATACAGATATGCAGGAAACGCAGCAAAATATATATTTTTTGCCCTAAATGGGTGTTTTTAGAATAGCAGAATAGAAGAACAGTATCTAAAGTGTGTATCTCACAGGAACAGATATGCAGAAAACACACCAAAATGTTTTTTTTTTTACCTAAGTTTTTTTTTTTTTGAATAGCAGAATAGAAGAACAGTATCTAAAGTGTGTATCTTACACATACAGATATGCAGAAAACACTGCAAATTTTTTTTTTGTTGCCCTAAATGGGTGTTTTTAGGATAGCAGAATAGAACAACAGTATCTAAAGGGTGTATCTCACAGGTACAGATACAGACTAGGCCGCAATTTAAGATTTTTCCCCTAAATTTGTTTTTGTTTTTTTGAATAGCAGAATAGAAGAACGGTATCTAAAGTGTGTATCTCACTAAATACAGATATGCAGGAAACGCAGCAAAATATCTTTTTTTGCCCTAAATGGGTGTTTTTTGAATAGCAGAATAGGAGAACAGTATCTAAAGGGTGTATCTCACAGTAACATATGCAGTGCTGGCGCACAGAGCTTGCATAAAATGCTCGCCGAAGCCAACCTAACTAACAGACGGATAAAAGTTATCTTTTCTCTGGCACTAGGCTCAGGGCAGGGTAAAAAGATTGTGCACTGCTCCCACACAACAAAAACAAGGTAGATCGCTGAGTAATTTGATTTCTGAATCAGGACTCCTATCTAATTCTCTCCCTCAAAGCAGCAGCAGCAGCAACCTTTCCCTACACTATCTAAAGCAGAGTAACGTGCTGTGCTATGTGCCTCTAGCTCAGTGTTTCTCAACTCCAGTCTTCAAGGCGCCCCAACAGGTCATGTTTTCAGGCTTTCCATTATTTTGCACAGGTGATTTGATCAGTTTCACTGCCTTAGTAATTACCACAGCCGTTCCATCTGAGGGAAATCCTGAAAACATGACCTGTTGTGGCGCCTTGAGGACTGGAGTTGAAAAACACTGCTTCTAGCTTATATAGAGGCTGGGTCACATGCTGCACTGGCCAATCACAGCCATGCCATTAGTAGGCATGGCTGTGATTGCTTCTAAGGGCACACGAGTTAAACGAATGTTGATTGGCTGCCCTGCAGCTTTTTAAAATGCGCCATTACATTGCCGAACCCGAACATACAGTAAATTGTTCGGGTTTGGGTCCGGGTACCAAAAACCCAAAAGTCCAGTACGAACCCGAACTTTACAGTTCAGGTTCGCTCAACCCTAGTCTTAGTTCATTACAAGAAGACACAAGCCAGCCAACATGTTTTGGGATTTCTAAGATCTCCCCCACCATTATTATGGCGTAGGACCTCTTTGTGACTATAGCAGTCTAGAAAGGCTTTCCAAAAGATTTTGTACGGTTTGTAGCTGTGGTCACTGGTCACAGATAGTTGAGAAGACCTGGGTCACAATCAGCATTCCAATTCACTCCAAAGGTGTTAAATTGGGTTGAGGTCAGAGCTCTGTGCAGACCACTCAAGTTCCTCCTCCTAATGCACCTATATGGAGCTTGTTGGGCATCCCATTCCAAGACCTGTCTCACCATTAGTGTTCCAATTCATTCCAAATGTGTTCAGTAGGGTTGAGGTCAGGGATCTGTCCAGGGCACTCGAGTTCCTTCATGACCTCAAACCTACTGAACACTTTTGGGTGAGAAGATCTGATCTCAAAAGTGTTCTGTGGGGTTAAGGGCAGGAACTGATGTTGAATGAGAAGACCTCATACCAAAGGTCTTCCAAAAGTAGGGTTGAGGTCAGGGCTCTGTACAGGACACTCAAGTTCCTCCACACCAAACTGGTCAAACCATGTCTTTATGGAACTAGATATCTCATTCCAGAAACAAGGCCATTATTAGAAGGGATGTCCCTCCCCTATGGATTCTAAAAATGAAGTTGCCTCATTTGTGGCTATAAGATCCTCCTTTCTCCTAGGAAGCCTTCTTGCAAGAATTTTGAGAATTTGTGCCCATTTGTGAGGTCAGGTACTAATGTTGGCTGAGAAGATCTGGCTCACAATTGGCACTCCAATTCATCCCTAAGGTGTTCCGCAGGGTTGAGGTCAGGGGCTCTGTGCAGACCTCTCAAGTTTCTCCTTCTATTGCACTTATATGAGCTTGTGGGACATCCCAGTCCAAAACTATGGTCATTACTGTAACGGCAATCCCAATACGAAAGGGGTTAACGCCGTTTAGGATATTCCCTTTCCGAACACAAGGCAGCTACCGACACAACGCTCCGAGTTGAGGTTCCAAACAAGGAATGCATCTTTATTGAAAAGACCACAAGTTTTATTCACAGTTAAAAGAGGAGGTGCATCATATTTCTCTGGGAATACACCTGTGACCAGACCTACTTAACATGCTAATTACCTAATCCTTTTAAGCAGCTGATGACTCAGGGACCTTTAGGCTAGACCTGCCGTCTGGGAGGTCAGAAGACACAATCAACATTATCACAGGACCCCTTCATACAATAGCAGAGTTAATTACCACAAGCCACAATGAAAAGATCCTTAAAAGTTAGCCTGGACTCAATTTACATTACACAGGCATCCAGGTGGTTAGAGTTGAACACATCAGCATCTCTCAATTAACCTGTTGAGTTCAGAATCAAACAACCAGTAAATAGTCCTTTAAATATATCCTGGGGAATATTGTGGATTAATATTACAGACCCATTTTAAAGCAATCCAAAACATATTCTTAATGTCTAAGATATATTTTCTCTGTCCCCCTATGCCCCTATTAGAGACACAGGGTGATTTAGACATAAGAGGTGCATGGGGAGCTGAAGCAAGGGTATCTCATACTTTCTAAGAGATTCTGGGTTCCAAGGGCCCTCCCGTTACAATTACTATGGAGTTGCCCTTTCTCCCCTCCATTACCATTAAAAGGGAGTTACCCCTCTTTGTGGCTACAACATCCTCCACTCTTCTAGGAAGACTTTCCACAAGATTTTGGAGGGTGTCTGTAGGAATTCGGGCCCATTTGTGAGGTCAGGTACTGATGTTGGATGAGAAGACCTGGCTCACGATCCATGTTTCAATCCATCCCAAACGTGTTCAGTAGGGTTAAGGTGAGGGTTCCGAGTTTGTTGGAAATCCCATTCCAAAACCACAGCCACTAATATGGAGTTGCCCCCTTTGTGGCTATAACATCCTCCACTCTTCTGGGAAGACATTGTGTGAATTTTTGTCAATTTGTAACTCAGCTACTGATGTTGGGTGAGAAGACCTGGCTTGCAATTGGCATCCTAATGCATCCTGAAGGTGCTCAGTAGGGTTGAAGTCAGGGCTCTGTGCAGGACATTCGAGTTCCTTCATGACCTCCAACCTACTGAAAACCTTTGGGATGAGAAGACCTCATCCCAAAGGTGCTCAGTAGGGTTGAAGTCAGGGCTCTGTGCAGGACATTTGAGTTCCTCCGTGACCTTCAACCTACTGAAAACCTTTAGGATGAGAAGACCTCATCCCAAAGGCTTTCAGTAAGGTTAAGGGCAAGGCAGAGGCGTACTAAGTGGGGGCGGGGGGGCGGGCCGCACCGGGGTGCCACACACTGGGGGGTGTCAGGCCGGCGCCCCCCCGTGACTTAAGCGGTGATAGCGCCGGCGCCGCTCCGTCAAGTAAGAGCTGCCTGCAGTGAGACTCCAGGCAGGCACAGGCAGATATATCACGATACGAAGGGGGGGGTGACATTGCTGCACCATCCATCCCCTCCTCACGGCCGCGGCTGAGCTATCCTGATGTTCGGCACTTCTCACAGAACACAGGCACAGCCGAGTGAAGTCGCCTCCCCCTCCTTTCTGTTTATGTTACAGAGGGGGAGGGGACCTTCTGTGCATGTGCTGCCTCACGCTGATCTAAGGTACTGAATGGGAGGGGGGGTTTGCACTGACCGGGGGGGGGTTTGCACGGGGGTCTGCATTGAGGGGGGTTTGCATGGGGGGGGGGGTTTGCACTGAGGGGGGTGTCTGCATTAAAGGGGGTTTGCACTGAGGGGGGTTTGCACGGGGGTCTGCATTAAGGGGGGAGGTTTGCACTGTGGGGGGGGGGTTTGCACGGGGGTCTGCATTAAGGGGGGAGGTTTGCACTGAGGGGGGGTGTCTGCATTGAGGGGGGGGTTTGCATTGAGGGGGGGTTTGCATGGGGGGAGGTTTGCACTGGGGGGGGTGTCTGCATTAAGGGGGGTTTGCACTGAGGGGGAGGGGGGTTGCACTGGGGGGTCTGCACTGAGGGGGGGAGGTTTGCACTGAGGGGGGGTTTGCATGAGGGTCTGCATTAAGGGGGGGAGGTTTGCACTGGGGGGGTGTCTGCATTGAGGGGGGGTTGCACTGGGGAGGTTTGCACTGAGGGGGGTTTGCACGGGGGTCTGCATTAGGGGGGAGGTTTGCACTGTGGTGGGGTTTGCATGGGGGTCTGCATTAAGGGGGGGGAGGTTTGCACTGAGGGGGGGTGTCTGCATTGAGGGGGGGTTTGCATTGAGGGGGGGGGTTTGCATGGGGGGAGGTTTGCACTGAGGGGGGGGGTGTCTGCATTAAGGGGGGTTTGCACTGAGGGGGAGGGGGGTTGCACTGGGGGGTCTGCACTGAGGGGGGGAGGTTTGCACGGGGGTCTGCATTAAGGGGGGAAGTTTGCACTGGGGAGGTTTGCACTGAGGGGGGTTTGCACGGGGGGTCTGCATTGAGGGGGGGTTTGCACTAAGGGGGGGTCTGCACTGAGGGGGGGAGGTTTGCACTGAGGGAGGTCTGTGTAACATGCAGGGGGTCCAGAGCTGTGAGGTGCTGTGTAATGTAAAAGGGTCCAGAGGTGCGGTGCTGTGTAATGTAAAGGGGTCCAGAGTGCTGTGTACTGTCAAGGGGTCCAGAAGTGCGGGGGGCTGTGTAATGTCAAGGCATCCAGAGGTGCAGGGGGCTGTGTAATGTAAAGGGGTGCAGGGTGCTGTGTAATGTAAAGGGGTGCAGAGGTGCAGGGTGCTGTGTAATGTAAAGAGGTGCAGGGTGCTGTGTAATGTAATGGGGTCCAGAGGTGCAGGGTGCTGTGTAATGTAAAGGGGTGCAGGGGGCTGTGTAATGTAAAGGGGTGAAGGGTGCTGTGTAATGTAAAGGGGTGCAGGGTGCTGTGTAATTTAAAGGGGTGCAGAGGTGCAGGGGGCTGTGTAATGTAAAGGGGTGCAGAGGCGCAGGGTGCTGTGTAATGTAATGGGGTCCAGAGGTGCAGGGGGCTGTGTAATGTAAAGGGGTGCAGAGGTGCAGGGGGCTGTGTAATGTAAAGGGGTGCAGAGGTGCAGGGGGCTGTGTAATGTAAAGGGGTCCAGAGGTGCAGGGGGCTGTGTAATGTAAAGGGGTCCAGAGGTGCAGGGGGCTGTGTAATGTAAAGTGACGCAGAGGTGCAGGATGCTGTGTAATGTAAAGGGGTCCAGAGGTGCAGTTGTGTAGAGGGGCTACACAGTCGTAACAAAGAGATATTGAAGGATGCAGAGGTATGCAGGGGACACAGAGGGGTGTTTTTACATTTTAACGTGGGGGGGTGCCAGATATTGGATCCGCCCCGGGTGCCAAATGCTCTAGGTACGCCCCTGGGGCAAGGGCAAGTTTTAAGGACAAGTACTGATGTTGGATAAGACGACCTTATACCAACGGTCTTCCAAATGTAGGGCTGAGGTCAGGGCTCTGTACAGGACACCCCAGTGCCTCACCACTAAACTGGTTACACCATGTCTTTATGGAGCTGGCTTTGCACAGGGGGGCACAGTCCTGCTGGAACAGAAAAGGGTCTTCACCAAACTGTTACCACATGGTTGGAAGAGCACAATTGTCTACAATGTCTTTGTATGATGGACTATTACCAGGACCCTTCACTGGAGACACCTGACCTCCATCATTTGGAGGGGGAGTCCATTTTCTTTTTATGCCCATGCAGTAGGTGTGATGGTCAGGTGTTCACAAATGTTTGCCTATATAATTTAAGCTTTAACATGTTAATAAAAAAAAATTAAAAAATAATAATTTTTTACTCTATAGGATGACAGTGTTGTGTCCCTGCCCCACAACTGTGCTCCTACGTTGTCACCCATGTCACATGAATTTCCAATGAATACTACAAGCGTTTTTTTTCTTCTTAACACACATTACACAGGAATGGCCAAACCTTTGTCATCATCACCGCGCTGAGAAATTCCCTACAGCCATTGCCGGAGTCCATGTAGACAGGAAGGGATTGCAAAGAGGCTGAAGGAGATCATCTGCGCTGAGTTGGGGCAAAGGGTGAAAAAAGGTTAGCGCAAGTATAATAAAAAAAAATAAAAAAAATAATGACAACTGTTTATGATACACAGCACTCAAGTGACTCAACTGGGAATAACTGTCACTTTTAACCACTTAAGAACCGCCGCACGACGATATACGTTGACAGAATGGCACGGGCAGGCATATGGACGTACCTGTACGTCCCTTTAAATTTTCCGCCTGAGCATGCTCGCGGGTCCCGGGAACTCGATGTTCCTGGGCGGCCCGCGATTGCGGTCGGCAAAGGCAGAACAGGGGGATGCCTTTGTAAACAAGGCATTCCCCTATCCTGCCTAGTGACACTGTCACTGATGGCTGTTCCCCCGTGGTCAGGAACAGTCATCAGTGACGTGATCACGTGTAGCCACGCCCCCTAACAGTAAGAATCACTCCCTAGTACTGACTTAACCCCTGCAGCGCCACCTAGAGGTTAACCCCTTCACTGTCAGTGTCATTTACACAGTAATCAGTGCATTTTTATAGCACTGATCGCTGTAAAAATGACAATGGTCCCAAAAATGTGTCAAAAGTGTCCGATGTGTCCGCCATAATGTTGCAGTCACAATAAAAATTGCTGATCGCCGCCATAACTAGTAAAAAAAAAAAAAATATTAATAAAAATGCCATAAAACTACCCCCTGTTTTGTAGACGCTATAACTTTTGCGCAAATCAATCAATAAACGCTTATTGCATTTTTTGTTTTTTTACCAAAAATATGTAGAAGAATACGTATCGGCCTAAACTGAGGGAAAAAAAAACGTTTTTTTATATATTTTTGGGGGATATTTATTATAGCAAAAATAAAAAAGTATTGAATTATTTTTTTCAAAATTGTCGCTCTTTTTTTGTTTATAGCGCAAAAAATAAAAACCGCAGAGGTGATCAAATACCACCAAAAGAAAGCTCCATTTGTGGGGAAAAAAAAGGACGTTGATTTTGTTTTGGGAGCCACGTCACGCGACCGCGCAATTGTCAGTTAAAGCGACGCAGTGCCGAATCGCAAAAAAGTGGCCTGGTCTTTGACCGGCGAAATGGTCCGGGGCCTGAAGTGTAAAATTTTTTAAATAAAAATAAAAATAATAATTCAAAAAATAAAATAAAAATAAATAAATCAATAAAAATCCCAAAAAATAAATAGATAAATAAATTAAAAAAATAAATAAATCCTAAAATAAGGATACTTATCCTGGAGTGCTAGATTTCTGCCTTATATCTGTTTCTAGAACAGTTGGAACAGTTATAACTGAATAATAGGAGATATAAGAGGCCCGTCATATGGGGGATCGCCCGTTCTATGCTCAGTTCTAGGATTTATTTTTTGAACTAACTGATTGTAATCACATTTCCAGCAGTATTAGCTGGATGTCAGAATCATGCTGTTTAACCCTGACGTACCGCCTGGCTCGCTCTCAACCTCCATCTACTGTATCTGCTGGATCTGAACTCCTAATTAACCCATTCTGCACTCCCCTAGCGCCGGCCCCCGCTCAAATAACTGGATAATTATCTGGTGAAGGTAGTTCACGTTAGGAATGCACAATTAGCTCACTAACCTCCTGAGAACAGATATTTTTTACAATGCGCTCTGATTGTATCGCAACAGCTGATTGTGACTTATGCAAATTACTTCCAGAAGAGACGAAATGCCCTGCCGCTCCGTCCTTTCCCCTTCTGACGTTACCATGCCCAGGAACAGTGTGATATGGTAAGCTTTATTTGATAAGTGCTAGGAGTGCTTAAAGCATCCATGCACCAGAAAAAAATGAGCACCGTATATACTTGAGTATAAGCCGACCCGAATATAAGCCGAGGCACCCAATTTTACCACAAAAAAACTGGGAAAACCTATTGACTCGAGTATAAGCCTAGGGTGTCCATCTGCATGCCTCACTGTGCCTCACTTTGCCTCACTGTGCCCATATGCATGCCTCACTGTGTCCATGCCTCACTGTGCCTTACTGTGTCCATGCCTCACTGTGCCCATGCCTCACTGTGCCCATGCCTCACTGTCACTGTTCCCATGCCTCACTGTGCCCAATCTCCCTACCTGATCTCCGGCGCTGTGTGACTAGACTGACTTTTAACATGGGAGTCTATGGAAGGGGTGCCCGGCTTTGAAAAATCGGTGCTCCCTGGCCGTAGGTCCCCTAGACAGCAAACCTTGCACACTTGTAGATAAAAAGCCTCACTGTGTCCATACCTCACTGTGCCCATGCCTCACTGTGCCCATGCCTCACTGTGCCCATGCCTCACTGTGCCCATGACTAGACTGACGTTTAACATGGGAGTCTATGGAAGGGGTGCCCGGCTTTGAAAAATCAGTGCTCCCCCGGCTGTAGGTCCCCCAGACAAAAAAACTTTGCACACTTATAGAGGAGAAAGCGGGCTACATGTGTGCCAAGTTTCGGGTCCAGGGGACCTCGGGCCGGCCGGTACCGGGTCCCCAAAATCACAGGAGAAATTACCATTTTACATGGGAGTCTATGAAAGGGGTGCCTGGCTTTGAGAAATCGGTGCTCCCCGGCCGTAGGTCCTCTGGACAACAAACTTTGCACACTTGTAGAGGAAGAGTGGGGCTACATGTGTTCTAAGTTTGGGGTCCAGGGATCCTACGGATGGCCAGGATCAGGCGCACAAAGTTGAAGATGGACACAGACTCGAGTATAAGCCGAGGGGGGCATTTTCAGCACAAAAAAAATTGCTGAAAAACTCGTCTTATACTCGAGTATATACGGTATTTCCAATTTGGCTTGAACTTTAGCAGATGGGTCTTAAATGCTAAACTCATTGCTGGAAAAAAAAATACTGCAATGGGGCCCCTACACTGCAAGGGTTAAATGCTTGTAAAGTCTACAAGGTGCAGGGTGAAGGAGTAATACTTACCTTATTCATGGTTCCTGCACGCTCCTTCTGTTGGTGCGACCATGTTCCTGCCCATGCGTGCCCAGGGCTGTCTTTAATATTGATTGGACCCTGGGCAAACATTTTCTTGGGCCCTCCCGAATCCACTTATCAACTTATTTTCGGGCAGTGCAGGCTCAAGGGGAAGCTGCTTTGGGGCCCCACAACAATGACTGGGCCCCGGGTTAGGGTGACCACATTTCCAAACTACCATTCAGGGACACCCTCTCTTCCCAAAAATCAGCTTGTGCTGTAACAAATCACAGCACAGTGATTGGACACAGAGGATTTATGATTTCTCCAATCACAAGCAGGGGGCGGGGATTTTGCTCCTCAAGGCATTCCCGGCCAGGACAGGTACTGTCAGTGAGTAAAGCGGTGATGTGGCGGCCTTTTTGGGGGGCATCACATTGTCCCGGGGGGGGGAGGTGGCTGTGTCAGTTTCATTCCGGGACACTGTATTGTCCTGGAATGAAGGTGCCCGGGACAGACCTGCAAAATGCGGGACTGTCCCGGGCAATCCAGGACATGTGCCCATCCTACCCCGGGTAGACATGTGCGCCGTCAATAAATTTGTTTAGTTACGTTTCGTATTAGACGGAAATTCGTATTTCGTAATTCGTGTTCGAAATTCAATTTGGATTCGTTTTGTACAAAATACGAATTTTCTTTAGATTCGTTAACTTTTCGTAACAATTACGAACATTCGTTATGATGAATTTAAAAAGCAAAAAAATTCCTTTCTCAATATGGCAGTCGTCCACTCATTATGCTCATTATGAGGGGCTCCCACCATCCCTGTGCTGTGCTGACTTCCTCCTGGGGCTGTACCCCTGCTGTGCTCATTATGAGGGGCTCCCACCATCCCTGTGCTGTGCTCATTATGAGGGGCTCCCATCATCCCTGTGCTGTGCTCATTATGAGGGGCTCCCATCATCCCTGTGCTGTGCTCATTATGAGGGGGTCCCACCATCCCTGTGCTGTGCTCATTATGAGGGGCTCCCACCATCCCTGTGCTGTGCTCATTATGAGGGGCTCCCACCATCCCTGTGCTTTGCTGACTTCCTCCTGGGGCTGTACCCCTGCTGTGCTTATTATGAGGGGCTCCCACCATCCCTGTGCTGTGCTCATTATGAGGGGCTCCCATCATCCCTGTACTGTGCTGACTTCCTGGGTTTGTAGTGGCCCGTTAATTCGTATTTCGTAATTCGTGTCCGAAATTCAATTTGGATTCGTACGAAATACGAAAGTTCGTTAGGTTCGTTAACTTTTCGTAACAATTACGAACATTCGTTATGAAGGGCTCCCACCATCCCTGTGCTTTGCTCATTATGAGGGGCTCCCACCATCCCTGTGCTGTGCTCATTATGAGGGGCTCCCACCATCCCTGTCCTGTGCTGACATCCTGGGTTTTTAACTTCATCATAACGAATAATCGTAATTATTATGACAATAATAAAACGATATTAACGAACATTCTTATTTTGTACGATTCTGAATCTCCCATCGACTACCAGTACCAGTCTGAGCCGTCTCTCCCACTCCCGTAAAGAAATTCCTCAACGAATTTTCGTATTTCGTATAAAATTCGTAAGAATAGAAATTCATATTTCGGATGCTTCCGAAATGTACGAATTTTCGGAAATTCGTACGAACTTTCGATTCGTACTAAACGAATCGCACATGTCTATCCCCGGGCACTGGAGCTGACTGGAGCAGGGAATAAGGGTAAGTACTACGCCTGTTCCTACCCCCTAGATATAAAGAGCATTTAACCCTTGGAGTACACGGGGGTCCCACTGATCACCAATGTAAGGAACATTCTTCTCACTGATCCCCAATGTAAGGAACATTCTTCCCACTGATCACCAATGTAAGGAACATTCTTCTCACTGATCACCAATGTAAGGAGCATTCTTCCCACTGATCACCAATGTAAGGAACATTCTTCCCACTGATCACCAATGTAAGGAACATTCTTCCCACTGATCACCAATGTAAGGAGCATTCTTCCCACTGATCACCAATGTAAGGAACATTCTTCTCACTGATCACCAATGTAAGGAACATTCTTCTCACTGGTCACCAATGTAAGGAACATTCTTCCCACTGATCACCAATGTAAGGGACATTCTTCTCACTGATCACCAATGTAAGGAACATTCTTCCCACTGATCACCAATGTAAGGAACATTCTTCCCACTGATCACCAATGTAAGGAACATTCTTCCCACTGATCACCAATGTAAGGAACATTCTTCCCACTGATCACCAATGTAAGGGACATTCTTCCCACTGATCACCAATGTAAGGAACATTCTTCTCACTGATCACCAATGTAAGGGACATTCTTCCCACTGATCACCAATGTAAGGAGCATTCTTCCCACTGACCACCAATGTAAGGAACATTCTTCCCAATGATCACCAATGGACATTCTTCCCACTGATCACCAATGTAAGGAACATTCTTCCCACTGATCACAAATGTAAGGGGCATTCTTCTCACTGATCACCAATGTAAGGAACATTCTTCTCACTGATCACCAATGTAAGGAACATTCTTCTCACTGATCACCAATGTAAGGAACATTCTTCCCACTGATCACCAATGTAAGGGACATTCTTCCCAATGATCACCAATGGACATTCTTCCCACTGATCACCAATGTAAGGAACATTCTTCCCACTGATCACAAATGTAAGGGACATTCTTCCCTTCTGATCACCAATGTAAGGGACATTCTTCGCACTGACCACCAATGTAAGGAACATTCTTCCCACTGATCACCAATGTAAGGAACATTCTTCCCACTGATCACCAATGTAAGGGACATTCTTCGCACTGATCACCAATGTAAGGAACATTCTTCCCACTGACCACCAATGTAAGGAACATTCTTCCCACTGATCACCAATGTAAGGAACATTCTTCCCACTGACCACCAATGTAAGGAACATTCTTCTCACTGATCACCAATGTAAGGAGCATTCTTCCCACTGACCACCAATGTAAGGAACATTCTTCCCACTGATCACAAATGTAAGGGACATTCTTCCCTACTGATCATCACCAATGTAAGGAGCATTCTTCCCACTAACCACCAATGCAGGAGTTCCTCTGGGGTGAACAGGGTAAGACATTCTGGTATAAACAGTACCCTTCACTGGACACACATGAACTCATTTGGCCATTTAGTTAGGTGTAATGGTCAGGTGTTCATTGCCTGGAACCACATCTCAGTACTGCCTGGAAGACAACAGAATTGGTCACCTGATGTCAGAATTCAATGAGTGAAGGGGACTTCCTTAAAATGCTGCCGCAATGTTGAAAGCCCCCTATTGTATAAAACAGCCATTCTCAAACAGGGTTCGATGGAGCCCTAGGTTGCTACCAGTACTTTGAGCAGTGGCTAATTGGCTTTCCATTGGATGGTGCCTGCAGAGATTCAGGGACAACACCACTTGGAAGAGCAAGCTGTATGACTCAACTATCTTTTTAAGCACTCTGTAAAGGTGGCATTCTGGGCACCACTGTAAGGGTGCCATTCTAAGGACTAGCCACAAATGTAAGGGCATTCTTCCCACTAGTCACCAATGCATGGTGCATTTTTCCCTCTGACCACCAGCGAATTATTTTGGCATGGGTGTTCTAGGACCTGAAAATAATGTTAAGGGTTCCTCTGGGGTAAAAAGGGTAAGAAATGCTGGTCTAAACAGTACCCTTCACTGGACACACCTGAACTTCTTTGTGAATGTCAGGTGTTCATTGCCTGGAATCATTTACGACTAATTAGAGCTAGAGACCGTGCTGGACTGGTTCAGATGGTTACTGATAGTTATTAGGTGGTTCCGCGGGTAAGTGGTGGTGCTGCTGATCTCCCCTAGGAGGTTTGAGATGCTACCTTACTGATACGACAGAGCTGTCGATTCAGTAGAACCAATGCTTGAATGAAAAGGAAGAAGCTCCCGGTGTCCAAAAAAACACAACTCTTGGTGGGAGATTACAATCGCTTATTAAAAGCGTGAGAACGTACATGTTGAGCCAACATGTTTTTAGGGGAACTGCTTTCTCTTTCCTTAGGGCTGTTGGTATGTGCTAACTGAGATGGATGGACTCTCCATGGCAGTACCAGAATATTTTGTGATGGTAATATGTATGTTACAAGCCGGCATTTGCCATCACAAAGAATTCTGTTATTACGTCGGAGAGTCCATCCATCTCCGTAAGTAGGTACCAACAGCCCTGAAGAAAGAGGAGGCAGTTGCCCTGGCTTAACCTGTACGTTCTCCCACCAAGAGTTGCATTTTTTTGCTGTTATTCAAGCAATGAAATCATTTCCATTCTGCCTGGAAGACAACAGAAGTAGTAACCTCATGTCAGAATTCTGTAGCACCCTCTAGTATGTGTGCTAGATGTAGATAGATGTTGTTAGTGTAGGTAAAAATTAGTTTAGCGGGGCGTGGCCTGGACCGGCATGGTGTGAGGAGTGTGGAACGAGAGCTCCGCTTGCCTAAGATCCTTCCTAACTATCCTGGGGCTGTAAACGCTCGGAAATCACTGCATCTCAGGAAAATGGCGACGGCTCCACTCCTCCTGCTGACCCGAATGCTAAGGTGATGGAGGCTATCTTGGACTGCAAGAGCACGTTAATGGGCAAGATCGAGGAGGTTAAAATTGATGTCTCTCTACTCCGCCAAGACCTGCAGAAACTCACTGAGACGGAGACCCGCATCAGCCGCGTGGAGGACGAGGTGCCGCCATTGCAGGTTACTAGCGCCTGCAACGCCAGCTCACCATGGTCCTGGTCCTGGCCAAGCAGGACGACATGGAGAACCGCCTCAGGTGGTGTAACCTCCGTTTTGTCGGCCTGCCTGAGGGTGAGGAGGGATCCGATCCCCCTTCGTTCCTTGAAAGGCTCCTTGTCACCTCATTTGACCGGGCGGAGTTCTCCTCATCCTTCGTGGTGGAGCGAGCTCACAGACTGGCGGCCAAACCCCCTCCCCAGGGGGCACCTCCTAGGACATTCATTGCTAAACTTCTGAACTTCCGTGACCGCAATGCTGTCCTCCGCCTCACCAGACTGAAAGGCAACATCCCCTACCAGAATAGTGAGATAAGGGTTTTCCCAGATTTCTCGGCGGAAGTCCAGAAGAAAAGAGCCCTATTTACTGAAGCCAAATGACAGCTGAGGATCCGCCATTTTGCCTACGCCCACTGTTCCCCGCGAGGCTTAGGGTAATTGGAAACGACCGGGCGCACTTCTTTGACACGCCGGAGGCTGTATTTACGTGGATGGAGAACGGGGCGGCCCCCGCCCGCGAACCGGCCTGAGGACTCAGCTGCAGCTACAAGGGATGTCCAAGGCCTGCACCGCCTATGCTGTTGGGCCGCACTACCCTTCTGAGCTCCGCCACAGGTACTGTACTTACGGCCCTTTGCTTGATACCTTCCCTCTCCTGCTATACCTGCAGGAGCTTAGTCATCCTCCCCGTTGAAGCCACTTTCCCACTACCCATCCTTTGCTTGCAGACTGGCTCCGCTGCTCCCCCCCACCGCCCAGATGCTACCCTAATGCTGTTTTCCTAGACCCTCCGGCTGCCGAAGCCGTGGTCCCGCTGAGGATCACTACTCTCTTCCTGCCTTGCAACATGGGGGACAGACTGATGGACTCCCCTCCCGGATCCATATCCGAACACTGTCACCTGCCCGGATTGTCCCTTGTTTTTTTTCCCCCTGAAGAGAGAGAACAAGCTTACTGTGGTGTTTATCCTTCTCCCTGTCTCTGTCTGCCCTTGTTCACGTTCCCGTGGTACTGCTTCCCCTCACCATTTTGTTGCTCCCTCCCTCTTACCCCTGATATGCCTCCTGCTGCTGCACCTGGATTACAGCCCTGTTTCAATGCTTGCTATGGCAGGCTGTGAGCTGTCATGGCACCTGGGACATGGACGCACTCTTTTATATCCTGTTGTGTCCCCTACTCAGACTATCCTGGTGAACTAAGCCCAGGAGTCTCACTCCTTATGCCGCTGCTTGCTCTGCAGCGGACAATCGCCCCCCTAGCTAGGAAGGTCCCTGAGGATCTGGTTATTTTTTCCATTGTTTGCACTGTTGCACAAGGACTGTTTCCCTGGTCTGTCCGGCTTTGGCATGATACTGCTGTTCTTTGCATGATACTCTGCCAGGCCGGCCAACCCAGCGAGTTCTCACTGTTATACTTTTTGCTCCCTGTTTTTTTGTTTATTGTGTTTAATGTATACTACTTGCAGAAGAGTTTGGGTTATAGGTGCTCACTTGACTATTTGAATGTTCTACACTGTGCTATAATGTTGTGTGCTGACGTGCCGCTAGGTATTGTACGGGTTGCTCTGCAAGATCCTCCCTGGTTTGCCTCAGGCTTGGCGGGCGGTGCCGTGGGCCTCCCTGTTTTTGAGGGGGTCCGCGGTGCGCGCGCGGGCTGGGGGTGACCGGCTGGGGGTGACCGGGACGACGATGTGAGTGTTGGGGTCAATGCCTAATGTGAAATGTGTTACATGGAATGTGCGGGGGATCAGAGCTAAGCCGAAGCGCAATGCAGTCCTTGCTTACTTAAAGGCACAACGCGCTGCGATCATGGTGTTGGTGGAGACTCACCTCATGGGTCAACTACTGCTGACACTTAAGAAGCCCTGGGTGGGATGGTTGTACCAAGCCCCACACACTACCAACTCCAGGGGAGTGGCTATCCTGGTGGCCAAACCAACACAATTTACCCTATTACTGCTCAAATCAGACCCCCAGGGCAGGTTTTTGTTTTTGCATGCCAAAGTGAATGGTTTGGAGCTGTTGATTCTGGCAATCTAGATTCCTCCCCCCTTCCAATTTACAGTCCTGACTGAGGGGTTGGCATTTATGTCCCAATTTCCTACTGTTCCTGCAATATGGCTAGGAGATTTTAACAATGTAATAAACCGGGACTTGGATAGGCTTCCGACTGTCCCCTCTGACGTCCCCGCCCACCCTTGCACTAGATTTGGTAAACTCCTTTCTGACCTTGCCCTGGTGGACACCTAGAGGCATCGCTACCCCCTGGATAGGACGTACTCCTGTTTTGAATGGGAGTTTTACTTCCAGACTAATAGGGACACTGCGCCTTTTAGGACGGTTTGGGACTCATTTAAATCTCACGCTCGCATGTACTTATCCCAACGTATATCCAGATATAGGAAAAGCTCATCTCAGGTGGTCAGGCAAGCAGAACACTCCCTAGCGTCTGCGGAGCATGAATTTACCAACAACCCCTCCCCTTCCACAGCGGACCTGTTGAAATTACAGACGAGGGTGGTGAATAGTCTTCACTTTGAAAAGGCCGAGAGGCAGATATTTTACAACAAACAGAGACTATATGAATGTGGGGAGCGGGCAGGACGCCTTCTGGCCTACTTGGCCCACTTGGACCTCAAGCCTCCGACGGTGGTCTCACTCCGCGCCCCTGACGGGTCAATGATTACGGACCCTGATGAAGTGGCTGGGGGGTTCCGGTCGTTCTACGCATTTCTGTATTCCTCTGTAGCTGCTGACAATGGGGGGGGGGGGGCTCACTACCCACCTGAATAGTATAGATCTGCCCACACCTACCAGCTCCCAGATCGAGACACTAGAGGCTCCCATTACCTGCGAGATTACCAAGGCGTTGTCCCTGCTTAACCCCTCTAAGGCGCCCGGCTCGGACGGTCTCCCCCTAGAATTCTACACTACTTACGCTGACACTTTAGTACCGAAACTCCAGGAGTTGTTTTCCTACATATTCGATTCTGGGTCCCTGCCTCCCTCTATGGGCGAGGCCCACATTGTGCTCATCCCCAAACCCGGTAAAGACCCGGAGCTCCCCGAGTCCTATCGCCCTATTTCTCTTCTTCAACTTGACATTAAAATCCTGGCCAAGATTCTGGCGGTGCGCTTGAACGCGGTCATTCTTACACTAATCCACCCAGACCAAACGGGGTTTATGCCAGCCAAAAACACGGCCTTTAACCTACGCAGGCTCCATATGAACTTGCAAGCTGAACATGATCAGTTGGGATCCAGAGTAGTGGTCTCCCTAGATGCCGCAAAGGCATTCGATTCAGTTGAGTGGGAATACTTATGGGAATGCCTGGCACGGTTTGGATTCGGGCCTTGCTTCATTAGTGCCAGGATCTTGGTTAATGGAAGGGTCTCTGACGCCTTCCCTCTCTCGAGAGATACGCGTCAGGGGTGCCCCCTGTCCCCCCTGCTTTATGCGCTTGCCGTAGAAACCCTTGCCTCCGCCCTTAGAACACACCCGGGTATTCAGGTCCTACGACGCGGGGACCTAGAGGAGAAAGTTAGTTTATATGCAGATGATATGCTATTATATCTAGCTGATGCAGGCCCCTCCTTGCAGATTGCCCTTGAGACTATCCAAACTTTTGGTGATTACTCTGGCCTTAGAATCAACTGGGACAAATCCCAAATCCTCCTCATAAATGTGGGTGTCCCATCTGAGCTCCAAGCCTCTTCCCCGCTCCTTAGAGTCAGCTCTATGAAATACCTTGGTATCACAGTCACCCGCTCGTCGGAGGACTATGTCAAACTTAAAATTGAACCCCTGATAGCAAATATGAAAGCCAAAATCCAGACGTGGTCCAGGTTGCCATTAGGGGTGATGGGCCGGGTGAATCTACTTTTAAAACTTTTTAAATCTGTGGAAGCACTCCTCAACTCGTTTGTTTGGGGCAGTGCCCGACATAAACTGTCCTGGCAAGCGCTGAAGAACCCCACAGAGTTGGGGGGCGCGGCTTTGCCGGACTTCAACTTCTATTACCTGGCGGCTCAACTTTCCCATTTTTTCTATTTAGACAAACACGACAGGGCCCGATATCTCACATTGATATGCTCCCCCCTAGCCCCCGGGATCACTCACCCATTTCAGATTATCCTTAAGGACTTTGCTGATACAGGGGCGCTGGGTCCCCGCAAGGGACTACTCTACAATCATTGAAGGATATGGGAGGTAGTGCGGCGAAAACTGAAAATGCCCCGTACACACTTTCACACGCCCCTTTGGGACAATCCCGGTCTAAAAGAACTGTTATCTGTGCCTGACTGTGTCATCTGGCTCAACTGTGGGGTCAGGTATCTGTCGGACGCCTATCGTGGGTCTGTCCTGAAATCGTTTCAGCAATTTAAAGAAGACTTTGAACTCCCCAATTCTATGCACTTTCGCTACCTCCAGCTCCGCCATGCCCTCCAGACACAATTCCAGGGTGCATCCCCTAACATAGAGCGTTCGGATATTATCCGCACTATGGTGGGGCTTGACTCCTGCAAACTAATCTCGATATTCTACAACTCCCTCATCCGCCCACCTGCGGTGACCAGGGATGAGCCGAACACCCCCCTGTTCGGTTCGCACCAGAACCTGCGAACAGACAAAATGTTTGTGTAAACTTTAGAACCCTATTAAATACAATGGACTCGAACGTTCGAAATCTAAAGTGTTAATTATAAAGGCTAATATGCAAGTTATTGTCCTAAAAAGTGTTTGGGGACCCGGGTCCTGCCCCAGGGGACATGTATCAATGCAAAAATAAGTTTTAAAAACGGCCATTTTTTTGGGAGCAGTGATTTTAATAATGCTTAAAATGAAAAAATAAAAGTGAAATATTCCTTTAAATTTCGTACCTGGGGGGTGTGTATGATATGCATGTGAAGTGGCGCATGTTTCCCGTGCTTAGAACTGTCCCTGCAAAAAATGTCATTTTTGAAAGAAAAAAATGCATTTAAAACTGACTCGCGGCTATTAATGAATTGTCGGCTCCCGGCAATACATACAAAAGTCATTGATAAAAAAAAAAAAAAAGCGTGGGTGTTCCCCAGAATTCAATTACCAGGCCCTTCAGGTCTGGAATGGATATTAAGGGGAACCCTGCCGCAAATTTAAAAAAAAATTGACGTGGGGTTCCCCCAAATATCCATTCCAGGCCCTTCAGATCTGGCATGGATTTTAAGGGGAACTCCACCCCAAATTTTTTTAAAAAATGGTGTGGAGTCCCCCTAAAAATCCATACCAGACCCCTTATCCGAGCACGCAACCTGGCCGGCCGCAGGGGAAAAGGGGGGGACGAGAGAGCGGCCCCCCCTCCCTCCTGAACTGTACCAGGCCACATGCCCTCAACATGGGGAGGATGTCCCCATGTTGATGGGGACAAGGGCCTCATCCCCACAACCCTTGCCCGGTGGTTGTGGGGGTCTGCGGGCGGGGGGCTTATCGGAATCTGGAAGACCCCTTTAACAAAGGGGACCCCCAGATCCCGGCCCCCCCTATGTGAATTGGTAAGGGGTACATTGTACCCCTACCATTTCACGAAGAAAGCGTAAAAAAATGTTTAAAAAAACACACAAACACCTTGAAAAAGTCCTTTATTTAAAAAAAAAAAAAAAACATTCCAGCGGTGAAATCCAGTGTCCCGCGGCGATCCCGATGTCCAGCGCTGTCCTTCATTGGTTGTGCCTGAGCGGACCTGATGGGGAACTCCCTCTCAGTATTTTAAATGTATAGACCCGCCCCTTCTAAAGTTCCCCATCAGGTCCGCTCAGCGGACCAGATGCGGAACATGAGAAGGGGCGGGTCTATACATGTATTACCAAAGTGAGAGCAGTCCCCCATCAGGTCCGCCCCCTCGGTATGTCAGACCCGCCTACGTCATTGGCTTGAGCGGGGAACTTCCTTCACTATGTAAATTTAAATGACATAGTGAAGGAAGTTCCCCGCTCAAGCCAATGACGTAGGCGGGTCCGACATACCGAGGGAGCGGACCTGATGGGGAACTTTAGAAGGGGCGGGTCTATACATTTAAAATACTGAGAGGGAGTTCCCCATCAGGTCCGCTCAGGCACAACCAATGAAGGACAGCGCTGGACATCGGGATCGCCGCGGGACACTGGATTTCACCGCTGGAATGTTTTTTGTTTTTTTTGTTTTTTAATAAAGGACTTTTTCAAGGTGTTTGTGTGTTTTTTTAAACATTTTTTTTACGCTTTCTTCGTGAAATGGTAGGGGTACAACGTACCCCTTACCAATTCACATGGGGGGGCCGGGATCTGGGGGTCCCCTTTGTTAAAGGGGTCTTCCAGATTCCGATAAGCCCCCCGCCCGCAGACCCCCACAACCACCGGGCAAGGGTTGTGGGGATGAGGCCCTTGTCCCCATCAACATGGGGACATCCTCCCCATGTTGAGGGCATGTGGCTTGGTACGGTTCAGGAGGGAGGGGGGGCCGCTCTCTCGTCCCCCCCTTTTCCCCTGCGGCCGGCCAGGTTGCGTGCTCGGATAAGGGGTCTGGTATGGATTTTTAGGGGGACTCCACGCCATTTTTTTTAAAAATTTGGGGTGGAGTTCCCCTTAAAATCCATGCCAGATCTGAAGGGCCTGGTATGGATATTTAGGGGGAACCCCACGCCATTTTTTTTTTATTTGCGGCGGGGTTCCCCTTAATATCCATTCCAGACCTGAAGGGCCTGGCAATTGAATTCTGGGGAACCCCCACGCTTTTTTTTTTTTTTTTTATCAATGACTTTTGTATGTATTGCCGGGAGCCGACAATTCATTAATAGCCGCGAGTCAGTTTTAAAAGACTTTTTTTCTTTCAAAAATGAAATTTTTTGCAGGGACAGTTCTAAGCACGGGAAACATGCGCCACTTCACATGCATATCATACACACCCCCCAGGTACGAAATTTAAAGGAATATTTCACTTTTATTTTTTCATTTTAAGCATTATTAAAATCACTGCTCCCGAAAAAACGGCCGTTTTTAAAACTTCTTTTTGCATTGATACATGTCCCCTGGGGCAGGACCCCGGTCCCCAAACACTTTTTAGGACAATAACTTGCATATTAGCCTTTATAATTAACACTTTAGATTTCTCCCATAGATTTTTCGAATTTGCCGCGAACACCCCAATTTGTTCGCTGTTCGGCGAACAGGCAATGTTCGAGTCGAACATGAGTTCGACTCGAACTCCAAGCTCATCCCTAGCGGTGACCCTGGCATACAATCTGAAACATCAGTGGTCTGGAGATGTGGGTGAGCTGGGGGATGATGAATGGGCGGACGCGCTGGACGCCTGTAAAAAGGTCTCCACTAGACTGTCTGACCGCCTTACACACCTTTATATCTTACACAGGTCCTACCTGACCCCGATGAAATTATCCAGATATAAGCCCGACTATAACCCCCTTTGCCCCAGGTGCAATAGTCCTTCCAGCACCTTCTTTCATATTTTATGGTCATGTCCAGCAATACAAGACTATTGGTCCCATATTGTACAATTCATCCATGATGAGATGGGTTCTCCTCTGAAACTGTGCCCTAAGGAATGTTTATTGGGGGTATTCCCTGATCCAGACTCGGATAAATTCCATAAAATTTTCCTCCAGGAATCCCTATTTATAGCTAGACTGCTTATAGTGAAGAAATGGCTCCAGGTTGCACCCCCATCGCTCCAGGAATGGAAATCTGCTGTTAATCAGGTGCTCCCTTACAAAAAGGAAATCTATGCTCACAGGAGCTGCCCCACTAAATACAATAAAATCTGGGACACCTGGTTGGGCAATGCTGCTACCTGTAGTGAGATACCAGACTGATGCCCTTTCCACTACCTCCTTCTTGATATTCCATTGGTTTCGTTTTAGTTGATGGTATCCCTCCCCATTGTGCACTTGGGTCTCCTGCTGTGATACGCTGGACCCGCACGCCCCCTCCGATGGTAGACCCAGCTCTCTGATACTAGATCTTTGCTGCCCACATACCTCTGTTTTGATTGGTACACAATGCTTCTGATTGCTGACAACTTAATGTGCAGAACAAAAATATTTGTCTCTTACCTACCTGTACCCTACTGTTGCTTTGCCATGCTTTAATGTTATGCCAATGTATAAAGTGTAACCTGCTCATACTCTTCTCAATAAAACACCACGTTATTTGTAAAAAAAAAAAAATAAATAGTTTAGCTCAGGGCTAAGCCTCAACTATGAATCTGGGTCAGGGTTCAGTGACTCAGGACTGGGTGACTCATCCTAGCAGCCTCTCTGGTGCCTCCCCCTGTTTTCTGGGACATTGGAGAATGTTCTGGACATAGTGGGTGGAGGTTAGGAGGAGATGCTTGGAATATTTATGAAGACACTAGTCAACCCCCAGTAACAGGGCTGGAAGGGGACAGGCCACCTCATAAATAGGCTTCAGTCATGCCAGCAGGGGCAGTAATGAGTGGAGGTTAGGAGGAGCTGCTTGGAATATTTATGAAGACCTTAGCCAATCCCCAGTAATAGGGCTGGAAGGGGACAGGCCAACTCATAAATAGGTATGAGTCATGCCATCAGGGGTAGTAGTGAGTGGAGGTTAGGAGGAGATGCTTGGAATATTTATGAAGACCTTAGCCAATGCCCAGTAACAGGGCTGGAAGGGGACAGGCCATCTCATAAATAGGCATCAGTCATGCCAACAGGGGCAGTAGTGGGTGGAGGTTAGGAGGAGCTGCTTGGAATATTTATGAAGACCTTAGCCAATCCCCAGTAACAGGGCTGGAAGGGGATAGGCCACCTCATAAATACACATCAGTCATGCCAGCAGGGGCAGTAGTGGGTGGGGGTTAGGAGGAGCTGCTTGTTTTTTTTTTTGAAGACCTTAGCCAATCCCCAGTAACAGGGCTGGAAGGGGACAGGCCACCTCATAAACAGGTATGAGTCATGCCAGCAGGAGCAGTCAGGTGGAAAATGGAGATGGAGGGCTGAGGAGGCTGTCGGTGGCCCTTTAGGGGCATTGGAGAATGTTCTGGACATAGTGGGTGGAGGTTAGGAGGAGCTGCTTGGAATATTTATGAAGACCTTAGCCAATCCCCAGTAAAAGGGCTGGAAGGGGACAGGCCACCTCATAAATAGGCATGAGTCATGCCAGCAGGGGCAGTAGTGGGTGGAGGTTAGGAGGAGATGCTTGGAATATTTATGAAGACCTTAGCCAATCCCCAGTAACAGGGCTGGAAGGGGACAGGCCACCTCATAAATAGGTATGAGTCATGCTGTCAGGGTCACCTGTGGCCAGGTGACAGATGCACACCGTAGGGGGACAGGAGTGCACCGCGAGGTAGTGAACCCTATGGCTGGCTTCTGCGGATAGGAAACTGGGTGGTTGTGGAAAGCGGGACCAGAGGAGCACAACCGGGATCCTAACGGAAGCTAGAGCCAAGATTCCCCAGGGCGCGGAGTCTAAGACCCAGCTGGTCTTCTCCAGGGCCTCTAGTGGTGAGGATGTTATGCTGCAGGCTGGGACCAGGTCGCGGCCCCTGGAGTTTCCTAGCTCACGCCCCGTAGGATAAGGGGAAAAGAGGGGAAGCAGCAGCACACGATAAGAGAGAACCGAATAACAAGCTGAAGGTCAGGGGCCACAAGCAGACAAGGATAACGAAGAACGAGCCGAAGGTCAAGGGTCACGAGCAGACAGGGATAGTCGGGGACAAGCCAATAACGTAACAGAGAGACAGACGTAGCACACGGCAGGCAGGAACCCAAACACACAATGCCTAACAAACACGTTGATCAGCAATACAGGCTTGCAGTGCACAGGTTAATATAGTGTTCTGTGATAGGGCCTGGGGTGGAGTCAGGCTGGGAGGAGATTATAAAGGAAGCCAGGTGAAGGAGGTCTGGTCTCTAGATGAACACATGAGGAGGAAGGTAAGATGGCAGACAGACATTAATGCATATCCATGACAGTACCCTCCCTCTTACGAGGCCTCCCCCTTCCCCGCCTGGGCCCAGGTTTAGAGGGAAACTTCAGATGAAACTCCTTTAACAGACGAGGTGCAAAGACCTCAGATGCAGTGATCCAAGACCTCTCCTCAGGACCAAACCCTTTCCAATGAACGAGGTACTGAAGGACGCCTTTACAGAGTCGGGAGTCCAGAATTTGACTGATCTCGTACTCCTGATTATCCTCAGAGACAGGCGCCACGGTAGGGAGAGGACGAGAGAATTTATTGAGGACTAAAGGCTTTAGAAGAGCAACATGAAAGGAGTTAGTGATTTTAAGGCTCTTAGGAATCTGGAGTTTGAAACAAACCGGATTCAGTTTAGCAGTTACCGTGTATGGACCGATGAATCGTGGAGCAAACTTCAGAGAAGGAACTCGGAGCTTGATGTTCCTGGTAGAGAGCCAGACTTTGTCCCCTGGCTGAAGAGAAGACAGTTTACGCCTGCGGCGGTCGGCAAAGCCTTTCAATTTTTCAGCAGCTGCCCGGAGGGAATCATGAACGTGACCCCAAACGGAATTGAGAGACTCCTGAACCGAAGCCAAAGCTGGAATGTCTGGAGAACAGATTATGGGAAGAGGAAGTTGAGGGTGTTTTCCATAAACTGTGAAAAAGGGTGTCTTCTGCGAACTGGTATTCACATGATTGTTATGGGAGAATTCTGCCCACGGGAGTAGAGAGGACCAATCGTCATGGTGAGAAGACACAAAGGTGCGAAGAAAGACCTCTAACTCCTGATTAACCCTCTCAGTCTGTCCATTGGATTGGGGATGGTAAGAAGAAGAAAAATCCAAGACAATATTGAGGGATTTGCAAAAGGCTCTCCAAAAACGAGACGTGAATTGGACTCCCCTGTCGGAAACAATATGAGAAGGGACCCCAAGTAGGCGGAGAATTTCCCGAATGAAAATGGGAACCAAGGCAGGGGCAGAAGGAAGACCAGGAAGAGGAACAAAATGAGCCATCTTGGAGAATCGATCGATTACCACCCAAATGACTAATAATAAATAAAGTGTGGCGCTATGTGCAAACAGAAAAATATATATATATATAAAATATCTGGTTGGCAATTGGTCTATATAAAGACCCGTATATCGTGTTGAACCTGGTGGTGGTTCTGTACACTTATGTGAAAAAGTGCATATACCCTGCAAAAATTCAATATGTGCAATGGCGTGAAATGAATCACAAAAAATATATAGATTAATTTAAATATGTAAATTAACCTAACACTGAAAAAATATATAATGACATGAATATGTGAAAGTGATCCACAATATATATTAGTGTCCAATTTTCTGTGAAAAAAAGAGAAAGTCTCTCGATGAATGTGTGATCTGATACCAACATCAACACTGCATCAACACCACGTCAGGTGTGTAATGAATGGTAGGTACAGTCCAGACCAGTTCCTTGGATTTATGCGTTTTCTATGTTGCAACATTTAAAGGTGATATATGCCATTGGAAAGTGAGTAAAGGGTGTATACTCTTACCGGATGTTGTAGATCCAACTCGCCGTACGGCGGTGGATCAATCGAGCTTGTGTCCACGCCCGGGACTGATAGATGTATATCCTGGGGACAGTCTTTCCTCAGCGTCCTTACGACGTTCCAGAGAGTATATCCCAAGGCTTTTCCAACGTAACTCTCACTTCCAATGCGATGAGTCAAAATATCACACCAGAATTTCACCATATGCGTAGTGTCACCATGCAACAAATGAGAAAAGAATTCTCCACATAGTGTAAATCCAAGATGGGATTTTATTTATCAAAGAATAAAAACACCCAATAAAGGTCTCACTGAACAATAAAACAGTCCAAAGCAAACTCCTTTAAAAACTTTGAAACTTCTCAGGAAAAAAAAAGGCCAAAACAAACAAACCAACAAATCCCAAAAATAAATCAGCAGCTCTGTATTACAAAATTGCATGGAGTAAGCACCAAGGCTGGCATGTAAACCCGACGCGTTTCGTCTAATGAGACATCAACTGGGGTACACGCCATCCTGGTGACCCCCACGCTATATATAGGAAGAGAAATTACCTTAATTCGGCGCCCCTGTGTGCGAATGTGCCTCACACTTCCGGGATCGGAGCGTCTCCGTGTCACATGACCGGGTTTCTGCATCACATGGCCGGGTCATGTGTATCTTTTCACCGAATCAGCAGATCTAATGCGTCCTCGACGTGACTAACAGCGCCATTGCGTCATCGGCACGCATGTCCTCCGACGTGCATGTGCGCAAGGCATCCTGGGGGTTGTAGTTGCGACGCAACTAAGCAAAGCAACACAAACCAGCCGGCGTGTCTCCCATCTCCATCATTGATCGCAGACGTCATATGGATACGATCACCCACAACCTCACGTGGGTGTTTCCATGTACGCCATGATTGCGCGCAAGGAGGATTGGGAATTGTAGTCGTGACGCAATAAAGCGGAACGACTCCACATCGCCAGCCTGTCTCCCAATATATGCCAGCAAACAACCACCGCACTCGGGAAAAACAGCACACACCATATCAGAGTGATGCATATGGAAATCCGACCATGAGGAGTCGCTTTCCTAATGTGATTATAGAATCACACAAATTTAATAAAATAATACTACATTTAGATTTGTAATGTGGATGTCAATGTATTATATCCCAGAAGGCGGGCACATTCTAAGCATAGACATATATATGAATCACATCCATACAACTATATCACTTATACACAATATAATTTAAGATGACATATGAAACATATTAAACCTGAATCGACAAAGGTCACTCGTATAGAGGCTATATACTGGCTAGGCTTGTGCAATTCGTTTCGTAACGAATTGAAATTCGTCCGAATTTAGCAACTTTCGGACATTCGGAAGCATTCGAATTTCCGAACAAAGCAATTACGAATAAGACCGAATCCGAAATAAATTATACCGCAAATAGCGAATGCCCGAATGTCTTCGGCATAATTCGTTATGAAAAAGTTACGAATGTACGAATCCATACGAAGCACAATAACACTCACTCTGCTCTCTGCTTCTCCCTCACCGTGCTGAACTCCCTCTCAAAATGGTGTACAGGGGCGGAGGTTATAGCCGCATGTAAAAAACGAAAGTAAAATACGAGATTTCGAATCCATTCGAAGCACAATAACACTCTGCTCTGCTCTCTGCTTCTCCCTCACCGTGCTGAACCCTCTCAAAATGGTGTACAGGGGCGGAGCCTATAGCCGCATGTTAAAAACGAAACTAAAATACGAGATTTCGAATCGTTACAAATAACCGCAATGTATTTAGAAAAGTACAAATCCATTCGAAGCACATTAGGCATAATAGGCAGCGTCGTTGTGAGAGAGACACGGAAAATTACGAATCAACGAACCCAAAAAAAGTTGCGAAAGTAGGAGTTGTGTCCAGAATCAACGAAAAACAACGTACTCTACCGAAAGTACGAACCCAAAAAAAGTTACGAAAGTAGGAGTTGTGTCCAGAATCAACGAAAAACAACGTACTCTACCGAAAGTACGAATTATAAAGCAACAAAAAATTCAACGAAAAATGTCGCTTGCAAAAATACGAATGAGTCCGAACACGAAAAATCCCGTCTAGCAAAATTACGAATGATTACGAATCAACAGGACCGGAAAGAAACGAACCGAAACGGAACAAATTTTTCCGTTGTGCACAAGTCTAATACTGGCTATTTTATGTTAGGTTAGAATTAAAAATGATTAAAAATATTTAGGGGGTGGAGCAATAAATGATAAACTAAAAAAGGGGAATAAATGATGATAAAAATCCGAGACCAAGGGGGGGGGGGGCGGATTAACAGAGGATTAATTATTCACATTATGCTTGGTTAATAAACGCATTAATGTCCCAATCAATGTTGAGTCCATAAGGCCTATAACATTTTAATTGGTAAATCCAGTAAGTCTCAAGTCTAGAGACCCCTCTAACCCCAGACTCCCCCCTCCAATGGGGAACAAATTTGTCTATGATCACAAACGTGGTCCCTCTAGGATCTTTATTATGTGATTCCAAGTAGTGTCTCGGGACACTATGATTGGTTTTTCCTTTCCGGATACTGGTAAGGTGTTCACCCACCCTAATTGAAAACGTGCGAATCGTACGCCCTACGTATTGCTTCCCGCAGGGGCAGGTAAGCAAATATACGATGAATCGGGTCGCACATGTGGTAAAGTGCTCCATCTTGTATTCTATTCCTGTTGAAGTGGAACAGAAGGAATCCCTTTTCTGTCTGCCACACCGATTAACTAGGCACACTTTGCATTTCTTGCATGGGTAATATGCCTTCAAATGTGGAAAGAAAACAGGGATAGTGGGTGGATCTATCACATTGGGGGCGATCTGTCCTTTCAGAGAAAAAGCTCCCCTATATATCACACCTGCCCTATCTGGAAGTGAAGGGCCAAGGACATGATAATTTTTAACCACTTAAGCCCCGGACCATTTCGGGCCATTAGGACCAGGCCTGTTTTTGGGATTCGGCACTGCGCTGCTTTAACTGTAAATTGTGTGGACATGCAATGTTGTACCCAAATGAAATTTGCGTCCTTTTCTTCCCACAAATAGAGCTTTCTTTTAATGGTATTTGATTGCCTCTGCGATTTTTATTTTTTGCGATATAAACAGAAAAAGAACGAAAATTTTGAAAAAAAATGATATTTTCTACTTTTTGTTATAAGAAAAATCGAATAAACTCAATTTTAGTCATACATTTAGGCCAAAATGTATTCAGCCACATGTCTTTAGTAAAAAAAATGTCAATAAGCGTATATTTATTGGTTTGCGCAAAAGTTATAGCGTTTACAAACTAGGGTACATTTTCTGAAATTTACACAGCTTTAAATTTATGACTGCCTATCTCAATTCTTGAGGTGCTAAAATGGCAGGGCAGTACAAAACCCCCCCAAATGACCCCATTTTGGAAAGTAGACACCCCAAGGAAATTGCTGAGAGGCATGTTGAGCCCATTGAATATTTTTTTTTTTTGTCCCAAGTGATTGAATAATGACAAAAAAAAATAAAAAATTACAAAAAGTTGTCACTAAATGATATATTGCTCACACATGCCATGGTTATATGTGGAATTGCACCCCAAAATACATTCTGCTGCTTCTCCTGAGTACGGGAATACCACATGTGTGGGACTTTTTAGGAGCCTAGCCACGTACGGGACCCCGGAAACCAAGCACCGCCTTCAGGATTTCTAAGGGCGCAAATTTTTGATTTCACTCCTCACTACCTATCACAGTTTCGAAGGCCATAAAATGCCAAAATAGCACAACCCCCCCCCCCCAAATGACCCCATTTTGGAAAGTAGACACCCCAAGCTATTTACTGAGAGGCATGTTCAGTCCATGGAATATTTTATATTTTGCCACAAGTTGCGGGAATATGACAAACTTTTTTTTTTTTGCACAAAGTTGTCACTAAATGATATATTGCTCACACATGCCATGGGCATATGTGAAATTACACCCCAAAATACATTCTGCTGCTTCTCCTGAGTATGGGGATACCACATGTGTGGGACTTTTTGGGAGCCTAGCCGCGTACGGGACCCCAAAAACCAAGCACCGCCTTCAAGGTTTCTAAGGGCATAAATTTTTGATTTCACTCCTCACTACCTATCACAGTTTTGAAGGCCATAAAATGCCAAGATGGCACAAAACCCCCCCAAATGACCCCATTTTGGAAAGTAGACACCCCAAGCTATTTGCTGAGAGGCATGTTGACCCCATTGAATATTTTTTTTTTTTTTGTCCCAAATGATTGAATAATGACAAAAAGAAAAAAAAATGTACAAAAAGTTGTCACTAAATGATATATTGCTCACACAAGCCATGGTTATATGTGGAATTGCACCCCAAAATACATTCTGCTGCTTTTCCTGAGTACGGGGATACCACATGTGTGGGACTTTTTGGGAGCCTAGCCGCGTACAGGGCCCCAAAAACCAAGCACCGCCTTCAGGATTTCTAAGGGCGTAAATTTTTGATTTCACTCCTCACTACCTATCACAGTTTCGAAGGCCATAAAATGCCAAAATAGCACAAAACCCCCCCAAATTACCCCATTTTGGAAAGTAGACACCCCAAGCTATTTGCTGAGAGGCATGTTGAGTCCATGGAATATTTTATATTTTGCCACAGGTTGCGGGAATATGACAAACTTTTTTTTTTTTTGCACAAAGTTGTCACTAAATGATATATTGCTCACACATGCCATGGGCATATGTGAAATTACACCCCAAAATACATTCTGCTGCTTCTCCTGAGTACGGGGATACCACATGTGTGGGACTTTTTGGGAGCCTAGCTGCGTACGGGACCCCAAAAACCAAGCACCGCCTTCAAGGTTTCTAAGGGCATAAATTTTTGATTTCGCTCCTCACTACCTATCACAGTTTTGAAGGCCATAAAATGCCAAGATGGCACAAAACCCCCCAAATGACCCCATTTTGGAAAGTAGACACCCCAAGCTATTTGCTGAGAGGCATGTTGAGGCCATTGAATATTTTTTTTTTTGTCCCAAATGATTGAATAATGACAAAAAGAAAAAAAAAATGTACAAAAAGTTGTCACTAAATGATATATTGCTCACACATGCCATGGTTATATGTGAAATTACACCCCAAAATACATTCTGCTGCTTCTCCTGAGTACGGGGATACCACATGTGTGGGACTTTTTGGGAGCCTAGCCGCGTACGGGACCCCAAAAACCAAGCACCGCCTTCAAGGTTTCTAAGGGCATACATTTTTGATTTCACTCCTCACTACCTATCACAGTTTTGAAGGCCATAAAATGTCAAAATAGCCCAAAACCCCCACAAATGACCCCATTTTGGAAAGTAGACACCCCAAGCTATTTGCTGAGAGGCATGGTGAGTATTTTACAGCTCTCATTTGTTTTTGAAAATTAAGAAAGACATTTTTTTTTCTTTTTTTTTTTCTTTTTTTACATTTTCAAAACTTTGTGACAAAAAGCGAGATCTGCAAAATACTCAACATACCTCTCAGCAAATAGCTTGGGGTGTCTACTTTCCAAAATGGGGTCATTTGGGGGGGTTTTGTGCCATCTGGGCATTCCATGGCCTCCGAAACTGTGATAGGCAGTGAGGAGTGAAATCAAAAATTTACACCCATAGAAATCCTGAAGGCGGTGCTTGGTTTTTGGGGTCCCGTACGCGACTAGGCTCCCAAAAAGTCCCACACATGTGGTATCCCCGTACTCAGGAGAAGCAACAGAATGTATTTTGGGGTGTAATTCCACATATGCCCATGGCATGTTTGAGCAATATATAATTTAGTGACAACTTTTTGTACATTTTTTTTTTTTGGTCATTATTCAATCACTTGGGACAAAAAAAAAAAAATATTCAATGGGCTCAACATGCCTCTCAGCAAATAGCTTGAGGTGTCTACTTTACAAAATGGGGTCATTTGGGGGGGTTTTGAACTGTCCTGGCATTTTATGCACAACATTAGGAAGCTTATGTCACACATCATCCACTCTTCTAACCACTTGAAGACAAAGCCCTTTCTGACACTTTTTGTTTACATGAAAAAAAAAAATTTTTTGCAAGAAAATTATGTTGAACCCCCAAACATTATATATTTTTTTAAAGCAAAGGCCCTACAGATTAAAATAGTGGGTGTTGCATTTTTTTTTTCGACACAGTATTTGCGCAGCGATTTTTCAAACGCATTTTTTGGGGGAAAAACACACTTTTTTTATTTTTAATGCACTAAAAAACACTATATTGCCCAAATGTTTGATGAAATAAAAAAGATGATCATAGGCCGAGTACATGGATACCAAACACGACATGCTTTAAAATTGCGCACAAATGCGCAGCGGCGACAAACTACATTCATTTTTAAAAGCATTTAAAAGCCTTTACAGGTTACCACGTTAGATTTACAGAGGAGGTCTACTGCTAAAATGACTGCCCTCGATCTGACCTTCGCGGTGATACCTCACATGCATGATGCAATTGCTGTTTACATATGACGCTAGACCGACGCTTGCGTTCGCCTTTGCACAAGAGCAGGGGGGGACAGCGGTGCTTTTTTTTTTTTTTTTTTTTTTTTTATTATTTATTTGGCTTTTTTTTTTTTTTTTTAAACTGTGCCTTCCATATTTAATTTTTTTACCATTTTTATCGTTATCTCAGGGAATGTAAATATCCCCTATGATAGCAATAAGTAGTGACAGGTACTCTTTTTTTGAAAAAAATTGGGGGGTTAGACCCTAGATCTTTCCTCTGCCCTCAAAGCATCTGACCACACCAAGATCGGTGTGATAAAATGCTTTCCCAATTTCCCAATGGCGCTTTTTATATCCGGGGGGGGGGGGACATTCCCTCCCACTGCTTGTAAAAGCAGTCTAGAGGCTAATTATCTGCTAGAATTGCTTTTACATGAAAGCCGGCTGCTGGCTGAAAAGAATGATACCAAGATGATACCTAAACCCGCAGGCATCATTCTGGTATAAACATTCAAAGTCCAGCAACATACCAGTATGTTGCTGGTCCTTGTTGGACATGTATTGTAATCTTTTTTTTCATACAGCCTATTGGCTGAACGAAAAAAAGAGATTGATTGGTGGGTATGCCCACCATTAGAATACTTCCCTTCATCCACCCACTTCTAATGATGGGCATATATGCCGAAGCATGGGGGCATCCTCCCGCAAAAAAGTTATGCCGCGTACACACGGTCAAGCCTTCGTCGGAATTTCGACCGTATGTACGCGGCATAAAAGGTTATGCCGCGTACACACGGTCGGACTTTTCCACGGGCAAGCCTCCGTTGGAATTTCGACCGTATATACGCGGCATTAGGAGCAAAATCGCTCCTCCACCCCTGCTGCCCCCATGCTTCGGCATATATGCTCTTTTTTTTAACTGTGGTGGTGAAATCACCTCCTACAGCGTTGGAGTCACGGCTTTATGTATCGTGGGAGCAAACACTGTTGCTGTCAAGATAAATAGATCCGCGCTGCAACTGAATGGCGTACCTGCTAAGCAAATGGTGGTTAACATTAAAACAAAGTAACATTACAGTACAACAGTAAGACCTTACCATGCCATACCTGCAAAGCAAATACCAAAACAAAACCTAGTAAAAAATAAAAAAATGTTTTAACGCAACCTGTGCCTAAAATATATATATGCCGAAGCATGGGGGCATCCTCCCGCAAAAAAGTTATGCCGCGTACACACGGTCGGAATTTTCCACGGGCAGGCCTCCGTCGGAATTTCGACCGTATGTACGCGGCATTAGGAGCAAAATCGCTCCTCCGCCCCTGCTGCCCCCATGCTTCGGCATATATGCTCTTTTTTTTAACTGTGGTGGTGAAATCACCTCCTACAGCACTGGAGTCACGGCTTTATGTATCGTGGGAGCAAACGCTGTTGCTGTCAAGATAAATAATTCCGCGCTGCAGTTGAATGGCGCACCTGAAAACAAAAAATTACATACCTGAAAAGCAAGCATGATAAAACATTGCAGAATAGAATACAGTAAAAAAGAGCAGAACAATAGAGAGAAAATAGAGAGAGAGAGAACAATAAAACGACAACTATTTTTGTTTTTTTTATTTTATATTTTTTTGTGTTTTGTTTTTTACGTTTTTTTTTTCTTTTTTACACTTTTTTTTGTAACTTTACAACTGTAATGGTTCGGGTCTCTCAAAATGTAATGGCATCTTGGGAGACCCTGTGTAAGTGTGTCCTTGTCTGTGAAATGCTGTACCCTACGCTAAAACTTCACTTTTGAGTGGTAGCGTTCAAAACATTCACCTTGGCAAAGACCAGGCTTGTCAGGACAGAGTGGAAAAAAACTACGGGTGTCACGCCTAAATCCGCGCTTGCTACAGACACGACATCTTTTTTGGGGGTGGCTTTGGGTAGCGGTACTCGGGAGGACATACGAATAATGCCTCTCATGCAGCCGGCTTACTGCATTTGGTTGGGGATGGTGAGGTGCAGAACCGCCTGGATACAGGAGTTCTGTGACTATCTCATTCTGGAATTTTAGAAGAGATAACGTCCCGCCTGAAGCTCTGTATAGCACATGAGCGTTCAGCAAAGCCAATTGGAATAATGATAGAGACACTTTTTTGTACCAGCGTCTCGCCTTACGGTCAATTAGATACGGCGCCATCAACTGGTCGTTGAGGTCCACCCCTCCCATATTTTGGTTATATTCGTGGACACAGAGGGGTTTCTCCACAACACCAGTCGCCGTACGAATTTGGACTGTCGTGTCTGCATGAAGGGAGGTAAGAAGGAAAACATTCTTATTGTCCCTCCACTTCATAGCGAGCAAGTTATTACACTTCAAGCAGGCTCTCTCCCCCAGCCTAAGACGGGCATCTACAAGCCGCTGGGGAAAGCCCCGGCGATTAGGTCGCACGGTGCCACATGCTCCAATCTGATGATCAAACAAGTGACTAAACAGTGGCACGCTCGTGTAATAATTGTCCACATACAAGTGGTACCCCTTTCCGAATAAGGGTGACACCAAGTTCCACACTATCTTGCCAGCGCTCCCTATGTAATCCGGGCAGTTGACCGACTCAATCTGACTATCTTTTCCCTCATAAACCGTAAAGTTCACTACATAGCCTGTTGCCCTGTCACAGAACTTGTAGCGCTTGACCCCGTATCTGGCACGCTTGCTGGGAAGGTACTGCTTGAAAGACAAGCGGCCAGAAAATTTAATCAGGGACTCATCAACGCAGACAACTTGATCGGGAGTAAACAAGGCTGCAAAACGTTCGTTGAAGTGGTTTATGAGGGGCCGAATTTTATAGAGCCGGTCGTATTCAGGGTCCCCACGTGGACGACAAAGTTCATTGTCGTTGAAGTGCATGAACCGCAAAATCTGCTCGTATCGTGCCCTGGACATGGAGGCAGAGAACACGGGCATGTGGTCAATTGGGTGCGTGGACCAATAAGCACGCAATGACGGAAATTTATGTGTGCCCATGTTGAGGGAAAGGCCCAGAAAGGTCTTAAATTCTGAAACCGTAATTGGTTTCCAATTTCTGGCAATTTTAGGCAACTGGGGGTTAGCGGCGATAAATTGACCAGCATATAAATTACTCTGGTCCACAATAGATCTATAGAGATCTTCCGTGAAAAACAGCGAATAAAAATCAATTGGAATAAAATCAGCTGTTTCCACCTGAATACCGGGTTGGGCAGTGAATGGGGGAAGTACGGGTTCTGCAGAAGTGGTGGGGACCCAATCAGGATAGGCGAATTCTGCAGGAAGGGCAGTATGGGCACGACGGGCCTGCCTTTGTCTTCTTGGTGGCAGCGGGACACTACTTGTGCTTGCCACCTCGCCAGCTTGAACTGCACTTATGGGACTCACCACGTCACCAAGTGTTACTGCAGTGCTGGATGTACGTCCAGGCTGTACTAGGCCGCTGGTGCTTGCCAGTTCACCAGAAGGAATAGCGGCGCTAGTACTACTCTGCTCCATGATACGAGAGACCTGCGGTTCTTGCTCCTCAACAACCTCAGAAGATCGGGATCGGGTACGCCTGACCTTAGCAGGGACCTCAACTTCGTCGTCAGAGCTATCTGACGTGGGGCCGCTGACGTCACTGTCTTCTACGGGAAGATATTCTGAGCCTGAATCTGACAGATACGTGACCTCCTCTTCACTATCTGTCATGCTCAGAATCTCGTAGGCCTCTTTACTAGTGTACCTTCGTCTTGCCATTTTGGGCTCTAAATTTAGGGGTACACTAGTAAGATTCACAGGAAAAAAAGCACCTGACTGTCGTCAGCAAATATATCAAACGCTACAAAAAAACTGTTAGCGATCGCAGGGATCAGGCCTGTCTCTGCGAACGCTGCAGTTATGTGTGTTGTGTTTGGTAAGTGACAGTGATCGATCGATACTGCACTTGGGTGGGCTGGGCTGGGCTGGGCTGGGCGGAGGGGCTAAACGCAGGCGCTAGCAGGTATCTGGGCTGATCCCGCTAACACTGCATTTTTGGGAACCCTAAACCGCTGGGGATGCTAGTATAGATCTGATCAGATACTATACCACTAAGGGGGGTGTATGCTTTACACGTGGGTGTTAGCGTTACTGGCACTAACCTAACACTGCCTGGGGCGACACAGACCCTCTCTGGCGCTAAAACCTAATTGATCTCACCCGCCGGGCGATCAGGGGGGTTAAACCTTTATTGGGTTATATACGGCGGGTGCCCTGATGCTATAAAAAGCAAACTAATCAACCAGCGTCACCCGTAACCTTTATATGGTGATCACTGGTGAAAGGGTTAACTAGGGGCAATCAGGGGGTTAAAACCTTTATTAGGTTAAATATGGGGGTACCCGACGCTATATAAAAACCTGACGGGTAACCTAAATAACTAAATAACTTACTGGCTAACCAGTGACACCAGTGACGCTTATACGGCGATCACTGGTGAAAGGGTTAACTCTAGGGGCAATCAGGGGGTTAAAATAATATATGGGGGTACCTGACACTAATAAAAACCTGCGGCGAACCTAAAAAAAAATAACTGCCTATCTAAAACACCAGCGACACGAATACAGCGATCGGAAAAACAATCGCTTAGTGACGCTGAAGTTAGGGGGTGAAAGGGTTACCTGGGGGGTGATCAAGGGGTTAAACCTTTATTAGGGGGGGGGGTTAGGGGGCTACCCTGGACCTAAAGGGGCCTAATCCTAACTGCCCTGCAACTTTTTACAATCACAGATGACACTAAATGCAGTGATCAGTAAAATAAATGATCACTGCAATCAGTGACACTGTGATTGGGGGCTTTGGGGTGACCTGGGGGGTGATCTGGGGGTGACTGGGGGGTGATTTGTGTGCCTATGTGTACCTACGTGTCAGTGGACTGTTGGAGCACTAACCTCTGTCTTCTCTCCTCGGCGCCGGGAACGAAAAGACCGCGGCGAGGGAGATGACATCACTTCCTCCAGCCTCTGTTTACATCACATGGCGGAGGAAGCATTTTCATTGGCCGGGAGCGATCGCGAGGGGGGGCGGAATCGAGCGGCCGCCCCCTCATGCCTGATCGCTCCCGAACACTTAACGGCCGCTCACTGCAGTGAAGGGGGGTCCGGATGGACCCCCCAACTGCACAAAGGCGATCACGTAGATCTACGTGATTCTGCCTGTCGGTGCCATTCTGCCGACGTAAATCGGCGGTGGGCGGTCGTTAAGTGGTTAAGGACATTCCAGTGTTTCCGGAAAATGTCCCTAATTTGTTTGTGTTGGGACGAAAACGTGGTATAAAAAGACCATTTATACTTGGAATCCTGAACTGATTTACCTCTCTCTATTAATAGTGAATCCCTACTGATGGTAACAATGCCCCGAACTTCAGCGTCTATCAGATGTGGACTATAACCCTTATCCACAAACCTGGATTTTAGAATATCAGCTTGATGGTAAAAGTCAGAGATATTAGAACAGTTGCGTCTAATTCGCATCAGTTGACTACGAGGTACAGACTTTAGCCATGCTGAATGGTGACAGCTATCGACCGGAATGTACCCATTCCGGTCAGTGGGTTTGAAGAATGTTTTAGTCTGTAATTGACCATCGCTGACAAAAATTTCCAAATCCAAAAAGTGCATACTTGTATGGCTCGTTTCATAGGTTAAATTAATGCCAATATTGTTGTCATTAAGAACAGACATAAATCCACAGAGGGAGTCCTGGTCTCCCCTCCATAGGAGGAGGATGTCGTCGATGTATCGAACCCAGAGAACCACTTCTGGGCGATTTAAAGCATAGACGACATCCTCCTCCCATTTGGCCATGAAGATATTGGCCAGGCTGGGAGCAAATTTGGCTCCCATCGCAACTCCCTTTTTTTGTAAAAAGAAGTCTCCATTGTACCAAAAATAGTTATGTCCTTGGCCCTTCACTTCCAGATAGGGCAGGTGTGATATATAGGGGAGCTTTTTCTCTGATCGCCCCCAATGTGATAGATCCACCCATTATCCCTGTTTTCTTTCCACATTTGAAGGCATATTACCCATGCAAGAAATGCAAAGTGTGCCTAGTTAATCGGTGTGGCAGACAGAAAAGGGATTCCTTCTGTTCCACTTCAACAGGAATAGAATACAAGATGAAGCACTTTACCATATGTGCGACCCGATTCATCGTATATTTGCTTACCTGCCCCTGCGGGAAGCAATACGTAGGGCGTACGATTCACACGTTTTAAATTAGGGTGGGTGAACACCTTACCAGTATCCGGAAAGGAAAAACCAATCAGTGTCCCGAGACACTATTTGGAATCACATAATAAAGATCCTAGAGGGACCACGTTTGTGATCATAGACAAATTTGTTCCCCATTGGAGGGGGGAGTCTGGGGTTAGAGGGGTCTCTAGACTTGAGACTTACTGGATTTACCAATTAAAATGTTATAGGCCTTATGGACTCAACATTGATTGGGACATTAATGCGTTTATTAACCAAGCATAATGTGAATAATTAATCCTCTGTTAATCCGCCCCCCCCCCTGGTCTCGGATTTTTATCATCATTTATTCCCCTTTTTTAGTTTATCATTTATTGCTCCACCCCCTAAATATTTTTAATCATTTTTAATTCTAACCTAACATAAAATAGCCAGTATATAGCCTCTATACGAGTGACCTTTGTCGATTCAGGTTTAATATGTTTCATATGTCATCTTAAATTATATTGTGTATAAGTGATATAGTTGTATGGATGTGATTCATATATATGTCTATGCTTAGAATGTGCCCGCCTTCTGGGATATAATACATTGACATCCACATTACAAATCTAAATGTAGTATTATTTTATTAAATTTGTGTGATTCTATAATCACATTAGGAAAGCGACTCCTCATGGTCGGATTTCCATATGCATCACTCTGATATGGTGTGTGCTGTTTTTCCCGAGTGCGGTGGTTGTTTGCTGGCATATATTGGGAGACAGGCTGGCGATGTGGAGTCGTTCCGCTTTATTGCGTCACGACTACAATTCCCAATCCTCCTTGCGCGCAATCATGGCGTACATGGAGACACCCACGTGAGGTTGTGGGTGATCGTATCCATATGACGTCTGCGATCAATGATGGAGATAGGAGACACGCCGGCTGGTTTGTGTTGCTTTGCTTAGTTGCGTCGCAACTACAACCCCCAGGATGCCTTGCACACATGCACGTCGGAGGGCATGCGTGCCGATGACGCGATGACGCTGTTAGTCACGTCGAGGACGCATTAGATCTGCTGATTCGGTGAAAAGATACACATGACCCGGCCATGTGATGCAGAAACCCGGTCATGTGACACGGAGACGCTCCGATCCCGGAAGTGTGATACACATTCGCACACAGGGGCGCCGAATTAAGGTAATTTCTCTTCCTATATATAGCGTGGGGGTCACCAGGATGGCGTGTACCCCAGTTGATGTCTCATTAGACGAAACGCGTCGGGTTTACATGCCAGCCTTGGTGCTTACTCCACGCAATTTTGTAATACAGAGCTGCTGATTTATTTTTGGGATTTGTTGGTTTGTTTGTTTTGGCCTTTTTTTTTCCTGAGAAGTTTCAAAGTTTTTAAAGGAGTTTGCTTTGGACTGTTTTATTGTTCAGTGAGACCTTTATTGGGTGTTTTTATTCTTTGATAAATAAAATCCCATCTTGGATTTACACTATGTGGAGAATTCTTTTCTCATTTGTTGCATGGTGACACTACGCATATGGTGAAATTCTGGTGTCATATTTTGACTCATCGCATTGGAAGTGAGAGTTACGTTGAAAAAGTCTTGGGATATACTCTCTGGAACGTCGTAAGGACGCTGAGGAAAGACTGTCCCCAGGATATACATCTATCAGTCCCGGGCGTGGACACAAGCTCGATTGATCCACCGCCGTACGGCGAGTTGGATCTACAACATCCGGTAAGAGTATACACCCTTTACTCACTTTCCAATGGCATATATCACCTTTAAATGTTGCAACATAGAAAACGCATAAATCCAAGGAACTGGTCTGGACTGTACCTACCATTCATTACACACCTGACGTGGTGTTGATGCAGTGTTGATGTAGGTATCAGATCACACATTCATCGAGAGACTTTCTCTTTTTTTCACAGAAAATTGGACACTAATATATATTGTGGATCACTTTCACATATTCATGTCATTATATATTTTTTCAGTGTTAGGTTAATTTACATATTTAAATTAATCTATATATTTTTTGTGATTCATTTCACGCCATTGCACATATTGAATTTTTGCAGGGTATATGCACTTTTTCACATAAGTGTACAGAACCACCACCAGGTTCAACACGATATACGGGTCTTTATATAGACCAATTGCCAACCAGATATTTTATATATATATATATTTTTCTGTTTGCACATAGCGCCACACTTTATTTATTATTTTTCCTTTACACTATTGTCAAGTTGTCGTGTAGGCTGCTAGAAATTTGAAGGTTGGCGCAGTATTTTTCCTATTTACCACCCAAATGACTGTATTATTCTCAGACAGTGGGAGATCGGTGATAAAATCCATGGCAATATGGGCCCAGGGTTCCTTAGGAATGGGCAAGGGCATGAGGAGACCAGCAGGAGCTTGTGTGGAGGATTTGGACTGAGCACAGACATGACAAGCTTTAACGTAGTCTTTGACGTCTGAGTGGAGATTAGGCCACCAGTAGTGACGACTGATGAGTAGGAAGGATCGGAGGAATCCAGAATGCCCTGCCACCTTGGAATCATGTCCCCAACGAAGGATCTTAGCTCTTAGCTCAGTGGGGACAAAGGTCTTACCAGGCGGAATTTTTGACTTCAGGGTGGTAGAGTGGGCAACAATGCACGAGGTGGGAATGATCGGCTCAGGTTCAGGGGCGGACTCCTCGTCCAAAGTGTCAAATGACCTAGAGAGCGCATCAGCCCGACCGTTGCAGGAACCAGGTTTGTAGGTAATCGTGAAATTAAAACGGGCAAAGAAGAGACTCCACCTGGCCTGTCTAGGATTCAGACGTTTAGCATTCTGTAGATACTGTAAATTCTTGTGATCGGTAAAGATCGTTATGGAGTGAGGGGAACCCTCCAAGAGATGACGCCACTCCTCTAACGCCAATTTAATTGCGAGAAGTTCCCGATCACCGATGGCATAATTCCTCTCTGCCTGAGAATTTTTTTTGGAGAAGAACGCACATGGTTGGCGTCTCTTCTCAAAGATTTGAAGAAGCACAGCTCCCACCCCCATTGAGGAAGCGTCCACTTCAATAAAAAATGCATTCCCAGGATTTGGTCTCCTCAAGAGGGGGCCAGAAACAAAGGCCTGTTTCAGGTTGTGAAATGCAGAGACAGCTTCGGGAGGCCAGTCTCTGGCATTCACACCCTTCTTGGTCAAAGCGATAATAGGCGCGGCAATGGAAGAGTAATTCCTTATGAACTGCCTATAATAATTAGTGAAGCCAAGAAAGCGCTGTGTGGCCTTGAGGCTAGCAGGAAGAGGCCAGTTGGTGATAGCCAAGACCTTCCCAGGGTCCATACGAAGACCCGAACATGAGACGAAGCACCCCAAAAACAGGACCTCAGAACATTCAAAGGAACATTTCTCCAGCTTGGCATAGAGATTGTTCTCTCTAAGACGTTGAAGTACAGTGCGGACATGGTTTCTGTGGACGAGCAGATTTTCAGAAAAGATCAGAATGTCATCCAGATAGATGACAACAAACTGGTACAGCAGATCTCTGAAGATTTCATTGACAAAGTTTTGAAACACGGCTGGAGCATTACACAGACCAAAAGGCATCACCAGATATTCGTAATGCCCGTCTCTAGTGTTGAATGCAGTCTTCCATTCGTCACCCTCCCGTATTCGAATGAGATTGTACGCGCCTCTGAGATCCAACTTGGTGAAAATGGAGGCACCCTTCAACCTATCGAATAGCTCGGATATTAAGGGTAAGGAGTATCGATTTTTAATAGTAACCGCATTTAAACCCCGATAATCGATGCAGGGTCTTAAGGTACCATCCTTTTTGGCAACAAAAAAGAACCCTGCCCCTGCAGGCGATGAGGATTTCCGGATGAAACCTCTCTCCAGATTCTCTGCGACATACTCCGACATGGCCTGGGTCTCTGGGATGGACAGAGGGTAGGTACGACCCCTGGGTAGAGTTGCTCCGGGGACAAGATCAATAGCACAGTCAAAAGACCTGTGGGGAGGAAGCACCTCAGCTGATTTCTTACAGAACACATCCCGGTAATCGCTGTATGCAGCAGGAAGATCAGAAGAAACAGAAGTGGCAGCAACCGGAAGACTCTCCTTGGGGTTCACCTTGAGAAGACACGACGAGAAACATGAGGAACCCCAGGCCAGGATCTGCCCAGAGACCCAGTCCACATGTGGAGAGTGGAGCTGTAGCCAAGGGAGGCCCAATACAACTGGGGTAGAGGCCTTGGGTAGAATAAGAAAGGATATCCACTCCTGGTGGAGAATCCCTACCGACATCCTAATGGGTAGCGTCTGGAAGCGAATAGGGCCCCCTGGGAGAACAGTGCCATCAATTGCCGAGACTACCAATGGGGTAGTGAGAGGTGAAAGGGTAAGCTTCATAGAAGAAGCAGTTCTCCAATCCATAAAATTGCCGGCAGCCCCGGAATCCAGGTATGCAAGGGTTGACTGAGGAGAAGTGCCTACATGAAGGAACACCGGCAAGAGCAGGCGAGAAGGTGATGTTTCTGGGTCCAATACTCCACCTTCCAAATGTATTAGACCCGAGCGTTTCCCGGACGAAGCGAGCAGGAGTCACGAAAATGACCCTTGCCCCCACAATAGAGGCACAAGCCCAGAGTTCTGCGCCTAGCACGTTCTTCGGGGGTTAGTCTGGTCCGGCCCAGCTGCATATGTTCTTCAGCAGGTAGAGGATGCTCCACGGAATGAAGGGAGGGGAGCTCAGACTGGCTAGGACCCAGAGAGTGCTGGCGTCTTTTTTCTAAGGACCTCTCTTGAAAACGAATGTCGATCTGGTTGCATAATGAAATTACATCGTCCAGACCGACGGGAATGGCTCTTCCCGCTAATTCGTCTTTCACTCGGTCAGAGAGGCCATGTAAAAAGGTAGCGACCAGGGCCTCATTATTCCAGCTCAATTCAGCTGTGTGGATACGGAACTGAAGAGCATATTGCCCCACTGAACTAGATTCTTGGCGAAGACGTAAGACAGCACTAGCCGCTGAAGAAGCCCGAGCCGGCTCTTCGAAGATATTACGAAAGAGCTTCAAGAAATCGGACAGACTGGAAACCACCGGATCGTTCCTCTCCCACAGGGGGGCAGCCCAGGCCAAAGCTTCACCGGAGAGGAGGGAAATGATATAGGCTACCTTAGCCCGGTCAGACAGGAAGCTTTGAGGCTGAAGCTCAAAATGAATTGTGCATTGGCTGAGAAACCCCCTGCAGGCCTTGGAGTCCCCAGAGAAACGGAACGGAGCTGGCAATCTTAGTGAGTGTGAGGCTGCGACTGGTGCGATAGGTACAGCCGCTGGTTGTACTTGGGGTTGCGAATTCGGGGTTCCCAAGGAGACCTGAAGCTGCTCGAATCGAGAAGCCAGATCCTGGAGGAATCGCATCACCTGAGTCTGATTTGATTCCTGGGTCTCAAGTCTGCGAACTATGCCCTGCAATGGATCATCCACGGGAAGCGGGATGTCAGCCGGGTTCATGGCTGATCAAACTGTCAGGGTCACCTGTGGCCAGGTGACAGATGCACACCGTAGGGGGACAGGAGTGCACCGCGAGGTAGTGAACCCTATGGCTGGCTTCTGCGGATAGGAAACTGGGTGGTTGTGGAAAGCGGGACCAGAGGAGCACAACCGGGATCCTAACGGAAGCTAGAGCCAAGATTCCCCAGGGCGCGGAGTCTAAGACCCAGCTGGTCTTCTCCAGGGCCTCTAGTGGTGAGGATGTTATGCTGCAGGCTGGGACCAGGTCGCGGCCCCTGGAGTTTCCTAGCTCACGCCCCGTAGGATAAGGGGAAAAGAGGGGAAGCAGTAGCACACGATAAGAGAGAACCGAATAACGAGCTGAAGGTCAGGGGCCACAAGCAGACAAGGATAACGAAGAACGAGCCGAAGGTCAAGGGTCACGAGCAGACAGGGATAGTCGGGGACAAGCCAATAACGTAACAGAGAGACAGACGTAGCACACGGCAGGCAGGAACCCAAACACACAATGCCTAACAAACGCGTTGATCAGCAAAGCAGGCTTGCAGTGCACAGGTTAATATAGTGTTCTGTGATAGGGCCTGGGGTGGAGTCAGGCTGGGAGGAGATTATAAAGGAAGCCAGGTGAAGGATGTCTGGTCTCTAGATGAACACATGAGGAGGAAGGTAAGATGGCAGACAGACATTAATGCATATCCATGACACATGCCAGCAGGGACAGTCAGGTGGAAGATGGAGATGGAGTGCTGAGAAGGCTGTAGGTGGCCCTTGAGGGTGCTCTCTAGCTAAAAATGCAACTCTTGGTGGGAGAATGTACAGGTTAAACCAGGGCAACTGCATCCTCTTTCTTCAGGGAGGCTCCCATGCCTCCAGGAGGAAGCCCTTCCTGGAGGCACAGGAGCAAGGAGAGAGGACAGCAAGACTGACACTCACCAGCTGACTCTCTGGAGATCTCCCAGATGTGCCAACTTGCTCCTGTTGTCCTCTCTCCTTGTTCCCATGCCTCCAGGAAGGGTGTCCTCCTGGAGGCATGGGAGCCTACCTGAAGAAAGAGGAGGCAGTTGCCCTGGTTTAACCTGTACATTCTCCCACAAAGAGTTGCGTTTTTTGCTGTCATTCCATCAATGGAATCATTTCCGCACTGCCTGGAAAACAACAGAAGCGGTCACCCCATGTCAGAATTCAATGAGTGGTGTGCTAATAATAGGGCAGGAATTTCATTCCACCATCTGATCAATATCAATCAGCCCAGTAAATTGTCTTACTTTTACCGTATGGGCACCTATAGATTTTGGCCCGGAATTCCACCCAATGTAATGAATACATTTGGTCGTATATCTCAGTCTACGGTGGATGAATGGTTTTTTTTCTTTTCTTGCTCCATCAGAATAAGACTTTGTCTTCACGGTGAGGGAATGGCGAAGAGCCCATAAGTATGGGTTTTCCATGGAAGAAATGCATGATAGACCCTAGACTTTACCAAGGCAATGTACAGCTAGTGAAATCGCCGAAGGAAGAAGTGAACGCTGCTGTTGAACTTGGAAGCCTTTGAAGCCATAATTTGGAGGGGCTAATTCAAAGCACAACACGGCAGTATAAACAGCGCAAGATGCCAGCGAAAGGCATTTGTAAATATGTTTCAATAAGAGCCCCGAAAAGCAGAACCAGCTGTGTTTAAAGGGAAAAACACTGAGATCCTTGTTGGTTTAGCTCTTTAAAGAGGGATGCATAAATGTATATATTATGGCTTCCGCCTTTTTACAGTAGTTGGAGAAGAAGAATGCTGGGGGAAAAAAAAAATAATATATATATATATATTCTAGATCTCTTTCTCTACGTGGAAAGTGATTGCAATCAGGCCCTCCAGGTGTAGGGTTACCATGGGATGACCAGACGTTAAGCCCCGTAATGGAACCTTGTTAGGTCCCAGATGGGCTTAAAAAATTTTCATGAACATTTCTGAACTTATCTTCGATTAAACACGTCTGCCTAAATATAGTGGGCATGGAGGTAAAAGCTGAGAGCATTTTCGGAGCTACCGATTTAGTACTTTATATGACCAGATGTTCAGTCCTAGTTCTTAACCACCTCAATACCGGCGGAAACGTTCACCTCCTTCCTGCCCAGCCCAATTTTCTGTCACACTTTGAATGACAATTGCACGGTCATGCAACGCTGTGCCCAAATGAAATTGATATAATTTTTTTGCACATAAATAGAGATTTCTTTTGGTGGAATTTAACCACTTCAACACCGGGCTTTTTTTACCAACTCAATACCGGGCCTATTCTGGCACTTCTCTCCTACATGTACAAATCATCATTCTTTTGCTAGAAAATTACTCAGAACCCCCAAACATTATATATGTTTTTTTTTATCAGACACCCTAGGGAATAAAATGACGGCCATTGCAACTTTTTTTCTTGCACGGTATTTGCGCAATAATTTTTCAAACGACTTTTTGGGGGGGAAAAAAAATGGTTCCATGCATTAAAAAATAACAAAACAGTAAAGTTTGCCCAATTTTTTTATAAAATATGAAAGATGATGTTACGCCGAGTAAATAGATACCTAACATGTCACGCTTTAAAATTGCGCACACTCATGGAATGGCGCCAAACTTCGGTACTTAAAAATCTCCATAGGCGACGCTTTGAATTTTTTTTACAGGTTACCAGGTTAGAGTTACAGAGGAGGTCCAGTGCTAGAATTGTTGCACGCGCTCTAACGCACGCGGCGATACCTAACATATGGGGTTTGTTCGGCGTTTACATACGTGCGTGGGACTTTCGTGTGCGTTCGCTTCTGATCGCGAGCTACCGGGGACAGGGGCGTTTTACTTTTTTTTTTTATTATTTCTTTTTTTATTTTACTTCATTTTTTTTTTTTTACACTTTTTTAAAAAATTTTTTTTTTTTTTTTGATCACTTTTATTCCTATTACAAGGAATATAAACATCCCTTGTAATAGGAATGGTGTGTGACAGGTCCTCTTTATGGAGAGATGCGGGGTCAATAAGACCCCACATCTCTCCTCCAGGCTGGAAAGCATGAGATCGTGAAAAAAAATTCACCGATCTCATGCTTACTAGCCGCAATGGCGGCTTTGTTTATTTTTGAGAACCCGGGCGTGACGTCATCACATCGCGCCCGGGCCTCCGACGGTCATAGAGATGACTGGTGACCATCTGGTCAGCAGTCATCCCTATGCTTCCTATCCGGCGCCGGACGATTCATTCTCCGGGCCCCCGATGGCACGGGAGAGCCCGGAAAAGCACCGGATGGCGGCGGGAGGGGGCGATGTCCCCTCCCGCCGCCTATAAGAACGATCAAGCGGCGGAACCGCCGCTATGATCGTTCTTTTGGCTCACAGAATCGCTGGCAGAATGGAAGGATATCTGAATGATGCCTCTAGATGCACCCATCATTCAGATATCCCCCCACAAAACCCAGGACGTCATATGACGCTCACCCAGGATGGGAGATCCCATCTGTGGACGTCATTTGACTATGGGCGGGTAGGGAAGTGGTTAATGACTACTAGGGTTTTTATTTTTTGCGAAATACATGAAAAAATATAAAAAAAAAATGAAAAAATAAATCTTTATTTCTTGAGGGATCAGGAAGGAAGGATCATGCTTTATTTTTATTTATTTTTTATTACTTTTTTTATTATTTTTTTGTTTCTTATTTTTTTTTGTGCCAGACAACAAATTTGTTTACATCCCGTTGGATTAGGTCAATCGTTTGTCACGACACATAAGTAGGGAGGGCTCTAAAAAAAATATACTGTATATATATATATATTTTATACCTTGCACGACTCTATCCCCTTATTTGATGCGAAGTGGAACCCTTGGTTCTTGTTTAGACTTCAAGAATGACTGAATTTATGTTTGTTGTGTTTTTTTTTATTATTATTTCCTTTTTATTTGCTTTTGTTAATGGATTACCTGCATGTTCTGCTTATAATGTCACCTAATGGTTATGAGTGGATGAGATCATAGGTACCTCTAAATGTTCTGCTTTGATTCTCTGAAACTATTGTTTACCATTGTTATCATCTTGATTTGATGCAGGTTGATTTGATTTGTGTCTTATGCCCATGTATATGGTAATTGTTAGTTTTTTTTTTGCATAATAAAAACTTTAAAAAAAATTAAAATAAGTTTGGGGAGGATAGCCATTTTTACTGCCCGGATCCTGCCTAAGAACGTGATGTGATAAGGGCTCCATGTATGTAGCAATTGCCTGATATGGGTGAAGGCAGGAGGGTAATTAGCAAGGTATATCTCATGAAGCGTAGGAGATAACTTGATCCCTAAATATGATAGCGTCTGTGAATCCATGGAGAAGCCAAAATTGGATTGGATAGAGGAGGTGGTATGTTGAGGGAAATGTATCGGGAGGGCGGAGCATTTAGAGAGGTTTACCCATAGACCCGAGATGTCCTGAAAAGGTGTGTAAAGTGGAAATAAGATTGGGTAACGAGACTATAGGGTCAGACAAGAATAAGAGGACATTGTCTGCGTATAGGCTAAGTTTAAACTCATGATCACCTTTAGTATATCCCTTTATGTTTGGATTTAGATTGATCGAGCCGGGGGGGGGGGGGGGCTCTATAGCAAGGGCAAACAAAAGTGGAGATAAGGAGCACCCTTGTCATGTTCCCCTCAGAATTACAACCTGGGAGTTTAATCCTTGTACGTGGGTGGTGGTAAAGGGCTCAGAAACTGTGGACAAAGGCCCCTGAGAACCTCTGGGGGAGGTCCCTGTTCCAAATCCTGGGTCCTAGCCTTGTTCTTAAAGGGAAAACCTTAACCCTAACCCCTAACCCTAACCCTAACCCTACCCCTAACCCTAACCCTAACCCCTAACCCTAATGCTAACCCCTAACCATAACCCTACCCCTAACCCTACCCCTAACCCCTAACCCTAACCCTACCCCTAACCCTACCCCTATCCCTAACCCCTAACCCTAACCCTACCCCTAACCCTAACCCCTAACCCTAACCCCTAACCCTAACCCTGCCCCTACCCCTAACCCTAACCCCTAACCCTAACCACTAACCCTAACCCCTAACCCTAATCCTACCCCTAACCCTAACCCCTAACCCTAACCCCTAACCCCTAACCCTAACCCTAACCCTTATCCCTAATTAATTTTTCTAGGGTTAGTTCTAAGTATGACCACAGGACGCTTTCAAAAGCCTTGTGGATATCGAGGTGTTTTTTTTATTTTTTGTTTTAGACATGTGCACTGACGGAAATTTTTTTGTTTCATTCGTTGTTTTTTTTGTTTTTTTTCGGGTCATTCGTTATGATCGAAATTTTTAATTTCAAATAAATTTGTAAATTCTGAAAAAATGTAATTCGTTATGTTCCACTCGTTTAGACGCGGTATTCGTTATTTAGATCATTCAGAAAAATCAGAAATTCATTTCGGATTTTCAAATTTTCTAATTTTCTAATTTTCTAATTTTCTAATTTTGAATTTCTGCATGTTTGAATTTTCGTTTTAGAAAAAAATTCATCAACCGCTTCCATACCGGGATATGTGTATAATGTGAAAGATGATGTTAGGCCGAGTAAATAGACCCAACATGTCACAATTGCGCACACTCGTGGAATGGCGCCAAACTTTGGTACTAAAAAATATTCACAAGCGATGCTTTAATTTTTTTTAAAGGTTACCAGTTAAGAGTTACAGAGCAGGTCTCGAGTAGAGTTGAGCGGACCCCTGGATGTTCGGGTTTGACGGGTTCGGCCGAACTTCGGTAAAAAGTTTGAGTTCGGGACTGAACTTGACCCCGAACCCGAACCCCATTGAAGTCAATGGGGACCCGTACTTCTGAGGACTATTAGCACTTGTTTCCCGTGCTTAGAACTGTCCCTGCACAAAGTGTCATTTCTGAAAGAAAAAAAGTCATTTAAAACTCACTCGCGGCTATTAATGAATTGTCGGCTCCCGGCAATACATAGAAAAGTCATTGATAAAAAGAAAAAAAAAAAAGCGTGAGGGTTCCCCCAAATTAAAATACCAGGCCCTTCAGGTCTGCTATGGACAATAACCCTGCCGCAAATTAAAAAAGAAAAATGCGTGCGGTTCCCCCAAATATCCATACCAGGCCCTTTATCCGAGCATGCAACCTGGCAGGCCACAGGAAAGGAGGGGGGGACGAGAGAGCGCCCCCCCTCCTGAACCGTACCAGGCCACATGCCCTCAACATGGGGAGGATGTCCCCATGTTGATGGGGACAAGGGCCTCATCCCCACAACCCTTGCCCGGTGGTTGTGGGGGTCTGCGGGCGGGGGACTTATCGGAATCTGGAAGACCCCTTCAACAAAGTGGACCCCCAGATCCCGCCCCCCCCTATGTGAATTGGTAAGGGGTACATTGTACCCCTACCATTTCACGAAGAAAGCGTAAAAAAATGTAAAAAAAACACACAAACACCTTGAAAAAGTCCTTTATTAAAAAAAAAAACATTCCAGCGATGAAATCCAGTGTCCCGCGGCGATCCCGATGTCCAGCGCTGTCCGTCATTGGTTTTGCCTGAGCATCACCACAACCCTTGCCCGGTGGTTGTGGGGGTCTGCGGGCGGGGGGCTTATCGGAATCTGGAAGACCCCTCTAACAAAGGGGACCCCCAGATCCCGCCCCCCCCTATGTGAATTGGTAACGGGTACATTGTACCCCTACCATTTCACGAAGAAAGTGTAAAAATAAAAAAAAAAATACACAGACACCATTGGGAAAGTCCTTTATTAAAAATAAAAAAATTAAAAATAAAAAAAACATTCCAGCGATGAAATCCAGTGTGATCTATTCATGTATTAAACTGTGGATGAAGTTCCCCATCAGGTCCGCCCCCTCGTATGTCAGACCCCGCCTACGTCATTGGATGAGCGGACCTGATGGAGAACTTCCTCCGCAGTGTAATAAATGAATAGACCCGCCCCTTCTCACGTTCCGCATCTGGTCCGCTTAGCCTTACACCTATTCATTGGCTGAGCGGACCTGATGGGGAACTTTAGAAGGGGCGGGTCTATTAATTTAATACACTGCCGAGGAAGTTCCCCATCAGGTCCGCTCAGGCTCAGCCAATGACATTTCTTCTGGACATCGCTGGACATCGGGATCGCCGCGGGACACTGGATTTCATCGCTGGAATGTTTTTTTGTTTTTTTTTTAATAAAGGACTTTCCCAACGGTGTCTGTGTATTTTTTTTTACATTTTTACACTTTCTTTGTGAAATGGTAGGGGTACAATGTACCCCATTACCAATTCACATGGGGGGGCGGGATCTGGGGGTCCCCTTTGTTAAAGGGGTCTTCCAGATTCCGATAAGCCCCCCGCCCGCAGACCCCCATGTTGAGGGCATGTGGCCTGGTACGGTTCAGGAGGGGGGGGCGCTCTCTCGTCCCACCCTCTTTTCCTGCGGCCTGCCAGGTTGCGTGCTTGGATAAAGGGTCTGGTCTGGATTTTTGGGGGTACTCCACGCCATTTTTTAAAAAAATTTGGGGTGGAGTTCCCTTAAAATCCTTTCCAGACCTGAAGGGCCTGGTATGGATATTTGGGGGGAACCGCACGCATTTTTTTTTTAAATTTGCGGCAGGGTTTCCCTAATATCCATAGCAGACCTGAAGGGCCTGGTAATTGAATTTGGGGGAACCCCCACGCTTTTTTTTTTTTTTTATCAATGACTTTTCTATGTATTGCCGGGAGCCGACAATTCATTATAGCCGCGTGTGAATTTTAAATGACTTTTTTTCCTTCAGAAATGACACTTTGTGCAGGGACAGTTCTAAGCACGGGAAACAAGCGCTACTTTACAGGCATATTGCTGAACACCCGAACATACAGTCAATTGTTCGGGTTCGGGTCCGGGACCCCAAAACCCAAAAGTTTGGTACGGACCCGAACTTTACAGTTCTGGTCCGCTCAACCCTACTCTTGAGCTACAATTGTTGCTCTCGATATAACATCATAACGTCGCACCCGGGCCTCCGACGGCCATAGAGATGACTGGTGACCATCTGGTCACCAGAAATCTCTATGCTCTTCATCCGAATTATTTCCGAATGAATGGATTTGTCGAAAAAACGAATTCATAACTAAACGAATAGCACATGTCTATTTTTTTGCCTTCCTCTGGATCAACTGTGGGTATCGGATTGTGTCTATAGGATTGTAAATTTTTTAGTTTTTCCCTTTTTGTTCGTTGAATTGGATAAACTTGTGTCTTTTCTCAGCCAGACTATGTTGCTGTTATAGAATTTTGCAAATAAATAATCTTTCTTCATAAATTTAGGCCAAAATGTATTCTGCTCAATTTCTTTTGTGAAAATAACCCAAATCAGTGTCTATTATTTAGTCTTTAGGAAAGTTATAAACTATATACTACTACTACTGGTATAAATCTGAAAATTGATCAATCCTGATGTACTGACGGCTGATCTCATTTCTTGAGGCCCGAAAATTCCAGGACAGAACAAATATGACCCCTTTGTTTGGAGAGAGCATTGCCGGTCATATCTTCAAGAAGAAGAAAAACTGGTCACAGCCAGAAGGGCTGGGGATTGACAAGTGCAGTCAGGAGGGCTGGGGAGTGACAAGTGTAGTCAGGAGGGCTGGGGAGTGACAAGTACAGTCAGGAGGGCTGGTGAGTAACAAGTGCAGTCAGGAGGGCTGGGGAGTGACAAGTACAGTCAGGAGGGCTGGGGAGTGACAAGTGCAGTCAGGAGGGCTGGGCAGTGACAAGTGCAGTCAGGAGGGCTGGGCAGTGACAAGTGCAGTCGGGAGGGCTGCGGAGTGACAAGTACAGTCAGGAGGGCGGGGAGTGACAAGTTCAGTCAGGAGGACCCTTCGGGGTAAGACCGCGCTATATTAAGATACCTCTCAACTCAACTCAACTCAAGTACAGTCAGGAGGGCTGGTGAGTGACAAGTGCAGTCAGGAGGGCTGGGCAGTGACAAGTGCAGTCAGGAGGGCTGGGGAGTGACAAGTACAGTCAGGAGGGCGGGGAGTGACAAGTGCAGTCAGGAGGGCTGGGCAGTGACAAGTGCAGTCAGGAGGGCCGGTCAAGTCTTTAAGGAGAAGAACAACTGGTCACAGCCAGGAGGGCTGGGGAGAGACAAGTGTAGTCAGGAGGGCTGCGGAGTGACAAGTACAGTGAGGAGGGTGGAGAGTGACAAGTGCAGTCAGGAGGGCTGGGCAGTGACAAGTGCAGTCAGGAGGGCTGGTGAGTGACAAGTGCAGTCAGGAGGGCTGGGAAGTGACAAGTACAGTCAGGAGGGCTGGGGAGTGACAAGTGCAGTCAGGAGGGCTGGGGAGTGACAAGTATAGTCAGAAGGGCTGGGGAGTGACAAGTGCAGTCAGGAGGGCTGGGGAGTGACAAGTATAGTCAGGAGGGCTGGGGAGTGACAAGTACAGTCAGGATGGCTAGGGAGTGACAAGTGCAGTTAGGAGGGCTGGGGAGTGACAAGTACAGTCAGGAGGGCTGGTGAGTAACAAGTGCAGTCAGGAGGGCTGGTGAGTAACAAGAACAGTCAGGAGGGTTGGTGAGTAACAAGTGCAGCCAGGAGGGCTGGTGAGTGAAAGGTACAGTCAGAGGGCTGGGGAGTGACAAGTGCAGTCAGTAGGGCTGGGGAGTGACAAGTGTAGTCAGGAGGGCTGGGGAGTGACAAGTACAGTCAGGGGGGCTGGTGAGTGACAAGTACAGTCAGGAGGGCTGGGCAGTGACAAGTGCAGTCAGGAGGGCTGGGGAGTGACAAGTACAGGAGGGCGGGGAGTGACAAGTGCAGTCAGGAGGGCTGGGCAGTGACAAGTGCAGTCAGGAGGGCTGGGCAGTGACAAGTGCAGTCAGGAGGGCTGCGGAGTGACAAGTACAGTCAGGAGGGCGGGGAGTGACAAGTGCAGTCAGGAGGGCTGGTGAGTAACAAGTACAGTCAGGAGGGTTGATGAGTAACAAGTGCAGTTGGAGGGCTGGTGAGTGAAAGGTACAGTCAGAGGGCTGGTAAGTAATAAGTGCAGTCAGGAGGGCTGCGGAGTGACAAGTACAGTCAGGAGGGCGGGGAGTGACAAGTGCAGTCAGGAGGGCTGGTGAGTAACAAGTACAGTCAGGAGGGTTGGTGAGTAACAAGTGCAGCTAGGAGGGCTGGTGAGTGAAAGGTACAGTCAGAGGGCTGGTAAGTAACAAGTACAGTCAGAGGGCTGGGGAGGCACGCCTGAGAGGACTGGGAGCATGCAGTCTGGGGTGGGTGCAGAGCCAGTGGAGTGGACTGTGTTGTCAGGGGCAGTGGAGAAAGGCAGCTGAAGCCAGGAGGGCGGAAGGGGCCTGAAGATGGGTTATGTGCCTTAGTAACCAAAGATAGGACAGCTAGCACCAGAAATTTCTATTTTCTTGCTGCACCATAGGGGCTCGCGGAAGGAAGAAGAATAGTCTGCAAGCAAGGAAAGTGCTGGAGGAGACTGAAGTAGTAATATGTACAGGGAGTCTACATAGCTTGTCCCAACTGATTGTTCTAAAATTCACTGGGCATCCCATGTACTCCTTTACCCATCCAAGTTCTATTCCCTCGATAAAAAACAAAGCTCATGGACTGTTCATTGTCTTGGAGTGTCCGGGAAATGAATGCCGGGCTGGGCAGGGTGACAGGTGGGCCACAACCTCTTTTTTTTTTAATTCCAACGCCTTATCAACCCAATTTTTGTCCTTATCAACCCAAAGCCAAATGGTTTTGACAGTTGAGCCGAAGGAACCGGCACACTTCTGAAATCGCAGAGTTCTGTTCCTTGACTTAGGTAGATTAGGCCCCCGCCGGAGAGCGCTGTTCACGCCTCATTACCCTCGCCGTATTACATATTCAATACGTGAAGTCTTATTTATATGCGCGGGTTCTACAATGAGCGGAGCTGCACGGTGGAGAATAACACAGGAATAATGAGTTTATAAAGTGATTTATGTTTACTAAAATGATTTATGCATTTTCTTGCCGTTTTTTTTCGGAGCTGTCTGTGATCATGCTCACATCCCACCGCTAATAATACCGGTTTAACCGTTTCCCTCCGCTCCTCGAGATGGGCTTTTATGGGTTTATGTGGTGAACAAGGATACACTGTCATCAAATATCACCTTTTACCGCAAGACGGTCCTCCAAAAAAATTTTTTTTTTTTTAACTTTTTTTTAAACATTTTATTAAAGTTTAAAGTAGAAAGAGAGTTTGTTTTGTAAGTGTCCTAAACAAAATACACCAGTAATAATGACTATTTTTCCAGGAAATTAGTGCTGATAGGATGTTCTGTATACTTTGTATAACCCTCTGCAGGATATTTTCAGATGTTTTTCTTAAAGCTGAACTTCAGGCAAGGTTCTTAATATGAAGAAAAGATGATCCGCACTCCGGTCGTTGCTCTTAAAAAATTGACGTATTTATTGACAAGCCACAGTAGACAAACGCAAATAGGAAAGGTTGATGCGTTTCAGCCTATAAGGCCTTAGTCATAACCACAAGGTTCTTAATATTCATTTATATGAACTGTTTCACCAAAGCATTATTTATGTCCATCCAGTCCTGGAAATTGCACATCCTAGCCAGACAGTGGGTGGGCTACAGTGCAGAAGACCACACCGGGTTGCCAAAATTGGACAATAGAAGATTGGAAAAAACGTTGCCGGGTCTGATGAGTCTGGATTTCAGCTGCGACATTCAGATGGTGGGGTCAGAATTTGGCGCATGGATCCATCCTGCCTTGTACCACCGGTTCAGGCTGGTGGTGGGGGTGTAATGGTGTGGGGGATGGGGTATCACCGGTTCAGGCTGGTGGTGGGGGTGTAATGGTGTGGGGGATGGGGTATCACCGGTTCAGGCTGGTGGTGGGGGTGTAATGGTGTGGGGGATGGGGTATCACCGGTTCAGGCTGGTGGTGGGGGTGTAAGGGTGTGGGGGATGGGGTACCACCGGTTCAGGCTGGTGGTGGGGGTGTAATGGGGTGGGGGATGGGGTATCACCGGTTCAGGCTGGTGGTGGGGGTGTAATGGTGTGGGGGATGGGGTATCACCGGTTCAGGCTGGTGGTGGGGGTGTAATGGTGTGGGGGATGGGGTATCACCGGTTCAGGCTGGTGGTGGGGGAGTAATGATGTGGAGGATGGGGTACCACCGGTTCAGGCTGGTGGTGGGGGTGTAATGGTGTGGGGGATGGGGTATCACCAGTTCAGGCTGGTGGTGGTGGTGTAATGGTGTAGGGGAAGGGGTATAACTGGTTCAGGCTGGTGGTGGGGGTGTAATGGTGTGGGGGATGGGGTATCACCGGTTCAGGCTGGTGGTGGGGGTGTAATGGTGTGGGATGTGGGGTATCACCGGATCAGACTGGTGGTGGGGGGTGTAATGGTGTGGGATGTGGGGTATCACCAGATCAGGCTGGTGGTGGGGGGTGTAATGGTGTGGGGGATGGGGTATCACCGGTTCAGGCTGGTGGTGGGGGTGTAATGGTGCGTGGGGAATGGGGTATCACTGGTTCAGGCTGGTGGTGGGGGTGTAATGGTGTGGGGAATGGGCACACTTTGGGCCCCCCATGGTTTATTCACCACGGCCTACCTGAGTCTTGTTGCTGACCATGTCCATCCCTTTATGACTACAGTGTCCCCATCTTCTGATGGCTCCTTCCAGCAGGATAATGCACCATGTCACAAAGCTCCAATCATCTCACCACTGGACAATGAGGTCACTGCACTCCAATGGCCTCCACACTCACCACATATCATCCAATAGAGCACCTTTGGGATGTGGTGGAAAGGGAGATTGGCATCATGGATGTGCAGCCAACAAATCTACAGCAACTGCGTGGTGTTATCATGTCACTATGGAGCAAAATCTCTGAGGAACGTTTCCAACACCTTGTTGTATCTATGCCACCATAAAAGCCAGTAGTGGGTGGAGCCTGACAGTCTCCGCCCACTATGGGCCGACTGCAAAAAACTACAGGAGGCGACGGAGACTAGACCAGTCACCCTGCATAAGGAGAGAGAGCAGAGCTGTGGGATGAACCCAACAGGTCCCACCCACTCCTACAGGGGGCAGAGATAAGACCAGTCACCCGGCACAAGAAGAGAGAACAGATCTGTGGGAGGGGCCCAGCAGGTCCCACCCACCACAGGCTGCCCGCAGAAAACTAGAGGAGGGGGAAGAGACTGTCACGATGGTACTCACCGAGGCCGAGATGCTGAGAGCGGTTCTCCCTTGCGACTAAGCGCACTCCACCCCTGGTGGTGGAACAGAGGGTGAAGTGCACAAAGAGGCACGAGGCACTGGCAGGCTGGTAGGTCTGCGTGCGGATGACGTGGAGCTGGAAGCTGTGCAGTTCTAGTAGACACTGAAGATACACAGCAAGTCCGTAATCTGGCCAGGGGTTTGAGCACAGGAGATAATAGCAAAGTCCGTAGGCAGGCTGGAGGTCAAGCACAGGAGACTGGTAGAGTAATCCGTAAGCAGGCCGAGGGTCAAATACTGGAGAAAGGTAGCAGAGGTACAAAAGACAAGCCAAGGGTCAGGTGCTGGAAGAGATCGGAGCAGGTCAGGGTCAATCCGGGTCACAATGGTAGTATCAAGGCAGGAAACACAAGCAGGAACTAGGGAAGCTGAAAGATAAACCAGCAACTTAAACATGGATCCAGGCTGTCTTTTATAGGCAGCCAGGAAGTCATGTGATGTGTGCAGCTGACAGCTTCCACTGTCGACGTTGCTGCCATCTATTGTTCAAAAGGAAGTATGCTGTGCTTCTTTATAATGTTTCACTGACAGTGCCCCCCCCGAGGAGCGGCCTCTGGACGCCCAAACTGGACATTAATTCTGGGTGTTCCAACTGAAAAGTTCGGATCAAGCAAGGGGCGTGTATGTTCCTTGAGGGTTCCCAAGAATTATTTTCAGGCGGGTACCCCTTCCACTTAATTAGGTATTGAAGTTGCCTACCCCTCTTCCTACAGTTTATTATAGCTTCCACCTCAAATTCGTTCTCTCCATCAATCTCGGCTGGAGGAGAAGGAGGCTCTTCTCTTCCCAAAAAAGGACTAGGGACCACTGGTTTTAGCAGGGAGGCATGAAACACGGGATGTATCCTGTAAGAATCAGGAAGGGTCAACTCAAAAGCCACAGGATTTACCATTCTTTTAATCTTGAAAGGGCCGATGAACTTTGGTCCTAATTTTCGTGACGGGCAAGGGAGTCTAAGGTTGATGGCGGATAGTCAAACCTCATCTCCTACTTTGAAAGCCGGGTTAGCTTTTCTTCCTCGGTCAAAATTTTTTTTATAACTATCCTGAGATTTTTGCATGGTTTCCTGGATCCTTTGGAAGTTGGGTTGAATAGAAGTTATCCGATCTTGTACTGCGGGTACTGAGATTTCCGGGATGGTTTTAGGGAGGAAGGAAGGATGAAAACCACAGTTGGACCAAAAAGGAGTCTGGTTGGTGGCTGAGTGTATGGAATTATTGTAGGCAAATTCCGCATAGGGTAATAAAGAAGACCAATCGTCCTGGGAGCAAGAACAGAAACAACGAAGATATTGTTCTAGAGTTTGGTTTGTTCTCTCTGTTTGGCCATTACTCTGGGGGTGGTAAGCTGAAGAGAGACAAACCTTGTTTTTTAATGACTTACAGAGTTCCTTCCAAAATTTTGAGGTGAATTGTGCGCCTCTGTCGGAGACAATATTATCAGGTACCCCGTGGAGTCTCACCACTTCCTTAATGAATGTGTTGGCAGTGTCTAAGGCAGAGGGGGTACCAATCATAGGTAGAAAATGTGCCATATTTGAGAGGCGGTCAACAATGACAAAAATGGTGGTAAAGCCTTCAGAGGGGGGCAGGTCCACGATAAAGTCCATGGAGACCTCCTTCCATGGTCTTTCCGGGATAGGTAAAGGTCTCAGTAGGCCCCAGGATTTGGCACTTGCCCCCTTGTTTCGCTGGCAAGAAATACATGAAGAAACATAGCTCTCACAGTCTCGTCTCCAACCTGGCCACCAAAAAGAGCGAGAGACCAGTTCGGAGGTTTTTTGTACTCCGAAGTGACCTGCAAGCTTGTGATCGTGAAATGTCTTTAAGATCAAGGATCTTACTTCCAGGGGGACAACATTTTTATTTTGAGCCCAGAACAGATTGCCCTGTTTCTCTGGAGAAGATATCTCTGGGTCGGTACAGTGGCTAGAGGCCTGTTCAATGGCAGTTCTTAGATCGGGCTGAGCAAGGAGAAGAAAATTCTGTGGCGAAAGGATGGTGTCAGGTTCAGTTGTCTGAGGAAATTCGGGGAACATCCGGGAGAGTGCGTCCGCTTTACCATTCTTGGAACCAGGTCGGAAGGTGATATGAAAATTAAACCTGGAGAAAAAGAGCGCCCATCGGGCTTGTCGTGGTCTGAGGCGTTTGGCAGTACGGAGGTACTCCAGGTTTTTATGGTCTGTGAAAATCATGATAGCGTGGGACGCACCCTCCAGAAGATATCTCCATTCCTCCAAGGCAAATTTAATGGCTAGCAATTCCCGGTCACCGACGTCGTAATTTCTTTCGGGGGAACTTAGCTTCCGGGATGCAAAAGCCACTGGGTGAAGGAGAGCCTTGGGACCCTGTCTTTGGGACAAAATAGCTCCTTTAGCAGTCTCTGAGGCGTCAACTTCCAGCACGAAGGGCAAAGCCGGGTCAGGATGCTGTAAAATTGGTGCCGAGATGAATCTGAGTTTTAACTTGTCGAAGGCTTCCTGGGTTTCCTGGGACCATTGAAAGCGATTTTGCTGACGGGTCAACTGAGTGATGGGAGAGATGATGGATGAAAATCCCTTAATGAACCTCCGATAGAAGTTGGCGAAGCCTATGAACCTTTGCACCCCTTTTTTATCAGTAGGGGCCAGCCACTCCTGGATAGCTTTAACTTTCTGTGGGTCCATAGCAACCCCTTCGGTGGAAATAATGAACCCCAGGAACTGGACAACAGTTTTCTCGAACTCACATTTCTCAGCTTTAAGGTAAAGTCCGTGGTTTCTGAGAATTGTGAGAACCTTTTTTACGTGAGTTTGGTGAAGTTCAATGGTGGCAGAAAAATAAGGATATCGTCCAAGTAGACAATTACAAAGTTGTCGAGATATTCACGAAAGACATCGTTCACCAGATGTTGAAAGGTTGCCGGGGCATTGCATAGCCCAAACGGCATCACCAAGTATTCAAAGTGACCGAACCTGGACCTGAAGGCGGTCTTCCACTCATCACCAGCACGAATCCGGATAAGATTGTAGGCACCCCGTAAGTCTAATTTGGAGAAGATGCGGGCAGTACGAAACCGCTGAAACAGTTCTGGGATAAGTGGGAGCGGGTACCGGTTCTTTATAGTTATTTTATTGAGCTCCCTGTAGTCTATGCAAGGTCTTAGGGAGCCGTCTTTCTTTTCGACAAAGAAGATACCGGCTCCAGCCGGTGAAGAGGATGGACGGATGAAGCCTTTTTCAAGATTTTCGTCTATGTATACCCGAAGAGCTTCCAACTCGGTCTCGGACAATGGAAATATGCGACCGAAAGGGATTTCTGAGCCAGGTAGGAGGTCAATGGGACAGTCGTAAGACCGATGAGGTGGCAAACAATCTGCTTTCTTTTTATCAAAAATGTCTTTGAATTCGAGGTAAATGGGAGGGACATGCTGGAGATGGTCAGGTACTTGTTGAACAGTTAGGCATGAGGCAGGAGCTGGAACAAAACAATGCTGGGAGCAGTAGGCAGAGGAGAAGGAAATCTCTTTATTAAGCCAGCTAATTTGAGGATCATGGGCTTGTAATCATGGAAGTCCCAAGATGACAGGGAACATGGGGGAGCAGATAATATCAAAACATAAGTGCTCCTGGTGGCTTGAGTCTGTGACAGTGAGAATGGGAACAGTTTCTTGTGTAACAGGTCCTGAGCAGGGTAAGGACCCATCGGCTAAGCGAACCAGGAGATTCTGTCTCTTGTTGAGGAGAGGAACATGTAGTTTCTGAGCCAATGATGCCTCAAGGAAGCAGCTGCAGGCGCCCGAATCGACTATGGCCAGTAGCCGAATTACCTCTCCCGCTACCCGTAGAGAGACAGGAAGGGTAACATGAGTTTGAGTAGGACCAGCAACTTGATAGTTCATAGCATAATGGTTGCGTGACTTACTGGGTCTCACGGGGCAGTTACGTAAGTAATGTCCCGCTTCGCCGCAATACAGGCACAGGTTGGCTTGGCATCTCCGCTGTCTTTCATCGGGGGTGAGTGGAGCTCGGACCAAACCTAGCTCCATGGGTTCACTCTCAGGAGCAGAAACAACAGGAGGAGCCAGGAACGGAGGATGGACTGGAGAAGGCTTGGGTAGCATCCAGGTAGGTCGGGTGGACTGGAAACGCTCGGAGCGCCGCTCCCGCATGCGTCTGTCCAATTTAATGGTCAATTGAATTAAAGCTTCCAAAGTAGTAGGGGTCTCAACCCGGGCCAGTTTGTCTTTAAGGGCCTCGGAGAGACCCTGGCGGTACTGATATTTGAGGGCAGCCTCGTTCCATCCTGTATCAGCTGACCATTTACGGAAATCAACCGTATAGTCCTCCACTGGTCTCTTTCCTTGGGTCAGGGCATGTAAGGCGGACTCTGCCGTGGCTGTACGCTGAGGGTCATCATACAGTTGAGCCATGGATTCAAAGAAAGTGTCTATTGAGTTCAATATGGGGCTTCTCTGCTCCATGAGACCATGGGCCCAGGCTTGTGGTTCCTCAGATAATAAGGAGATAATGAACCCCACCTTAACAACTTCAGAAGAAAAAGTCCTGGGTTGGAGGGCCAAGTATAGGGAGCAGGCGTTCTTGAAAGCTCTGAATTTCTTTCGGTTGCCCGAAAATCGCTCAGGAATAGGAACCCGTGGTTCAGGAACGGCCATAATGACAGCAGGGTTGGACTGAGCTTGAGAAGAGGAGGTCCCAGGAGAAACTGCTGAAGCTGTGGTGGCTGAAGCGGGCGACCTGGATAGGTGCTGAAGACGTCCATCCATCTGGATATAACCCTCCTGCAACTTCTGGACTGCCTGCGTAATGGCTGTGACCTGCTGACACAGGGCCTCAAGAGGAGAACACGCTCTGTCGGCCTCGGACATTTTGGCTGGTTTATACTGTCACAATGGTACTCACCGAGGCCGAGATGCTGAGAGCGGTTCTCCCTTGCGACTAAGCGCACTCCACCCCTGGTGGTGGAACAGAGGGTGAAGTGCACAAAGAGGCACGAGGTACCGGCAGGCTGGTAGGTCTGCGTGCGGATGACGTGGAGCTGGAAGCTGTGCAGTACTAGTAGACACTGAAGATACACAGCAAGTCCGTAATCTGGCCAGGGGTTTGAGCACAGGAGATAACAGCAAAGTCCGTAGGCAGGCTGGAGGTCAAGCACAGGAGACTGGTAGAGTAATCCGTAAGCAGGCCGAGGATCAAACACTGGAGAAAGGTAGCAGAGGTACAAAAGACAAGCCAAGGGTCAGGTGCTGGAAGAGATCGGAGCAGGTCAGGGTCAATCCGGGTCACAATGGTAGTATCAAGGCAGGAAACACAAGCAGGAACTAGGGAAGCTGAAAGATAAACCAGCAACTTAAACATGGATCCAGGCTGTCTTTTATAGGCAGCCAGGAAGTCATGTGATGTGTGCAGCTGACAGCTTCCACTGTCGACGTTGCTGCCATCTATTGTTCAAAAGGAAGTATGCTGTGCTTCTTTATAATGTTTCACTGACAGAGACAAGACCAGCCACCCTGCAGAAGGAGAGTGCAGTATTGACTGGTCTTTATTACAGGAAGCTCCGGCACATAGACAACGTTTCACACTAGAGTACTGGAAAGATCTGGAAAAAATACACAAAGCTTACCAAGGTTCCAGGAAGAAGATACAATTCTTATATTTAGACAATATTTACTTTAAAAAAAATATTTTTTGGAAGCTAGATCAGAACCAAGAACGACCCCGAGACATGTCACCAAAGATTGCTTCATTCCACCACCGTGACCACAAATGGTTCCCAAGGGAATCCCAAGGATCCTGGGTAGTATCAGTGAAGTATTGTTGCAGTTGGACCCCCCCTTCTATTTCTTCTGAATCATTCAGTGATTCGCCACCCCCCTCGTAGGGCAATCCCGAGGGCTGAGACTTGGTGACGTTTTTCAGCAAAGAAAAATGGGACGACTAGGGTCTCCAGCCCTTCTCCACCATCAAGTGTTCTGGTGAAGACCAAATGTTACTGGACTCTGCGTCTCAGGGGAGCCAGCATCACATGCCAGTGGGGAACCATAAAATCCAGTAGTGGGTGGAGCCTGACAGTCTCCACCCACTATGGGCTGACTGCAAAAAACTACAGTAGGCGGCGGAGACTAGACCAGTCACCCTGCACAAGGAGAGAGAGTAAAGCTGTGGGATGAACCCAACAGGTCCCACCCACTACTACAGGGAGGCAGAGATAAGACCAGTCACCCTGCACAAGAAGAGAGAGCAGATCTGTGGGAGGGGCCCAGCAGGTCCAACCCACCACAGGCTGCCAACAGAAAACTAGAGGAAGGGGAGGAGACAAGACCTGCCACCCTGCACAAGGAGAGCGCAGTATTGACTGGTCTTTATTAAAGGAAACTCCCGCAGATAGACAAAGTTTCTCACTGGAGTACTGGAAAGATCTGTAAGAAATACACAAAGCTCACCAAGGTTCCAGAAAGAAGACACAATTCTTATATTTAGACAATATTTGCTTTAAAAAAATATATTTTTTGGAAGCTAGATCAGAACCAAGAACGACCCCAAGACATTTCACAAAAGATTGCTTCATTCCACCACCGTGACCACAAATGGTTCCCGAGGGAATCCCAAGGATCCTGGGTAGTATCTGTGAAGTATTGTTGCAGTTGGACCCCCCCTTCCGATTCTTCTGAATCACTCAGTGATTCATTTTTTAAAATATTCTTGTTAATGGTTTTACATGATGTGAGGGAATCATAGGACTCTTTACTCAAGTTATCATTTCTGACAAGATCCACAAAAATGAAATTGCTCCCGGGGGGATTAAGGGACACTTTGAAATATAGGCTGAGGTTGCCAAACTCTGCAAAGTGCGAGATTTAATGACTCGACATGAAGAATTTTTTTTTTAATGTGTCTGGGAGGAATGTCTATACTGTATGGTTCCAGTTAGTGAATGCCACTGACTCACATAGAAGGAAATGTTCATTGTAGATTTCCCGATAACGGTGGTGTAGTGGTTGTTAGTGGTAATAGATCTGGGGGACATTATCCTCCAAGGGAGTCACATTAGTAATGGGTCATAATGGAGATTAACAATAGTTCAAAATAGCTTCTAATTGGACGTAAGGGCTGTCAGTTTTCCTTCCGTTGCTTTCATGAAGAGTTTGTTAGATCCCAGATACAGCTGTAAACTTGGCCTGAGGCTGTATTGGGAAGCAAAGAAGATATATTGGGAAAAGGGTATGGCTTGTGTCTATGATGTCATGGTAGATAATCTGATTTCTGAAGGCTCTTTTCTTTGTGGAGGAAGAGTGGAAGCCTTACACAGCTGTCGGGAAGAACATAGAAAGAAATTTCCAGTGCAGCTAAAAAGGAAATGTCTGTGAAGGTTCTCATTTATCCAGGTCATGGTAATGCTGGTAGTAGTTAGTCACATTCAACTGGACTTGTTCTGTCACGTTGAAGACATTTCACAGCTTCTCCAAGCAACTTCTTCAGTTCTAACGACTGTTCGGAATATTGAAGGTAGTCATTTATCCAGGTCATGGTAATGCTGGTAGTAGTTAGTGCCGGTTCACACAGGGGCGACTCGTCAGGCGACTTAGCCGCCTGACAAGTCGCGCTCCGTTCTGTACAATGGAACCGTTCTAATAGGAGCGACTCAAGTTGCTCCGACTTAGAAAAAGGTTCCTGTACTACTTTGGGACGACTTCAGGGCGACTTCCATTGACTTCAATACAGAAGTCATTTTGCAGGACGCCTCTGAAGTCGTGTGCAGATCGCCTTGCCGAGTCGCGCGGCAAGCCGCGCTGCCCCAGTGTGAACCGGCACTTAGTCACATTCAACTGAACTTGTTCTGTCACGTTGAAGACATTTCATAGCTTCTTCAGTTCTAATGACTGTTCAGAATATTGAAGGTTGTCATTTATCCAGGTCATTGTATATCTAGTAGTAGTTGGTCACATACAACTGGACTTGTTCTGTGATGTTGAAGATGTTTTGCAGCTTCTCCGAGACATGTCTTTGGTACTAATGAGCGTCAGGAACATACCCCTTAAAATACACCTATAGCGGGGTATTCCCCTTTAATATCCAGAGACTACATTTCCCAAGACATCTTTCAGCACCCAGGGTGCATTGCCCCGGAGCAAAGACTGCTGGGGCGGACTTTATAAAGGGGAAATAAAGTTTATTCTGTCTCTTTGGACACTTCCTGCCTATCAAGCAAGAACTCTGTGCGAGACTGCTGAAAGCCCAGGCCTGAAGTCTGGGCATTTTCTTCCAAAGAGCCCTCTGCCAGCCTAGCGGAACCTGAGAGACATCTTCTCATCCTTGCTGTACTACACCAGGAGGACCGAAGACCCGGATGTCGATGGATCCATGTGCCTAGACGAATCGGCAGAGGAAACGGACTGGGACTGGTCCGGGTGGTGAGAGAGCACTTGCTCATAGACAAATACTGTATTTTTACTACCCGTTTGGATTACAAAGTTGTTCATCAAGTGCACCACCGAAAGATTGCTAGCGAAGATTGTTTACAGAACTTCCATTTAGTTCAGTCAGGCCTGACTGCGTAGGTAGACATTGCTGAGCGTTAGTCTGCCCACGAGGGGAAGTAGCTGTAAAAAGGCAGCGTTAGATTTGCATAGAAAAACATGTTTATTCTGTTCATTTAAATACTGTTTATTTCAGGGACCTGCAACTTGTTATCCTTTTGTTTATTACTTGCCCATTAGCCTCAGTAAAATATCTGGGTCAAGTACATTGGTGTCAGTTTCAATTACTTTAATAGAAGTTTTAAAGTATATCACTGTGTGTGTTTGTTGCCATAGGACTGCGTCACCAAGGGTTGCGGTCACGCGGTCCTATCTCCCCTTACTAACTGTGCCACGGGAGGATAGAGCCAATTGCCAGGGGTTGACAGCGGTGCACTACAGGGCCCAAATCAATACCAGCAGCCCTCTTAACTGGGGGAACCGCTACACACCTATAAATGCTGGGGGTATATTCCTGACACTCATTAGAAATGAAGATGCGGCTTGGAGAAACTACAAAATGTCTTCAGCATTACAGTACAAGTCCAGTTGAATGTGACTGCTAGATATAACATGATGACGTGGATTAGGCTCACAGACATGAGTGGTCACCACATAGCTAGTTGTAGTTAGTCACGTTCAACTGGACTTGTTCTGTAATGTTAAGGATGTTTCGTAGCTTCTCAAAGCCACTTCTTCAGTCCCAATGACTATCAAGAAGATACCTCAGCATTTATAATGTATTTTACTGCCACTCATTGGAACTGAGGAGTTGGCTGAATGTGGCCAACTACTGCTAGAAATATCATGACCTGGATAAATGAGAACCTTCATTTTCCCCAACACTCACTGGAACCGAAGAAGTGGTTTGGAAAAGCTACAAAATGTCTTCAACGTGACAGAACAAGTCCAGTTAAATGTGACCAACTACTACTAGATATACCATGACCTGGATAACACTCACAAACATGAACAATCACAACATAGCTAGTAGTAGTTAGTAACGTTCAACTGGACTTGTGCTGTAATGTTGAGGAAGTTTTGAAGCTTCTAAAAGCCACTTTTTAGTTCCAATGACTATCAGGAAGATACCCCAGCATTTATAGGGGTATCTTATGCGGTATTTTACTGACACTCATTGGAACTGAAGAAGTGGCTAGGAGAAACTACGAAACACCTTCAACATTACAGAATAAGTCCTGTTGAATGTCATCAACTACTTTTAGCTCTACCATGACCTTGATAAATGAGAACCTTCAATTTTCCTAACACTCACTAGAACTGAAGAAGTGGTTTGGAAAAGCTACAAAATGTCTTCAACATTACAGAACAAGTCCAGTTAAATGTGACCAAGTACTACTAGTTATACCATGATCTGGATAACACTCACAAACATGAGTGCTCACAACTAGGGAAGAGCTTCGTGTTCGAGTCGAACATACGTTCGACTCGAACATCGGCTGTTCGATCGTTCGACGAAGATCGAACGATTTGGGCCGTTCGCGCCAAATTCGAGTGACGCGAACGGCCCACAATGCACTACGCCATCGCAGTGTCATCCAGGCGCTGTGATTGGCCAAGCATGCACTGTGACCCCGCATGCTTGGCCAATCACAGCGCCGGCAGCGAGGAGAGCAATGATTGGCCACAGGCAGGATGCCTGTGGCCAATTATTGCTGAGGGTGTTTAGTACACGCCCCACACTATAAAAGGCCGCCAGCACGGCGGCCTAGTGTAGTGTGTTCCGGAGCAGGGAAAGACAAGCATAGGCAGGGACAGTGACATTTATTTCTTTCTTGCTTAACCTGGATTCCTTTAGTTTAGGGAAAGAGAAGGATAGGTAGGGAGAGTGTCAGTGTGTTTTACTGTGCGAGTCCTTGTTTCTAGGGACAAAGAAGGAAAGTGAGGGGAATTCTCCTTGTGCTATAGTGTGCTTTAAAAAAACATTTTTTCTAGGGACAGAAAACTCTAGGTAGGGAGAGTGTCAGTTTCTTTCACTGTGCGAGTCCTTGTTTCTAGGGACAAAGAAGGAAAGTGAGGGGAATTCTCCTTGTGCTATAGTGTGCTTTAAAAAAACATTTTTTCTAGGGACAGAAAACTCTAGGTAGGGAGAGTGTCAGTTTCTTTCACTGTGCGAGTCCTTGTTTCTAGGGACAAAGAAGGAAAGTGAGGGGAATTCTCCTTGTGCTATAGTGTGCTTTAAAAAAAAATGTTTCTAGGGACAGAAAACTCTAGGTAGGGAGAGTGTCAGTTTCTTTCACTGTGCGAGTCCTTGTTTCTAGGGACAAAGAAGGAAAGTGAGGGGAATTCTCCTTGTGCTATAGTGTGCTTTAAAAAAACATTTTTTCTAGGGACAGAAAACTCTAGGTAGGGAGAGTGTCAGTTTCTTTCACTGTGCGAGTCCTTGTTTCTAGGGACAAAGAAGGAAAGTGAGGGGAATTCTCCTTGTGCTATAGTGTGCTTTAAAAAAACATTTTTTCTAGGGACAGAAAACTCTAGGTAGGGAGAGTGTCAGTTTCTTTCACTGTGCGAGTCCTTGTTTCTAGGGACAAAGAAGGAAAGTGAGGGGAATTCTCCTTGTGCTATAGTGTGCTTTAAAAAAACATTTTTTCTAGGGACAGAAAACTCTAGGTAGGGAGAGTGTCAGTTTCTTTCACTGTGCGAGTCCTTGTTTCTAGGGACAAAGAAGGAAAGTGAGGGGAATTCTCCTTGTGCTATAGTGTGCTTTAAAAAAACATTTTTTCTAGGGACAGAAAACTCTAGGTAGGGAGAGTGTCAGTTTCTTTCACTGTGCGAGTCCTTGTTTCTAGGGACAAAGAAGGAAAGTGAGGGGAATTCTCCTTGTGCTATAGTGTGCTTTAAAAAAACATTTTTTCTAGGGACAGAAAACTCTAGGTAGGGAGAGTGTCAGTTTCTTTCACTGTGCGAGTCCTTGTTTCTAGGGACAAAGAAGGAAAGTGAGGGGAATTCTCCTTGTGCTATAGTGTGCTTTAAAAAAACATTTTTTCTAGGGACAGAAAACTCTAGGTAGGGAGAGTGTCAGTTTCTTTCACTGTGCGAGTCCTTGTTTCTAGGGACAAAGAAGGAAAGTGAGGGGAATTCTCCTTGTGCTATAGTGTGCTTTAAAAAAAACATTTTTTCTAGGGACAGAAAACTCTAGGTAGGGAGAGTGTCAGTTTCTTTCACTGTGCGAGTCCTTGTTTCTAGGGACAAAGAAGGAAAGTGAGGGGAATTCTCCTTGTGCTATAGTGTGCTTTAAAAAAACATTTTTTCTAGGGACAGAAAACTCTAGGTAGGGAGAGTGTCAGTTTCTTTCACTGTGCGAGTCCTTGTTTCTAGGGACAAAGAAGGAAAGTGAGGGGAATTCTCCTTGTGCTATAGTGTGCTTTAAAAAAACATTTTTTCTAGGGACAGAAAACTCTAGGTAGGGAGAGTGTCAGTTTCTTTCACTGTGCGAGTCCTTGTTTCTAGGGACAAAGAAGGAAAGTGAGGGGAATTCTCCTTGTGCTATAGTGTGCTTTAAAAAAACATTTTTTCTAGGGACAGAAAACTCTAGGTAGGGAGAGTGTCAGTTTCTTTCACTGTGCGAGTCCTTGTTTCTAGGGACAAAGAAGGAAAGTGAGGGGAATTCTCCTTATGCTATAGTGTGCTTTAAAAAAACATTTTTTCTAGGGACAGAAAACTCTAGGTAGGGAGAGTGTCAGTTTCTTTCACTGTGCGAGTCCTTGTTTCTAGGGACAAAGAAGGAAAGTGAGGGGAATTCTCCTTGTGCTATAGTGTGCTTTAAAAAAACATTTTTTCTAGGGACAGAAAACTCTAGGTAGGGAGAGTGTCAGTTTCTTTCACTGTGCGAGTCCTTGTTTCTAGGGACAAAGAAGGAAAGTGAGGGGAATTCTCCTTGTGCTATAGTGTGCTTTAAAAAACATTTTTTCTAGGGACAGAAAACTCTAGGTAGGGAGAGTGTCAGTTTCTTTCACTGTGCGAGTCCTTGTTTCTAGGGACAAAGAAGGAAAGTGAGGGGAATTCTCCTTGTGCTATAGTGTGCTTTAAAAAAACATTTTTTCTAGGGACAGAAAACTCTAGGTAGGGAGAGTGTCAGTTTCTTTCACTGTGCGAGTCCTTGTTTCTAGGGACAAAGAAGGAAAGTGAGGGGAATTCTCCTTGTGCTATAGTGTGCTTTAAAAAAACATTTTTTCTAGGGACAGAAAACTCTAGGTAGGGAGAGTGTCAGTTTCTTTCACTGTGCGAGTCCTTGTTTCTAGGGACAAAGAAGGAAAGTGAGGGGAATTCTCCTTGTGCTATAGTGTGCTTTAAAAAAACATTTTTTCTAGGGACAGAAAACTCTAGGTAGGGAGAGTGTCAGTTTCTTTCACTGTGCGAGTCCTTGTTTCTAGGGACAAAGAAGGAAAGTGAGGGGAATTCTCCTTGTGCTATAGTGTGCTTTAAAAAAACATTTTTTCTAGGGACAGAAAACTCTAGGTAGGGAGAGTGTCAGTTTCTTTCACTGTGCGAGTCCTTGTTTCTAGGGACAAAGAAGGAAAGTGAGGGGAATTCTCCTTGTGCTATAGTGTGCTTTAAAAAAACATTTTTTCTAGGGACAGAAAACTCTAGGTAGGGAGAGTGTCAGTTTCTTTCACTGTGCGAGTCCTTGTTTCTAGGGACAAAGAAGGAAAGTGAGGGGAATTCTCCTTGTGCTATAGTGTGCTTTAAAAAAACATTTTTTCTAGGGACAGAAAACTCTAGGTAGGGAGAGTGTCAGTTTCTTTCACTGTGCGAGTCCTTGTTTCTAGGGACAAAGAAGGAAAGTGAGGGGAATTCTCCTTGTGCTATAGTGTGCTTTAAAAAAACATTTTTTCTAGGGACAGAAAACTCTAGGTAGGGAGAGTGTCAGTTTCTTTCACTGTGCGAGTCCTTGTTTCTAGGGACAAAGAAGGAAAGTGAGGGGAATTCTCCTTGTGCTATAGTGTGCTTTAAAAAAACATTTTTTCTAGGGACAGAAAACTCTAGGTAGGGAGAGTGTCAGTTTCTTTCACTGTGCGAGTCCTTGTTTCTAGGGACAAAGAAGGAAAGTGAGGGGAATTCTCCTTGTGCTATAGTGTGCTTTAAAAAAACATTTTTTCTAGGGACAGAAAACTCTAGGTAGGGAGAGTGTCAGTTTCTTTCACTGTGCGAGTCCTTGTTTCTAGGGACAAAGAAGGAAAGTGAGGGGAATTCTCCTTGTGCTATAGTGTGCTTTAAAAAAACATTTTTTCTAGGGACAGAAAACTCTAGGTAGGGAGAGTGTCAGTTTCTTTCACTGTGCGAGTCCTTGTTTCTAGGGACAAAGAAGGAAAGTGAGGGGAATTCTCCTTGTGCTATAGTGTGCTTTAAAAAAACATTTTTTCTAGGGACAGAAAACTCTAGGTAGGGAGAGTGTCAGTTTCTTTCACTGTGCGAGTCCTTGTTTCTAGGGACAAAGAAGGAAAGTGAGGGGAATTCTCCTTGTGCTATAGTGTGCTTTAAAAAAACATTTTTTCTAGGGACAGAAAACTCTAGGTAGGGAGAGTGTCAGTTTCTTTCACTGTGCGAGTCCTTGTTTCTAGGGACAAAGAAGGAAAGTGAGGGGAATTCTCCTTGTGCTATAGTGTGCTTTAAAAAAACATTTTTTCTAGGGACAGAAAACTCTAGGTAGGGAGAGTGTCAGTTTCTTTCACTGTGCGAGTCCTTGTTTCTAGGGACAAAGAAGGAAAGTGAGGGGAATTCTCCTTGTGCTATAGTGTGCTTTAAAAAAACATTTTTTCTAGGGACAGAAAACTCTAGGTAGGGAGAGTGTCAGTTTCTTTCACTGTGCGAGTCCTTGTTTCTAGGGACAAAGAAGGAAAGTGAGGGGAATTCTCCTTGTGCTATAGTGTGCTTTAAAAAAACATTTTTTCTAGGGACAGAAAACTCTAGGTAGGGAGAGTGTCAGTTTCTTTCACTGTGCGAGTCCTTGTTTCTAGGGACAAAGAAGGAAAGTGAGGGGAATTCTCCTTGTGCTATAGTGTGCTTTAAAAAAACATTTTTTCTAGGGACAGAAAACTCTAGGTAGGGAGAGTGTCAGTTTCTTTCACTGTGCGAGTCCTTGTTTCTAGGGACAAAGAAGGAAAGTGAGGGGAATTCTCCTTGTGCTATAGTGTGCTTTAAAAAAACATTTTTTCTAGGGACAGAAAACTCTAGGTAGGGAGAGTGTCAGTTTCTTTCACTGTGCGAGTCCTTGTTTCTAGGGACAAAGAAGGAAAGTGAGGGGAATTCTCCTTGTGCTATAGTGTGCTTTAAAAAAACATTTTTTCTAGGGACAGAAAACTCTAGGTAGGGAAAGTGTCAGTTTCTTTCACTGTGCGAGTCCTTGTTTCTAGGGACAAAGAAGGAAAGTGAGGGGAATTCTCCTTGTGCTATAGTGTGCTTTAAAAAAACATTTTTTTGCAGCGACAGAAAACTCTAGGTAGGGAGAGTGTCAGTTTCTTTCACTGTGCGAATCCTTGTTTCTAGTGACAAAGAAGGAAAGTGAGGGGAATTCTCCTTGTGCTATAGTGTGCTAAACCATCTTTGAAATCCTTGTTTTTTGGACAGTCAGGGAAATTGTCGTTGTGCTATTCTGTGCAAAAGCAATCATCCTCAACCATATTTAGAAATCCTTAAGTAAAGGGACAGAGAAGGACACCTGAAGGTAGCCCTTATTGCTTTTTTCCCATCTCCCTGCAGGCCATCTATTAGAATGTCTGGAAGGCAAACAAGGAGAGGCAGACAGTCAGGAGGCAATAAAAGAGGGCAAGCAGGCTCTGTGTCTGGGGGCAACAGTGCTGGTCGTGGACGCGGTGCATTGTCATCAGCACATGGCCATGGGACACGCTTGTCCTTCTTTTCGGCAGCTGGACATGTTGAGCCACATCATGCCGAAGACTTGGTAGAGTGGATGACCAAGCCCTCCTCCTCCTCCTCATCCTCTCTCACCCAGGCTCAGGGTACTGGCAAAGCAGCTGCCAAAGCGTCCTCTTCCCTGGTATCAATGTCAGACTCATCATCAGTCACTCCTTCCCTAGACCCACCATGTCCTCCTCCTGAGGAGTCCCCCGAACTGTTTGAGCACAGTGTTGGGTACATGCTCCAGGAGGATGCCCAGCGTTTCGAAGGGTCTGATGATGAAACCCAGCTACAGGAAGGCAGTAGCGTGAGAGCAGACAGAGGGGATGCTCAAGAAGGACACCAATCTGGCAGTCATGTTCCAGCAGCTGCAGCATACTGCCAGATTGGCTCCAGTGATGAGGAGGGAGGGGATGATGAGGTCACTGACTCCACGTGGGTGCCTAATAGGAGAGAGGAGGAGGAGGAGGATGAGGAGGAGGCACATCTCCAACGAGGCAGGATGCCCTTTGGTGGCCAGCGTAAGGGCAGTACACCGACGGAATCACACCGCAGAGCTCCGCCTGTGCAGGGCGCTGCCTCTGCCCGTCATTCAAAAAGTTCCTTGGTGTGGGCCTTTTTTGAGGCTAGTGCATCAGATCGCACAGCTGCTGTTTGCAACATATGTCTCAAGCGTATATCGCGTGGCCAAAACATCAGCCGCTTGGGTACCACATGCCTGACCAGACATATGTTGACCTGCCATGCAGCTCGTTGGCAAGCCTACCTCAAAGACCCACACCAAAGAACAAAGCGGACCTCTCCTTGCACCGCATCAGCTGGGATCTCCAACCCCACTATAACTTCAGTCCTCTCTGAAACATGCACTGAGAGGAATGAAGGTGTAGAATTAGGTGTGTCACAGCCAAGTACTTGCGGCCACTCTGCTAGCAGTACACCGACGTCCGATTCTAGCAGGCAAATTTCCCTGCCCCAGCTGCTGGACCGTCGAAAGAAGTTCACTCCCAGCCATCCACATGCCCAGCGGTTGAATGCTAGCTTGGCTAAATTGCTAGCGCTTCAACTGCTGCCTTTTCAGTTGGTAGACTCGGCCCCCTTCCGTGAGTTTGTGCAATGTGCGGTTCCTCAGTGGCAGGTTCCCAAACGCCACTTTTTCTCACGGAAGGCTATTTCGGCTCTCTACCGGCATGTGGAAGGCAATGTCTTGGCCTCGCTGGACAGGGCGGTCAGCGGTAAGGTGCATATTACCGCTGACTCATGGTCCAGCAGGCATGGACAGGGACGTTACCTTTCTTTCACGGCCCATTGGGTCACTCTTTTGGCAGCTGGGAAGGATGCAGGACAAGGTGCAGTAGTGTTGGAGGTTGTTCCACCGCCACGCCTCCAAAATGCTACTACTGGTTGTGACACACCTCTCTCCTCCACCCCCTCCTCTTCTTCTTCCTCCATGGCCTCTTCCTGTGGTTTGTCCTATGAACCAGCGGTGCTCCGTAGCCGTTCACGGGGCTACGCAAGTACGCAGGCAAAAAGATGCCATGCCGTGCTTGCGCTGGTGTGTTTGGGGGACAGAAGCCACACTGGGGCAGAGGTCCTGTCTGCTCTGCAGGGCCAGGCCGAGAGGTGGTTGACGCCACGCCAGCTTAAGCCAGGAATGGTGGTTTGCGACAATGGCACCAACCTCCTCTCCGCCCTCCGACAGGGACAACTGACCCATGTGCCCTGTGTGGCTCACGTCCTTAACCTGGTGGTGCAGCGGTTCTTGGGCAGGTACCCGGGCTTACAGGATGTCCTGAGGCAGGCCAGGAAAGTCTGTGTGCATTTCCGCAGATCTTATAATGCCAGTGCTCGCCTGGCTGAGCTGCAAAAGGAGTTGAACCTGCCCAAGAACCGCCTTATATGTGACATGCCCACCAGGTGGAACTCAACGTTGGCCATGCTGCAGCGGCTGCACACGCAGCAGAGGGCCATCAATGAGTACCTGTGCGACTACGGCACCAGGACAGGGTCAGGGGAGCTTGGTTTTTTTTCTCCACGCCAGTGGGGCATGATCAGGGATGCATGCACTGTCCTGGCACCATTTGAGGAGGCCACGAGGATGGTGAGCAGTGACAGTGCATGCATCAGTGACACTGTACCTCTTGTCCACCTGTTGGAGCACACGCTGCGTGGAATAATGGACAGGGCACTTGAGGCAGAACAGAGGCAGGAAGAGGAGGACTTCCTTGCCTCTCAAGGCCCCCTTTACCCAGACAGTGTTCCTTCTGTCCCACCCATCGCACAGGAAGAGGAGGAGGAGGAGGAGGAATATTGTGTCAGCATGGAGGTGGAGGCTGGCACTCAGCATCATCAGCAGCAGTCTTTTAGGGATGATTTACAGTCCCAAGAAACCAGTGGACTTGTACGTGGCTGGGAGGAGGTGGCTGCGGATCATGTCGTCCTTAGTGACCCAGAGGACTCCGGAGCGAATGCCTCAGCAAACCTACGCTGCATGGCCTCCCTGATCCTGCAAAGTCTGCGGAAGGATCCTCGTATTCTTCGGATCAAGGAGAGGGACCATTACTGGCTGGCCACTCTCCTTGATCCACGGTACAAGGGTAAGGTTGCGGACCTTATGTTACCGTCGCAGAGGGAGCAGAGGATGAGACAACTCCGGGAGGCCTTGCAGAAAGGTCTGTGCAACGCGTTCCCAGAGACTGGGAGGTTACAAACTCCTGGTCCTGGACAACGAGTTGCTGAGGCTTCGGCCAGTCAAAGAAGGAGCGGTGGGGAAGGTGGCCGTCTGACCGATGCGTTCAGACAATTCTTTAGTCCGCAGCCCCAAAGTATGATCGGTTCCAGCAACCATCGCCAGCGTCTGATAAACATGGTGCAGGAATATCTAGGGGCAAGGTCAGACTTGGACACCTTCCCCACCGAAAATCCTCTGGCTTACTGGGTCTTGAGGATGGATCACTGGCCAGAGCTTGCACAGTATGCAATTGAGCTACTGGCCTGTCCTGCATCCAGCGTTCTTTCGGAACGCACATTCAGTGCTGCTGGAGGATTTGTCACGGATCACAGGGTGCGCCTGTCCACCGACTCGGTTGATCGACTGACTTTCATCAAGATGAACCAGTCTTGGATCACCACCAGCTACCACACACCTGATGCTGATATAACAGACTAATTGATTTTAAAATGTCACATCCCTTCAAGACTGATGCTGATGCTGAGTGCCTGTGCTGTTATGTTGACTGGCTATCCTCCTCCTCCGAGTCCTCAATGATACGATTGATGATGATAGCTTGGAAGATCATTTTTGTTTATGGGTGCCGCCACCAGTGGCTAAGGCCCAATTTTTCAGCCCCTGTTTTACAGGGGCGTGTAATTACAATTTTTTTAGCAATAATTTGCCATAGGGCTCATTGCTGTGCTCCAAGTACAGTATCTGTGAGGGGTTGGAGTGTTGTGCCACCAGTGCCTAAGGCCCAATTTTTCAGCCCCTGTTTAACAGGGGCGTGTCATTACAATTTTTGAAGCAATACTTTGCAACAGGGCTCATTGCTGTGCTCCAAGTACAGTATCTGTGAGGGGTTGTAGTGTTGTGCCACCAGTGCCTAAGGCCCAATTTTTCAGCCCCTGTTCAACAGGGGCATGCAATTACAATTCTTGATCTAATAATTCACAGCAGGGCCCATTGCTGCACCCACCAAGAGTAACTCTGAGGGCTTACAGTGTTGTGGCAACGCCACCACCACCACCACCACGAAAGGCCCAATTTTTCAGCCCCTGTTCAAAAGGGGCATGTAATTACAATTCTTGATCTAATAATTCACAGCAGGGCCCATTCCTGCACCCACCAAGAGTAACTCTGAGGGCTTACAGTGTTGTGGCAACGCCACCACCACCACCACCACCACGAAAGGCCCAATTTTTCAGCCCCTGTTCAAAAGGGGCATGTAATTACAATTCTTGATCTAATAATTCACAGCAGGGCCCATTGCTGCACCCACCAAGAGTAACTCTGAGGGCTTACAGTGTTGTGGCAACGCCACCACCACCACCACCACGAAAGGCCCAATTTTTCAGCCCCTGTTCAAAAGGGGCATATAATTACAATTCTTGATCTAATAATTCACAGCAGGGCCCATTCCTGCACCCACCAAGAGTAACTCTGAGGGCTTACAGTGTTGTGGCAACGCCACCACCACCACCACCACGAAAGGCCCAATTTTTCAGCCCCTGTTCAAAAGGGGCATGTAATTACAATTCTTGATCTAATAATTCACAGCAGGGCCCATTCCTGCACCCACCAAGAGTAACTCTGAGGGCTTACAGTGTTGTGGCAACGCCACCACCACCACCACCACGAAAGGCCCAATTTTTCAGCCCCTGTTCAAAAGGGGCATGTAATTACAATTCTTGATCTAATAATTCACAGCAGGGCCCATTCCTGCACCCACCAAGAGTAACTCTGAGGGCTTACAGTGTTGTGGCAACGCCACCACCACCACCACCACGAAAGGCCCAATTTTCCAGCCCCTGTTCAAAAGGGGCATGTAATTACAATTCTTGATCTAATAATTCACAGCAGGGCCCATTCCTGCACCCACCAAGAGTAACTCTGAGGGCTTACAGTGTTGTGGCAACACCACCACCACCACCACCACCACGAAAGGCACAATTTTTCAGCCCCTGTTCAACAGGGGCATGCAATTACAATTCTTGATCTAATAATTCACAGCAGGGCCCATTGCTGCACCCACCAAGAGTAACTGTCAGGGCTTACAGTGTTGTGGCACCAGCACCACCATCAAAGGCCCAATTTTTACTACCACTGTTCAACAATTATATGTAATTAAAATTCCTGATATAATAGTTGACAGCAGGGCGTTCCAGCACCAACCAAGAGTAACTGTGAGTGCTTACAGTGTTGTGCCAACACCAACAACTAAGGGGCCTATTTCTGCAGAGTATATACGGCAGGTCCCTACTTTCAAACATCCAACTTACAAACGACTCCTACTTGCAAACGCAAGAAGACAACAGGAAGTGAGAGGAAATCTACCCCTAGGAAGGAAAATTCTCTCCTGTAAGAATTAATATGGGAGAAAGGTGTCTCCTCTGTACTGATGCTTTATCAGCAATCCTTGTTTCAAGAAAAACACCACATTTCAAAAACAGTTGTCATTGGGACGGAAAGTGAGGTGAAATGTTCTGAACAGGGGCACAGACAGCAAAACAAATGTTACAGGGGTGATAACCCTTACCTATATTTTCCAAAAAGTTTAAAAATAGATTTTTGGGCTGGAGCTACACTTAAACAATGTACCTGTTCAAAATTACAAACAGATTCTACATAAGAACAAACCTACAGTCCCTGTCTTGTATGCACCGCCTGTATACGGCTGTTCAGAGTATATAGGGCCTTTTCTATTTTGTGTGCGGGGTTCCCCTTAATATCCATACAAGACCCAAAGGGGGGTAATGGGCTGGGGTAGGGGGTGATGGGGTAGCTATGCCATTTTTCTTAAAGATTTTCATCCATATTACCGGGACCAGACATTACATTAAAGCCGCAAGCAGTTTTAAATGGCTTTTTTTTCCTTTAGAAGTGTCATTTTGTGCAGGGACAGTTCTAAACACGGGAAACACGTGGCACTTCACAGGCATACTTTAGACACCCCCCAGGTACGATATTTAAAGGAATATTTGACTTTTTTTTTTTCACTTTATGCATCATTAAAATGACTGCTCTCGAAAAACGACCGTTTTTAAAACTTCTTTTTGCATTGATACATGTCCCCTGGTGCACAACCCGGGTTCCCAAACCCTTTTTAGGACAATAACATGCATAATAGTTGTTATAATTAGCACTTTAGAATTCGAACGTTCGCATCCATTGTATTTAATAGGGTTCTAATGTTCGTACGAACTTTCGGTCCGTTCGCGGGTTCTGGTGCGAACCGAACCCGGGGGTGTTCGGCTCATCACTACTCACAACATAGCTAGTAGTATTTGGTCAAATTCAACTGGACTTGTGCTCTAATGTTGAGGACATTTCGTAGCTTCTCAAAGCCACTTCTTCAGTCCCAATGACTATCAGGAAGCTACCCCAGCATTTATAGGGTTTTCTGATGGGGTATTTTACTGACTTTTATTGGAACTGAAAAAGTGGTTTGGAAAAGCTACAAAACGTCTTCAACATTACAGAACATGTCCAGATGAATGTGACCTGACCATCTACTACTAGCTAATTTGTGACCAATCATGTCTGCGAAAGTTCTCATTCCTCCAGGCCATGGTAGAGCTAGTAGTAGTTGGTCACATTCAACTGGACTTGTTTTGTAATGTTGAAGACATTCCATAGCTTCTCCAAGCCACTTCTTCAGTTCTAACTAACTAACAAACTTACAGGTATACATCACCAAATATAACTCACAAAGAACACTCAACTCTATAAGATAGACCTTTTTTTTGGATTTCTGTGCTCATTTCAGCACAATGTTATGCTAATTTATTATTTATTAGGACTAGATTTTGCATACATTGGAATATGGTTCTGACAATATTAGCCACATTCAATATTATTTGCAAACCAAAAATAAACTACAGTGCCAAATGTTTGGGAACACCTGACCATCATTCCTATATTATCTTGTTGGACATCTCATTCCAAAACCATGGCTAATAATATGGAGTTGCCCTCCAAACTGACTATTAAAATGGAGTCTCTCCCCACCATGGCCGTTAATATGGAGTTGCCCTCTCACCCCATGGCATTTAATATGGAGTTTCCCCCCTTTGTGGCTATACCACCCTCCACTCTTCTGGGAAGACTTTCCACAATATTCTGGAGGGTGTCTGTGGGGATTTGTGCCTATTTGGAGGTCAAGTACAATATTCCCAATGCACAAGTTCTTAAAACTGGCTATAGGTATAGATGGGTGCTGTAATGACCACAGGTTGGAACTGAGAATGTTCAAAGGAAGAAGCATGTCACCAGCACACCATGATCTCTAAAACTGGTTCAAAGCTTTTTAAACATCATGGTTATAATAGCAATGTTTCCAAGCCTAGCTGGACCCATCATCAGGCATGGCTGTTATAACCATGATGTGATCACTGAATAAAGCTTTGGATCGGTTTTGGAGATGCTGGTGGCATACTTATTGCATTTGTGAGGTCAGGTACTGATGTTGTATGAGAAGACCTGGCCCACATTTGGTGTTTCAGTTCATCCCAAAGGTGGATCAGTATGATTGAGGTCAGGGCTCTAAGCTTGTTGGATATCCTATTCTAAAACCATGGCCATCAATATGGAGTTTCCCCCATTGGAGCAATAAGATCCTCTACTCTCCTGGGAAGACTTTACACAAGATTTTGGAGGGTGGCTGCGGGAATTTGAGAGATACCCAACCAAAAGCCCCAATTTCTTACCTAAATCTGCAGTTATGTGACAGAATGGCTCCCAGGTCTACTTTCTTCTGGTCTGTAGTGTGAGAGCATCCCTCTCCCAGTACCCACTTTGCTCACTGGTGACATGGCTACTTCCCATTGACTATCAGACAAGCCCATCAAATGGTCCTGAAGATGCCTAACAGCGTTTTTTTAAGATGTCTCAAGGACTACTTTCTTCTGGTCTGTAGTGTGAGAATTTTTTACTCCAATTACCAACTTTGCTCACTGGGACATGGGCACTTACTGTTGGCTATTGGAGGAGCCCATGACTGCGTCCTGAGAACGTCTAGTGGTGGCAATAGGATGCCATGACTCTAGGGCTACTTTCTTCTGGTCTTTAGTGTTTAGGGATCCTACTTCCAGTACACACTTTGCTCCCTGTTGACATGGACACTTCCATGTGGCTGTTGGAAGAGCCCATCACAAAGTCCTGAAGACGCTTAGTCTTCTGGTCTGTAAAGTGTGAGGATTTTACTCAAAGTACCAACTCTGCTCCCTGTTGACATGGGCACTTCCAATTGACTCTGACATTAAGATGTCATGACGCAAGGGCTACTTTCTTCTGGTCTGTAGTGTGGGAATTTTTTACTCCAAGTACCAACTCTGCTCACTGGGACATGGGCACTTACCGTTGGCTATTGGAAGAGGCCATGACTGCGTCCTGAGAACGTATAGTGGTGGCATTAGGATGCCATGACTCTAGGGCTTCTTTCTTCTGGTCTGTAGTGTTTAGGGATCCTACTTCCAGTACTCACTTTGCTCCCTGTTGACATGGACACTTCCATGTGGCTGTTGGAAGAGCCCATCACAAAGTCTTGAAGACGCTTAGTCTTCTGGTCTGTAAAGTGTGAGGATTTTACTCAAAGTACCAACTCTGCTCCCTGTTGACATGGGCACTTCCAATTGGCTCTGACATTAAGATGTCATTCCTCAAGGGCTACTTTCTTCTGGTCTAAAGTGTTAAGGGATCCTAGTTCCATTACCCACTTTGCTCTCTGTTGACATGGGCACTTCCCATAGGCTGTTGGAAGAGTCCATCACAGAGTCCTGAAGACGCCTAGTGGCGGCGTTAAGACGTCATGATGCAAGGGCTACTTTCTTTTGGCATGTAGTGTTAGAGGATCCTACTTCCAGTATCCACTTCGCTCCTTGATGACATGTTCCCATTGGCTGTTGGAAGAGCCCATCACAGGGTTCTGAAGATGTTTAGCGGTGGCATTAAGATGGCATGACTCAAGGGCTATTTTTTTCTGGTCTGTAGTGTTAGAGGATCTTACTTTCAGTACCCACTTTGCTCCTGGATGACATGGGCAGTTCCCATTGGCTGTCAGAAGAGCCTACCACATTATCCGGAGGACACCTAGTGGAGGAATAAGACCTAAGGGCAGACAACAATACCATAAGGAAGGTCTAGACTGCAACTTCCATCCAGTGTTCTACACTACTGAAAGAGGCACCAAGGATTGTCACGTGACTGCGGATTCAGATAAAATCAAGGCTTAGAAATTTTTTCTTTCTGAAAACAAAATATTGAACGTCTAAAAGAGGTTGAGTGTAAAGGTTTTTTTTTTTTTTCCTGGAGATAGGCTTTAAACATACATTGCTTTTAATGCTGTATGGAATTCTCTTTACATTTTGGTCTTAGTCTTGGAAACATGTCAATTTTTAGGGCTTTTACTGGATTTCTTCTGTCACACTGCAGAATGTAAAACCGTACAAAATGTATAATAATATTCAATAATTTTTTTTTTAAATCTTGTCCCTCAAGTTAATAACGGGGCCAGCAACATGGCCTCAATGTAGAGGTGAAAAATCTGGTGTCAGCATTAATACAGTCACGTATGTCTGGACATTGTAAATACGCCGAAACCTCCATTTGACCCCTGGCATCGAAGAGGTTCCTCCATCCATTTTTTTTTTTACGGCATGCATTAACAGTTCACACTCTCCCCAGAAACGATTGATCCAAACTGCCGGAGATTGGCGGATCAATAAGTATCCAAAGTGGATCTTGGTGTGAACCTCTTTCCGCATCCCACGCCATCTCCCATCGCCTCCTCCCATGGTGCCTATCGGTCTTGCCTTGTGTTTTCCTCTTGTCTCCCGGCTACAACGTCATTCCAACAGCCGATCCAAAGAAAACATTTCACACAAAACAAATCTCTCAATCTGCGGTCTAGGGCTTGAGTTCATTGTACTTTTCTTTTTTTTTTTTGCTGCGTTTCCAGGCTGCCAACTAGTGGGAAGTAGTCAGTGAATCGGCAAGACAGACGCGAGGGAAGCCGAGCAAGCAAAAGGTGATATAAGGCAATGGAAAAACTGGAGAGGAGGCAAGACGTTGTCATACGGAGAAAGTGAATCAATATTTGAACAGCTGAAAGGAGCAGAACTCTTGGAGAATATCTAATATGTGTTACAGGGCAGACCAAAACCATTGAGGCGAGGCGTAGACCCGGAATGTTTATGTGGAGCTCAGGAGATACTTGAGAACACTTAATGGAATCTAAACAGAAGGGAAGTATTGAGGGCTGGGAACAATGGTGATCGTGAGCAAAGTAAAATAATTTGAGTACACTTTAGGGTTGTAAAATGTGAATTGCATGGACAAGACCAGTTTACACAAAGTACGAGGCACCAATATCCCCTAATAAAAAACTAAAAGAAAATGGGGGGGGGGGGGGATATGGGACTTTTCAGGTGCATGGACACATAAATACGCAGAAATATTTAGTATAAAATTACAAAGTTTTATTTAATTACAGAAATTTAGATTAAAAGCGTACTGTACAGTCATATAATGTCATGCATCACTCATGTTATTCAACATGTTTCGCCTATTGAGGCTTCTTCGGGAAAAAGCGTGTGTCAGGATGAGCATGCCAGCAAACAAGATAATTCCTCTGGAAGAACTTCTGGGCACAAGCTAAAACTGATTCCCTTTCATGCTCGTAAGAATTGGGCACTGGCTAATAGATATGCGCAAGCCGTGCACGCTAGCGTTTGCGTGCACCTGTGACAGATGCTTTCGCCAGACTACTTAAACTCAGCCAGTGCTCAGGAATAAGGCTGAGTTGTCTTCAGCCTTCTGTGTATCTGTAAACCTGGTAAACCTGTGAACCTGTGTCCTGCTTCCAGTTATCAACCCAGCTTGTCTGGACCATTCTCTGAACTCCACCCGCATCGACCTCCGCTAGTCTACTGACCACTCTTCTGTGTGCTCCTTCGGCTCCTGTTCCACTGATCGATTCCAGGCCCGGCTTGTCTCCTGACCATGTTCCTGTCTGTGACCTGTACCCGATCCTTCCCGTCTGTGTATGACCCGGCATGCCTGACCTTGTTACCCTCTCTGCTGTTACCAGCACCAGCTGCCTGCTTACTTGCCTACTTGCTGAAGCCATCTGATGATTTCTCCTGCCCAGCGAGGACACCTGCCCTGCTGCTAGCAAGACTTCCAGGCACTCTTGCGACTCTGCACTCCTGCGCCTTCTGTCTGCACTATCAGGGGCCCTGAGTCAGAGGTGTAAGTGAGGCCTTCCTCGTCCTATCAGGCTCTGCTACCAGGTACGTGATAGCGTGGTGATGCTACTCCAAATGATGAAGAGGCTAAGACTTGTATTGTATTATTGTACAATAACTCCTTGCCTCTTCATTATTATTTGGAGTAGCATCACTATGCATTTTCCTGAAGAAGCCTGAATAGGCGAAACATGTTGAATAACATGCGTGATGAATGACATTTTATGACTATACAGTACACTTTTAATCAAAATCTCTGTAATTAAATAAAACTTTGTAATTTTATACAAAATTTTTCTGTGTACTTATGTGTCCATGCGCCTGAAAAGTCCCTGTCAGGAAGGGCATGCTAGCACCCAAAATGGCAACCGAAGACGAAGAAGACGTCCTGAAACCCCAGTTCCTGTCAGAATACCATTGGTGCGCCTGCGAGCGCCCGCGCCCTGTGACAGTCCTTGGCGCCTAAACAGGTTATTTAAACTGGGTCAGTACCCAGACTTAATGCTGTCTGCTCTACAGCGTTCCCGTGTGTTCCTGTTGCCTTGTATCTGATACCCGTTCCTGCTATTTGACCAGGCTTGCTCCTGACGTTCCTGCTTCCTGCCTGCACCTGACCCGGCTTGTCTTGACTCCGCATCTGCTTGCTCCTTCTGCTACCTTGCTGCCAGCCCATCACCGTTCCAACCTGTATCCTGACCACGCTTCAGCCTTCGCATCTGTTCCTGACGTGCCCGCAAGTGTATGACCCAGCCTGCCTGTACATGCCATCTCTCCTGCCCCTTGGAGTCCTGCTGAACTTCCATCCCACCTGCAGCTGCATTGGCTCCCCTGCCTGTGGTGTTCCAGTGCCTAGCCAGTTCCTGCTGCTCCTGGACTTCTCCTGCACCAGTGTTCCTCTACAGTCTCTTCAGGGGTTCCAGCTTGGCTCCATTGTCAGCGATCCTGCCAGGCACTCGTGCGACTCTGCACTCCTGTGCCTCCTGTCTGCTCTACCAGGGGGCTTCGAGTCAGAGGTGTAAGAGAGGCCGTCCTCTGCATATCAGGCTCTGTCACGTACCTGGTAGGAGTCTGATATGATGAGGTCGGCCTCTCTTGTATCTCCAGCCCAAGCCCCACTGAGAGTGGAACAGATGGTGGCTAGGGTCAGGAGGAACACGAGTGCTTGTAGGTGTTGCTTGCAGAACTTGCAGATGAGGATTTAGGCTTGGAGACACAGGCAGGTCAACAGGCACAGAGTACGGGTAATGCTCGGAGGATCAGCCGATGTTAAGGGGAACTCCAACCAACTTGCAGGTTCTGGATTAGCAGCTTGCTGGAACTTCCGGAAGTCAGAGGACAGAGGAATAGCCAGGTTCGGTAACAGGCGGGTAGCAAGGTACCAAGTCATCAGCAGGAGCAGGGTTAATGGAAGCCGGGATCAGGAGCCAGTAGTCAGAGAAGTATCAGAGTCCAGAGGCAGAGTCAGGGAAGGCCAAAGTCAGCAACGGGTATCAAGCAGAACAAAACAGGAATCAAGAAATCAGGACACAGCTGAAGACCAGTCAGCACTGTTTGAGAGTCAGAGCCCTCTTTAATAAGGCAGACTGGTGCCAAGTGAGATTAGGGACGCGCTCCTGCGTGTGCACGCCGTCCGTTGCGCACGCACATGCGCACTAGCGCTCTGGAAGGGCTGCTGTGGCCCGTGAGCGTGCGCACACGCGCCAGTGTTCCGGGAAGCCTGTCGTTGTTCTTGAACGTGCGCATGCGCACGAGTGTGTACCAGGGGCGTTCTAGTAATTCTCTTACAGGCTCTATCGTCAGGTACATGACAGTCCCATATCCCCCCCCCCCCCCAATCTAATAGGATTGTAAAGCTTTCATCTGTGAAGGATCGCCTTTCAGAGGGTGGCAGAGCAGCGGCCTAAAGGAGCTTTCTGCCACCTCCTGAATACATTTTTTTTTTGGTGTTTTTTTTCCTGACAAATTAGGATTTTGTATTGATAGATCACACTTTACTCATGTGCAGGGGTAGCACTGTCTCTCTTGTACAGGGCCTAGGCGCCATCAGTTCAACAGGGGGCCTGGACAGCTTTATGGTGCAAGAATTTCCAAAAGCTGCTAATCACAGTTCAGCACCCCAAACCCGCAGCACAGCTGGAATCTCCTCCCTTCCCCCCCCCCCCGCCAGCTGTAGGGGGAGCCACAGGGAGATCAGTTTGAGGGATTACCCCACCCCCTCCCCATGCAGCTCCAATCTGTAACGTACCTGGTGGAGTTTCCGCTTTTGGGTGGAGCTCCGCTTTAAGTACAGAGGTTAAAGAGGAAGTAAACCCCGGCCGATTTTTTCTCTTTTTGAATTATTATGTTACAGAAGGGCATCGCAATGCATACTACATATAACATTTCCAAAAACTAGGCCGGCAAATATCTTTTTTCTCCCGTTGTTGTTCTCTCTATTTCCGGGTATTGAAAGCGCCATTCTTTGTCCTGTTTAGTGATTCCTTATCTGACGTCACTTCCGCCCTTACTGATTCCCTGTTCGAAATCTCGCGCTACGAGCCTCAATGTCAATTGCCGTTACCGCAGGCAACCAAGGTACATGGCAATGAATGGCGTCTTGTTCAGTCACATGGGGGGGGGGGGGAGTATCAGGAACAGAAGAAGGAGTATAACAACTCAAGACTTCTCATCTGTGCCGGACAGAGTGGAGGCTTGCTTAGAGTCAGTTCCGGAAACCATGAAAATGAAAACCCGGCAAACTTCAGATGCCGGTTTTTGAGGGGCAAAAAGTGCGCAAGCGCGGTGACGTCATCAAAATGAAAAAATACGATTTTACAGCTAAATACAGCGGTGATTACACTTTCACAGGCATCGATCAGCGATACCTTGAAAAAGTCACGTGTCTAGTGACGCAACGCGTAGGGGAAGAGCCTAGTGACGAGACCCAGGAAGCTGAGGAGTCATCTCATTGTATCTGACCGTACTATGCGCCTTTATCATTTGATTTACATAGAGCTGCAAGACCTGAAGTATTTCTTACAAAGTACCGCTATTCACGAGTGTAGCACTTTGAGGGGAAGGCTGCATATCAGGAACCACCTGCAGTGATTGTTCAAGTAACAGACTAGCTTGTCTGCATTTTCATGAGGACTTATTTTCTTTAATCCATTTTCACTTGATTGATTGATTTATATTGCAGTAGCACTTTATATGTGATTTTATATTATGTGTTTGTTATTTAATAGGTTGATATTAGCGCAACTCATTTATATATTTTTACATTATTCACAGTGATTGAAACACGTTTACTCAATTGCAGCTTTTATCATTTGTTCATCTATTGTATTTTAGCTGCTCCTACTTTTTAGTCGCACTTCTGTGGGGTTTATTTTTGGTGTGTTATGGGCTAATTTTTAAAATAATGTTGTCTCCGAGGGTTCACAACCACTTTAAATGAGGTTGAGTCGAAATAGAGAGCTCCCTCTAGTGGCTAAGCCACAAATCTCTTTTTTTTAAATTCTATATAAAAAAATATGTCAGACTTTGTCTTTAACACTGCAATAATAACAACAAAACAAAACTTCCCTTTGAGACAGGTATGAGGAACACGTAGCAGAATAGACCACACTGCACCAACTGACTCACCTCACCATTGTTACTTTATCTCTACATCATGTTCTGGTGACTTAGCGGGAGAGAATTTTGGCTACAGGGAAAGATGACAACATAGATAAGCGATGAGGGCGAAGTTTTGCCAACGGGGATGACTTTGATGCATTGTTTGACATATAAGATGTCTTGGTTGACACATAAAATTGGCTTAACCCCCCCCGACAGCGATCTTCTATGTAAAGTTCAAGACAACTCGTTTGGGACAGGAGGTGTAGCAGGAGGTTCCTTCACTGCCAGTGTATATGATCTGCTGCCATAACCCCAGTATTCTACGTCAAAATACCAACGTACAGCTATGGTGGTTTGTGGTAAGGGGTTAAAAAATGCCAGCGCTGCTGTCAGGAAAAAGCAGCTTTAAAAACTCACTTAAAGCCGTATTTTTGAAAAGCGTTTATGCACATTTTTGAGCATTTTTAACACACTTCCTAAAATGTAAAAATGCCTAAAAATGCAGAACGCGGCTAAACGCGGCTAAAAGCTTGTTACAGCGTCTAGCCACGTGTAGGGGTTTTGGTTGTGGTTAGGGGTTAAGTTTGGGGGTAAATTTAGGGTTTAGGTTTAGGGGTTAGTGTTAGGGTAGGGTTAGAGGTTAGGTTTCGGGTTAGGATTAGAGGTAAGGGTAGGGTTAGGGGGTTGTAATTAGAGTAAGGGGTTAAGATTGGGGTAAAGTTAGGGGTTAGGTTAGAGGTTAGGTTTAGGGGTTAGGGTTGGCTTAGGGTTAGGGTAGGGTTGGGTTTGGGGGGGTTTGGTTATGGTTAGGGGTTAAGGTTGGGGGTAGGTTTTGAGTCTACACTTAGGGGTTAACGTTAGGGTAGGGTTAGAGGCTAGGTTTAGGGTTAGAATTAGGTGTTAGGGTTAGGTTAGGGGCTAGATTTAGGGGGGTTTAAGTAGAGTTAGTGGCTAAGGTTGGGGGTAGAGTTAGGGGTTAGTGTTAGGGTACAGTTAGAGGTTAGGTTTAGGGGTTAGAGTTAGGTTAGGGTCAGGATAGGGTTAGAGCAGTGATGGCGAACCTTGGCACCCCAGACGTTTTGGAACTACATTTCCCATGATGCTCAACTACACTGCAGAGTGCATGAGCATCATTTGAAATATAGTTCCAAAACATCTGGGGTGCCAAAGTTTTCCATCACTGGGTTTAGAGGGTTGTGGTTATGGGTTAAGGTTGGGGGTAGAGTTAGGGGTTAGGGTAGGGTTAGAGGTTAGGTTTAGGAGTTAGGGATAGGTTAGGGTCAGGATAGAGTTGGGGGTTTTAGTTAGGGTTAAGGTTGGGGGTAGAGTTAGGGGTTAGTGTTAGGGTAGGGTTGGTGGTTAGGTTTAGGAGTTAGGGATAGGTTAGGTTCAGGACAGAGTTGGGGGTTAAGGTTGGGGTAGGGGTTGGGGTAGGGTTGGTGGTTAGGTTTAGCGGTCAGGGATAGGTTAGGGTCAGGATAGGGTTAGAGGGTTATGGTTAGGGGTTAAGGTTGGGGGTAGAGTTAGGGGTTAGTGTTGGGGTAGGGTTAGAGGTTAGGTTTAGGGGTTAGGGATAGGTTAGGGTCAGGATAGGGTTAGAGCGTTATGGTTAGGGGTTAATGTTGGTGGTAGAGTTAGGGGTTAGTGTTGGGGTAGGGTTGGTGGTTAGGTTTAGGGGTTAGGGTCAGGATAGGGTTAGAGGGGTTTTGGTTAGGGGTTAAGGTTGGGGGTAGAGTTAGGGATTAATGTTAGGGTAGGGTTGGTGGTTAGGTTTAGGGGTAAGGGATAGGTTAGGGTCAGGACAGGGTTGGGGGTTAAGGTTGGGGGTAGAGTTGGGGGTTAATGTTAGGGTAGGGTTGGTGGTTAGGTTTAGGGGTCAGGGATAGGTTAGGGTCAGGATAGGGTTGGGTTTCTCGTTAGGGGTTAAGGTTGGGGGTAGAGTTAGAGGTTATTGTTAGGGTAGGGTTAGAGGTTAGGTTTAGGGGTTAGGGATAGGTTAGGGTCAGGATAGGGTTGGGGGTTTTGGTTAGGGGTTAAGTTTGGGGGTAGAGTAAGAAATTAATGTTAGGGTAGGGTTAGTGGTTAGGTTTAGGGGTCAGGGATAGGTTAGGGTCAGGATAGGGTTGGGTTTCTGGTTAGGGGTTAAGGTTGGGGGTAGAGTTAGAGGTTATTGTTAGGGTAGGGTTAGAGGTTAGGTTTAGGGGTTAGGGATAGGTTAGGGTCAGGATAGGGTTGGGGGTTTTGGTTAGGGGTTAAGGTTGGGGGTAGAGTAAGAAATTAATGTTAGGGTAGGGTTGGTGGTTAGGTTTAGGGGTCAGGGATAGGTTAGGGTCAGGATAGGGTTGGGTTTCTGGTTAGGGGTTAAGGTTGGGGGTAGAGTTAGAGGTTATTGTTAGGGTAGGGTTAGAGGTTAGGTTTAGGGGTTAGGGATAGGTTAGGGTCAGGACAGGGTTGGGGGTTTTGGTTAGGGGTTAAGGTTGGGGGTAGAGTAAGAAATTAATGTTAGGGTAGGGTTGGTGGTTAGTTTTAGGGGTCAGGGATAGGTTAGGGTCAGGATAGGTTTAGAGGCTTATGGTTAGGGGTTAAGGTTGGGGGTAGAGTTAGGGGTTAAAGTTAGAGTAGGGTTGGTGGTTAGATTTTGTGGTTAGAGATAGGTTAGGGTCAGGATAAGGTTGGGGGTTTTGGTTAGGGGTTAAGGTTGGGGGTAGAGTAAGAAATTAATGTTAGGGTAGGAGGGTGGTTAGGTTTAGGGGTCAGGGATAGGTTAGGGTCAGGATAGGGTTAGAGGGTTAAGGTTGGGGGTAGAGTTAGGGGTTAAAGTTAGGGTAGGGTTGGTGGTTAGATTTCGGGGTTAGAGATAGGTTAGGGTCAGGATAAGGTTGGGGGTTTTGGTTAGGAGTTAAGGTTGGGGGTAGAGTAAGGGATTAATGTTAGGGTAGGGTTGATGGTTAGGTTTAGGGGTTAAAGTTAGGTAAGAATTGAGAAAGTGGAAGCAAGTACTGGTCAAGAAGAGTACCAGCCCCACTCCAAAAAAAATTCCAATACATTTTGTAGGATAATAGGATCAAAAGAAAACGTTATTTAGTCTTAAAAAAGTTCTATGTGTTACTTTGTTATCTTAAGTAATGATGAAATTATTGCCGAACAAACCCATGCCCATAGCAGAAATGTAGAAATGTGGTCCATCGGGGGTCTACCAGGAGAGGAAGTGGTTAAATATTAGCTAGATTTGAATAAAATAAAATGTAGCCTTCGTCTTCCTCTCGGAATTGTGCACAGTGGAAGGATTATTCAGAGTTTTCTGAGGGCAGATGGGATGGCATGGTGCCCAAGCATGTGAAAATGTGTCAGCTTCCGTGGTTTATAACTCAACAGCTCCTCATCAGAGACCTGGCTGGAAGTGGGGAGTGAGTAATGGGACAGGTACCATGGGCCGGGAACATCAGAGCTGATCCTTATCTGGATCTCCACACATTGCAATGTCCTCTGACATGTTGCAGGCTGATGTTCTCAACCTTTAGAACAGGAAGCCATTGACTTCGTCCCCCCGAGGTTAACTCCAGGGATGCCACGGCCTTCACCCTCTATTGGACCGCTGACAGCTGCAGGACCCACCGCAATCCTCCGAGTCACCTGTCGCCTGTCGTCCACCGCTTAGACCCGCTTCGTGCCACAATGTGTCATTAGGGGAGGGGGGGGGGGGGGAATTAAGGTCACAGATCAAAGACCATAATCCATAAATGTAAAATATATGTAAATAAATATTTATTTATTTATTACAGGTATTACATATATATTAAATATATTTGTTTGTGGTAAAAATTACTTAAATTTATAGTTTTCACTGCAGCTAAATATTGTTAACAATTTAGACATTTTAAAAAAATTTAATTTTTTTTTTTAAATTTGGGGTCATTCGGTGGAGTTTTTAAGGGTGCAATGGGCAGCAAATGGCTCCTGAGGATCACAGATGCTCAGTAAAAATGTTTCCGATATTTTACAATTTTCCAATAAAACAAATAAATAAAAAAATAATAAAAAAATAAAAAAACAATATATATATCTATATCTATATATATATATATATATATATATATATATATATAGATATATATAGATATATATAGACATTTATCTATCTATATATATATATATAAATTTATGTATTTATTTATTTATTTATTTTTTACAGGTATTACATATTTATTAAATATATTTGTTTGTGGTAAAAATTACTTAAATTGATAGTTTTCACTGCAGCTAAATATTGTTAACAATTTAGACATTAAAAAAAATAATTACATTTTTGTTAAAATTTAGGGTCGTTTGGGGGAGTTTTTAAGGGTGCAATGGGCAGCAAATGGCTCCTGAGGATCACAGATGCTCAGTTATTTTTTTTCCGATATTTTACAATTTTCCAATAAAACAAATAAATAAAAAAATTATAAAAAAATTAAAAAACAATATATATATCTATATATATCTATATATATATCTATATATAGATATAGATATATATAGATATATATAGACATTTATCTATCTATATATATATAAATTTATGTATTTATTTATTTATTTATTACAGGTATTACATATTTATTAAATATATTTGTTTGTGGTAAAAATTACTTAAATTGATAGTTTTCACTGCAGCTAAATATTGTTAACAATTTAGACATTAAAAAAAATAATTACATTTTTGTTAAAATTTAGGGTCGTTCGGGGGAGTTTTTAAGGGTGCAATGGGCAGCAAATGGCTCCTGAGGATCACAAATGCTCAGTTAATTTTTTTCCGATATTTTACAATTTTCCAATAAAACAAATAAATAAAAAAATTATAAAAAAATTAAAAAACAATATATATATCTATATATATCTATATATATATCTATATATAGATATAGATATATATAGATATATATAGACATTTATCTATCTATATATATATAAATTTATGTATTTATTTATTTATTTATTTATTACAGGTATTACATATTTATTAAATATATTTGTTTGTGGTAAAAATTACTTAAATTGATAGTTTTCACTGCAGCTAAATATTGTTAACAATTTAGACATTTTTTTTGTTAAAATTTAGGGTCGTTTGGGGGAGTTTTTAAGGGTGCAATGGGCAGAAAATGGCTCCTGAGGGTCACAGATGCTCAGTTAATTTGTTTCCAATATTTAACAATAAAATAAATAAATAAATAATAAAACAAAAAAACAAACAAAAAAATAATATATATATATATATATATATATATATATATATATATATATATATATATATATACAGGTCCTTCTCAAAAAATTAGCATATTGTGATAAAGTTCATTATTTTCTGTAATGTACTGATAAACATTAGACTTTCATATATTTTAGATTCATTACACACAACTGAAGTAGTTCAAGCCTTTTCTTGTTTTAATATTGATGATTTTGGCATACAGCTCATGAAAACCCAAAAATCCTATCTCAAAAAATTAGCATATTTCATCCGACCAATAAAAGAAAAGTGTTTTTAATACAAAAAAAGTCAACCTTCAAATAATTATGTTCAGTTATGCACTCAATACTTGGTAGGGAATCCTTTTGCAGAAATGACTGCTTCAATGCGGCGTGGCATGGAGGCAACCAGCCTGTGGCACTGCTGAGGTGTTATGGAGGCCCAGGATGCTTCGATAGCGGCCTTAAGCTCATCCAGAGTGTTGGGTCTTGCGTCTCTCAACTTTCTCTTCCCAATATCCCACAGATTCTCTATGGGGTTCAGGTCAGGAGAGTTGGCAGGCCAATTGAGCACAGTAATACCATGGTCAGTAAACCATTTACCAGTGGTTTTGGCACTGTGAGCAGGTGCCAGGTCGTGCTGAAAAATGAAATCTTCATCTCCATAAAGCTTTTCAGCAGATCTCCTGATAGCTAGCTGCATTGACCCTGCCCTTGATAAAACACAGTGGACCAACACCAGCAGCTGACATGGCACCCCAGACCATCACTGACTGTGGGTACTTGACACTGGACTTCAGGCATTTTGGCATTTCCCTCTCCCCAGTCTTCCTCCAGACTCTGGCACCTTGATTTCTGAATGTACTTTGGACCACTGAGCAACAGTCCAGTGCTGCTTCTCTGTAGCCCAGGTCAGGCGCTTCTGCCGCTGTTTCTGGTTCAAAAGTGGCTTGACCTGGGGAATGCGGCACCTGTAGCCCATTTCCTGCACATGCCTGTTCACGGTGGCTCTGGATGTTTCTACTCCAGACTCAGTCCACTGCTTCCGCAGGTCCTCCAAGGTCTGGAATCGGTCCTTCTCCACAATCTTCTTCAGGGTCCGGTCACCTCTTCTCGTTGTGCAGCGTTTTCTGCCACACTTTTTTCTTCCCACAGACTTCCCACTGAGGTGCCTTGATACAGCACTCTGGGAACAGCCTATTCGTTCAGAAATTTCTTTCTGTGTCTTACCCTCTTGCTTGAGGGTGTCAATGATGGCCTTCTGGACAGCAGTCAGGTCGGCAGTCTTACCCATGATTGCGGTTTTGAGTAATGAACCAGGCTGGGAGTTTTTAAAAGCCTCAGGAATCTTTTGCAGGTATTTAGAGTTAATTAGTTGATTCAGATGATTAGGTTAATAGCTCGTTTAGAGAACCTTTTCATGATATGCTAATTTTTTGAGATAGGATTTTTGGGTTTTCATGAGCTGTATGCCAAAATCATCAATATTAAAACAAGAAAAGGCTTGAACTACTTCAGTTGTGTTTAATGAATCTAAAATATATGAAATTCTAATGTTTATCAGTACATTACAGAAAATAATGAACTTTATCACAATATGCTAATTTTTTGAGAAGGACCTGTATATAAATGTATGTATTTTTTTTTATTTATATATAATCGATGATTCGCGGACGCGATTTTGCCGCGATTTCTGGGAATGCCTGTGTAAGGCTACTTTCACACTGGAGCGGTTTGCAGGCGCTAAAATAGCGCCTGCAAACCGAGCCTAAACAGCGGCTCCTTTCTCTCCAATGCTTTCACACTGGAGCGGTGCACTAACAGGACTTAAAAAAAAGTCCTGCTAGCCGCATCTTACCGCTCCTCCACCGTTCCTTCCCATTGAAATGAATGGGATACCGCGGTAATACCGCCCGCAAACCGCGGCTGTAGCCGCGGTTTGCGGGTGGTATTAACCCTTTTCCGGCCGCTAGCAGGGGTTAAAACCGCACCGCTAGCGGCCGAATACCTCTGCAATCGCGACGGTATAGCGCCGCTAAAAATAGCGGCGCTATACCGCCACCGCCCCAGTGTGAAACCGGCCTAAGTGGCATCAAAATCAGACCAAAGTAGTGCAGGGACTACTTTGAAGTCGTACTAATATGAATGGTTGTCATTGGAAATCATGGGAAACTACTTGTCATGCTACTTTGCCATCACAAATCGTGGGACAAGTCGTACAAGTGTGAAAGGGGCCTAAGGATCACCACTTTTAAGGCTAGGTTCACACTGCTGCAAATTCAAAATTCGATTCGCGGCCGCAATTTCAGGGAATGCCAGTCTATAGAGCTGAATTTGCATCGCACACGGATCAAACTCGCACAGGAGCCTTTTTTTCCCCCCCGCAGCTTAGATTCGCACCGCATTGATGTGAACGGCACTCATGTAAAACAATGTTATTTAAATGACTTGCGAATTTGAGCGATCGCAACGGCTCAAATCCGCAATAGAATTGGAAGCAATGTGAACCGGGCCTGAGTCATTGTTTCCCCGTCAGTGATAAAAAAGTCATCGGTCACATCAGATCGGACGCAGACTCCGATGATTGATGAATTATAATCACAATTATAATGGCGGCTTCCTTTATCCTCCCGGTGTACAGGATTACCGGAACACTTGTTTATGGGCAATTAAATGCCATTGATTTTACCCAGGCAATAAATACGGCGCTTAATCCTCGGAGTCATGGCGGTTCTACATTTCTGAGTCCTTTTCCCCAGTTACTGACCGCCGTGCGTTTATGTCAATTTATTCTGCAAATGCTAAAAAGCTTCATAATTGAGAAACAAATACACTATATTACCAAAAGTATTGGGACACCTGCCTTTACACACACATGAACTTTAGTGGCATCCCAGTCTTAGTCATTTGGGTTCAATATTGAGTTGGCCCACCCTTTGCAGCTATAACACCTTCAACTCTTCTGGGAAGGCCGTCCACAAGGTTTAGGAGTGTGTCTATGGGAATGTTTGACCATTCTTCCAGAAGAGCATTGGTGAGGTCAGGCACTGATGTTGGATGAGAAGGCCTGGCTCGCAGTCTCCACTTTAAGTCATCCTAAAGGTGTTCTATCGGGTTGAGGTCAGGACTCTATGCAGGCCAGTCATGTTCCTCCACCCCAAACTCGCTCATCCATGTCTTTATGGACCTTGCTTTGTGCACTGGTCCCAATCATTTGGTGGAGGGGGGATTATGGTGTGGGGGGAGGGGGGATTATGGTGTGGGGTTGTTTTTCAGGGGTTGGGCTTGGCCCCTTAGTTCCAGTGAAAAACAACCCCCACACCATAATCCCCCCTCCCCCCACACCATAATCCCCCCTCCACCAAATGATTTGCACCAGTGCACAAAGCAAGGTCCATAAAGACACGGATGAGCGAGTTTTGGGGTGGAGGAACTTGACTGGCCTGCACAGAGTCCTGACCTCAACCTGACAGAACACCTTTGGGATGAATTAGAGCAGAGACTACAAGCCAGGCCTTCTTATCCAACATCAGTGCCTGACCTCACAAATGCACTTCTGGAAGAACGGTCAAACATTCCCATAGACACCCTCCTAAACCTTGTGGACGGCCTTCCCAGAAGAGTTGAAGGTGTTATAGCTGCAAAGGGCGGGGCCAACTCAATATTGAACCCTCCGGACTAAGACTGGGATGGCCATTAAAGCTCATGTGCGTGTAAAGGCAGGTGTCCCAATACTTTTGACAATATAGTGTATGTACAGAGTGTGATCGTCATTGTGGAGCTCCTTCCGTAACGCCTTCCACCGCCGGGCTTGTCTCTCCAACAAGTAGCACATCATCCAGGAACAATAGTCTGCATGGCATGATACTAATTCATCCCGCGATTTCCCAATTGCAGTGCAAGCTCCATCATTTCCAGTTAATAAATTGCCGCGCCTCCCCTTTTTCTGCTTTAATTGGGACAAAGCGCAGACATCTGGTTGAGATTTGCTTGCGCTAAACCTCACTCTATAGATCACAGAAACGTTGGAATTATTAGTGGGGGGGGGGGGGGGGAGTTGTAATATGTGATCCTTCAAGGCAAAGCTGACTAATGATTCGATCGTTCGATACAACGGTGATTAACCCTTCTCGAGGTCTGGCAACCCCCGTTTTCCACCGAAAGTGGTAACTTCTGGGAGGCCCATGTGCCGGGCCGTAGCCACGCTGTGTTGTAGATCAGCAGACACTTAAGGACGTTTCCACCACCACGGGCTCATGATGATGAAAAGCACAGTAGAGGTCTGCGCTACATTTTTGACCCGTTTCCAAGGCATTTTCTGGCAATTTTTATCTTCTCCATGATGCCGGCTGAATGCTTTACCAAAATCGATGAATAACGGCCACATAAAACCCAACCTAACTCCGCTAATTGGTTCCCACAATCCCGACCCAGATCATTCCTTGAACACCAGAGGATAAGTCACTTTTTAATGTGTTAGCCTTCTGGTAGGATTAAAAAAAGAAAAAGAAAACCCTTGTGAACCACGTTCATGGGATACAATAATATCGCTCAAGCCAACTGGACTGGATGAGAAAATGACCCAGTTTACCTGAGCAGAAGAGGTTCTCCTCCATCTAAGTTAGTGGTCTCCAAACTGAGGCCCAAGGACTTAATGTGGCCCTTTGCTTCCCTTTATCCAGCCCACAGGTATGAGACTTTCTCCTTCCCACTGACACCAATGATGGGGCACTATTCCTCCCACTGACACCAACAATGGGACACTATTGATCTTTTATTGAAAAGAATCAAGCAACCAATTTTATACAAAAGTAAAAAACAAAACCATAGTACAAAACTTCAACAGAAAACAAAGGAATACACATCCATGTTCAGAATATATACAATATATACATAATCCACTACCAAAACATCCCTAGAAAACTATCTACATAAAGCAGCAGAGAGGGCCTAAGAGGCACAACCCATCACCTATGTACGCAGCCATTTATCAAAAATTCATCAAAAATACTGATAATCTAGGGTGATAAGAGACAGACAGCCACACCCGGGAAAGAGACTCCTGGCAGTCAGGGAGGCTTGAAACCCCTCCACGCCTTCAACCAAGCCCCCTGACCCCGCTTGTCTCTCTCAAGCTCCCGAATCTTCCCCACTAGGCTTGTGCAATTCGTTTCGTAACGAATTGAAATTCGTCCGAATTTAGCAACTTTCGGACATTCGGAAGCATTCGAATTTCCGAACAAAGCAATTACGAATAAGACCGAATCCGAAATAAATTATACCGCAAATAGCGAATGCCCGAATGTCTTCGGCATAATTCGTTATGAAAAAGTTACGAATGTACGAATCCATACGAAGCACAATAACACTCACTCTGCTCTGCTCTCTGCTTCTCCCACACCGTGCTGAACTCCCTCTCAAAATGGTGTACAGGGGCGGAGGTTATAGCCGCATGTAAAAAACGAAAGTAAAATACGAGATTTCGAATCCATTCGAAGCACAATAACACTCACTCTGCTCTGCTCTCTGCTTCTCCCTCACCGTGCTGAACCCTCTCAAAATGGTGTACAGGGGCGGAGCCTATAGCCGCATGTTAAAAACGAAAGTAAAATACGAGATTTCGAATCGTTACAAATAACCGCAATGTATTTAGAAAAGTACAAATCCATTCGAAGCACATTAGGCATAATAGGCAGCGTCGTTGTGAGAGAGACACGGAAAATTACGAATCAACGAACCCAAAAAAAGTTACGAAAGTAGGAGTTGTGTCCAGAATCAACGAAAAACAACGTACTCTACCGAAAGTACGAACCCAAAAAAAGTTACGAAAGTAGGAGTTGTGTCCAGAATCAACGAAAAACAACGTACTCTACCGAAAGTACGAATTATAAAGCAACAAAAAATTCAACGAAAAATGTCGCTTGCAAAAATACGAATGAGTCCGAACACGAAAAATCCCGTCTAGCAAAATTACGAATGATTACGAATCAACAGGACCGGAAAGAAACGAACCGAAACGGAACAAATTTTTCCGTTGTGCACAAGTCTATTCCCCACCTCATGCAAAATGTCATACACCACCACCTCAACAGGAAGGAGTTTTTGCCGAATGCTGACCTGACACCGTGCATTCCAGGTGAAATAACGGACTACTAGGCTAACTAAAAAAAGTGTATCCAAACAAAAAACTCCACCGGTATTGAATGCTCCGTACACCCACTCAGCATAACCCAGCCTGGAGAGGAAAGGGACACCGAGGGCCCGCCCCACCTGTTTGTACACCTCTATGTTAAAAGGGCAATGAAGCAGAAAATGGTCCATAGTCTCCTCCTCATCTGCACACTCCTCCCGAGGACAGCTACGATCCATCCCACTGCGGAATTTCAAATTGCCCCGAACATAGAGCTTCCCATAGAAGCACAACCAGGCCAGATCCCTAAATTTAGGGGGTACTCTATCCAAATTAATCAGTCTTAACCCCGCCCTCAAAACTGGGCCCGGGCAATCCCTTAAGGCCAGTGGGTCATGAAAGACTTCGCTCAAGACTCGACTCATAAGGACTTTCCTTGGAACCGATCTGAGATCTTCAGCCGACAATCGCCACTGCCGCAGTAACTTCAGGCACGGAGCGACATAGGCTGGTAGCTGACCACGATGACCCCTGCGATTCCTCACTTGGCCACCTTCTTCCCAAAGTCGTAGAAAAGGCCTAAACCAAGATCTAAATATGCCTACCCATCCAGGAGGTTCCACTGCAAGCATATTACCAATGTTAAACTTTAGAAATAGCAGTGAAAAGAAAAGAACTGGGTTGACCATACCTAAGCCACCCTCCCTCCTGGATAGGTAGGTGACATTCCTCTTGATGGGGTTCAGTCTGTTCCCCCACAGCATCTGGAAGAACACACTACTGACCCTAGCATAGAGAGACACTGGCAAGATGCAGACAAAGCTGACATACAAGAAGATCGGAATCAGGTAAGTCTTAATCAGATCAACCCTTTCCCTCATAGATAACTTCCATCTCTTCCAGCTGACCACCTTAGTATTGGCAATTTCCAGTCTGCCTTCCCAGTTTTTGAGGCCATAATCGCCGGGTCCAAATTCAATGCCTAGTATCTTAATTCTTTCCTGGGCACTGGAAAAGTGTCCGGGAGATCAAAACCCTCACCATCCTTTCCCATCCAGAAAACTTCAGTCTTTTCCTGATTGATCTTGGAGCCTGATGCTTCAGAATACCGTGATGTCAGAGAGACCACCTCCTCCGCTTCATCTGTCCCAGTGACAATCACCGACACATCATCCGCATAGGCAACAACCCTCAATGGCGGCTCACCCGGGAGCCCCACTGGTACCCCACACAACATGCCGCTCTCTAGCCTCCTGATGAAGGGGTCGATTGCAAACACATAGAGCAGGGGACTCAGGGGACAACCCTGGCGCACCCCGGAGCCAACCCCAAAGGACTGTCCAACCCAACCATTAACAAGAGGGAAGCTTTCTGCCCCCTTATACAAGACTTTCAGCCAATCGACAAAACCACCCGGCAGACCGTACTTACTAAGGAGCAACCACAGGTACTCATGGCTAACACGATCAAAAGCCTTTGCCTGATCCAATGTCAGCAAATACTTTCCCCAGCCTGCAGCCCTGCACCGCTCCAAGGCCTCCCGGGCAGCTAAAACCGCTGAGAAGGTGCTCCTACCCTGGACCGAACAGTGCTGATGGCGAGAAAGCAAAGACTCTGCCACTGACGATAGGCGCCAGAAAAATATCTTTGCCAGTATCTTTCTATCGACATTAAGAAGGCTGATGGGGCGCCAATTCTCAATCATCAAAGGATCTTTACCCTTTGAAAGAAGAATCACAGCCGAGTGCCTCATGGAAGGGGAAAGCACCCCCTCAGCAAGGCAACTGTTAAAAACCTCTACCAAATGCGGGGCCAGAATAGACTTAAAGGCTTTGTAAAACTCAGCCGTCAAGCCATCCGGTCCAGGCGACTTTTTGATGGCAAGCTGTTCAATTGCCCTCATCACCTCTTCGACTGTGATCTCCTCTGTCAAATTCATCAATGGAACATCTCCACCATTTAGACCTGGAGTAGAGTCCAAAAAGCTTTCCATCTTGTCACGATCAAGCTCTTTCCTCCCAAGAAGGTCGGCATAAAAGGACCTCACGACCTCCAGAATCCCTGACCTGGACTTTGTCAAGGAACCTGTACTGTCCTTAAGGCCAACGACCGTTTTAACAGCTACACCTTGTTTGCAGTTCTGGTAAGGGTCAGGCGAGTGGTACTTCCCATAGTCCCTCTCCAGAACCAAAGAGGCATGCCGGTCATATTGACACTTCCTGAGAAGGAGTTTCACTTCGGAGATTGCCCCAGGATCTCCTCCTCTCGAAACAAGAATATCCAGCTTCCTCCGTAAACGTTGGTAGGTCATGTATTTATTAAACTGATTTCTATTGGCTAGGCCCCTGAAGAATCCAGCGATCCTCTTTTTGGTCAGCTCCCACCACTCAGCCTTGCTGCTACAAAAGTCCAGGATGGTCACCTGTGCCTGAAAGAATTCCTCAAAGGATTGTCTAACATGTTCTTCCTTGAGTAGTGTCGAATTTAATCTCCAGATGCCCTTGCCCCTCTGAGGGGCGTCTGAAGCATTCAGTACCACAGATAGCATACAGTGATCAGAGAACTCTACTGCCTGCACCACTGGGGGCGAGAAAGCAGAGGCCTCCTTCAAAAAAAACCTATCTATCCTACTCTGACTATTACCACGATGAAAAGTGAACCCGGTGTCATCTGGGAGGTGCTTAATGTGCACATCCACAAGACCAGCATCCCTAATCATACTATTTAAAAAAACGCTATCATATCCCAGCCTGTCCTTGAAGTCCTTCCTGTCCTTGGGCCTAGTTATTGTATTAAAGTCACCTCCAAAGACCACTTGCCGGGATGTAAAAAGAAATGGCTTGATCCTTGTAAAAAGGCATTTCCTGTCCCACTTTGTGTGCGGCCCATAAACATTGATTAGGCGCAGGTCCTGCCCTCCCACAAGGACGTCTAAGACCATACATCTCCCAATCTCCACCTCAATAACCCGCCGGACAGTTACCATGCCGGTTTTAAACAACACCGCCACACCGCCGTAAGGCTCGGCCGCAAGAGACCAGTAAGATGGACCATACCTCCACTCTCTCTTGGCCATATGAATATCTGCCAAGGAGGTGAGCCTAGTCTCTTGCAAAAATAAAATTTCAGCATCTAATTGGCTGAACAAAAAGAAGGCCATAGAACGAGCTCTTACTGACTTAATGCTGGCGACATTAATTGTCACCACTTTTAACGGAGGGGGAACCGCCATTTGGGTTATTGGGTGGATTGCTTCTTAGCTCCCCTCTGCTGCTCATCACCAGAAGCCTCTCTCTTTCTAGAGGCCGCCTCAAAGTCCATTTCGGAATCGGAACTTCTCTCAGAAGAAGCTCCGGATGAAGAAATATCCCACTTGGAGGACCTATGACGGCTGGAGACAGGAACCGGAGCTTCCCGTCCCCGTTCCGTCCTCACCGCCTGCCTCTTCCGCCTCCCAACCTTCCTTCTCTCTTCCAGGTACTGCAGGTCAGCCTCAGAGATGCCCTCATCTCTTACTTTTTTCTTTAAAGTCTTTCTAGAAGACTTCTTTACAGAGGAAGAAGCAACCTTTTTAGTACACGCTGGTGGGGGGGGTGATCCCTTTAAGTCAGACTCAGGAGGGGTAGACTCCTGGGGGGTAACTGACTCGGGGGGCACAGACTTGGAAGGTTCTGACACAAGAGGAGAGGGTACAGTAGGCTGGGGGGACACAGAGACAGAAACAGAAGGAGTACTTACAGACACAGGAGGGGTGGCCACAGGAACTGGAGAGGGATCCTGAGCAGGACCGGGGGAGGGGGTCACCGCAGAGGAGGATGGTACACCAGGGGTCTCACCCTCCATCCTGTCCAGCCTTGACATGTCATCTACTACCTCCTTCTCCATATTGTGCCAGGCTTCAGGACACCTGCTGTAGGGGCTGCCAAGGCGCAGGCACAGGTTGCACCTGATCTTCCTGGTACAGTCCTTAGCCATATGACCCTGCCCCCGACACACTGAACACATCAAGGCTGAACAGGAGGTGCTCAAGTGCCCCTTTTCTCCACAGCGGTGACACAGCTTCGGCTGACCAGGGTAGAAAACAGTCATCCTATCCCTCCCTATGAAAGCTGAGGAGGGCAGGTGACGGACAACATTCCCATCCCTGGCCAACCTGACTGTTACCGACCATCCCCCAGTCCAGATGTTACGCTCATCGTGGATTTTATTAGGTTTGGTCAAAACTTCCCCATAGTTCCTTAACCAGACCTCTAGATCCCGAGCAGGAACACTCTCATTGGTCAGGATAATGGTATTTTTTTTTACTGTTGACCTCTGAGAAACCGCAACTGGGACCAGACCTTCCCATTCAGGTCTTGACCTGCACCGAGCCTCATATCGCTCCCAGAACAGGTCAAGACCCTCTGGCCTGGTGAAACTAACCGTATAGTCCCTTGTCCCAGCTACGTGTATAAAGGCATACAGGTCATTTGCACCAAAACCCATCTCCAATATCATATCTACCACTGCACGCCATGCTGGAGGGATGGCACCACCTTCCCATTTCAGAATAACTACATTCCGTCTGGGACCCCCAGCAGAAGCCAGAGACCCAAGACCAGATCCTGGGGCGCTCAAAGTGGCAGCTTGTAGGGGAAAACCCCGCTTGGGAGCGGGACTACCAGGAGCAGAGTGTGCCACCTCTGCAAATGTAGGTTTCTCAGGGCCAGGGGCCCACACTGAAGTCACATTAGTCTGCACATTATCTGCATGAACAGAGTTGGTAGGATTGTCCATCACACTTGTACTGGGACCATTGTTCATCACACGTGTACTGGGACCATTGTTCATCACACCTGAACTGGGAGGATTTTTTTCAGCCACACACACATTCCCATCAGCAATAGTCACAGTTGCTGCAATACCAGTTGTCTCCTGATGCTGCACTGTAGAGCCCTCAGCAGCAGTGGGGCAAACAGCTTTGGACCCAGCCAAAGAAGGGTTAATGGGCTCTTCTGACACTTGCAGTTCATTTGCAGAAATGACATTTTTTAAATGCAAACCTTGCTGCATTGCAGCCTCAGCAGGCACAACATTGTCATTAGGCACATTATCAGTCATGGTGCTAGATGGTACAAAAACAGTCTTATCCACAACATGGGACTTAGCAGGCTTTACTTTATCAGGTACATCATCAGTAATGTCTTCCTCATTAAATATCATCTGATTCCCCCGCATAGGAGACTCCATTACCTGGATGGCCCTTAGCATGCCTCCTGAGTCCTGGGAAGGCCTGGGGCTTCTTACCTCTGCCTGGGGGGGCAGGGGGTCAGAACTGGGGGTCTCCTCCTCCTCCACCTCCATCTTTGTCACCCTTCCAAACCTCTTGTCGTTGCAAAACTTCTCTTTAAAGGGCCCATCTCTGCCTTCCATCATGGCCACGATGGTCTCCTGATGATCCACACGGACCTTGGCCAGCTGGATTTCCGGATCCATGGATCCCCGTTTCTGGCTGTGTAAGCCCTCACGTTGCCTTCGCAGGCGCTTCAACTCCGCTCTCAGCTTGTAGAGCTTGTCCCTCTCCCTGTTCAGGACCTTAATCCCGGCCATCACTCGCTCCTGAATGGCCTCTGAGCCTTCATCCTCACCAGGGGTAGAGAGATCAGCTTGTGCAGAGGAAGGCAGTTCACCTGATGGCCCAGGAGATGGCTGGGAGCCTCCAGCAGGAGAAGCCCAGCTGCCCTCCATGGCCTCCCCAGAAAGGGGGCCAGGGAGCTGGGATAGATTTCACCACCACTCCCTTCTCACAGAGCAGCTTCAGAGGCACCTTCCTCCTGACACACCTGTGCTCCAATGATGGGCGGGGCACTATTCCTCCCACTGATACCAATGATGAGACACTATTCCTCCACTGATACCAATGATGGGACACTATTCCTCCCACTGATACCAATGATGGGACACTATTCCTCCCACTGACACCAACAATGGGACACTATTCCTCCCACTGACACCAATGATGGGGCACTATTCCTCCCACTGACACCAATGATGGGACACTATTCCTCCCACTGATACCAATGATGGGACACTATTCCTCCCACTGACACCAATGATGGGACACTATTCCTCCCACTGATATTAATGATGGGACACTATTCCTCCACTGATACCAATGATGGGACACTATTCCTCCCACTGACACCAATGATGGGACACTATTCCTCCCACTGACACCAATGATGGGACACTATTCCTCCCACTGATATTAATGATGGGACACTATTCCTCCCACTGACACCAATGATGGGACACTATTCCTCCCACTGATATTAATGATGGGACACTATTCCTCCACTGATACCAATGATGGGACACTATTGCTCCCACTGACACCAATGATGGGACACTATTCCTCCCACTGACACCAATGATGGGACACTATTCCTCCCACTGACACCAATGATGGGGCACTATTCCTCCCACTGATACCAATGATGGGACACTATTCCTCCCACTGACACCAATGATGGGGCACTATTCCTCCCACTGACACCAATGATGGGACACTATTCCTCCCAACCAGGTGAGGAGGACAAAGACAAGTGTGTCTTCCCTACAGTCAGGCATGGGGGTGGGAGTGTCATGGTCTGGGGCTGCATGAGTGCTGCCGGCACTGGGGAGCTACAGATCATTGAGGGAACCATGAATGCCAACATGTACTGTGACATACTGAAGCAGAGCATGATCCCCTCCCTTCAGAGACTGGGCCGCAGGGTAGTATTCCAACATGATAACGACCCCAAACACACCTCCAAGACCACCACTGCCTTGCTAAAGAAGCTGAGGGTAAAGGTGATGGACTGGCCAAGCATGTCTCCAGACCTAAACCCTATTGAGCATCTGTGGGGCATCCTCAAATGGAAGGTGGAGGAGCGCAAGGTCTCCAACATCCACCAGCTCCATGATGTCATCATGGAGGGGAAGAGGACTCCAGTGGCAACCTGTGAAGCTCTGGTGACCTCCATGCCCAAGAGGGTGGTAAATAATGGCGGCCACACAAAATATTGTTACTTTGGGCCCAATTTGGACATTTTCACTTAGGGGTGTCCTCACTTTTGTTGCCAGCGGTTTAGACATTAATGGCTGTGTGTTGAGTTATTTTGAGGGGACAGAAAATTTACACTGTTATACAAGCTGTACACTCACTACTTTACATTGTAGCAAAGTGTAATTTCTTCAGTGTTGTCACATGAAAAGGTACAAGAAAATATTTACATAAAATGTGAGGGGTGTACTTACTTTTGTGAGATACTGTATATATTTCATCGGTGTAATTTGCTGTTTCCCTGGCATTTAGCCTGACCTATCTTATATTAATAGATGGCTCCACTCTAATAGAAGGTAAATCCTTATACTGTGATCGGGGGTGAGGGGGAGGTAAGAATGGCAGCTGTCTCGGGAGGATTACTAGGTCTACTTTTTCCATTTTTTTCTCCTTTCCAGGCTATCATTATTATTATACATGGCTGAGCTAACACCACTGTGATTGTAATGGCAGCCATCCAGGACGCAACATGTGCACCGGCAATAATGTCCCAGCTAAGCCGCCATTTACTATCAAAAGAAACAGCAAAATATTTGAAGATATTTTAAGAAGCTGTTATTTTTTTTTTACTGTAGATAGAAAAGGAAGGTCACGTTTTTTCCCCCCTATGGATACCCCGGCGTTTTATGAAAAATATCTAAACGTAGCTAATTGTAGGATAATCTGCTTGTGTATAATTTTAATATGGGGCTTTTCTAAAAAAAGAAAAAAAGGAAAAAGGGTATTACAACATTATACAGTATATAAAATTAATAATAATAATATAAAATAATAAATAAATACCGTATATACTCGAGTATAAGCCAAGTTTTTTAGCACATTTTTTTGTGCTGAAAATGCCCCCCTCGGCTTATACTCAAGTCCCCTTTTTGTGCCTGATCTCCCGGATTTTGGGGACAAGGTGCCAAAGTTGCCTACCCCATATTCCAGATCGTGAATTATTACTGGTTTGTGATTTTAGATTATTACTTACCGTATATACTCGAGTATAAACTGAGTTTTTCAGCACATTTTTTTGTGCTGAAAATGCCCCCCTCGGCTTATACTTGAGTCTGTGTCCATCTTCAACTTTGTGCGCCTGATCCCAGCCAGCCATAGGCCAGCCATAGGCCCCCTGCACACATGTAGCCCCTCTCTTCCTCTACAAGTGTGCAAAGTTTGGTGTCCGGGGGACCTACGGCTCGGGAGCACCGATTTTTCAAACCCGGGCACCCCTTCCATAGACTCCTATGTTAAACTGTAATTTCTCCGGTAACTTTGAGGACCCGGTACCGGCCGGCTGTAAGACCCCTGGACCCCAAACATGGCACACAAGTAGCCCCATTCTTTATCTACATGTGTGCAAAGTTTGTTGTCCAGGGGACCTACGGCCGGAGAGCACTGATTTTTCAAAACCAAGCACCCCTTCCCTAGACTCCCATGTTAAAAGTCAGTATAGTCACACAGTGCCGGAGATCAGGTACGGAGATTGGACACAATGAGGCATGCAGAAGGACACCCTAGGCCAGAGGTCTCAAACTGGTGGCCCTCCAGCTGTAGCAAAACTACAAGTCCCATCTGCCTCTGCCTGTGGGAGTCATGCTTGTAACTGTCAGCTTTGCAATGCCTCATGGGACTTGTAGTTTTGCAACAGCTGGAGGGCCACCAGTTTGAGACCCCTGCCCTAGGCTTATACTCGAGTCAATACGTTTTACACTCTGTGTAAGCCCTGGTTCACACTGGTGCGATTTGAAATGCGATTTGACATGTTAAATCGCATGTCAAATCGGCGAAATTTGCCGCAAATTCCCGGCAATGGCACTGTCCTAATCGGTGCGATGCCGCATCTGCGGCGCTGCACCGATTACAAAAAGTAGTTTCTGTACTACTTTTTGCGATTTCAGCCGCGATTTACATTGACATCTGTTTCAGATGCCTTTGAAATCGCGGCTGAAATCGGGACTGCCAGCAGGAGTGAAATCGTGCGAGTTCAGCTGAACTCGCAGGCTTCACTCCCGCAGCCCCAGTGTGAACGTGGGCTTAAACTACAAATTCCATCATGCCTCTGCCTGTAGGAGTCATGCCTGCGATTGTCATGGTCTTGCAATATCTCATGGGACTTGTAGCTTCACCACAGCTGGAGGGCCGAGGTTGCCTACCCCTATGATATATATATTATATTACCAAAATATTGGGACACCTGCCTTTACACTCACATGAACAGGCATCCCAGTCTTAGTCTGTAGGGTTCAATATTTAGTTGGCCCGCCCTGTTTGACCGTTCTTCCAGAAGTGCATTTGTGAGGACCCCCCGCTTCTCAATTCGAGGCAATCCCTAGCCTCTCAACTTGCGGCACCCCCCCCCCCCGCTTTTCAACTTGCGGCACCCCCCATGGTTTTCAATTAGTGGCGGCACCCCCCCGCTTCTCAATTCGCGGCAGCCCCCCTCCCTGCTTCTCAACTCTCAGGCGTTAGGGTTTATTTTACACTGGTCGTGAAGGAGTTAATATTTGCAAAGAATAAATGGTAAGACCCGGTTGTGTTCTCGTTCTCGTCCCTATTATTATGTACGACAATTTAAACATTTGTGAGCAGAAAAGAGATGTCTCTCTGCTCTCCACCCTCCCCTCGTTGACATGCAGCATTGAAGCATATGAGAAGGAGCCTGTGCAGGGGATCTGCATATGGTGGAGGCATTTCGAGACGGGGAGCAGATGGATGCTGAGGGAGACAGAATATCCTGGCAAACGCACGCACACACACACAGTCAGACGAAAAAGCTGCTTATTCAACGGCAACACAATGCGGAGTTCAAAATGCAGATTCAGCTTGAAAAGGCAAAGAGCAAACTTGTGATCCTGATCTATAGATTTAATATCTTCTCCTCGTAATGGTGCCTCCCTCGGTCCTCTTCATTGCACATCTGTTTTTTCTGCCTCCCTTGCCAGAGACTCTTTGCGTGTTTTCTGCTTTCCATACGTTAGCATTTCCTGCTCTGCGTTCGCAACCTTCGCTGTTGGCACCGAATTATTGGCTGCTTATGATTTCTACAACCAGGCCATTGATATTGCTTATTGGAAAACAATTATATTGTTGTACTGGAGGACTGTTGTGGCAGCATGTGCTCAAAATGTTGCCGCGTTCTATTGTGATAGTCTATGCCAGGGGTCTCCAAACTTTTCAAACAAAGGGCCACTTTATTGCCCTTCAGACTTTAGGAGGGCCGGATTGGGGCCAGCAGGTGAAGAAAATGTCACAAGCCCGGCATCAGTGAGGACGAATATGGCCTCAGGGTTGGTGGTCAATAGGAGGAGGAGTATTCCCCCTATTAGTAGGAGGAATAGTATCCCATTATTGGTATCGGTGGACGATATAGTGCCCCATTGTTGGTGTCAGTGGGAGGAATAATGCCTCATATCAATGGGAGGAATAGTGTCCCAAGGGCCAGATAAAGGCTAGCAAAGGGGGAACCTTTCTACCACGGAGGAACCCTTGAAATAATATTTAGGTCTCAGGGAACCCCTGCTAAAAATGATATGCTAAACTCATGGTACATTAGTGTGATCAGTAACATGTAGATATTAGGCATGTGCATTTCGTTTCGTTCCGAATCGAAATTCGGACGAATTTTCATTATTCGGATGTTCGGATGCATCCGAACTAACAAATTACAATGCTAACGAATTCAACCGAATCCGAACGTTTCGAATCGAAAAACCACGGACGAAATTCGAATCGAATTCGAAAAGAATTCTAGTCGAATCGAATTTGAAAAACAATTAGAATAGAATAGAATAGAATCGAAAATATTGGAAATGATCAAATAGAAAAACAATAGAACAGAATAGAATAAAATACAATATATATATTATATTTTATTCTATTCTGTTCTATTTTTTTTCTAGTCTATTTTCTATTTCTATTCTAATCTTTTCTAATTGGAATTTGAAAAAAACGGTCGCATTCGAAAATATTTCAACCAAATTCGAAAATATATCTACCGAATTCGATAATATTTCATCCGCATTCGTTAATATTTCAACCAAATTCAATATTTCAACCGGATTTGAAATTATTTCAACTGAATAGAAAAGATTATAATAAAATAGAAAAACAGATAATAGACTAGAAAAACAATAGGACAGAATATATTATATTTTATTCTATTCTGTTCTATTTTTTTTCTAGTCTATTCTTTTATATTCTATTCAAATCTTTTCTATTAAAATCAAAATCATTATATACTGAATTCGAATTTCGGAAGATGGTTATATATATATATAATTTTTTTTCCGACATTCGAATTTCATATAGAATGAATTCTAATTTGAATAGAAAAGATTAGAATAGAAATAGAAAATAGACTAGAAAAACAATAGAATAGAATAGAGTATAGATACTATCTATTTAATTTTTTATTGTTTTGCAGATTACTATTTGTTTCCATAAGATATCCTGCAGACTATTAGCATCTATTTATTTTTTTATTATTTTTTTTGCAGAGTACTAATAGTCTGCAGGAGATCTGAAAAAAAATAGATGCTAATAGTCTGCAGGAGATCTTATGGAAACAAATAGTAATCTGCAAAAAAAATAAAAAATTAAATAGATAGTATCTATACTCTATTCTGTTCTATTGTTTTTCCAGTCTATTTTTTATTTCTATTCTAATCTTTTCTATTCAAATTCGAATTCATTCTATACGAAATTAAAAATGTCGGAAAAAAAATTATATATATATATAACCATCTTCCGAAATTCGAATTCAGTATATAATGATTTTGATTTTATTAGAAAAGATTTTAATAGAATATAAAAGAATAGACTAGAAAAAAAATAGAACAGAATAGAATAAAATATAATATATTCTGTCCTATTGTTTTTCTAGTCTATTATCTGTTTTTCTATTTTATTATAATCTTTTCTATTTGGTTGAAATAATTTCAAATCCGGTTAAAATATTATCGAATTTGGTTGAAATATTATCGAATCCGGTAGATATATTTTCGAATTTGGTTGAAATATTTTCGAATGCGACCGATTTTTCGAATTCCAATTAGAAAAGATTAGAATAGAAATAGAAAATAGACTAGAAAAAAAATAAAACAGAATAGAATAAAATATAATATATATATATATTGTATTTTATTCTATTCTGTTCTATTGTTTTTCTATTTGATTATTTCCAATATTTTCGATTCTATTCTAATTGTTTTCGAATGTGGTTGAAATGATTTAGAATCCGGTAGAAATATTTTCGAATCCGAGCGTTTTTACAAATTCGGTCGAAAACGGAATGAAATCCGAAAACGAATTTAACGGATTTAACGAATCTAACTAAACAAAATTAATTAATTAACAAATTAAAACGAAACAAAACGAAACAAATTGTTTCCTTTTTGCACATGTCTAGTAGATATAACAATAAAAGAATAAGAAATGTGGCGTACTTGGTGCAATGGACACCTAGAGCCAATATTTTTCTCATACGAAACATTTTTTAGCAATGAGTTAAAATAAATAAAAATTAACAGAAAAGAAACAAAGACAATGCAAAGTGTAGTGCAGTTTTAACGTTGGATCAGTGGCGGTGCGTCCATAGAGGGTGCAGGAGCGCCGCCCCCTCTCGCTCCTGCACCGCCACAGAAAAAGAATACATACATTCATGCATTTTAGGGGCAAACTGGTGGCAATTGATGGGCACAGTGGTGACAATGGCATGGCACAGTGGCTGCGTTTGGCATGGCACAGTGGCGACAATTGATGGGCACAGTGGCGACAATGGCATGGCACTGTGGCTGCGTTTGGCATGGCACAGTGGCGACAATTGATGGCACAGTGGCTGCATTTGGCATGGCACAATGGCGACAATTGATGGGCACAGTGGCGACAATTCATGGCACAGTGGCTGCGTTTCATGGCATGGCACAGTGGCGACAATTGATGGGCACAGTGGCGACAATGGCATGGCACAGTGGCGACAATTGATGGCATGGCACAGTGGCAACAATTGATGGCACAGTGGCTGCGTTTGATGGCATGGCACAGTGGTGACAATTGATGGGCACAGTGGCTGCGTTTGATGGCATGGCACAGTGGCTGCGTTTGATGGCATGGCACAGTGGCTGCGTTTGATGGCATGGCACAGTGGCGACAATTTTACTTTGGTGATCATTTGGAAAAAAGCCCCCTTACTTTGGTATTGAGAGAAGAACTCTTCTTACTGTGGTGGTCATTGGGAGAAGAAACCCTCCTTACTTTGGTGGGCATTAGGAGAATGACTCCTGCTTACTTTGGTGGTCATTGGGAGAAGAATTCTTCCTTTCTTTGGTGGTCACTGGGTGAAGAAACCATTTTTGCTTTGGTGGTCATTGGGAGAAGAACCCCTCATTGCTTTGGTGGTTACTAGGAGAAGAACCCCATCTTACTGTAGTGGTTTCTGGGAGGAAAAACCCTCTTTACTTTGGAGGTCATTTGGAGAAGAACCCCTCCATAATTTGGTGGTCATTGTCAGAAAATCCCCTCCTTACTTTGGTGGTCACTCGGTGAAGAACCCCTTCATACTTTGGTGGCCATTTGTCCATGCTGCTGGCTCCGCCAAGTAACATCGCTGCAGGAATTATGTAACAACACCACTGTTTATTGCTCAAGGAACCCCTAGCTACTTCTGGAGGAACCCTAGGAAGGGCTCCATAGATCCCCGAATGAGTACAGCTGGTCTATGCAAACCCAATCACTAAAATCGTATATAATGTTTAACATGCCATTTCAAAGGGTGTTTTCAATATTTTCGCATCTGAAACTTTCATTAAAATAATCCCTGGTGGTCCTGCCATCTTTGTTCAGGCACGTCCTGATATAGGGTAACAATGTGCTATCCCCTGCTCCAATTTGTGCTCCTGAGTTGTTACTCTGTCTTGTGGGCTTCTGATGGTGACTACAAGTGGCCACTTCAACGCACATTATCCAGGCATGGTCCACTGCTGTCACCATCAGAATATGTGCCCTGGGAAATGCCATGCAGCCACCATTGGCATGCATGCAGGCAGGAAATAGCTACAAAGAGGCTGCAGAAGGTGGAAAATTGTATTTTATTAAAAAAAAAAAATGGCAAGAGTTTTTGAAACATAGTGCAAACTACAGTAAATGTCTTTCAGTTAAGGTTTACATCTACGTGTGCACTTCTGCTAATGCACTTGGCCAAAGAATGTCCATTATCTGATGCAATATATTTGAAAAGATTCTGGTACTAGCCAGGCAGTGCGTGACAGCAGAAGACTGCAACTGCTAACCTCGGTACTGTCATTGCATGGGATGTTAAACATAGTTGAACATTTATGTTCTTCTCATCTTAATGTTAGTAGGTTCCTATTTAAATATTAAACACGTTTTTCATTTTGTTTTAAAAGGATAAGTGCAATTTCCTGTCTAGCCACTCTGATCAAATGTTTACTGACCTCCCCTGGTCTACGAACATGCCTACCTAATAATGATGTAGCGCCCCACTCCCAATGACTGGGCGCTATGTTAAATTTAGTGGGTGTCTGAGCCAATAGTTGGGCTCAGACTTAAGTGATTGTGCTAAATTGGCCTCTGTTCAGCTGTGGCTGTGCCTGACAGGATTTCCCACTGTTGCCTGTGGGTGGCGATACCACCACAGGCCGGCGTTGGAATATGGGCAGGTCATGTTGGATTGAGTGTCCTTTCCCGGGAACAGCCCAGTGGGAGTGGTGTCCCCAGTGGGCATGCTGGGAAAGGGGTACTTAAGGGGCAGACGCCATCTTTTGGGGTCCTTCTCTCCCTCGTGGCCCTCCTGGCGCGAGGAGTGAGTTGTGGGATTTTGGCCTCAGGACCATGTTAGTCCGAGGCTGCAACTCTACCAAGTAGGCTCCGCCAGGGCCGTTTGAAGGAATTTGGGGGCCCCAAGCACAATTTTTAAGTTGAGAAGCGGAGGAGGGGGGGTTCTACCGTGGGACACTGGCATTTTTTTTCAGGACACCAGGACACTAAGTTGTTCAGCGGGGGGGAGCTATCGTGGGACATTGATGCAGTTCGAGGGGGGGGCGTTCGCGGGAGGGGGGGGCCGTTCACAGGGGGGTGATCGCACGATGTTACAGTTGATATGCGGGGGTGGGAATGTCTTACCTCCTCCTCCCGTGCTGCCTCCTCAAGTTCTCTGGCTCCTCTTTCTGCTGTGCTGCCCTCTGCTGGGGCCCCAGGACAAGTCAGGGCCCCAAGCAGCTGCTTGTTTTGCCTGTCCTGTTCCGACGCTCCTGGGCCCCATTATGCTGACTGGGGCCTACACTTTGAAGGTGATCCTGGGCTGTCTGGAGGAAACCAGGGGAGGACCCGTCCTGGAGAAGACCGAGCGGAAGGCTGGTGTCTTGAGGAAGGCCTGGTGATTCTATTGGAGGATGCACCGTAGCTAAAGTTACCTTGCAGTCTGCCGGGTCGGCTTAAAGGCTCTTTGACTGCTTGGCTGGAAGTTCGGGCGTTAAGTCCTGTGGCAGAGGATCCCGGATTATCAAATTTTGTCCACAACCAGTCTGTGGCAGAGACTGGTCCTGATTATAGTTCGTGCATCATTCCAGGTGCTAGGCCAGGTGAGAGGGGCCTATCCGGGTGAGCAATACCCACTCAGGGAGGAGTGGTGAATGACTTTATAGTTGAGAAGTTTTTCCCCAGTGATCTGTACTGTGTGCCTGAACCTACCTCTTCCCTTCACCCTTCTACTATTCTTCCCAAGTTACATGCAAAATAAAATAAAACCTAACAACAGAAGGTTTTACATCTTGTGTGGACATTGGAGTACTTACAGACTTTCTTCCCCTAGACAACGAATACCGAGGTAACGTGCAAGGCCCAAATCTAAATCAGCAGCTCCAGGGGGGTGTGCTACAATGACAACTTCAGCCCGATGGAAAGTATACATCCTGTGGCTAAAATCTTTCTTTCCACTGACCGTGATGCACAATGGACCTAATAGTCCTTCAAGCGGGCCGTCTCCCAAGGCTGAAGAAAGGAAAAGAGGATTCTATGGGGACTTGCTATGGAGACTAATTCAGATTGTTATATTATTTGTTGGGTTTTTAGATTGTACAATCTGGTAATATCAGTGTCGTATTGGCAGATTCCTGTGGGATATAAACAGTGACCTACATAAACAGTGTAGGTTGCTGGATGAGCCCTTGTTCTGCTTTATACCAATGTAGCGCCAACCCCCCCCCAATATTTGGGGGCGCTATGTGAAAATGTAAGGGCGGCCTGAGCCGGTAGTTGGGCTCAGACCAATTATCATTCAATTATCATTCTGTTCTGGGTGTAATGCTATTTGGCGTGAGGGCGATTCCAGGGGAACCCCAAGGCGCAAGGGGGGACCTCTGGTCCAGTGAGTGTACCTCGTGGCCCGCATGGCACGAGGTGCGCTAGTGTGCTTAGGCCTTGGGCACCTTCAGCATGAGGAACTGTTGCTGTCTTGTAGGCGCAGCTCCGCTGACAAGGGCCTACGCCTCAGAAGGTTGCCCGTTTGAAGGGGGCCCATCTTTAGGAAAGGAGTTCCAGGGGAAGAACAGTCCCGGCGGAGACTAGTGACGGTACTGCTGTCTCGTGGAGAGGCCTGGAGACCTGTCTAGAGGGGGATCCATCATCTCTGACATCCGCGCTCCACTCCGATTGCTAAGACGGCTCTCATAGAGACTATCCGGGTGAGCAATACCCACTCAGGCTTGAGTGGCGACGATTGTAGATACTGAAGTTAAGTGTTGCGTGCCTGAACCTTCCCCTACGTCTTTCAACTTCTCTGTTCTTGCTTTCCTCAAAGTTAACTCAAGGTGGATAAGAATAAAGCCTTGCTGATTAGGTTTTACTCATGTGTGGACATTGGCCTTATTCCTGGAAGATATTGGTGTACCTAGACAACGGAGCTGAAGGATCCACTCGTGAGAGATAATTGTTGCAGACCCAAAGTAATAAATCAGTGGTTCTCATTTAAAACCTAAATGTGAATCCGGGGAGAGAAAGGAAAGCAACCCCGGAGCTACACCAAATATAAGGATTTGTTTGCCCAGCTGATCAATACTTTGAAGACTTTTGCTTAACCACCTGGCGCCCGCCGTACGAGAATATACGGCCGCAAGGTGGTTGTCAAATGCCGGGAGGCCGTTATTATACGGCCTCCGCTATTTGGCCACTGGGGGGCGCGCGAGCGCCGCCGGCGGCACGCGCGCGCCCGGCGCATCACTGAGATGCCGATGCGCGTGCCTGGCGGCCGCGATGTCCGCCAGGCACCCGCGATCGGCGGTTACAGAGACAAGGACATGGATCTGTGTGTGTAAACACAGAGATCCATGTCCTGTCAGGGAGAGGGGACCGATGCTGTGTCCCTTGTACATAGGGACACAGATCGGTCACCTCCCCCAGTCAGTCCCCTCCCCCCACAGTAACAATCACACATAGGGAACACATTTAACCCCTTCCTCGCCCCCTAGTGTTAACCCCTTCCCTGCTAGTCACATTTATACAGTAATCAGTGCATATTTATAGCACTGTTCGCTGTATAAATGTGAATGGTCCCAAATTAGTGTCAAAAGTGTCCGATGTGTCCGCCATAATGTCGCAGTCACGAAAAAAATCACTGATCGCCGCCATTACTAATAAAAAAAATATATATATAAAAATGCCATAAAACTACCCCCTATTTTGTAAACGCTATAACTTTTGCGCAAACCAATCAATAAACGCTGATTGCGATTTCTTTTTACCAAAAATATGTAGAAGAATACGTATCGGCCTAAACTGAGGAAAAAAATATATAAAAAAAAAATTGGGATATTTATTATAGCAAAAATCAAAAAATATTGCTTTTTTTTTCAAAATTGTCGCTCTATTTTTGTTTATAGCGCAAAAAATAAAACCGCCGAGGTGATCAAATACCACCAAAAGAAAGCTCTATTTGTGCGAAAAAAAGGACGTCAATTTTGTTTGGGAGCCACGTCGCACGACCGCGCAATTGTCATTCAAAGCGTGACAGTGCTGAAAGCTGAAATTTCGCCTGGGCAGGAAGGGGGTATATGTGCCCAGTAAGGAAGGGGTTAAAGAGGAGGTTCACCCAATTTTTTTTTTTTAAAGACAGCAGCTACAAATACTGCAGCTGCTGACTTTTAAAAAATGGACACTTACCTGTCCAGCGAGCCCGCGATGTCGGCAGACGAGGCTGAGCAATCGCTCGGTCTTTGGATGCTGCCGCCGCCATCCTCGGCGAGGGAATCAGGAAGTGATCCCTGCTGCCCGGTTCCCTACTGCGCATGCGCGAGTAGCGCAGCACGCCGTCACTGGTCCCCGCTCTCTCCTGGGAACAGCGTGTTTCCCAGGAGACAGCGGGAGGGGGGTACGGGAAGTGACGTAGACTCCCACGGGAGTCTATGCCCAGAAGTGGCTGCAAATACCTGTCTTAGACAGGTATCTGCACCCCCCTCCCCCTGAAAGGTGCCAAATGTGTCACCGGAGGGGGGGGGTTCCGAAAAGCGGAAGTTCCATTTTTGGGTGGAACTCCGCTTTACTTAAAACATGCAAAACATGGGAAGGCAGACAGGGCATTTACTGTATCTTGGGCACATCAGTGCTGAGTGGTGGGGCAGATGTTCTCAGGCTTTGCTGATCGGTGTCAAGAAAGGCTTGCTAGAGGAAGGAATGTTCCCCCCAGACTAACTCCTGCTCCCCGAACTTGTGTTAAAGAAGCTGCGTTGGCGCGTGCTAACGTAGGTTAGCGCATGCGCATCAGTGTGCACGGCGCATCGGCGCATCAGCGTGCACGTCGCACCTTGTGATCAATGAAGTGCCTATTTAAACCGGATCAGTGCACAGACCCGGTGCTGCCTTGTCTACAGCATTCCCGTGAGAGTCATGTTTCCTGTTAACCTACATCTGATTCCTGTTACCTACCCGGCCTGCTCTGACTACTCCTGCTTTCCGCCTGCATCGACCCCGGCCTGAACCATGACTATTCTCCAGCCTCTGAACCTGTACCTTATCTGACTGTTCTGTGCATGACCCGGCTTGCCTGACCCTGCTCCTGCCTCTGCCTTCCAGTCTGTGGAGTTCTGGCACCGCTGACCTGCATCTCCTGCATTCTGTCATCCACTGTCATCTGGCACAACATTCAACTGGAAGCCCAGCAGATAGCATGACTACCGGCGCTCGTCCGACTCTGCACTCCTGCGCCACCTTTTTGCTCTATCAGGGGCCCCGAGTCAGAGGAGTAAGAGAAGCCTCCCTCTGCTAATCAGGCTCATCCCACCAGGTACATAACAATCGGTCTTCAGCTCCCTAAATTACCACAATGTTTGCTCTCCTGCGCTGTGCGATAAGTCTCAACGTGGTGTCAAACTGCTATTTCGACAAATTAGTGTATGTAGTGTGAGGGGGTTGGCTCGGCAGCGGGTGTGTGTGACCCCCGGGATGGGCTCCCCACACAAAACAGGCCCAGCAAACGGAGGTTGTGGTTTTCAAAATCAAAAAGGTGCGGTTTATTTTCTATTTACAGTGACAAAACACAGCAAAGAAAAAGAAACATAACCAAAATAAATCCTGGTCAAGTTGACCTCTGACTAAACATACAGGTTTCCTAACTAACAACTGGGATCAGCCTAGTGCTGTCCTAGTCCCTAAGTCCCTGGTTTTAAATGTCCAAGCAAATAGCCACACAGGCTTTGTCTCACCGCACAGGGGTTCACTCTCCCTAGACAGTCCACACAGGTCTGGTTCCAGGCATGAGCTAACATCTAATGAAGCTGGGAGTTCTTATAGAGGCCTAAATGAGCTGACAAGCTTCAGCTGGTCTCATCAACTCCCTGTCTGTACGACGCCCCACACTCTCCCTAGAGGTATGAGTCATCCATGAGCCCACTAGCCTTATACAACTCTCCACCTAGTTGTATAAGTCGGCGTAAAGCCTGAATCTGGGCGAAATATATCTACCCCCCTGGATGCAACCAGGTGACTTCACCTTCCTGCTGTCACATACCCCCCCCTCTTGTTTTAACCTCGGGGTTGGAACACCAGCAATCAGGCATTCATGTACTCGAGACAAAGCATCCACATTCCCCATTTGAACGCCAGGGCGATGCTTTACTGTGAAGTTGAATTCCTGGAGGGCCAGGAACCACCTATTCACTCTTCTATTTGTTTCCTTGTTTTGAGCCATCCACTTTAACGGAGCGTGATCCGTAACCATGTCAAAGTGCCTACCTAGCAGGTAGTACCGAAGGGAATCTAGAGCCCACTTCACCGCTAAACACTCCTTTTCAACGGTGGCGTAATTTACCTCATGGGACTTCAACTTCCTGCTGAGGTAAATGACTGGGTGCTCTTCCCCGTTCCAGACCTGGGACAATACTGCTCCTAACCCCACATCTGACGCATCACTTTGTACGACAAAGTCTTTAGAGAAGTCGGGTGAGTACAACACTGGCTGGCTACATAAGGCTTGTTTCAAGAATTGGAATGCTGCCTCAGCCTCGGGGGTCCATTTAATCATGACCGACCCTTTCCCCTTCGTCAGGTTGGTTAGGGGCACAGCCTTAGAAGCAAAGTGGGGAATGAATCGCCGATAATACCCAGCGATTCCCAGAAAGGCTCGTACCTGCTTCTTGCTGTTGGGACGTGGCCAACTCTGGATGGCCTCGACTTTGTTGAGTTGGGGTTTTATTACTCCCCTCCCAATGGTGTACCCAAGATATTTGGCCTCCTCCTGCCCAATGGTACACTTCTTGGGGTTAGCCGTAAACCCCGCTTCCCGAACAGAGTCCAGGACTGCTTGCACTTTTGGCAGATGTGAGGCCCAATCTGTGCTATGGACAATTACGTCATCCAGGTAAGCCGCAGCATACTTCCGATGGGGCCTCAGCATCTGGTCCATTTTCCGCTGGAATGTGGCCGGCGCATTCTGTAACCCGAACGGCATTCTTTTATATTGGAACGCCCCGTCTGGGGTTACAAATGCGGTTTTCTCTTTGGCCGACTTGGCCAGGGGGATTTGCCAATACCCTTTTGTGAGGTCAAGAGTCGTCATGTATCGGGCTGTTCCCAGCCGGTCGATCAACTCATCTATACGTGGCATGGGGTAGGTGTCAAATTTTGTAACTTTGTTCAACTGACGAAAATCGTTACAAAATCGCCAGCTCCCATCCGGTTTAGGCACCAACACGATGGGACTAGACCAATCACTTTGGGACTCCTCTATCACCCCTAAGTTCAGCATTTTCTGTACTTCCTCCCGTATTGCCTCCCGTCGAGCCTCTGGGATCCGATAGGGTTTTAACTTCACCCTTTCACCGGGCGGGGTAATGATGTCATGCTCTACCCCAGATGTTTGTCCCGGCAGCTCAGAGAATACCTCCTTGTTGCGAAGCACAAACTCCTTAACCTCCTGTTGTTGGGGTTGTGACAAGGTGGCTGCTATTCCAACCTCAGGAATCACGCAACCAGTTTGAGCTGGTGACCAAGTGTCTGCGACTAGGGACTCTCTATCCCTCCAGGCTTTCAACAGATTAACGTGATAGATCTGTTCGGGCTTTCGCCTTCCTGGTTGTCTGACCTTGTAATTCACTTCGCTCACTTTTTCCATTATCTCGTAGGGGCCTTGCCATTTGGCAAGGAATTTACTTTCAACCGTAGGGACAAGTACCAATATCCTATCCCCCGGGGAAAAGGTACGGGTCTTGGCTCCACGGTTGTACACTCTCTGCTGTGCCAACTGCGCTTGGGCCAAATGTTCCTTCACGATGGGCATTACCTGTGCAATTCGATCTTGCATCAGGGCGACATGCTCAATCACACTCCTGTGGGGAGAACTCTCACTTTCCCAAGTTTCCTTGGCAATATCCAACAGCCCTCTTGGGTGTCTCCCATACAGTAACTCAAAGGGGGAGAATCCCGTAGAGGATTGGGGCACCTCCCTAATAGCAAACATCAAATAAGGAAGTAAACAGTCCCAATCCTTTCCATCTCTATCCACCACTTTCTTCAACATTTGTTTTAGGGTTTTGTTGAATCTTTCAACCAGCCCATCGGTTTGGGGGTGATACACAGACGTACGCAATTGCGTCACTTTGAACAATTTACACAGCTCTTTCATAACCCGGGACATAAAGGGTGTACCTTGGTCCGTAAGCAGTTCTTTACAAATACCCACCCGGCTAAAAACAAGAGATAGCTCTTTGGCTATGGTTTTGGCCGAGGTATTTCGGAGAGGGATCGCTTCTGGATAACGGGTGGCATAGTCCATTATAACTAATATGTACTGGTGCCCCCTAGCGGACTTGATTATAGGACCTACCAAATCCATGGCGATCCTCTCAAACGGGACCTCAATGATGGGTAGAGGGACCAGCGGGCTACGGAAATGTGGCATCGGGGCCAACCTCTGACACACAGGGCAGGAGGAACAATAATTTTCTACGTCCTTCATCACCCCCGGCCAATAGAATCTCTGTAATACCCTCTCTCGGGTTTTCTCTGTCCCCAGATGACCTCCAAGAATGTGCCCATGGGCCAACTCCAACACCAACTTCCTGTAAGGTTTGGGCACCACAAGCTGCTCAACGGTTTCTTCTGCCCTTTTTGCCACCCGATACAGTAGGTCCTTCTCTACGCTGAAGTATGGGTAAGTGCAGGTATTATCTGGGTTCACTAACTCGCCATCTATTTTCACTACGTTTTCCCGTGCCTTTATTAGGGCGGGGTCTTTCAACTGTTCTGTGGCAAAGTTTTCCCTGTGAACCTCAAGATCAGAAAACTCCACAGACGGTAGGTTTTCGTCTGAGGAGGTGGGCTCCTCTCCAGTTTCTTGAGTCTCCCCTGCCAATACTGATAAGGGAAATTCCGGAGAGTCCTCACCACTCTCAGGGGAGTTCTGGCTATCACATTCCTGGTACATAGGGGCACCAGTGAGGGGCTCAGGATCATCCCACAGTTCCCAGAACTTCGGAAAATCCCTTCCCACAATGGCGTCATACGGTAACTGAGATACTAAGCCCACTGGATGAGAGAGGGTACCTTTGGGGGTCTCGAAACACACTGTAGTCACTGGATACTCTCGGGTGTCCCCATGCACACAAATAACAGCTACCTTGCTATTCCCAGAGACCTCTGTTTTAACTAACTCAGCCTTTATCAGGGTCACAAGGCTACCTGAATCCAGCAATACCACAACATTTCTACCATTAACACACATTTTGCATAAATGTTTCTCAGTTCCTCGAATGGCAGTGCATGCGACTGTCGCACACAGCGACTGACGTCTGCCCGTCAGAAAGTCACACTGCATGGGTTCCTCCACAACCGGGCAATTGGCTGCAATATGTCCCGCTTGCCGGCAGCGGTAGCAAACGATCCTTCTTGCCGCCTCTTGAGCCGCTGATTTCCCAGGCTGTTCTCGCCAAACTTGGGGTAGAGCTCCCACCCTCTCACTCTCTCCACCCTTACCCCTTGGAATCCTCTTATCCGCCCCTGGGGATGGTCTGGTCTTAGGGTGGAAAGTCCGAGTGTCTCTGGAAGAGGCCGTCAGGTTCTCTGTAGCCAAGTATTTCTCCACACGATCCACAAGACCATCGGCCGTCTCTGGGTCTCCATGGCTTACCCACTTTTGGATGGCAGTAGGAAGAGCTCTCAAAAACCGATCCATTACAACACGTTCCACAATCTTTGGTGCGGACAAAGTCTCTGGCTGTAGCCACTTTCTGCTCAGGTGAATGAGATCATACATTTGGGACCTGGGGGGTTTTCCAAGCTGGAAAGTCCAGTTATGCACACGCTGAGCCCGGACAGCCTGGGTGACACCCAGCCTTGCCAATATTTCAGCTTTTAGCATCACATAGTCTTTTGCTTGGTCAGGCTCTAGGTCATAGTAAGCTTTCTGCGATTCACCAGTTAACAGAGGAGCCACCAGTCCAGCCCACTGCTCCTCAGGCCACTTTTCTCTTTCAGCGGTCCTTTCAAATGTGGTCAAAAATACCTCTGGATCATCCTCTCCAGTCATTTTTGTCAATAAACGACTCACCCCAAAGGACGCGGTATTAGTGGGACGGCTTTCCTCACTGGTCTGCGGACGTTGCTGCATTACTGCTTCCATTTGTTGTAGTCTCTGCTCTTGCTTCTGTAACAGGTCTATGAGGCGGGCCTCAGATTGCTGCTGGGCTTGTTGATGAGCTTGCTGCTGGGCTGCAAGGCTCCTTTGCAAACCTGCATTTGTCTGCTGTTGATTGGCATTTGCTAGAGCCAGCTGTTTCAGTATCTCCTCCATGCTGGCTTAAAAAAAACTGCCACTGGTTCTCCACCAACTGTGAGGGGGTTGGCTCGGCAGCGGGTGTGTGTGACCCCCGGGATGGGCTCCCCACACAAAACAGGCCCAGCAAACGGAGGTTGTGGTTTTCAAAATCAAAAAGGTGCGGTTTATTTTCTATTTACAGTGACAAAACACAGCAAAGAAAAAGAAACATAACCAAAATAAATCCTGGTCAAGTTGACCTCTGACTAAACATACAGGTTTCCTAACTAACAACTGGGATCAGCCTAGTGCTGTCCTAGTCCCTAAGTCCCTGGTTTTAAATGTCCAAGCAAATAGCCACACAGGCTTTGTCTCACCGCACAGGGGTTCACTCTCCCTAGACAGTCCACACAGGTCTGGTTCCAGGCATGAGCTAACATCTAATGAAGCTGGGAGTTCTTATAGAGGCCTAAATGAGCTGACAAGTTTCAGCTGGTCTCATCAACTCCCTGTCTGTACGACGCCCCACACTCTCCCTAGAGGTATGAGTCATCCATGAGCCCACTAGCCTTATACAACTCTCCACCTAGTTGTATAAGTCGGCGTAAAGCCTGAATCTGGGCGAAATATATCTACCCCCCTGGATGCAACCAGGTGACTTCACCTTCCTGCTGTCACAGTAGGAAATGCTCTCCTCGCTGCCTTCCAAAGGCTGGGTATGTCCAAGTTAACTGTAAGCATAAGAAAACACAAAAGGCGTATAGGCCCAGCGCATTATCTTCAATACATGTTTTTATTAGTTAATGTAAAACGGAGGCGAATATACTCACAAAACCAATGCTTGCCTCATGGCTTTCAAATAATATCATCTACTTAGGTCCATATGCGAAAATCCACAATGCTTATAGGCACATCAGCTTCTAGAAGATAATGCGCTAGGTCTACGCGCCTTTTGTGTTTTCCTATGCTTTCAGCTCCCTGATACCTGTGTTCCTGTGTGCTTGTTACTTAGGGGTTTCCTGTTACTGACCGGGCTTGCTTCTGGACTTACCCTTTGCTTTTTTCCTGGCTCTGACCTCAGCTTGCTCCACGGACCTGCTCTTGTCTGCTTCCTGTGAGCTTGGCCTGCCCCTGACTACGTTCCTGTTCATTCATCTGCTTGACTACTTGTAGTCTTACTGACTACTAAGTCCTGCCTGCTGTGATCTGCCAACACGTTCCAGTGTGCCTCCCTGGACCAGCAACCTTCCCCTCCCTGGTGCCCACCTGAGGAGGTCTCGTCACTGCAGATCCAATTCTCCATAGTACAGCTGGCAACCCGTGCTTCCTTGGGCTCAGCATCCCCTGCCACCGTACTCAGGGGTGTTGTGCACTCAGCTGCAACGGAGAGCCCTCTCATCACTTTGGCTTCAAGACCAGGTACGTGACGCTGGCACAGAGCCCTGACCTCAACTCAATTGCCCCCATTGAGATGAATTGGAAATTCTTGTGGAATGCCTTCTCAGAAGAGTGGAGGCCACGAAGGGGGGGGGGGGGGGATGCCATATTTTTGAAATGGGATGCCTAACAAGCTTAAATATGTGTGATGGGTGAAGGAACTCGAGCTTCCTGCACAGAGCCCTGACCTCAACCCTACTGAATACTATTGGGATAAAATGGAATGCCGATTGCGAGCCAAGTCTTTGCATCTATCTCATCCAACATCAGTACCTGACCTCACAAACAGACAAAAATTCCCAGAGACACCCTCCAAAAGCTTGTGAGAAGTCTGACCAGAAGAGCGGAGGATGTTATAGCCACAAAAACTTTATATTAACGGCCATGGTTTTGGAATGGGATGCCCACCAAGCTCATATAGGTGTGCTGTGTGGAAGAACTCGGGTGTCCTGCACAGAGCCCTGACCTCAACCCTACTTATGAATGCGCTTTGGAGATTGGTCTTTTCATCTAACATCAGTACCTGCCCGCAACCTTACTGTACCCTTTTGGAATCAGATCTTCTTATCCTAAAGGTGTTCAGTAGGTTTGAATTCATGGGGGAACTCAAGCATCCTGCACAGAGCCCTGACCACAACCCTACTGAACACCTTTGGGATGAGTTGGAACATTGATTGTGAGCCAGGTCTTCTCATCCAACATCAGTACCCGACCTCACAAATGGGCAAAAATTCTCATAGACACCCTCCAAAATCTTGTGGAAAGACTTCCCAGGAAAGTAGAGGATGTTATAGCCACAAAGGGAGCAACTCCATATTATTGGCCAATGGGGGAAGGCGGGAAACTTCACTTTTGGAATAGGATGTCCAACAAGCTAATATAGGTGTGATGGTCAGATGTTCATAATTAGGGTTGAGCGAACCCGAACTGTAAAATTTACTGTATGTTCGGGTTTCGAGTCCGGTGTTCAGCGCATTTTAAAAAGCTGCAGGGCAGCCAATCAACATTTGTTTAACTTGTGTGCCCTTAGAAGCCATCACAGCCATGCCTACTAATGGCATGGCTGTGATTGGCCAGTGCAGCATGTGACCCAGCCTCTATATAAGCTAGAGGCACATAGCACAGCACGTCACTCTGCTTTAGATAGTGTAGGGAAAGGTTGCTGCTGCTGCTTTGAGGTAGAGAATTAGATAGGAGTCCTGATTCAGAAATCAAATTACTCAGCGATCTACCTTGATTTTGTTGTGTGGGTGCAGTGCACAATCTTTTTATCCTGCCCTGAGCCCAGTGCTAGAGAAAAGATAACTTTTATCCATCTGTTAGTTAGTTTGGCTTTGGCGGGCATTTTATGCAAGCTCAGTGCGCCAGCACTGCATATGTTACTGTGAGATACACACTTTAGATACTGTTCTCCTATTCTGCTATTCAAAAAAAGTAATAATTTAGGGCAAAAAAATTTTTTTGGTGCGTTTTCTGCATACACCTACACCGCCACATCCACCGCCACCTGAACCTCCTACTCCATATGGACCTCGTCCTCCTAGGTCAAGATTATTATTTTATTTTTTTATGTATTTTATGTTATTTTAAGTTATTATTTCCCTATTCACATTTGTTTGCAGAGCACTTGCCATGCTCTTAACAACATTTTGCTGTCATTTGCAGCCCCCTTTCCATTAGTTTTTTAGAGCCATTTTAGTCCTCAAAAGTTCGGGTCCCCATTGACTTCAAGTTCGGGTCAAGTTCGGGTCCCGAACTCTAACTTTTTTCTGAAGTTCGGCCGAACCCATCGAACTCGAACATCCAGGTGTCTGCTCAACCCTATTCATAATCATTTGACCATGTAGTGTAACATATTATTACCGTATATACTCAAGTATAAGCCGACCCCAATATAAGCCGAGGCACCTAATTTTACCACAAAAAACTGGGAAAACGTATTGACTCGAGTATAAGCCTAGGGTGAGAATGCAGCAGCTACTGTAAGTGGAAAAGAGGGTCAACAATGCCCATTTGCATGCCTCACTGTGCCCATCCTAACTGTGCCCATTACAACCTCACTGTGCCCATTGCAACCTCACTGTGCCCATTACAACCTCACTGTGCCCATTACCTCGCTGTGCCCATTACAACCTCACTGTGCCCATTTCCTCACTGTGCCCATTACAACCTCACTGTGCCCATTACAACCTCACTGTGCCCATTACAACCTCACTGTGCCCATTACCTCACTGTACCCATTACCTCACTGTGCCCATTGCAACCTCACTGTGCCCATTACAACCTCACTGTGCCCAGCCTCACTGTGCCCATTACAACCTCACTGTGCCCATTACATCCTCACTGTGCCCATTACAACCTCACTGTGCCCATTACCTCACTGTACCCATTACCTCACTGTGCCCATTGCAGCCTCACTGTGCCCATTACAACCTCACTGTGCCCATTATCTCACTGTGCCCATTACCTCACTGTGCCCATTACAACCTCACTGTGCCCATTACCTCACTATGCCCACTACCTCACTGTGCCCATTGCAACCTCACTGTGCCCATTACAACCTCACTGTGCCCATTACCTCACTGTGCCCATTACAACCTCACTGTGCCCATTACCTCACTGTGCCCATTGCAACCTCACTGTGCCCATTACAACCTCACTGTGCCCATTACCTCACTGTGCCCATTACAACCTCACTGTGCCCATTACCTCACTGTGCCCATTACCTCACTGTGCCCATTACAACCTCACTGTGCCCAATACCTCACTGTACCCATTACAACCTCACTGTGCCCATTACAACCTCACTGTGCCCATTGCAGCATACCTGAAATTCTTGACAGGCTGCGCTGCGGGCGTCCATTTTTTAAAACTCGCGGCTTCCTCCTGGTCCTGTCCCGTTCTGTGATAGGCGTTTGACACTGTGTTCCACTACCGCCTATCACGGAGGTCCTCTCATCATCAGACTCAGTTTCCCAGCAGACACTGTGTTCAGTGTTCCCCCAATCACGGGCGTTCTTTCCTCCTCGGACAAGAGAAGGTCCGTGATAGGCGGAACACTGAACACAGTGTCTGCTGGGAAACTGAGTCCGAGGATGAGAGGACCTTCGTGATAGGCGGTAGCAGAACCCAGTGTCAAACGCCTATCATGGAGCAGGACGGGGTCAGGAAGAAGTTTTAAAAAATGGACGCCCAAGGTACACTGACTCGATTACATAGGCGTGCGCAAGGGGTGTGCCAGGTGTGCCTGGGCACACCCTAATCCTGGAGTTGGCAACCCATCAATTGTGGGCAGGTGACAGGTAAGGATAGGCGGCTGGAGTGGAAATTAATGGACCGATCTGTATTTTCTTCTGCAGCAGCAGAAAGTAGGCTTCTCCTCCTCTTCCTCTCGCCAATATTCAGCTGCCACAGGAGGAAAATACAGGAGATTGGTACCAATGTATGCCACCCCTCTTGTCCCAGTTCCTTTTCTTTCTGCTGCCCAGGTCCCCCTGTGTGCTCACCTTCTCCCCCCCCCCCCATTGTTTTAGGTTGATGAATGGGGAAGAGGCCGGTTAATATGTCACAAAGGCATATGTGTTGAAGCTTTGAGGTGCTCACCCTAATACAATAGGCTGCGCACACCTATGATAGAGTATAAGCCGAAGGGAGTATTTTCAGCCCTAAAAAAGGGCTGAAAAACGTGGCTTATACTCGAGTATATACGGCACTTAACCACTTCCCGCCCGGCCTATAGCAAAATGACGGCCGGGCGGTGGTTGTGTTATCCTGACTGGGAGTCATATGACGTCTTGCAGGATAACAGCCACCGCGCGCCCGCCGTGGGGGCGTGCATCGTGGCGATCGGTGGTGCGGTGTGTCAGTCTGACACACCGCTACACCGATCTCGGTAAAGAGCCTCCGACGGAGGCTCTTTACCACGTGATCAGCCATGTCCAATCACGGCTGATCACGATGTAAACAGGAAGAGCCGTTGATCGGCTTTTCCTCACTCGCGTCTGACAGGCGCGAGTAGAGAAGTGCCGATCGGCGGCTCTCCTGACAGGGGGGGTTCGCGCTGATTGTTCACCAGCGCAGCCTCCCCTCGGATGCCCACACTGGACCACCAGGGAAGCCGCCAGGACCACCAGGGAAGCCTTCAACATGTGGATGGCCAGGTACATCCCCCATGGCCATCCACATGTTCAAAAACATGCCAAATATGTGCCAATCAGTGCCCCATCATTGAAGATGATAACGTATTTATTTACAAAAAAATTTAACAGAAACAAATAAAAACTTTTTTTTTTTTCAAAATTTTCGGTCTTTTTTTATTCGTTGCGTAAAAAATAAAAATCGCAGAGGTGATCAAATAAAACCAAAAGAAAGCTCTATTTGTGGGAACAAAATTATAAAAAAAACTGTTTGGGTACAGCGTAGTATGGCCGCGCAATTGTCATTCAAATTGCGACAGCGCTGAAAGCTGAAAATTGGCTTGGGCAGGAAGGTGCGTAAGTGCCCCCCGGTATGGAAGTGGTTAATTAAATAAAACAAAGAGGGAAGGAAATGATACAATATCTGTGCCGTGAACTGAATTGTGTGTGGTGGGTGTTGAGGACGCGTTTTGCCGTCTTTGCCTTGGGTGCTACAGGACCTTGTCTTGGCACCGAAAATACGGCAATGTGAAATGTTGTGTGTTTGTTTGTCCTGATTTACAGCAGACGAAGATCAGATGACATTTTAGGAGCCATTCAGGCAGAAGCCCAGAAAACTCCTTAAGGGCTCACAAACTTTTTTTTTTTTTTTTTTACACTGTATAATTATGGGAATTTCTTTAGTCTCTAATTTTCTCTTCCTTTTCCTTCCATCTTCATGGGAAAGTGAAATCTCCAATCCTCTTCAATTCTAGCATTCTGTAGGCTTGCAGATCCTAAATTATTATTTTTCTTCCCCTCAAATGTCTACATATCCGTTTTTGTTTTTTTTTTCAGTATGGGAAGCACCGTGTATCATAAACAACTCCATAAAAAAGACAAGGGTAGTATTGGGTAGGCTTGTGCAATTCGTTTCGTAACGAATTGAAATTCGTCCGAATTTAGCAACTTTCGGACATTCGGAAGCATTCGAATTTCCGAACAAAGCAATTACGAATAAGACCGAATCCGAAATAAATTATACCGCAAATAGCGAATGCCCGAATGTCTTCGGCATAATTCGTTATGAAAAAGTTACGAATGTACGAATCCATACGAAGCACAATAACACTCACTCTGCTCTGCTCTCTGCTTCTCCCACACCGTGCTGAACTCCCTCTCAAAATGGTGTACAGGGGCGGAGGCTATAGCCGCATGTAAAAAACGAAAGTAAAATACGAGATTTCGAATCCATTCGAAGCACAATAACACTGCTCTGCTCTCTGCTTCTCCCTCACCGTGCTGAACCCTCTCAAAATGGTGTACAGGGCGGAGGCTATAGCCGCATGTAAAAAACGAAAGTAAAATACGAGATTTCGAATCCATTCGAAGCACAATAACACTCACTCTGCTCTGCTCTCTGCTTCTCCCTCACCGTGCTGAACCCTCTCAAAATGGTGTACAGGGGCGGAGCCTATAGCCGCATGTTAAAAACGAAAGTAAAATACGAGATTTCGAATCGTTACAAATAACCGCAATGTATTTAGAAAAGTACAAATCCATTCGAAGCACATTAGGCATAATAGGCAGCGTCGTTGTGAGAGAGACACGGAAAATTACGAATCAACGAACCCAAAAAAAGTTACGAAAGTAGGAGTTGTGTCCAGAATCAACGAAAAACAACGTACTCTACCGAAAGTACGAACCCAAAAAAAGTTACGAAAGTAGGAGTTGTGTCCAGAATCAACGAAAAACAACGTACTCTACCGAAAGTACGAATTATAAAGCAACAAAAAATTCAACGAAAAATGTCGCTTGCAAAAATACGAATGAGTCCGAACACGAAAAATCCCGTCTAGCAAAATTACGAATGATTACGAATCAACAGGACCGGAAAGAAACGAACCGAAACGGAACGAATTTTTCCGTTGTGCACAAGTCTAGTATTGGGATTTTTGGGGGTGCAAAAAATGATATCAAATATATTATTTAAAAATAATTTACTTTTTATTTTGAAGAGCAAAATAAAAAAATATGTTAAAAATATAACATATGGCAAGTACAAATATCACAGATTTGTACAGGACAGCATTGTGTGATGGATTTCCCGACATGTTTCGCCCATGGGTCGGGCTTCTTCAGGGGAAAACTGATTTGAGAGTACAAGCCTTCTAGTAAGACAAAAAGGAATAAAGAGACAAAGCAAAAAGACATGTGTGTGTCAAAATCAATAAATCACACATCATCTATCACATTACATTACATTTAATTACTGTATATACTCGAGTATAAGCCGAGTTTTTCAGCACATTTTTTTTGTGCTGAAAATGCCCCCCTCGGCTTATACTCGAGTCCCCTTTTTGAGCCTGATCTCCCGGACTTTGAGGACCCAGTACCGGCTGGCCGTAGGTCCCCTGGACCCCAAACTTGGCACACATGTAGCACCACTCGGTCTCTACAAGTGTGCAAAGTTTGTTATCCGGGGGACCTACGACCGGGGAGCACCGATTTTTCAAAGCCGGGCACCCCTTCCATAGACTCCCATGTCTGTCTAGTCATGGACAAAGTGAGGCATGGGCACAGTGAGGCATGGGCACAGTGAGCCATGGGCACAGTGAGGCCTGGGCACAGTGAGGCCTGGGCACAGTGAGGCATGGACACAGTGAGGCATGGACACAGTGAGGCATGCATATGGACACAGTGAGGCAAAGTGAGGCATGCAGATGGAAACCCTAGGCTTATGCCGCGTACACACGACCGCTTTTCTCGACGAGAAAAACTGCATTTTTTTTTTCGCCGAGAAAAACGATCGTCTGTGGGCTTTATTTCGTTTTTCTCGTCTAGAAAAACGGCATAAAAAACGACGAGAAAATTTAGAAAAAATGACGGGAAAAACGACCGTGTGTAGGGAACCAAGCGGTTCCCTCGTTTTTCCTGTCATTATTCACGGCGGTTTTTTAACCGCCGTGAATAATGATCGTGTGTACGCGGCATAATACTCGAGTCAATACGTTTCCCCAGTTTTTTGTTGTAAAATTAGGTGCCTCGGCTTATACTCGAGTATCTTTTTGTGCCTGATCTCCCGGACTTTGGGACCCGGTACCGGACAAACTTGGCACACATGTAGCACCACTCTTCCTCTACAAGTGTGCAAAGATTGTGGTCCGGAGGACTTACGGCCAGGGAGCACCGATTTTTCAAAGCCGGGCACCCCTTCCATAGACTCCCATGTTCAACTGTCATTTTTCCGGTGGCTTTGGGGACCCGGTACCGGCCGTTCGTAGGTCCCCTGGACCCACAACTTGGCACACATATAGCCCTATTTCTCTTCTACAAGTTTGCAAAGTTTGTTGTCTGGAGGCCTTATGGCCGGGGAGCACCGATTTTTCAAAGCCGGGCACCCCTTCCATAGACTCCCATGTTAAACGTCAGTCTAGTCATGGACACAGTGAGGCATGGGCACAGTGAGGCATGGGCACAGTGAGGCATGGGCACAGTGAGGCATGGGCACAGTGAGGCATGGGCACAGTGAGGCATGGGCACAGTGAGGCATGGTATCAGGGAATTAATTGATCAGACTGTGTGGACTGCACAGAGATAACCAAAACGCATGTAGAGTGCAATATAATGGGGTTTATTGAGAAGGTGATATGGATAAATACAAACAGTGCAAACTAACAAAACAACCCACAAACAACAAATCACATATACAGCAAAGGGCAGTATCAGAATCTTGAACGTAAGCCAGGCCGGGGTCATACACAGCAGATCAGGAGATTGACAGAGGAGTGTTCCAGGGGCATAAACGTAGCCAGGCCAAGGTCATACACGGGGAGTCAGCAGATGGGAATAGGGAACAAAACCAGGCAGGGAGAAGACGGATGGATAGGCTCAGGACGGGGATCAGGTCGGGACGGGACGGGACTGGACAGGACAGGCACAGGCTCAAGGACAGGTACAGGCTCAAGGTCCGGATACAGGCTACAAGGTCAGGGCTCCAGGAGAAAGATACCAAGGTGAGCATGTAAGGGCTCGCCGGGTATTTATAGGACTGCTATAATTGCCCTCATGTCACAGCTGATCGAAGGAAGTACTGCCTGCCCCACACTGCCGGAATACCCCCGCTGGTGGACGCTGGTACTATGACCCATGGATCAGGCATTACCACCAGCTGGTGGACACTAGTACTGCGATCCATAGGACCGACAGCGCCACCAGTGGGTGAAGCTTTCCCTGACACATGGACACAGTGAGGCATGGGCACAGTGAGGCCTGGGCACAATGAGGTATGGACACAGTGAGGCATGGACACAGTGAGGCATGCACATGGACACAGTGAGGCAAAGTGGGGCATGCAGATGGACACCCTAAGCTTATACTCGAGTCAATAAGTTTCCCCAGTTTTTTGTGGTAAAATTAGGTGCCTCGGCTTATACTCAAGTCACTTTTGTGCCTGATCTCCCAGACTTTGGGGACCCGGTACCGGCCAAACGTGGCACACATGTACACACTTACGGCCGGGGAGCACCGATTTTTCAAAGCCGGGCACCCCTTCCATAGACTCCCATGTTAAACGTCAGTCTAGTCATGGACACAGTGAGGCATGGGCACAGTGAGGCATGGGCACAGTGAGGCACGGTGAGGCATGGGCACAGTGAGGCCTGGGCACAGTGAGGCATGGGCACAGGGAGGCATGGGCACAGTGAGTCATGGACACAGTGAGGCATGGGCACAGTGAGGCATGGGCACAGTGAGGCATGCACATGGACACAGTGAGGCACAGTGAGGCACGCAGATGGACACCCTAGGCTTATACTCAAGTCAATAAGTTTTCCCAGTTTTTGTGGTAAAATTAGGTGCCTCGGCTTATATTCGGGTCGGCTTATACTCGAGTATATACGGTACATAAATTATTATAATTTATGTAATTAAATGTAATAGATGACGTGTGATTTGTTGATTTTGACACACACATGTCTTTTTGCTTTGTCTCTTTTTTCCTTTTTGTCTTTCTAGAAGGCTTGTACTCTCAAATCGGACAGTTTTACCCTGAAGAAGCCCGACCTATGGGGCGAAACATGTTGGGAAATCCATCCTACAATGCTGTCCTGTACAAATCTGTGATATTTGTACTTGCCATATGTTATATTTTTAACATATTTTTTTTTATTTTGTTCTTCAAAATAAAAAGTACATTATTTTTAAATAATATATTTGATATCATTTTTTGCAGCCCCAAAAAATCCCAATACTACCCTTGTCTATTTAACTTAATTTGGGGATTTGGTGCTATAAATCATAGTTGGGGCGCCCGCAATCAGAAAACTTTTTCAACTCCATAAAATGCCTTTTTTTTTCCATCTTTTATTTAATCTTTCAGTGCTGTTGATCTCCAGCAGCCTCTTTGCCGATATGTCCTGTCTTCATGCACTCCAGCAATGGCTGCATGGAATTTCTCAGAGCTGGTTTCCTGATGGTGACAACAACAGTGGACCATGCCTGGGCTGTGCCATGTGGGTTGGCTCCATTGGAAGCCCATGTGACAAGTTGACAACACAGGAACAAAATTAAGAGGCTGGAAAAGAACGTTGTCACCCTATAGCTGTAAGTGCCGGAACATTGAACAAGGACCATAAGTTTTAAAACAATTGTTGGATCCAAACATAGAGGCAGCTGAATATACACTGACCGGCCACTTTATTAGGTACACCTGTTCAATGGCTCAGTAACACAATTTGCTAATCAGCCAATCACATTGGCAGCAACTCAATGCATTTAGGCCTCTAGACGTGGTGAAGACAACTTGCTGAAGTTCAAACCAAACATCAGAATGGGGAAGAAAGGGGATTGAAGTGACTTTGAACGTGGCGTGGTTGTTGGTGGCAGACGGGCTGGTCTGAGTATTTCTGGGATTTTCACACACAACCATCTCTCTGGATTACAGAGAATGGTGGGAAAAAAAGAGAAAATATCCAATGAGCGGCAGTTGTGTGGAGGAAAATGCCTTGTTGAGGTCAGAGGGGAATGGGCAGACTGGTTCCAGGTGATAGAAAGACAACAGTGTAACGAGCCCCTTAGGCTCGCATTCAGTCCTCTCCAAAAGCCTCTGTCCCGGCTAGATCTTTCACAAACAGTAACTCAAATCACCACTCGTTACACCCAAGGTATGCAGAATACCATCTCTGAACACACAACACATCCATCCATGAAGCAGATGGGCTACAGCAGCAGAAGACCCCACTGGGTGCCACTCCTGTCAGATAAGAACAAGAAACTGAGGCTACAATTGGCACAGGATCACCAAAATTGGACAGTAGAAGATTGAAAAAACGTTGCCCGGTCTGATGAGTCTGGATTTCAGCTCCGACATTCAGATGGTCGGGGTCATAATTTGGCGCATGGATCCATCCTGCCTTGTATCACCGGTTCAGGGTGGTGGTGGGGGTGTAATGGTGTGGGGGATGGGGTATCACCAGTTCAGGCTGGTGGTGGGGGTGTAATGGTGTGGGGGATGGGGTATCACCGGTTCAGGCTGGTGGTGGGGGTGTAATGGTGTGGGGGATGGGGTATCACCGGTTCAGGCTGGTGGTGGGGGTGTAATGGTGTGGGGGATGGGGTATCACCGGCTCAGGCTGGTGGTGGGGGTGTAATGGTGTGGGGGATGGGGTATCACCGGTTCAGGCTGGTGGTGGGGGTGTAATGGTGTGGGGGATGGGGTATCACCGGTTCAGGCTGGTGGTGGGGGTGTAATGGTGTGGGGGATGGGGTATCACCGGGTCAGGGTGGTGGTGGGGGTGTAATGGTGTGGGGGATGGGGTATCACCGGGTCAGGCTGGTGGTGGGGGTGTAATGGTGTGGGGGATGGGGTATCACCGGGTCAGGCTGGTGGTGGGGGGTGTAATGGTGTGGGGGATGGGGTATCACCGGGTCAGGCTGGTGGTGGGGGTGTAATGATGTGGGGGGTGGGGTATCACCGGTTCAGGCTGGTGGTGGGGGTGTAATGGTGTGGGGGATGGGGTATCACTGGTTCAGGCTGGTGGTGGTGGTGTAATGGTGTGGGGGATGGGGTATCACTGGTTCAGGCTGGTGGTGGGGGTGTAATGGTGTGGGGGTGGGGTATCACCGGTTCAGGCTGGTGGTGGTGGTGTAATGGTGTGGGGGATGGGGTATCACTGGTTCAGGCTGGTGGTGGGGGTGTAATGGAGTGGGGGGATGGGGTATCACTGGTTCAGGCTGGTGGTGGTGGTGTAATGGTGGGGGGGGTGGGGTATCACCGGTTCAGGCTGGTGGTGGGGGTGTAATGGTGTGGGGGAGGGGATATCACCGGTTCAGGCTGGTGGTGGGGGTGTAATGGAGTGGGGGGATGGGGTATCACTGGTTCAGGCTGGTGGTGGTGGTGTAATGGTGTGGAGGATGGGGTATCACTGGTTCAGGCTGGTGGTGGGGGTGTAATGGTGTGGGGGATGGGGTATCACCGGTTCAGGCTGGTGGTGGGGGTGTAATGGTGTGGGGGATGGGGTATCACCGGTTCAGGCTGGTGGTGGGGGTGTAATGGTGTGGGGGATGGGGTATCACCGGTTCAGGCTGGTGGTGGAGGTGTAATGGTGTGGGGGATGGGGTATCACCGGGTCAGGCTGGTGGTAGGGGTGTAATGGTGTGGGGGATGGGGTATCACCGGTTCAGGCTGGTGGTGGGGGTGTAATGATGTGGGGGGTGGGGTATCACCGGTTCAGGCTGGTGGTGGGGGTGTAATGGTGTGGGGGATGGGGTATCACTGGTTCAGGCTGGTGGTGGTGGTGTAATGGTGTGGGGGATGGGGTATCACTGGTTCAGGCTGGTGGTGGGGGTGTAATGGTGTGGGGGTGGGGTATCACCGGTTCAGGCTGGTGGTGGTGGTGTAATGGTGTGGGGGATGGGGTATCACTGGTTCAGGCTGGTGGTGGGGGTGTAATGGAGTGGGGGGATGGGGTATCACTGGTTCAGGCTGGTGGTGGTGGTGTAATGGTGGGGGGGTGGGGTATCACCGGTTCAGGCTGGTGGTGGGGGTGTAATGGTGTGGGGGAGGGGATATCACCGGTTCAGGCTGGTGGTGGGGGTGTAATGGTGTGGGGGATGGGGTATCACTGGTTCAGGCTGGTGGTGGGGGTGTAATGGTGTGGGGGATGGGGTATCACCGGGTCAGGGTGGTGGTGGGGGTGTAATGGTGTGGGGGATGGGGTATCACCGGGTCAGGCTGGTGGTGGGGGTGTAATGGTGTGGGGGATGGGGTATCACCGGGTCAGGCTGGTGGTGGGGGGTGTAATGGTGTGGGGGATGGGGTATCACCGGGTCAGGCTGGTGGTGGGGGTGTAATGATGTGGGGGGTGGGGTATCACCGGTTCAGGCTGGTGGTGGGGGTGTAATGGTGTGGGGGATGGGGTATCACTGGTTCAGGCTGGTGGTGGTGGTGTAATGGTGTGGGGGATGGGGTATCACTGGTTCAGGCTGGTGGTGGGGGTGTAATGGTGTGGGGGTGGGGTATCACCGGTTCAGGCTGGTGGTGGTGGTGTAATGGTGTGGGGGATGGGGTATCACCGGTTCAGGCTGGTGGTGGGGGTGTAATGGAGTGGGGGGATGGGGTATCACTGGTTCAGGCTGGTGGTGGTGGTGTAATGGTGGGGGGGTAGGGTATCACCGGTTCAGGCTGGTGGTGGGGGTGTAATGGTGTGGGGGAGGGGATATCACCGGTTCAGGCTGGTGGTGGGGGTGTAATGGAGTGGGGGGATGGGGTATCACTGGTTTAGGCTGGTGGTGGGGGTGTAATGGTGTGGGGGGATGGGGTATCACCGGTTCAGGCTGGTGGTGGGGGTGTAATGGTGTGGGGGATGGGGTATAACCGGTTCAGGCTGGTGGTGGGGGTGTAATGGTGTGGGGGATGGGGTATCACCGGTTCAGGCTGGTGGTGGTGGTGTAATGGTGTGGGGGATGGGGTATCACCGGTTCAGGCTGGTGGTGGGGGTGTAATGGAGTGGGGGATGGGGTATCACCGGTTCAGGCTGGTGGTGGGGGTGTAATGGTGTGGGGGATGAGGTATCACTGGTTCAGGCTGGTGGTGGTGGTGTAATGGTGGGGGGGATGGGGTATCACCGGTTCAGGCTGGTGGTGGGGGTGTAATGGTGTGGGGGAGGGGATATCACCGGTTCAGGCTGGTGGTGGGGGTGTAATGGAGTGGGGGGATGGGGTATCACTGGTTCAGGCTGGTGGTGGGGGTGTAATGGTGTGGGGGGATGGGGTATCACCGGGTCAGGCTGGTGGTGGGGGTGTAATGGTGTGGGGGATGGGGTATCACCGGTTCAGGCTGGTGGTGGGGGTGTAATGGTGGGGGGGTGGGGTATCACCGGTTCAGGCTGGTGGTGGGGGTGTAATGGTGTGGGGGATGGGCTATCACCGGTTCAGGCTGGTGGTGGGGGTGTAATGGTGTGGTGGATGGGGTATCACCGGTTCAGGCTGGTGGTGGGGGGTGTAATGGTGTGGGGGGTGGGGTATCACCAGTTCAGGCTGGTGGTCGGGGTGTAATTGTGTGGGGGATGGGATATCACTGGTTCAGGCTGGTGGTGGGGGTGTAATGGTGTGGGGGATGGGGTATAACCGGTTCAGGCTGGTGGTGGGGTGTAATGGTGTGGGGGATGGGGTATCACCGGTTCAGGCTGGTGGTGGGGGGGTAATGGTGTGGGGGATGGGGTATCACCAGTTCAGGCTGGTGGTGGGGGTGTAATGGTGTGGGGGGGTGGGGTATCACCGGTTCAGGCTGGTGGTGGGGGTGTAATGGTGTGGGGGATGGGGTATCACCGGTTCAGGCTGGTGGTGGGGGTGTAATGGTGTGGGGGAGGGGATTTCACCGGTTCAGGCTGGTGGTGGGGGTGTAATGGTGTGGGGGATGGGATATCACTGGTTCAGGCTGGTGGTGGGGGTGTAATGGTGTGGGGGATGGGGTATAACCGGTTCAGGCTGGTGGTGGGGGTGTAATGGTGTGGGGGATGGGGTATCACCGGTTCAGGCTGGTGGTGGGGGTGTAATGGTGTGGGGGATGGGGTATCACCGGTTCAGGCTGGTGGTGGGGGGGTAATGGTGTGGGGGATGGGGTATCACCGTTTCAGGCTGGTGGTGGGGGTGTAATGGTGTGGGGGATGGGGTATCACCGGTTCAGGCTGGTGGTGGGGGTGTAATGGTGTGGGGGATGGGGTATCACCGGTTCAGGCTGGTGGTGGGGGTGTAATGGTGTGGGGGATGGGGTATCACCGGATCAGGCTGGTGGTGGGGGTGTAATGGTGTGGGGGATGGGATATCACCGGTTCAGGCTGGTGGTGGGGGTGTAATGGTGTGGGGGATGGGATATCACCGGTTCAGGCTGGTGGTGGGGGGGTAATGGTGTGGGGGATGGGGTATCACTGGTTCAGGCTGGTGGTGGGGGTGTAATGGTGTGGGGGATGGGCACACTTTGGGCCCCCCATGTCCATCCCTTTATGACTACAGTGTCCCCATCTTCTGATGGCTCCTCCCAGCAGAATAATGCACCATGTCACAAAGCTCCAATCATCTCACCACTGGACAATGAGGTCACTGCACTCCACACTCACCACATCTCATCCAATAGAGCACCTTTGGGATGTGGTGGAACGGGAGATTGGCATCATGGATGTGCAGCCGACAAATTTACAGCAACTGCGTGATGTTATCATGTCACTATGGAGCAAAATCTCTGAGGAACGTTTCCAACACCTTGTTGTATCTCTGCCACCAAGAATGAAGGCCAAAGGGGGTCCAACCCACTACTAGTAAGGGGGACCTAATAAAGGGGGTCCAACCCGATGCTAGCCAGGTGGACCTTAATAAAGTGGCCGGTGAGAGTATTATGTAAATCCCAACCTCAAGCTCGGTTCCACACCCTCCCATCTCTTAAGATTCCCTATTGCCGCTTTAGTGTCTCAGACAGCCTCCTTGATAATTAGGGATGTTCGGGAGTTAGAAGGGGCGGGGCTAAGCTTGACTTTTTTAAAGAAACCGCAGGATTTGTTTGCAACTTCAGCTGCTTATATTCCTGAGCCCCGAGTTCTGTGCTCCTCCTCAGTTGGATGTTTCGGGATGCCGTTTTTCACTAAAGGTAACGCCCATTTTTATCTTTTTCAAACCTCTACTCATCATCCATTGCCCTGGCTTGTGAGGGGTTTACTATAAGGTTGATATTTCAATTCAGCGCCGGATGGCGAAAAAACAGCTGTTGTAGCTTCCAATAGCTCCCCAGCTGTGCTCTTAATTATTTCAATTAATTAGGATAATTGCACTTAGGTTCTGTCTGCCGCAAAAAGCTTTTTTTAATTCAGGCGGTGATATTTTAGGAATCCGTCTCGTGGCTTCTGCCATAGAATGCAATTAACACTGTGAAAGAAACTTGGGGGTCTATTTATACAGCAGAGAATCCGACATTCACTGAAGGCGAATCTTCCAGATGCAGATGTGTCTTTAATTATGGCTAGCACTTACCCCCGAAGCAGCTGCTGGTTTTGCGTTGGGTCATGCAAACTACCTCCAAGGCTTCCGTTGTCAGGGCAGAGAGTCTTTAGAAAAGCCAATGGCCTCGTACACACGACCGGTTTTCTCGGCAAGAAACGACAAGAAAACTGCCGAGAGAGCTTTCTTGCCGAGAAAACCGGTCGTGTGTATGGTTTCTCGTCGGGAAAACTGCCGGGAATCTCGACGAGAAAAATAGAGAACCTGCTCTCTATTTTCTCGTCAGGATTCTCGTTTTTCTCGTCGGGATTCCCGTCGGCCTGTTTCCCGACGAGAAAACCGTTCGTGTGTATGGTTTCTCCTCGAGAAAACTGCCGGGAATCTCGACGTGAAAAATAGAGAACCTGCTCTCTATTTTCTCATCAGGATTCTCGTTTTTCTCGTCGGGATTCCCGTCGGCCTGTTTCCCGACGAGAAAACCGCTCGTGTGTATGCTTTTCCGAGTCTTAAAAAAATTGCGCATGCTCAGAATCAAGTATAAGACGGGAGCGCTCCTTCTGGTAAAACTAGCGTTCGTAATGGAAATAGCACATTTGTCACGCTGTAAAGGACTGAAAAGCACGAGGCTGAAAAGCGTGAATCGTCTCTCACCAAACTTTTTACTAACACGAGGATCAGCAAAAGCAGCCCAAAGGGTGGTGCCGTTGGAATGGAACCTCACCTTTATAGTGCCGTCGTACGTGTTGTACGTCACCGGCACTCACCGCGCTTTGGACTTGCGGACTTTTGTCTGAGCGTGTGTATGCAAGGCAGGCTGAGAGGAATTCTGTCAGGAAAACCGTCGGTTTTTTATCCGACGGAAAAAAACGGTCGTGTGTACGAGGCATTAGCCTTCAGAATCAAACCCCTATCTGCATTAACAAAGACCTGATGAAGGAGGTTCCTCAGAATCCCAAAACTCGTTTGATTTTTAAAAATCAAATACAAATAAAATTATTATTGATGAACATCTATAGAGTGCCATTCTCTTCCTTGCTCCTCTACCATTTACACAGAGGGCTAAGAGTTTGTGGGCACACTCAAATAATGACATGGTCTGGGCTTGTTCTGTTCTTGGTGTAATCTTGGTTTTGGTCTGGTCTTGATCTGGTCTGGTCTTGGTTCTGGTCTCAGTCTACTCTTGGTCTGGTTTTGGTCTTTGTCTGGTTTTGATCTAATCTTGGTTTTGGTCTGGTATTGATCTTGATCCGGTCTTGGTCCTGGTGTTGGTCTGGTCTTGACCTTGATGTGGTCTTGGTTTAGTCTTGGTCAGGTCTTGGTGTAACCTTGGTTTTGGTCTGGTCTTGATCTAGGCTGGTCTGGTCTTGATCTAATCTTGGTTTTGGTCTTGGTCTTGGTCTAGTCTTGGTTCTGGTCTTGGTCAGGTCTTGGTGTAACCTTGGTTTTGGTCTGGTCTTGGTCTAGGCTGGTCTGGTCTTGATCTAATCTTGGCTTTTGTCTTGGTCTTGGTCTTGGTCTAGTCTTGGTCTGGTCTTGATCTAATTTTGGTGTTGGTCTTGTATTGATCTTGTTCTGGTCTTGTTCCTGGCTTTGGTTTGGTCTTGTTTTTTGTATGGTCTTGGTCTAATCCTGGTCTTGGTTTGGTCTTGGTTCTGGTCTTTGTCAGGTCTTCGTGTAACTTTGGTTTTGGTCTGGTCTTGGTCTAGGCTGGTCTGGTCTTGATCTAATCTTGGTTTTGGTCTTGGTCTTGGTCTAGTCTTGGTCTGGTCTTGATCTAATTTTGGTGTTGGTCTTGTATTGATCTCGGTCTGGTCTTGGTCCTGGCTTTGGTTTGGTCTTGTTTTTGGTATGGTCTTGGTCTAATCCTGGTCTTGGTTTGGGCTTGGTTCTGGTCACGGTGTGGTCTTGGGTTTTGGTCCAGACTTTTTAAAAGTTGTTTTCAATATTTTTAAAAATCTTTCATTAAAAATATCCCTGGAGATCCTGCCATGAAGTTCCTTGTTCATGAACTTCCTGTTATAGCGTGACAATGCTCTGTATCGTCTCTCACTCGTGCTGTCACCCTGTCACATGCACCCCTGGTGGAGAATGCAATTGGCCATGCTGACAAACATTTCACAGGAATTGGTCACTATCAGAAAGCTAGTCCAGAGCAATTATGCACAACCACCTTCAGAGTTTGTGAAGAAGGGAAGTAGATGCAAAGAAGTTGCTGGGGATCAACATCCCTCAAATAGAAATAGGTGAAAACAAGTATTTTATTCCAAAAAAAAAAAAAAAAATGGCAAAATGGCAATTGTTTATAATAATGTTAAATACAGACAAGAGTGGATACAACACACATTGTTTAAACCGACCATCATTTAAGTACTGATCTTACTTTTAAAGACTTAGTATATTGTACACATTACTGGCACTTTATATGCCTTGATGTTCCAGACTCTCTGTTTGGATATAGACATTTTGTGATATACACTATATTTCCAAAAGTATTGGGACACCTGCCTTTACACGCACATGTGCTTTAATGGCCATCCCAGTCTTAGTCCGTAGGGTTCAACATTGAGTTGGCCCACCCTTTGCAGCTATAACACCTTCAACTCTTCTGGGAAGACCGTCCACAAGGTTTAGGAGGGTGTCTATGGGAATGTTTGATCATTCTTCCAGAAGCGCATTCGTGAGGTCAGGCACTGAGGTTGGACGAGAAGGCCCTGGCTCGCAGTACGTGCTCTAATTTATCCCAAAGGTGTTCTTTCGGGTTGAGGTGCAGGCCAGTCATGTTCCTCCACCCCAAACTCAGTCATCCATGTCTTTATGGACCTTGCTTTGTGCCCTGGTGTGCAGTCATGTTGGAACAGGAAGGGGCCGTCCCCAAACTGTTCCCACAAATTTGGGAGCATGAAATTGTCCAAAATGTCTTGGTATGCTGACGCCTTATGAGTTTCCTTCACTGGAACTAAGGGACTAAGCCCAGCCCCTAAAAAACAACCCCCACACCATAACCCCCCCCCCCCCCACACCATAATCCCCCCTCCACCAAATGATTTGGACCAGTGCACAAAGCAAAGTCCATAAAGACATGGATGAGTACGTTTTGGGGTGGAGAAACTTGACTGGCCTGCACAGAGTCCTGACCTCAACCCAATAGAACACCTTTGGGATGAATTAGAGCGGAGACTGAAAGCCAGGCCTTCTCATCCAACATCAGTGCCTGACCTCACAAATGCTCTTCTGGAAGAACGGTCAAACATTCCCATAGACACCCTCCTAAACCTTGTGGACGGCCTTCCCAGAAGAGGTGAAGCTGTTATAGCTGCAAAGGGCGGGGCCAACTCAATATTGAACCCTACGGACTAAGACTGGGATGCCATTAAAGTTCATGTGTGTGTAAAGGCAGGCGTCCCAATACTTTTGATAATATACTGTAGTGTATATGAGTTCAACCCCCCCCCCCCCCCAAAAAAAAAAAAGGTTATTTCTTCAAATTTATCTTTTAAAAATGTAGAAATCTATTAGTGATACAAGTGTGTTTGAATGTATCTGGACAAGCATGCATGTTCAAAAATAATTTTTGGGCTTGAGTTGTGCTTTAAATGTCATTGCCCGTCCAAAGTACAATCTATGACATATAGCCCTGTGTGGGTTTATAATGCGATGCAAAGCAGGTGAGGCTTTGAATGTGCCGCACTGTTATTAATGGTAAAATGTTGAATCTCTTTAAATCTTCGTTCCTTTCAGTCTTCTTTCATGGCTTCAGAAGTGCTGTTAGGATTTTGATCCCAGCTGGCCTCCCGCTCTCAAGAGGAGGCATCAAATAATCCTGTCTCCGGATTTTCCCTGGAAGGTGGATTAATGCTGATTTGTTTCCAGATTCTTACAGGAATAAATGTATAGGCAAGGTCAGCTGGATCGATGCTGATTAGCCAAAGAACCATCGCCGAGCCTCAGTGGTGGCTGGTGCTCAAAGTTTTTGGGGGGGGGGCGCAAACAAACTAAAAAAAAACATCAATTGCAGCCACTGTGCCCATCAAACGCAGCCACTGTGCCATCAAACGCAGCCACTGTGCCCATCAAACGCAGCCTCTGTGCCCATCAATTGCCATCACTGTGCCATCAAATGCAGCAACTGTGCCCATCAAACGCAGCCACTGTGCCCATCAAACGCAGCCACTGTGCCCATCAAATGCAGCCACTGTGCCCATCAAACGCAGCTACTGTGCCCATTAATTGCCGCCACTGTGCCATCAAACGCAGCCACTGTGCCATCAAACGCAGCCACTGTGCCCATCAAACGCAGCCACTGTGCCCATCAAACGCAGCCACTGTGCCCATCAAATGCAGCCACTGTGCCCATCAAACGCAGCCACTGTGCCATCAAACGCAGCCACTGTGCCAATCAAACGTAGCCACTGTGCCCATCAAACGCAGCCACTGTGCCATCAAACGCAGCCACTGTGCCTATCAAACGCAGCTACTGTGCCCATCAATTGCCGTCACTGTGCCATCAAACGCAGCCACTTAGCCATCAAACGCAGCCACTGTGCCCATCAATTGCCATCACTGTGCCATCAAATGCAGCAACTGTGCCCATCAAACGCAGCCACTGTGCCCATCAAACGCAGCCACTGTGCCCATCAAATGCAGCCACTGTGCCCATCAAACGCAGCCACTGTGCCCATAAAACGCAGCCACTGTGCCCATCAAATGCAGCTACTGTGCCCATTAATTTCCACCACTGTGCCATCAAACGCAGCCACTGTGCCATCAAACGCAGCCACTGTGCCCATCAAACGCAGCCACTGTGCGCAGCCACTGTGCCCATCAAACGTAGCCACTGTGTCCATCAAATGCAGCCACTGTGCCCATCAAACGCAGCCACTGTGCCATCAAACGCAGCCACTGTGCCCATCAAACGCAGCCACTGTTCCCATCAAACGCAGCCACTGTGCCATCAAACGCAGCCACTGTGCCCATCAAACGCAGCTACTGTGCCCATCAATTGCCATCACCGTGCCATCAAACGCAGCCACTTAGCCATCAAACGCAGCCACTGTGCCATCAAACGCAGCCACTGTGCCCATCAAATGCAGCCACTGTGTGCAGCCACTGTGTCCATCAAACGCAGCCACTGTGCCCATCAAATGCAGCCACTGTGCCCATCAAACGCAGCCACTGTGCCATCAAACGCAGCCACTGTGCCATCAAACGCAGCCACTGTGCCCATCAAACGCAGCCACTGTGCCATCAAACGCCACCACTGTGCCATCAAACGCCACCACTGTGCCATCAAACGCCACCACTGTGCACATCAAACGCAGCCACTGTGCCCATCAAACCCAGCCACTGTGCCCATCAAAGGCAGCCACTGTGCCCATCAAACGCAGCCACTGTGCCCATCAAACGCAGACACTGTGCCATCAAACGCAGCCACTGTGCCCATCAAATGCAGCCACTGTGCCCATCAAATGCAGCCACTGTGCCCATCAAATGCAGCCACTGTGCCCATCAAACGCAGCCACTGTGCCATCAAACGCAGCCACTGTGCCATCAAACGCAGCCACTGTGCCATCAAACGCAGCCACTGTGCCCATCAAACGCAGCCCCTCGGAGACAAGGTAAGTGCCGGGCGATGCACACTGGCATGCAATGCATGAATCTATTTATGGTGATAGACAGGTGGCAGGAGCGAGGGGGCGGTGCCCGTGCGCCCCTTATGGATGCACCGCCACTGCCGAGCCTGCTTAGTATTTGTGACATTTGGCCCACCAGTGAAACTTCTTCCAGGAAACTCCTGTACTGGCACACAAGTAGCCAAATCTGTATGACTTAAAGGGGCCACTGTAGAAACAAAATGTGCCGTGCTGATGTCTTAAGAAGTAGAGGAAAGGAAGGCTGGTAAGGGGATTGTTGTAGACCACCAGGGGTCTCAAACTGGTGGCCCTCCAGCTGTTGAGAAACTACAAGTCCCATCATGTCTCTGCCTGTGGGAGTCATGCTTGTAACTGTTAGCCTTGCAATGCCTCATGGGGCGCACGGGCGCCTCCCCCTCTCTCCTGCCACCTGTCTATCACCATAGATAGATTCATGCATTGCATGGCAGTTTGAGACCCCTGTTGTAGACTGTCGGTATGGCGGGGAAGGATAATGGGTAGTGTGACAAACCCAACCGGGACAGGGGTTTTTGGAGGGGACTGCAGGGAAGCCTCTTGTCTACTGACTGGCATTTGAGGGAGCTACAAGAATTCAGGACGATATCCTGCTATATAATACAAGATGACCTCACTACATTTAACAGTTAAGGAAGCCATGCTGGTCTCTGCCAATTTGAACTCAGTGAGAAGACGTATGTGAAAAAAAAGCTCATTAATGAGATTTGGACAGCCCTGGGTCTTCTTGAATACTGGTGCCGGACTGTCTGGGTGGGCACTGACCTGAGTCTTCTAGGCTTGGCTAGGTGACTAGTTGTTAATTAGCTTACCGTTGAATTAGTTTACTGTTTATGTTTTTGTTAGCTGTTCATTAGATGTGCTGACATTACTGTTTACAGTTTGCATTGTTTAGGATAATGTGATCAAGCTCTTACCTGATTTTGTGTGGTATATATTCTGTGTGAATTTATAATAAAGGCAATTCCAGTTTGCACCTAAGCTAGTGTCGTCTAGTTCTTGGGTGCTACGCTCAGCTATAACACCTTGTTCCTGGTTCCAGAGTGGAGGAAGCTGTATCTTGGCAGAAGCACCCAGGCGGGGGGATAGGCGGTCGGTCACAGGTCATAAAGATGAGAGGAAGGGTGAAGTAGGTGATAGAACCATACAGCCTAGTTGGCATGGCAGCAGCTGAGGAAAGAGGAGATGGTGAGTGTGCCAGTATTGGCAGGGGAGGACGAAGACTTATGCCGCGTACACACGATCGGACATTCCGACAACAAAACCGTCAATTTTTTTTTCCGACGGATGTTGGCTCAAACTTGTCTTGCACACACACAGTCACACAAATGTTGTCGAAAAATTTCCGAACATCAAGAACGCGGTGACGTACAACACGTTCGACGAGCCAAGAAAAACGAAGTTCAATAGCCAGAGCGGCTCTTCTGCTTGATTCCGAGCATGCGTGGACTTTTGTGCGTCGAAATTGTGTACACACGGTCAGAATTTCCGACAACAAGCTTTGTTGTCAGATAATTTGAGAACCAGCTCTCAAATTTTTGTCGTCGGAAATTCCGACAGCAAATGTCCGATGGAGCCTTCACACGGTCGGAATTTCTGACAACAAGCTCCTATCGAACATTTGTTGTCGGAAATTCAGCGCCATTATTACTGTTGTACAAGGTTGGTAAAGCAAAAGTGGTTTCCTGCTGGGAGGGCTCAGGCAAAATCATTATAATTTGTATAAGGAGGTACTTGATTGTAGCTGATTGTCACTCAATTGCTACTCCACCTTTTCTGATGAGCATAGCCACAAAGTATCCTTTTATTGCTGCTCTTCCTTTGAGGGTCATTCTAATATTGCTTCTCCTTTTTGGCATGCTTATTCACCAGCAGGGCCGCCATCAGGGGGTACAGGTATTACACCTGTAAGTGGCCCGATGGTCCCCAGGAGCCCGACTGGCCCCCCTCCCTTTTTTTTTGCATTACACCAGTAAGGGGCCCGATGGTCCCCAGGGCCCCTTACAGGCCCGGCTGGCCCCCCTCCCATTTTTTTTTATTTATATATTTTTTGCATTACACCTGTAAGGGGTATGATGGTTCCCAGGGCCCCTTACAGGCCCGGCTGGCCCCCCTCCCGTTTTTCTTGTTGTATTACACCTGTAAGGAGCCCGATGGTCCCCAGGGCCCCTTACAGGCCCGGCCGGCCCCCTCCCATTTTTATTTTTGTATTACACCTGTAAGGAGCCCGATGGTCCCCAGGGCCACTTACAGGCCCAGCTGGCCCCCCTCCCATTTTTTTTTCATTTATATATTTTTTGCATTACACCTGTAAGGGGCGCGATGGTCCCCAGAGCCCCCTCCCGTTTTTTTTTTTGCATTACACCTAAAAGGGGCCCGATGGTCCCCAGGGCCCTCCTCCCCCCCGCTTATCATCTCACGTCAGAAGAGAGGAGAGAAGAGATTATACTTTTTTTTGTCAGCACCCCCCCACGGTTCTCTGCTCCAGGGGGGTCCTGCCTAAGGCTGTGTAAGGGGCCCAAAAATTTGTGATGGCTGCCCTGTTCACCAGATGTCATTCCATTGCTGTTTCTCCTTTTATGGGCAGGTGCCCCTCCACTGATGCTCCTTCTGTGGGGTTTTGCTCCACCTCATTTGCTGACAAGCTTACCTTTCAGGAGGCATCCATTGCTGCTCCTCTTTAGAGTGTCATTGTCAATGCTACTTCTCTTTTCTGTCAAGCTTATCTGCCAGGTGTCTCTCCAGTGCTGCTTTTTTTGGGTGCCACTCCATTGCTGTTCTTCTATAGGTTGTCTCTCTATTACTGTTCTTATTTTTCTGGCAAGTTTATCTGCCAGCAGTCATTCATTGGTGATGATCCTTTGGGTGGCACTCCATTGCTGTTCCTTCATTTATGTGGAGCTTTTACACCAGGTGTCATTTCCTTGTTGCTCCTCCTTTGGGTGCCACTCCATTACCAATTCACTTTTCTGGCATGTTTATCTGCCAGGTGTCATTCCAATGCTGTTGCTGCTTGGAGTGTCTCTTCATGGCGGTTCCTCCTTTTATGAGATGCTTTTCCAGTGGGTGTCTCCCCGTTGCTTCTCCTCTTTTGGGTGTCACTCTATTACTGCTTCTCCTTTTCTGGGAAGCTTTTCTATTAAGTGTCACTAAGTTAAAACTCCTCCTTTGGGTTTCACTCTATTGCGACATCTCCTTTTCTGGACAGCTTTTCCATCAGGTGTCACTCAACTCCAATGCTGTGGCCATAGGCGTGCGCACAGGGTGTGCCAGGTGTGCCCAGGCACACCCTTATCACCCTGTGCAGAACAGATTCCCCCCTACTGACCTGGCTCCCCCTCGTTCCCCCCACAGCACTGCCAGCTTCCCTCCTCTCCCAACGGTTGTTGCTGTGGATTAGTGATGAGCCGAACACCCCCGGGTTCGGTTCGCACCAGAACCCGCGAACGGACCGAAAGTTCGTACGAACATTAGAACCCTATTAAATACAATGGATGCGAACGTTCGAATTCTAAAGTGCTAATTATAACAACTATTATGCATGTTATTGTCCTAAAAAGGGTTTGGGAACCCGGGTTCTGCACCAGGGGACATGTATCAATGCAAAAAGAAGTTTTAAAAACGGTCGTTTTTCGGGAGCAGTCATTTTAATGATGCATAAAGTGAAAAAAAAAAAGTCAAATATTCCTTTAAATATCGTACCTGGGGGGTGTCTAAAGTATGCCTGTGAAGTGCCACGTGTTTCCCGTGTTTAGAACTGTCCCTGCACAAAATGACACTTCTAAAGGAAAAAAAAGCCATTAAAACTGCTTGCGGCTTTAATGTAATGTCTGGTCCCGGTAATATGGATGAAAATCTTTAAGAAAAATGGCATAGCTACCCCATGACCCCCCCCCCCTACCCCAGCCCATTACCAGCCCCTTTGGGTCTTGTATGGATATTAAGGGGAACCCCGCACATAAAATAAAAAAGGCCCTATATACTCTGAACAGCCGTATACAGGCGGTGCATACAAGACAGGGACTGTAGGTTTGTTCTTATGTAGAATCTGTTTGTAATTTTGAACAGGTACATTGTTGAAGTGTAGCTCCAGCCCAAAAATCTATTTTTAAACTTTTTGGAAAACATAGGTAAGGGTTATCACCCCTGTAACATTTGTTTTGCTGTCTGTGCCCCTGTTCAGAACATTTCACCTCACTTTCCGTCCCAATGACAACTGTTTTTGAAATGTGGTGTTTTTCTTGAAACAAGGATTGCTGATAAAGCATCAGTACAGAGGAGACACCTTTCTCCCATATTTATTCTTACAGGAGAGAATTTTCCTTCCTAGTGGTAGATTTCCTCTCACTTCCTGTTGTCTTCTTGCGTTTGCAAGTAGGAGTCGTTTGTAAGTTGGATGTTTGAAAGTAGGGACCTGCCGTATATACTCTGCAGAAATAGGCCCCTTAGTTGTTGGTGTTGGCACAACACTGTAAGCACTCACAGTTACTCTTGGTTGGTGCTGGAACGCCCTGCTGTCAACTATTATATCAGGAATTTTAATTACATATAATTGTTGAACAGTGGTAGTAAAAATTGGGCCTTTGATGGTGGTGCTGGTGCCACAACACTGTAAGCCCTGACAGTTACTCTTGGTGGGTGCAGCAATGGGCCCTGCTGTGAATTATTAGATCAAGAATTGTAATTGCATGCCCCTGTTGAACAGGGGCTGAAAAATTGGGCCTTTCGTGGTGGTGGTGGTGGTGGTGGTGTTGCCACAACACTGTAAGCCCTCAGAGTTACTCTTGGTGGGTGCAGGAATGGGCCCTGCTGTGAATTATTAGATCAAGAATTGTAATTGCATGCCCCTGTTGAACAGGGGCTGAAAAATTGGGCCTTTCGTGGTGGTGGTGGTGGTGGTGGTGTTGCCACAACACTGTAAGCCCTCAGAGTTACTCTTGGTGGGTGCAGCAATGGGCCCTGCTGTGAATTATTAGATCAAGAATTGTAATTGCATGCCCCTGTTGAACAGGGGCTGAAAAATTGGGCCTTTCGTGGTGGTGGTGGTGGTGGTGGTGTTGCCACAACACTGTAAGCCCTCAGAGTTACTCTTGGTGGGTGCAGGAATGGGCCCTGCTGTCAATTATTAGATCAAGAATTGTAATTGCATGCCCCTGTTGAACAGGGGCTGAAAAATTGGGCCTTTCGTGGTGGTGGTGGTGTTGCCACAACACTGTAAGCCCTCAGAGTTACTCTTGGTGGGTGCAGGAATGGGCCCTGCTGTGAATTATTAGATCAAGAATTGTAATTACATGCCCCTTTTGAACAGGGGCTGAAAAATTGGGCCTTTCGTGGTGGTGGTGGTGGTGGTGGCGTTGCCACAACACTGTAAGCCCTCAGAGTTACTCTTGGTGGGTGCAGCAATGGGCCCTGCTGTGAATTATTAGATCAAGAATTGTAATTGCATGCCCCTGTTGAACAGGGGCTGAAAAATTGGGCCTTTCGTGGTGGTGGTGGTGGTGGTGGTGTTGCCACAACACTGTAAGCCCTCAGAGTTACTCTTGGTGGGTGCAGCAATGGGCCCTGCTGTAAATTATTAGATCAAGAATTGTAATTACATGCCCCTTTTGAACAGGGGCTGAAAAATTGGGCCTTTCGTGGTGGTGGTGGTGGTGGCGTTGCCACAACACTGTAAGCCCTCAGAGTTACTCTTGGTGGGTGCAGCAATGGGCCCTGCTGTGAATTATTAGATCAAGAATTGTAATTGCATGCCCCTGTTGAACAGGGGCTGAAAAATTGGGCCTTAGGCACTGGTGGCACAACACTACAACCCCTCACAGATACTGTACTTGGAGCACAGCAATGAGCCCTGTTGCAAAGTATTGCTTCAAAAATTGTAATGACACGCCCCTGTTAAACAGGGGCTGAAAAATTGGGCCTTAGGCACTGGTGCCACAACACTCCAACCCCTCACAGATACTGTACTTGGAGCACAGCAATGAGCCCTATGGCAAATTATTGCTAAAAAAACTGTAATTACACGCCCCTGTAAAACAGGGGCTGAAAAATTGGGCCTTAGCCACTGGTGGCGGCACCCATAAACAAAAATGATCTTCCAAGCTATCATCATCAATCGTATCATTGAGGACTCGGAGGAGGAGGATAGCCAGTCAACATAACAGCACAGGCACTCAGCATCAGCATCAGTCTTGAAGGGATGTGACATGTTAAAATCAATTAGTCTGTTATATCAGCATCAGGTGTGTGGTAGCTGGTGGTGATCCAAGACTGGTTCATCTTGATGAAAGTCAGTCGATCAACCGAGTCGGTGGACAGGCGCACCCTGTGATCCGTGACAAATCCTCCAGCAGCACTGAATGTGCGTTCCGAAAGAACGCTGGATGCAGGACAGGCCAGTAGCTCAATTGCATACTGTGCAAGCTCTGGCCAGTGATCCATCCTCAAGACCCAGTAAGCCAGAGGATTTTCGGTGGGGAAGGTGTCCAAGTCTGACCTTGCCCCTAGATATTCCTGCACCATGTTTATCAGACGCTGGCGATGGTTGCTGGAACCGATCATACTTTGGGGCTGCGGACTAAAGAATTGTCTGAACGCATGGGTCAGACGGCCACCTTCCCCACCGCTCCTTCTTTGACTGGCCGAAGCCTCAGCAACTCGTTGTCCAGGACCAGGAGTTTGTAACCTCCCAGTCTCTGGGAACGCGTTGCACAGACCTTTCTGCAAGGCCTCCCAGAGTTGTCTCATCCTCTGCTCCCTCTGCGACGGTAACATAAGGTCCGCAACCTTACCCTTGTACCGTGGATCAAGGAGAGTGGCCAGCCAGTAATGGTCCCTCTCCTTGATCCGAAGAATACGAGGATCCTTCCGCAGACTTTGCAGGATCAGGGAGGCCATGCAGCGTAGGTTTGCTGAGGCATTCGCTCCGGAGTCCTCTGGGTCACTAAGGACGACATGATCCGCAGCCACCTCCTCCCAGCCACGTACAAGTCCACTGGTTTCTTGGGACTGTAAATCATCCCTAAAAGACTGCTGCTGATTAGGGATGAGCTTCGTGTTCGAGTCGAACATACGTTCGACTCGAACATCGGCTGTTCGATCGTTCGACGAAGATCGAACGATTTGGGCCGTTCGCGCCAAATTCGAGTGACGCGAACGGCCCACAATGCACTATGCCATCGCAGTGTCATCCAGGCGCTGTGATTGGCCAAGCATGCACTGTGACCCCGCATGCTTGGCCAATCACAGCGCCGGCAGCGAGGAGAGCAATGATTGGCAACAGGCAGGATGCCTGTGGCCAATTATTGCTGAGGGTGTTTAGTACACGCCCCACACTATAAAAGGCCGCCAGCACGGCGGCCTAGTGTAGTGTGTTCCGGAGCAGGGAAAGAGCAGCAGAGGCAGGGACAGTGACTTTTATTTCTTTCTTGCTTAACCTGGATTCCTTTAGTTTAGGGAAAGAGAAGGATAGGTAGGGAGAGTGTCAGTGTGTTTTGTGCTTGTGCTATAGTGTGCTTAAAAAAAACATTTTTTCTAGGGACAGAAAACTCTAGGTAGGGAGAGTGTCAGTTTCTTTCACTGTGCAAGTCCTTGTTTCCAGGGACAGGGAAGGACAGTGAGTGAATTCTCCTTGTGCTATAGTGTGCTTAAAAAAAACATTTTTTCTAGGGACAGAAAACTCTAGGTAGGGAGAGTGTCAGTTTCTTTCACTGTGCAAGTCCTTGTTTCCAGGGACAGGGAAGGACAGTGAGTGAATTCTCCGTGTGCTATAGTGTGCTTAAAAAAAACATTTTTTCTAGGGACAGAAAACTCTAGGTAGGGAGAGTGTCAGTTTCTTTCACTGTGCAAGTCCTTGTTTCCAGGGACAGGGAAGGACAGTGAGTGAATTCTCCTTGTGCTATAGTGTGCTTAAAAAAAACATTTTTTCTAGGGACAGAAAACTCTAGGTAGGGAGAGTGTCAGTTTCTTTCACTGTGCAAGTCCTTGTTTCCAGGGACAGGGAAGGACAGTGAGTGAATTCTCCTTGTGCTATAGTGTGCTTAAAAAAAACATTTTTTCTAGGGACAGAAAACTCTAGGTAGGGAGAGTGTCAGTTTCTTTCACTGTGCAAGTCCTTGTTTCCAGGGACAGGGAAGGACAGTGAGTGAATTCTCCTTGTGCTATAGTGTGCTTAAAAAAAACATTTTTTCTAGGGACAGAAAACTCTAGGTAGGGAGAGTGTCAGTTTCTTTCACTGTGCAAGTCCTTGTTTCCAGGGACAGGGAAGGACAGTGAGTGAATTCTCCTTGTGCTATAGTGTGCTTAAAAAAAACATTTTTTCTAGGGACAGAAAACTCTAGGTAGGGAGAGTGTCAGTTTCTTTCACTGTGCAAGTCCTTGTTTCCAGGGACAGGGAAGGACAGTGAGTGAATTCTCCTTGTGCTATAGTGTGCTTAAAAAAAACATTTTTTCTAGGGACAGAAAACTCTAGGTAGGGAGAGTGTCAGTTTCTTTCACTGTGCAAGTCCTTGTTTCCAGGGACAGGGAAGGACAGTGAGTGAATTCTCCTTGTGCTATAGTGTGCTTAAAAAAAAACATTTTTTCTAGGGACAGAAAACTCTAGGTAGGGAGAGTGTCAGTTTCTTTCACTGTGCAAGTCCTTGTTTCCAGGGACAGGGAAGGACAGTGAGTGAATTCTCCTTGTGCTATAGTGTGCTTAAAAAAAACATTTTTTCTAGGGACAGAAAACTCTAGGTAGGGAGAGTGTCAGTTTCTTTCACTGTGCAAGTCCTTGTTTCCAGGGACAGGGAAGGACAGTGAGTGAATTCTCCTTGTGCTATAGTGTGCTTAAAAAAACATTTTTTCTAGGGACAGAAAACTCTAGGTAGGGAGAGTGTCAGTTTCTTTCACTGTGCAAGTCCTTGTTTCCAGGGACAGGGAAGGACAGTGAGTGAATTCTCCTTGTGCTATAGTGTGCTTAAAAAAAACATTTTTTCTAGGGACAGAAAACTCTAGGTAGGGAGAGTGTCAGTTTATTTCACTGTGCAAGTCCTTGTTTCCAGGGACAGGGAAGGACAGTGAGTGAATTCTCCTTGTGCTATAGTGTGCTTAAAAAAAACATTTTTTCTAGGGACAGAAAACTCTAGGTAGGGAGAGTGTCAGTTTCTTTCACTGTGCAAGTCCTTGTTTCCAGGGACAGGGAAGGACAGTGAGTGAATTCTCCTTGTGCTATAGTGTGCTTAAAAAAAACATTTTTTCTAGGGACAGAAAACTCTAGGTAGGGAGAGTGTCAGTTTCTTTCACTGTGCAAGTCCTTGTTTCCAGGGACAGGGAAGGACAGTGAGTGAATTCTCCTTGTGCTATAGTGTGCTTAAAAAAAACATTTTTTCTAGGGACAGAAAACTCTAGGTAGGGAGAGTGTCAGTTTCTTTCACTGTGCAAGTCCTTGTTTCCAGGGACAGGGAAGGACAGTGAGTGAATTCTCCTTGTGCTATAGTGTGCTTAAAAAAAACATTTTTTCTAGGGACAGAAAACTCTAGGTAGGGAGAGTGTCAGTTTCTTTCACTGTGCAAGTCCTTGTTTCCAGGGACAGGGAAGGACAGTGAGTGAATTCTCCTTGTGCTATAGTGTGCTTAAAAAAAACATTTTTTCTAGGGACAGAAAACTCTAGGTAGGGAGAGTGTCAGTTTCTTTCACTGTGCAAGTCCTTGTTTCCAGGAACAGGGAAGGACAGTGAGTGAATTCTCCTTGTGCTATAGTGTGCTTAAAAAAACATTTTTTCTAGGGACAGAAAACTCTAGGTAGGGAGAGTGTCAGTTTCTTTCACTGTGCAAGTCCTTGTTTCCAGGGACAGGGAAGGACAGTGAGTGAATTCTCCTTGTGCTATAGTGTGCTTAAAAAAAAATTTTTTTCTAGGGACAGAAAACTCTAGGTAGGGAGAGTGTCAGTTTCTTTCACTGTGCAAGTCCTTGTTTCCAGGGACAGGGAAGGACAGTGAGTGAATTCTCCTTGTGCTATAGTGTGCTTAAAAAAAACATTTTTTCTAGGGACAGAAAACTCTAGGTAGGGAGAGTGTCAGTTTCTTTCACTGTGCAAGTCCTTGTTTCCAGGGACAGGGAAGGACAGTGAGTGAATTCTCCTTGTGCTATAGTGTGCTTAAAAAAAACATTTTTTCTAGGGACAGAAAACTCTAGGTAGGGAGAGTGTCAGTTTCTTTCACTGTGCAAGTCCTTGTTTCCAGGGACAGGGAAGGACAGTGAGTGAATTCTCCTTGTGCTATAGTGTGCTTAAAAAAAACATTTTTTCTAGGGACAGAAAACTCTAGGTAGGGAGAGTGTCAGTTTCTTTCACTGTGCAAGTCCTTGTTTCCAGGGACAGGGAAGGACAGTGAGTGAATTCTCCTTGTGCTATAGTGTGCTTAAAAAAAACATTTTTTCTAGGGACAGAAAACTCTAGGTAGGGAGAGTGTCAGTTTCTTTCACTGTGCAAGTCCTTGTTTCCAGGGACAGGGAAGGACAGTGAGTGAATTCTCCTTGTGCTATAGTGTGCTTAAAAAAAACATTTTTTCTAGGGACAGAAAACTCTAGGTAGGGAGAGTGTCAGTTTCTTTCACTGTGCAAGTCCTTGTTTCCAGGGACAGGGAAGGACAGTGAGTGAATTCTCCTTGTGCTATAGTGTGCTTAAAAAAAACATTTTTTCTAGGGACAGAAAACTCTAGGTAGGGAGAGTGTCAGTTTCTTTCACTGTGCAAGTCCTTGTTTCCAGGGACAGGGAAGGACAGTGAGTGAATTCTCCTTGTGCTATAGTGTGCTTAAAAAAACATTTTTTCTAGGGACAGAAAACTCTAGGTAGGGAGAGTGTCAGTTTCTTTCACTGTGCAAGTCCTTGTTTCCAGGGACAGGGAAGGACAGTGAGTGAATTCTCCTTGTGCTATAGTGTGCTTAAAAAAAACATTTTTTCTAGGGACAGAAAACTCTAGGTAGGGAGAGTGTCAGTTTCTTTCACTGTGCAAGTCCTTGTTTCTAGGGACAAAGAAGGAAAGTGAGGGGAATTCTCCTTGTGCTATAGTGTGCTAAAGCATTCCTCATCAACCATCTTTGAAATCCTTGATTTTTGGACAGTCAGGGAAATTGTCGTTGTGCTATTCTGTGCAAAAGCAATCATCCTCAACCATATTTAGAAATCCTTAAGTAAAGGGACAGAGAAGGACACCTGAAGGTAGCCCTTATTGCTTTTTTCCCATCTCCCTGCAGGCCATCTATTAGAATGTCTGGAAGGCAAACAAGGAGAGGCAGACAGTCAGGAGGCAATAAAAGAGGGCAAGCAGGCTCTGTGTCTGGGGGCAACAGTGCTGGTCGTGGACGCGGTGCATTGTCATCAGCACATGGCCATGGGACACGCTTGTCCTTCTTTTCGGCAGCTGGACATGTTGAGCCACATCATGCCGAAGACTTGGTAGAGTGGATGACCAAGCCCTCCTCCTCCTCCTCATCCTCTCTCACCCAGGCTCAGGGTACTGGCAAAGCAGCTGCCAAAGCGTCCTCTTCCCTGTTATCAATGTCAGACTCATCATCAGTCACTCCTTCCCTAGACCCACCATGTCCTCCTCCTGAGGAGTCCCCCGAACTGTTTGAGCACAGTGTTGGGTACATGCTCCAGGAGGATGCCCAGCGTTTCGAAGGGTCTGATGATGAAACCCAGCTACAGGAAGGCAGTAGGGTGAGAGCAGACAGAGGGGATGCTCAAGAAGGACACCAATCTGGCAGTCATGTTCCAGCAGCTGCAGCATACTGCCAGATTGGCTCCAGTGATGAGGAGGGAGGGGATGATGAGGTCACTGACTCCACGTGGGTGCCTAATAGGAGAGAGGAGGAGGAGGATGAGGAGGAGGCACATCTCCAACGAGGCAGGATGCCCTTTGGTGGCCAGCGTAAGGGCAGTACACTGACGGAATCACACCGCAGAGCTCCGCCTGTGCAGGGCGCTGCCTCTGCCCGTCATTCAAAAAGTTCCTTGGTGTGGGCCTTTTTTGAGGCTAGTGCATCAGATCGCACAGCTGCTGTTTGCAACATATGTCTCAAGCGTATATCGCGTGGCCAAAACATCAGCCGCTTGGGTACCACATGCCTGACCAGACATATGTTGACCTGCCATGCAGCTCGTTGGCAAGCCTACCTCAAAGACCCACACCAAAGAACAAAGCGGACCTCTCCTTGCACCGCATCAGCTGGGATCTCCAACCCCACTATAACTTCAGTCCTCTCTGAAACATGCACTGAGAGGAATGAAGGTGTAGAATTAGGTGTGTTACAGCCAAGTACTTGCGGCCACTCTGCTAGCAGTACACCGACGTCCGATTCTAGCAGGCAAATTTCCCTGCCCCAGCTGCTGGACCGTCGAAAGAAGTTCACTCCCAGCCATCCACATGCCCAGCGGTTGAATGCTAGCTTGGCTAAATTGCTAGCGCTTCAACTGCTGCCTTTTCAGTTGGTAGACTCGGCCCCCTTCCGTGAGTTTGTGCAATGTGCGGTTCCTCAGTGGCAGGTTCCCAAACGCCACTTTTTCTCACGGAAGGCTATTCCGGCTCTCTACCGGCATGTGGAAGGCAATGTCTTGGCCTCGCTGGACAGGGCGGTCAGCGGTAAGGTGCATATTACCGCTGACTCATGGTCCAGCAGGCATGGACAGGGACGTTACCTTTCTTTCACGGCCCATTGGGTCACTCTTTTGGCAGCTGGGAAGGATGCAGGACAAGGTGCAGTAGTGTTGGAGGTTGTCCCACCGCCACGCCTCCAAAATGCTACTACTGGTTGTGACACACCTCTCTCCTCCACCCCCTCCTCTTCTTCTTCCTCCATGGCCTCTTCCTGTGGTTTGTCCTATGAACCAGCGGTGCTCCGTAGCCGTTCACGGGGCTACGCAAGTACGCAGGCAAAAAGATGCCATGCCGTGCTTGCGCTGGTGTGTTTGGGGGACAGAAGCCACACTGGGGCAGAGGTCCTGTCTGCTCTGCAGGGCCAGGCCGAGAGGTGGTTGACGCCACGCCAGCTTAAGCCAGGAATGGTGGTTTGCGACAATGGCACCAACCTCCTCTCCGCCCTTCGACAGGGACAACTGACCCATGTGCCCTGTGTGGCTCACGTCCTTAACCTGGTGGTGCAGCGGTTCTTGGGCAGGTACCCGGGCTTACAGGATGTCCTGAGGCAGGCCAGGAAAGTCTGTGTGCATTTCCGCAGATCTTATAATGCCAGTGCTCGCCTGGCTGAGCTGCAAAAGGAGTTGAACCTGCCCAAGAACCGCCTTATATGTGACATGCCCACCAGGTGGAACTCAACGTTGGCCATGCTGCAGCGGCTGCACACGCAGCAGAGGGCCATCAATGAGTACCTGTGCGACTACGGCACCAGGACAGGGTCAGGGGAGCTTGGTTTTTTTTCTCCACGCCAGTGGGGCATGATCAGGGATGCATGCACTGTCCTGGCACCATTTGAGGAGGCCACGAGGATGGTGAGCAGTGACAGTGCATGCATCAGTGACACTGTACCTCTTGTCCACCTGTTGGAGCACACGCTGCGTGGAATAATGGACAGGGCACTTGAGGCAGAACAGAGGCAGGAAGAGGAGGACTTCCTTGCCTCTCAAGGCCCCCTTTACCCAGACAGTGTTCCTTCTGTCCCACCCATCGCACAGGAAGAGGAAGAGGAGGAGGAGGAGGAGGAGGAGGAGGATTGTGTCAGCATGGAGGTGGAGGCTGGCACTCAGCATCATCAGCAGCAGTCTTTTAGGGATGATTTACAGTCCCAAGAAACCAGTGGACTTGTACGTGGCTGGGAGGAGGTGACTGCGGATCATGTCGTCCTTAGTGACCCAGAGGACTCCGGAGCGAATGCCTCAGCAAACCTACGCTGCATGGCCTCCCTGATCCTGCAAAGTCTGCGGAAGGATCCTCGTATTCTTCGGATCAAGGAGAGGGACCATTACTGGCTGGCCACTCTCCTTGATCCACGGTACAAGGGTAAGGTTGCGGACCTTATGTTACCGTCGCAGAGGGAGCAGAGGATGAGACAACTCCGGGAGGCCTTGCAGAAAGGTCTGTGCAACGCGTTCCCAGAGACTGGGAGGTTACAAACTCCTGGTCCTGGACAACGAGTTGCTGAGGCTTCGGCCAGTCAAAGAAGGAGCGGTGGGGAAGGTGGCCGTCTGACCGATGCGTTCAGACAATTCTTTAGTCCGCAGCCCCAAAGTATGATCGGTTCCAGCAACCATCGCCAGCGTCTGATAAACATGGTGCAGGAATATCTAGGGGCAAGGTCAGACTTGGACACCTTCCCCTCTGAAAATCCTCTGGCTTACTGGGTCTTGAGGATGGATCACTGGCCAGAGCTTGCACAGTATGCAATTGAGCTACTGGCCTGTCCTGCATCCAGCGTTCTTTCGGAACGCACATTCAGTGCTGCTGGAGGATTTGTCACGGATCACAGGGTGCGCCTGTCCACCGACTCGGTTGATCGACTGACTTTCATCAAGATGAACCAGTCTTGGATCACCACCAGCTACCACACACCTGATGCTGATATAACAGACTAATTGATTTTAACATGTCACATCCCTTCAAGACTGATGCTGATGCTGAGTGCCTGTGCTGTTATGTTGACTGGCTATCCTCCTCCTCCGAGTCCTCAATGATACGATTGATGATGATAGCTTGGAAGATCATTTTTGTTTATGGGTGCCGCCACCAGTGGCTAAGGCCCAATTTTTCAGCCCCTGTTTTACAGGGGCGTGTACTTACAATTTTTTTAGCAATAATTTGCCATAGGGCTCATTGCTGTGCTCCAAGTACAGTATCTGTGAGGGGTTGGAGTGTTGTGGCACCAGTGCCTAAGGCCCAATTTTTCAGCCCCTGTTTAACAGGGGCGTGTCATTACAATTTTTGAAGCAATACTTTGCAACAGGGCTCATTGCTGTGCTCCAAGTACAGTATCTGTGAGGGGTTGTAGTGTTGTGCCACCAGTGCCTAAGGCCCAATTTTTCAGCCCCTGTTTAACAGGGGCGTGTCATTACAATTTTTGAAGCAATACTTTGCAACAGGGCTCATTGCTGTGCTCCAAGTACAGTATCTGTGAGGGGTTGTAGTGTTGTGCCACCAGTGCCTAAGGTCCAATTTTTCAGCCCCTGTTCAACAGGGGCATGCAATTACAATTCTTGATGTAATAATTCACAGCAGGGCCCATTCCTGCACCCACCAAGAGTAAGTCTGAGGGCTTACAGTGTTGTGGCAACGCCACCACCACCACCACCACGAAAGGCCCAATTTTTCAGCCCCTGTTCAAAAGGGGCATGTAATTACAATTCTTGATCTAATAATTCACAGCAGGGCCCATTGCTGCACCCACCAAGAGTAACTGTCAGGGCTTACAGTGTTGTGGCACCAGCACCACCATCAAAGCCCCAATTTTTACTACCACTGTTCAACAATTATATGTAATTAAAATTCCTGATATAATAGTTGACAGCAGGGCGTTCCAGCACCAACCAAGAGTAACTGTGAGTGCTTACAGTGTTGTGCCAACACCAACAACTAAGGGGCCTATTTCTGCAGAGTATATACGGCAGGTCCCTACTTTCAAACATCCAACTTACAAACGACTCCTACTTGCAAACGCAAGAAGACAACAGGAAGTGAGAGGAAATCTACCCCATGGAAGGAAAATTCTCTCCTGTAAGAATAAATATGGGAGAAAGGTGTCTCCTCTGTACTGATGCTTTATCAGCAATCCTTGTTTCAAGAAAAACACCACATTTCAAAAACAGTTGTCATTGGGACGGAAAGTGAGGTGAAATGTTCTGAACAGGGGCACAGACAGCAAAACAAATGTTACAGGGGTGATAACCCTTACCTATGTTTTCCAAAAAGTTTAAAAATAGATTTTTGGGCTGGAGCTACACTTCAACAATGTACCTGTTCAAAATTACAAACACATTCTACATAAGAACAAACCTACAGTCCCTGTCTTGTATGCACCGCCTGTATACGGCTGTTCAGAGTATATAGGGCCTTTTTTATTTTATGTGCGGGGTTCCCCTTAATATCCATACAAGACCCAAAGGGGCTGGTAATGGGCTGGGGTAGGGGGGGGGGGTCATGGGGTAGCTATGCCATTTTTCTTAAAGATTTTCATCCATATTACCGGGACCAGACATTACATTAAAGCCGCAAGCAGTTTTAAATGGCTTTTTTTTCCTTTAGAAGTGTCATTTTGTGCAGGGACAGTTCTAAACACGGGAAACACGTGGCACTTCACAGGCATACTTTAGACACCCCCCAGGTACGATATTTAAAGGAATATTTGACTTTTTTTTTTTCACTTTATGCATCATTAAAATGACTGCTCCCGAAAAACGACCGTTTTTAAAACTTCTTTTTGCATTGATACATGTCCCCTGGTGCAGAACCCGGGTTCCCAAACCCTTTTTAGGACAATAACATGCATAATAGTTGTTATAATTAGCACTTTAGAATTCGAACGTTCGCATCCATTGTATTTAATAGGGTTCTAATGTTCGTACGAACTTTCGGTCCGTTCGCGGGTTCTGGTGCGAACCGAACCCGGGGGTGTTCGGCTCATCACTACTGCTGATGATGCTGAGTGCCAGCCTCCACCTCCATGCTGACACAATCCTCCTCCTCCTCCTCCTCCTCTTCCTGTGCGATGGGTGGGACAGAAGGAACACTGTCTGGGTAAAGGGGGCCTTGAGAGGCAAGGAAGTCCTCCTCTTCCTGCCTCTGTTCTGCCTCAAGTGCCCTGTCCATTATTCCATGCAGCGTGTGCTCCAACAGGTGGACAAGAGGTACAGTGTCACTGATGCATGCACTGTCACTGCTCACCATCCTCGTGGCCTCCTCAAATGGTGCCAGGACAGTGCATGCATCCCTGATCATGCCCCACTGGCGTGGAGAAAAAAAACCAAGCTCCCCTGACCCTGTCCTGGTGCCGTAGTCGCACAGGTACTCATTGATGGCCCTCTGCTGCGTGTGCAGCCGCTGCAGCATGGCCAACGTTGAGTTCCACCTGGTGGGCATGTCACATATAAGGCGGTTCTTGGGCAGGTTCAACTCCTTTTGCAGCTCAGCCAGGCGAGCACTGGCATTATAAGATCTGCGGAAATGCACACAGACTTTCCTGGCCTGCCTCAGGACATCCTGTAAGCCCGGGTACCTGCCCAAGAACCGCCGCACCACCAGGTTAAGGACGTGAGCCACACAGGGCACATGAGTCAGTTGTCCCTGTCGGAGGGCGGAGAGGAGGTTGGTGCCATTGTCGCAAACCACCATTCCTGGCTTAAGCTGGCGTGGCGTCAACCACCTCTCGGCCTGGCCCTGCAGAGCAGACAGGACCTCTGCCCCAGTGTGGCTTCTGTCCCCCAAACACACCAGCGCAAGCACGGCATGGCATCTTTTTGCCTGCGTACTTGCGTAGCCCCGTGAACGGCTACGGAGCACCGCTGGTTCATAGGACAAACCACAGGAAGAGGCCATGGAGGAAGAAGAAGAGGAGGGGTGGAGGAGAGAGGTGTGTCACAACCAGTAGTAGCATTTTGGAGGCGTGGCGGTGGAACAACCTCCAACACTACTGCACCTTGTCCTGCATCCTTCCCAGCTGCCAAAAGAGTGACCCAATGGGCCGTGAAAGAAAGGTAACGTCCCTGTCCATGCCTGCTGGACCATGAGTCAGCGGTAATATGCACCTTACCGCTGACCGCCCTGTCCAGCGAGGCCAAGACATTGCCTTCCACATGCCGGTAGAGAGCCGGAATAGCCTTCCGTGAGAAAAAGTGGCGTTTGGGAACCTGCCACTGAGGAACCGCACATTGCACAAACTCACGGAAGGGGGCCGAGTCTACCAACTGAAAAGGCAGCAGTTGAAGCGCTAGCAATTTAGCCAAGCTAGCATTCAACCGCTGGGCATGTGGATGGCTGGGAGTGAACTTCTTTCGACGGTCCAGCAGCTGGGGCAGGGAAATTTGCCTGCTAGAATCGGACGTCGGTGTACTGCTAGCAGAGTGGCCGCAAGTACTTGGCTGTGACACACCTAATTCTACACCTTCATTCCTCTCAGTGCATGTTTCAGAGAGGACTGAAGTTATAGTGGGGTTGGAGATCCCAGCTGATGCGGTGCAAGGAGAGGTCCGCTTTGTTCTTTGGTGTGGGTCTTTGAGGTAGGCTTGCCAACGAGCTGCATGGCAGGTCAACATATGTCTGGTCAGGCATGTGGTACCCAAGTGGCTGATGTTTTGGCCACGCGATATACGCTTGAGACATATGTTGCAAACAGCAGCTGTGCGATCTGATGCACTAGCCTCAAAAAAGGCCCACACCAAAGAACTTTTTGAATGACGGGCAGAGGCAGCGCCCTGCACAGGCGGAGCTCTGCGGTGTGATTCCGTCGGTGTACTGCCCTTACGCTGGCCACCAAAGGGCATCCTGCCTCGTTGGAGATGTGCCTCCTCCTCATCCTCCTCCTCCTCCTCTCTCCTATTAGGCACCCACGTGGAGTCAGTGACCTCATCATCCCCTCCCTCCTCATCACTGGAGCCAATCTGGCAGTATGCTGCAGCTGCTGGAACATGACTGCCAGATTGGTGTCCTTCTTGAGCATCCCCTCTGTCTGCTCTCACGCTACTGCCTTCCTCTAGCTGGGTTTCATCATCAGACCCTTCGAAACGCTGGGCATCCTCCTGGAGCATGTACCCAACACTGTGCTCAAACAGTTCGGGGGACTCCTCAGGAGGAGGACATGGTGGGTCTAGGGAAGGAGTGACTGATGATGAGTCTGACATTGATACCAGGGAAGAGGACGCTTTGGCAGCTGCTTTTCCAGTACCCTGAGCCTGGGTGAGAGAGGATGAGGAGGAGGAGGAGGGCTTGGTCATCCACTCTACCAAGTCTTCGGCATGATGTGGCTCAACATGTCCAGCTGCCGAAAAGAAGGACAAGCGTGTCCCATGGCCATGTGCTGATGACAATGCACCGCGTCCACGACCAGCACTGTTGCCCCCAGACACAGAGCCTGCTTGCCCTCTTTTATTGCCTCCTGACTGTCTGCCTCTCCTTGTTTGCCTTCCAGACATTCTAATAGATGGCCTGCAGGGAGATGGGAAAAAAGAAATAAGGGCTACCTTCAGGTGTCCTTCTCTGTCCCTTTACTTAAGGATTTCTAAATATGGTTGAGGATGATTGCTTTTGCACAGAATAGCACAACGACAATTTCCCTGACTGTCCAAAAAAACAAGGATTTCAAAGATGGTTGATGAGGAATGCTTTAGCACACTATAGCACAAGGAGAATTTCCCTCACTGTCCTTCCCTGTCCCTAGAAACAAGGATTATCACAGTGAAAGAAACTGACACTCTTCCTACCTATAGTTTTCTGTCCCTAGATAAAATGTTTTTTTAAAGCACACTATAGCACAAGGAGAATTTTCCTCACTGTCCTTCCCTGTCCCTAGAAACAAGGATTATCACAGTGAAAGAAACTGACACTCTTCCTACCTATAGTTTTCTGTCCCTAGAAAAAATGTTTTTTTAAAGCACACTATAGCACAAGGAGAATTTCCCTCACTTTCCTTCTTTGTCCCTAGAAACAAGGATTATCACAGTGAAAGAAACTGACACTCTTCCTACCTATAGTTTTCTGTCCCTAGAAAAAATGTTTTTTTAAAGCACACTATAGCACAAGGAGAATTCCCTCACTGTCCTTCCCTGTCCCTAGAAACAAGGATTCGCACAGTAAAACACACTGACACTCTCCCTACCTATAGTTTTCTGTCCCTAGAAAAAATGTTTTTTTAAAGCACACTATAGCACAAGGAGAATTCCCTCACTGTCCTTCCCTGTCCCTAGAAACAAGGATTCGCACAGTAAAAGACACTGACACTCTCCCTACCTATAGTTTTCTGTCCCTAGAAAAAATGTTTTTTTAAAGCACACTATAGCACAAGGAGAATTTCCCTCACTTTCCTTCTTTGTCCCTAGAAACAAGGATTATCACAGTGAAAGAAACTGACACTCTTCCTTCCTATAGTTTTCTGTCCCTAGAAAAAATGTTTTTTTAAAGCACACTATAGCACAAGGAGAATTCCCTCACTGTCCTTCCCTGTCCCTAGAAACAAGGATTCGCACAGTAAAAGACACTGACACTCTCCCTACCTATAGTTTTCTGTCCCTAGAAAAAATGTTTTTTTAAAGCACACTATAGCACAAGGAGAATTCCCTCACTGTCCTTCCCTGTCCCTAGAAACAAGGATTCGCACAGTAAAACACACTGACACTCTCCCTACCTATAGTTTTCTGTCCCTAGAAAAAATGTTTTTTTTAAAGCACACTATAGCACAAGGAGAATTCCCTCACTGTCCTTCCCTGTCCCTAGAAACAAGGATTCGCACAGTAAAACACACTGACACTCTCCCTACCTATAGTTTTCTGTCCCTAGAAAAAATGTTTTTTTAAAGCACACTATAGCACAAGGAGAATTCCCTCACTGTCCTTCCCTGTCCCTAGAAACAAGGATTCGCACAGTAAAAGACACTGACACTCTCCCTACCTATAGTTTTCTGTCCCTAGAAAAAATGTTTTTTTAAAGCACACTATAGCACAAGGAGAATTCCCTCACTGTCCTTCCCTGTCCCTAGAAACAAGGATTCGCACAGTAAAACACACTGAGGCCTCGTACACACGGCCGAGATTCTCGTTGAGAAAAACATGTCGTTTTTTTCGACGAGATTCTTGGACAAGAAACTTGTCCCGGCCGAGTGTACACACGCTCGTTTCAAAGAACCCGCGGTTCTTTGAAAGGAGTGTACGCGGTGACGTCATCGACTACGTCGAGCATGCGCTCGTCACATTCGATGCCGTCGCCGCCATCTTGGTACACCCTACGTATGCCTAGGAAGCTACCGCGCATGCGTCAAATTCATTTCGAACATGCGCGGGCTTCCGGGCGGACAGGTAAGTGTACACACACTCACTTTTCTCGTCGAGAAACACGCCGAGGAGAATCTCGACGAGAAAATAGAGAGCAGGTTCTCTATTTTCTCGTCGAGGTTTCTTGTCGGTTTTCTCGACGAGAAACACGCTAGCAGCGTACACACGACCGATTTACTCGGCAAGACCTCTCTGCCAGCAAGTTTCTTGCTGGTTCTTGCCGAGAAAATCGGTCGTGTGTACGAGGCCTGACACTCTCCCTACCTATAGTTTTCTGTCCCTAGAAAAAATGTTTTTTTAAAGCACACTATAGCACAAGGAGAATTCCCTCACTGTCCTTCCCTGTCCCTAGAAACAAGGATTCGCACAGTAAAACACACTGACACTCTCCCTACCTATAGTTTTCTGTCCCTAGAAAAAATGTTTTTTTAAAGCACACTATAGCACAAGGAGAATTTCCCTCACTTTCCTTCTTTGTCCCTAGAAACAAGGATTATCACAGTGAAAGAAACTGACACTCTTCCTACCTATAGTTTTCTGTCCCTAGAAAAAATGTTTTTTTAAAGCACACTATAGCACAAGGAGAATTTCCCTCACTTTCCTTCTTTGTCCCTAGAAACAAGGATTATCACAGTGAAAGAAACTGACACTCTTCCTTCCTATAGTTTTCTGTCCCTAGAAAAAATGTTTTTTTAAAGCACACTATAGCACAAGGAGAATTCCCTCACTGTCCTTCCCTGTCCCTAGAAACAAGGATTCGCACAGTAAAAGACACTGACACTCTCCCTACCTATAGTTTTCTGTCCCTAGAAAAAATGTTTTTTTAAAGCACACTATAGCACAAGGAGAATTCCCTCACTTTCCTTCTTTGTCCCTAGAAACAAGGATTATCACAGTGAAAGAAACTGACACTCTTCCTACCTATAGTTTTCTGTCCCTAGAAAAAATGTTTTTTTAAAGCACACTATAGCACAAGGAGAATTCCCTCACTGTCCTTCCCTGTCCCTAGAAACAAGGATTCGCACAGTAAAACACACTGACACTCTCCCTACCTATAGTTTTCTGTCCCTAGAAAAAATGTTTTTTTAAAGCACACTATAGCACAAGGAGAATTCCCTCACTGTCCTTCCCTGTCCCTAGAAACAAGGATTCGCACAGTAAAACACACTGACACTCTCCCTACCTATAGTTTTCTGTCCCTAGAAAAAATGTTTTTTTAAAGCACACTATAGCACAAGGAGAATTCCCTCACTGTCCTTCCCTGTCCCTAGAAACAAGGATTCGCACAGTAAAACACACTGACACTCTCCCTACCTATCCTTCTCTTTCCCTAAACTAAAGGAATCCAGGTTAAGCAAGAAAAAAATAAATGTCACTGTCCCTGCCTATGCTTCTCTTTCCCTGCTCCGGAACACACTACACTAGGCCGCCGTGCTGGCGGCCTTTTATAGTGTGGGGCGTGTACTAAACCCCCTCAGCAATAATTGGCCACAGGCATCCTGCCTGTGGCCAATCATTGCTCTCCTCGCTGCCGGCGCTGTGATTGGCCAAGCATGCGGGGTCACAGTGCATGCTTGGCCAATCACAGCGCCTGGATGACACTGCGATGGCGTAGTGCATTGTGGGCCGTTCGCGTCACTCGAATTTGGCGCGAACGGCCCAAATCGTTCGATCTTCGTCGAACGATCGAACAGCCGATGTTCGAGTCGAACGTATGTTCGACTCGAACACGAAGCTCATCCCTACTGTGGATGTTTTAGGATGAGTGGGGGAAGGGGCCGGTGAATATGCCATTTACCGACCCCTTCCCTTTTCTGAATGAACATTGTGAGTGATCGGTAGAGTGTGTTTGAGCTTTGGGGTGCACACCCTAATGCCAAAGGCTGCGCACACCTATGGCTGTGGCTTCTTTGGGTGTTACTCAATTGCTGTTCCTTCTTTTTTGGGGAGCTTTTCGACCCCAGTGTCACTCTATTGCTACTCTTTATTTGGGTGTCCCTATATTGCCGCTTTTCTTTTCTGGCAAGCTTATCCACCAAGTGTCACTCCAATGCTGCTGCTCCTTTGAGTGTCACTCCATTGCTGTTACTCCTTTTACGGGGAGCTTTTCCACCAAATGACCAATTGTCACTCCATTGCTACTCCTCCTATTTTGGCAAGCTTACCAACCAGGAGTCATTTGCCGCTCGTCCTTTGGGTCGAACGCTTTTACCACTTTTCTTTTTCTGGCAAACTTATCCGTCAGATGTCATTCCATTCTGGGTTTTTTTTGGGTGTCACTCCATTGCTGTTCCTCCATTTACGGGGAGCTTTTCCAGCAGGTGCCACTCCATTGCTGCTCCTCTTTTGGGTGTCACTCTAATACCACTTCTCTTTTTCTGGCAAGATTTGCACCATGTGTCACTCCATCCTAGGGCTCTTTTGGGTGTCACTCAAAAGAGTTTTCCCACCTGGTGTCACTTCAATGCTGCTTCTCCTTTGGGTGTCACTTTATTACCACTCCTCCTTTTTGGCAAGCCTGTCCACAAGGTGTCTTTCATTGCTGCCCTTCCTTTGGGCATCACTCCATTGCTGTTTCTCCTTTTATGGGGACCTTTTCCACCGAATGTTACTCCATTGTTATACCTTCTTTTTAGGCAAGCTTATCCACCAGGAGTCATTCATAGCTGCTTATCCTTTGAGTGTCACTATATTGCTACTTTGGGCATTGATCTATTACCACTTCTCTTTTTCTGGCAAGCTTATCCACCAGGAGTCACTCCAATGCTGCAGCTTCTTTGGGTGTCACTCCATTGCTGTTCCTCCTTTTATGGGGAGCTTTTCCACTAAGGTGCCACTTCACTGCTGCTTCTCCTTTGGGTGTCACTCTATTACTGTTCTTTCTTTTTTGGCAAACCTATCCACCAGGTGTCTTTTATTGCTGCCCTTCTTTTGGGTGTCACTCCATTGCTACTCTTCCTTTGGGTGTCACTTTATTACCACTCCTCCTCCTTTTTTGGCAAGTATATCCACTAAGTGCCTTTCATGAATCTTCTCTTCTTTTGGGTGTCACTCCATTGCTGCTCTTCCTTTGGGTGTCTCTCCATTGCTGCTCTTCCTTTGGGTGTCTCTCCATTCCTGCTCTTCATTTGGGTGTCACTCCATTGCTGCTCTTCCTTTGGGTGTCTCTCCATTGCTGATCTTCTCTTTGGTGTCTCTCCATCGCTGCTCTTCCTTTGGGTGTCTCTCCATTTCTGCTCTTCCTTTGGGTGTCTCTCCTTTGCTGCTCTTCCTTTGGGTGTCTCTCCATTGCTGCTCTTCCTTTGGGTGTCTCTCCATTGCTGCTCTTCCTCTGGGTGTCTCTCCATTTCTGCTCTTCCTTTGGGTGTCTCTTCATTGCTGCTTTTCCTTTGGGTGTTTTTCTCCATTGGTGCACTTCCTTTGGGTGTCTCTTCATTGCTATTCTTCCTTTGGGTCTCTCCATTGCTGCTCTTCCTTTGGGTGTCATTCCATTGCTACTCCTCCTTTTCTGGCAAGCTTTTCAGCCAGTGAGTGGTGATGTAGAAACAGGTGAGTGCTCTCTTTTTTTTTTTTAAAGGGTACATTTTATTGTACATATCAACAGTATCGTACATTGACATATTACAGTACACATTTTACGTACATTATAATTCGCTTATATTTGCATCATGTGTCAGATATCAAATAAAAATGTCCATAATCATTCAACACTAAACAAATTCAGTATTAGAACTTCCGCTCATCTCCTATGTCTCCTCTGTTGTCTATTATATTTTATCAGCATATCGCCTGATGTACCAGCAGACTTCCCCACTTATCTCCAACCATCATTCATCTGTTTAAATTTATCTCACCTCCACTTCTCCCGATACCTTCTCCATCCATCCCGCCCACACTTTCTCAAATTTTTTAGGACACCCTCTAGCTATGTAGGTTAGTTTGTACATTGGTAGGGCCTTGTTCACTAAATTCACCCAGCCTTGCAGAGATGGGGGTGAAGGGTTCTGCCATTTGGGGGCCAACACCTTAGCATAACAAAAGAGAATTCTAAGCAGGGTTTTCTGCGAGGTTGATATTTCCTCCTCCTCCAGGTCTCCTAAAAGACAGCTGGCTGGGGAGTAAATATTTGGGAGTTCCAGGGTATCTTCCAGAAATGTCAGTATTGCCCTCCAGAAGCTCTCCACCCGGGGGCACTGCCACACCATATGAAAGAAATCTCCCTCTGCTGCATGGCAGCGAGGGCATTCTGAAGATTCCCTTCTACCCATTTTATGTAGTCGCTTGGGGGTATAATATATTCTATGGAGATAGTTAAACTGTGTCAACTTGTCTCTAGCCGAGATCATCGAGGGCACCAGCGTATCCAAAGCCTCCGACCAATTCTCCTCCGTGAGGGACGGTATATCAGTCTGCCACTGTGCCACCACCCTCCCCATTCTGGGGGAGGAAGATGTCAGGAGCTTGAAGTAGTATTTAGAAATCAGCTGTGAATGGTCCCCATCAGTTATCACTTTTTCCATACTGGAGGGGGAGAGCGACACCCCCCTCCCCCGCCACCGTATTGTGCTATTGCTGCATGGCGCAGCTGGAGATAATGAAAAAAGAATGTATTGGGAATCCTGTATTCAGTCTTCAAGTCTATGAAGGACCTAAACACCCCATCCCTGAACAGTTGATGATTGTACTTAACCCTATATGCTGCCCAGCATGACCCATCAAGTACCTTGACTATCTCACTAAGTTGGGGGTTGTGCCACAGAGGAGCATTAGGGGAGGCCGCAAGACTAGTCCCGCCCACCCTGGCGTTACAGATATGGAATATTTTATATGTCAGTTTCAGTAATCCCGCCCCCCGTTCCGGATAAGGCCCGTTCCTATAAAGGACATTAATCAGTCCCTCGTACGAGTGGACCTGGGCTACCTGGGTTGCCACAGATGCAATGTTCAGGTCTGGGAAACCCCACCAGTGCACATGTGTCAGTTGGGCTGCCAGGTAGTAGCACTGCAGATTCGGTAGGGCCAGTCCGCCCGCCCGTATTGGTGGTGAGTGCTCTCTTTAGCTAGTCATGACACAACCTTAAATCACTGTGGTTTAACCATATCTCATGCAATGACATTGCCCCCCCCCCACTCCCCCCCAACCTTTTCCCATTCAGTTTTCAGTATGACCATATGTTGGCAGTTTTTTCATGAAATGTCCACCTAATTGAATGCTTTACAGTTACATGTCATCTAATATTATTATATTATTATAGGTAAAGTAACCACAACTATGGAATATATTACTGATGAGTGCTCCTTAGTCAAAATAAATCCTTCTGTGAACCGGCATTATTCCGCATGATGCTCTGATGTTCTATTCCTCCTCGTCCACCCCCCACCCCTCGGGCTCGGCTGGCAACATATAAGTGTGGTCAGAGGATCAGGCCCCAGCCATCACATGACAGCCATAAGCGGGGACCCCGGTGTGCCGTCTCTCTGCTTCATCCACTCAAGAGCAGACTAACAGCTTCATAACCCAGCAGGTTATCATTAAAATAATATATACTTTGCATCAGACCTGCACATTGATTTAAGCCTGCGGTTAAGGAAAAAGAAACAGATTTTAGTGAGTTATTAAAAGGCCTCTTACAATATCTCGGAATATTTGAAAAATGAAATCACCAGATGTATAACGTACCACAGAAAAAAAAAATTACACCGGCGTTAAAAGCCTGCACAATCTATCGCCTGTGCCGCTCCTGTGACCAAGAACAGACTCAACCTGCTCTGTGCTGGGCCCACGCCTCCCAAAGAAATGCTTTAGGGGATTTTTTTTTATACAATTTGCAGCATTAAACCTTCACTTTTGTAAACTAAAGATCGGTTTTGGGTTCCAGGTAAAGAAAAGGATGCAGTGGAACTAGCCAGAGTGCAGAGGAGGACAATTCCTAAGCGGGGGTGAGCTTCTGGTTTGGGTTGATGGAGAGTTCGACCTAAACTCTAGCTCATGGGTGCTCAACCTGTAGCCCTCCAGCTGGTGCAGAACTACAAGTCCCATGAGGCATTGCAAGGCTGACAGTTACAAGCATGACACCCAAAGGCAGAGGCATGATGTGAATTGCAGTTCCACAACAGCTGGAGGGCCACAGGTTGAGCACACATGGCACTGTTTGAAGTCATTGGCCAAATATTCAACATTTTTCTTTTTTTGTGAATGAGTAACAAGGGCTACTATGTACCCCCTACCCATTTACATAGGGGCGTTTGTGGTGTAGGATCGCTGAACTTTATGGAGATACATTATAATGTGATGGGTGGTCTTAGAGGCTGCTTACCAGCAGCCATGGAGTCCTAGTGGACCCTTGGAGATGTTTACTAAAGTTCTGAAAGGATGGGAGTGCCACACCAGCTTGTATAGTTCTTTGAAAGATTTTATTTTTGCAACAACCAATGAGTTTCGGGAGTCAACACTCCCCCTTCATAAGGGCTAAAAAATAGATGCAGGTGCCTGGATTGGAAAAGTCATTAACATTGGGGGCATGATATCTTTATTCTAAAAGAACTTCCAGATTCCAATAAGTCCTTTGAGCCAGGCATGTGGGGATGAGGTGCTTGCCTCCTTCAACATGGGGACATGGTGGCTTATTGGGGCGGCTGGACTTGGTACTCTCTTCATGTTGAGTCCATGTGGTCTGGTATAGTTTGGGTTTGAGGGTATGCATTCTCACTGCCCTTCCTGGTCAGCCAGGTCGTATGCCTGGATAAGGGCTTGGTATGGATTTTGGGCTTGACCACATGTTATTTCTTTTTTTTTTTGCTTGGGGTCCACCTCTAAATCTATACAAGACCTAAACTTTAGCTGTTTGAGGTCGTTGACCAAGTATTCAACATTTTCCTTTTTTGAATGAGTACTATGTACTCCCTACCCATTCCCATAGGGGCCTTTGTGGTGTAGGAGCACTGAACCTTATGGAGATACGTTATAATGTAATGGGTGGTTTGTGGTCTTAGAGGCTGCTCACCAGCAACCGTGGAGTTCCAGTGGACCCTTGGAGGAGTTTACTGAAGTTTTGAAAGAATTCGAGTGCCACACCAGCTTGTATAGTTCTTTGAAAGATTTTATTTTGCAACAACCAACGTGTTTTGGGAAGCTAAAAAAAAGATCATGCAGGTGCCTGGAGTGGAAAAACTATTGGCATGGGGGGTGTGTTATCTGGAGGCCCCCTTATTCTAAAAATGGGCTTCCAGATTGTGATGAATCCTTCTGAGCCAGGCATATGGGGATAAGGCTCATGCCCCTTCGTCATGGTGGCTTGGTGGGGCTGCAGGACTTGATACTCTCTTCTTGTTGAAGCCATGTGGCCTGGTATGGTTTGGGTGTGGGAGCATGCATTCCCACTGCCCTTCTCGGTCAGCTAGTTGTATGCCTGGATAAGGGCCTAGTATGGATTTTGGGGGTGACCCCACATCATTTTTATTTATTTTTTGCTTGGGGTCCACCTATACATCTATACCAGACCTAAACTTTAGTTGTTTGAGGTCATTGACCAAATATATCACATTTTCATTTTTTGTGAATGAGTAAAAAGGACTACTATGTACATGGTGGCTTGCTGGGGCTGCAGGACTTGGTACCCTCTTCATGTTGAGGCAATGTATCCTGGTATGGTTCGGGTGTGGGAGCATGCATTCCCACTGCCTTTCCTGGTTAGCTAGGTTGTATGCCTGGATAAGGGTCTAGTATGGATTTTTGGGGTGACCCCACGTCATTTTTGTTTTTGCTTGAAGTCCACCTTTACATCTATACCAGACCTAAACTTGGTATGGATTTTGGGGTTGACCCCACTTAATTTCTGTTTTTTTTTTTTTTTTTGTGTTTTTTGCTTGGGGTCCACCTTTAAATCTATACCAGACCTAAACTTTAGTTGTTTGAGGTCATTGACAAAATATATCACAGTTTTCTTTTTGTGAATAAGTAACAAGGGCTACTATGTACCCCGTACCCATTCACATAGGGGCCTTTGTGATGTAAGATCGCTGAGCCTTATAGGGATACGTTATAACGTAATGGGTGGTCTTAGAGGCTGCTCACCAGCAACCATGAAGTCCTGCTGGACCCTTGGAGAAGTTTACTAAAGTTTTGAAAGGATAGGAGTGCCACACCAGCTTGTATAGTCCTTTTGAAAGATTTTATTTTGCAACAACCAACGTGTTTCAGGAGTCAACACTCCCTTCTTATCAGGCTAAAAAATAGTACATGCAGGTGCCTGAAAAAGAAAAGCCATTGGCATTGGGGGGTATGATATCAGGAGTCCCCCTTATTCTAAAAATGGTTCCAGAGTTGGATAAATCCTCTGAGCCAGGGATGTGGGGATGAGGCTCTTGCACCTTCGTCATGGAGACATGGTGGCTTGCTGGGGCTGCAGGACCTGGTACCCTCTTCATGTTGAGGCAATGTAACCTGGTATAGTTCGGGTGTGGGAGCATGCATTCCCACTGTCTTTTCTGGTTAGCTAGGTTGTATGCCTGGATAAGGGCCTAGTATGGATTTTTGGGGTGACCCCACGTCATTTTTGTTTTTGCTTGAAGTCCACCTTTACATCTATACCAGACCTAAACTTTAGTTGTTTGAGGTCATTGACCAAATATATCACATTTTCCTTTTTCTTTTTTTTGTGAATGAATAGCCAGGTTGTTTGCCTGGATAAGGGCTTGGTATGGATTTTGGGGTTGATCCCATTTAATTTCTGTTTTTATTTTTGTTTTTTTTGCTTGGGGTCCACCTTTAAATCTATACCAGACCTAAACTTTAGTTGTTTGAGGTCATTGACAAAATATATCACCGTTTTCTTTTTGTGAATAAGTAACAAGGGCTACTATGCCCTCCCTACCTATTCACATAGGGGCCTTTGTGGTGTAAGAGCGCTGAACCTAATGGAGATACGTTATAACGTGATGGGTGGTTTGCGGTCTTAGAGGCTGCTCACCAGCAACCGTGGAGTCCTGGTAAACCCTCAAGGACACGTTATAACGTAATGGGTGGTTTGCGGTATTAGAGGCTGCTCACCAGAAACCGTGGAGTCCTTGTGGACCCTCGGAGGCTGTTTACTAAAGTTTTTAAAGGATGGGAGTCCCACACAGCTTGTATAGTCCCTTGATTTTGTTTTGCAAAAACCAACATGTTTCGGGGGTCAACACTCCCTCTTCATCAGGGCTAAAAAATAGATCATGCAGGTAACTGGACTGGAAAAGCCATTGACATGAGGGGTATGATAGCTATGACTAAGGCAGTGGGCTAAAACGCATAAGCCTTCTACTCTGTACTTATCCTGTGGCAAACGAAGATCTTTAAATGTGGATGACTCGAGTGGTCAGCTGCCTAATACAATTGTAGCCACCACATCTAATTACTGGTAGGCTGAAATATATAAAAAATCTTCTTGTGTTTATAGTATAACTAAACTGAATGTATTTTCCCTAGAGACGAGGGATTTAAGGAGGGATATGATCATCATGTATTACTATATAATTTGAGGCAATGCTTTATAAGGGTTGTTCACGTTCCTTTGGATTAACTATGTGTAGCGGGTATTTGAATTATGTGAGGACTCTGGTGGTGTGAGGTTCCTTGGGGTCCCTGGGTGGTGCTGTTGCCTGGGGCCGGAGTTGAACTCACACCGCGAACCGTGCCTTTTTGTCCTCCCCTGGAGCTGGTACAGTGGGGCGGGGAGCCCGCTGTGACGCAAAGGGAGAGGTCATAAAAGGGGCAGACGCCCTGATTTAAGGGAGAGAGTCGGAGGACGCGGCCGCACCCAGGCACCTTCAGCTTGGGTGCTGGCGTTCCGGTGTTTCAGGCCTAGGCGCCCTTGGCCTAGCTGGAGCAGGGATGGAGTCCATCTCAGGCACCTTTAGCCTGGGGTGAGGTACTATGGCGGATGCCTGGGGCTCAGTACCTTCGACTGAGTTCCGCGAGGTTGGAGGAATCCGAGGGGGCCCTAACTCCTTGGGTGCCCGTGTCTGAGTTTGTGAGGACTGGTGCGCAGTAACTTCTCTGAAGAGCCCGGCGCAGCATCGCTGGTGACGGAGAGGCCTCCACTTCTCCCTTGGACGGATTTCTTCCTCTGACAGGGGCAAAGTGAGCGTAGGTAATTCACCTCCTATATTACCTAGTGAGTGGCAGTGACTATTCACCACTGATGACAGCACAGTGGGCAGCAGCAAAAAGGGAAAGGATTGTGCCTCGATCTGCCCCCCTCATTTTCCAAAGGAGAAAGATTGTTTTATTGCTTGGCAAGAAGAATAAAACTGAGTTGTACCTATTCACTGTGTGGAACTTTGGTTACTAAAGCAAAGGAGTCAGGGACGAAGGACTGGACTTGACTCTAGGACACCTACACAAAAGCCCAATCTCTGGCCTTCACCTCCCAGTTACGGAGGACATGGGCCGTGGTGTGTTTTATCTCTCTCTCCCAGGTACCCCTAGACAACAGCCATATAACCGATAAAGAAAGGGAGAGAGGTGAGGCCGCTACATATGCATTTAGGGTTCTTCTGGGGATACAGGTTTTTATTTATTATTGTGTCTCGAGGCTGAAGTCAATGGACATGGGATTTTTGTTCACCTTTCTATATAACGATAATAATGAACTCCTCTACGAGCGATACTTAGCCGTACATTGAGAGCCGGTCTTATAAAGAATAAAGCAGCCGTCACTGGAAATATAAATTACGGCACAGCCGGGACCTATATTTAACAATGTAATTTTTTTCGCTGTCATGTGCTAAAATATTGATTTCTGGCGACGTATATTATTTTGGCTTCTCAGTGGAAAAGGTCAACGCTTCGTGGTTAGAAGAGATTTTAAATGGCCATGTATAGAACAGATACTGGACAAACTCCTGGATATTAAAGAAACTCAGTTAAGAAAAAAAAATCCAAAAATGGCTCCTGCAATAGAAAGACTCTAAATACTTATTTCTCCGATGGGTGGTGAGTTGGAACTCTATTGTGTTTAAATCAAATGCTAAAACCTATGGTGGACTCTTCCGTAATCTACACTTCCAGGACTGTCAGATGCCTGCTTGTAGGCAGGTGCAGTTAGCCTTCCAGCCTGTAGGTGACTCTGTGTCCACCCCCCCCCCCCCACCACCACTGCTGTGCCCAGGGCAGCTGTCCCTCCTGCCCACCCCTTGACCCGACCCTCGTTCTTTTTAAAGTTTCAGTTCAAGGCACAAGTTACAAAAAACTGATTTTGGGGAGAGCAGATGTGTTTCTGTATTTGCTGAAATTTTCTGAGGCCTCGTACACACGACCGAGTTTCTCGGCAAGAACCAGCAAGAAACTTGCTGGCAGAGATGTCTTGCCGAGAAACTCGTTCGTGTGTATGGTTTCTCGTCAAGAAAACCAACAAGTAATCTCGACGAGAAAATAGAGAACCTGCTCTCTATTTTCTCGCCGAGATTCTCGTCGGCATGTTTCTCAACGAGAAAAGTGAGTGTGTGTACACTTACCTGTCCTCCCGGAAGCCCGCGCATGTTCGAAATGAATTCGACGCATGCGCGGTAGCTTCCTAGGCATAGGTAGGGTATACCAAGATGGCGGCGATGGCATCGAATGTGACGAGCGCATGCTCGTCGTAGTCGATGACGTCACCGCGTTCGCTCGATTCAAAGAACCGCGGGTTCTTTGAATCGAGCGTGTGTACACTCGGCCGGGACAAGTTTCTTGTCCAAGAATCTCGTCGAAAAAAACGACATGTTTTTTTCGACGAGAATCTCGGCCGTGTGTACAAGGCTTTAGGCTTAAAAAAATGAAAATGAAAAAAAAAACTACATATCCAAGGACTGGTGAGCTGAAATATATTATATTTTTGTTTTTGGGTTAAGTTGTGTTTTATTTTATATATGTCAGGTAGGGATGAGCTTTATGTTCGGGTCGAACATGAGTTTGACTCGAACATTGGCTGTTCGATCGTTCGTCGAAATACAAACATTATGGGGCGTTCGCGCCAAATTCGAGCGGCGGGTCACGCCCCATAATGCACAATGTCGCAGTGCATTGCTGTCTGATGATTGGCCAAGCATGCACTATGACCCACATGCTTTGGCCAATCACAGCGCCGTCAGCAAAGAGAGCCAAAATTGGCCAAAGGCAGCGTGCCTTTGGCCAATCATGGCTCAGGGGAGTACGTACATGCCCCACACTATATAAGGCCGCCTGCACGTCGGCCCTGTGTAGTGTGTTGCTGGCGTTGACCAAGAGAGAGTGTCATTTCATTTAGTTTGAGCAGGCAGGCGATTCAGTTAGCTGCAGTGTATTTAGTATATATATACATCCAGGTTGTATATATACTCCTACATATATATCCACTCCATTCTAGTCTAGCCAAGCCTATATCTGATTGCAGGCCTATCCTGGTGTACTTTTTCAAATATACTTCAGGCAGGCAGGTGATTCAGTGAGCTGCAGTGCATTAAATATATATACAATCTCCTACATATATATATATCCACTGCATCCAGTCTAACCAAGCCTATACCTGACTACAGGCCATTCCTGGTGTACTTTTTCTAGTAAACTTCAGGCAGTGTTTTGCTAATCAAATTTCACAGCATGTCTGGAAGGCCACCAAGGAGAGGCAGACGCTCACAGGCCACTAAAAGAGGGCAAGCAGGCTCTGTGTCTACAGCCAACAGTGCTGGTCGTGAACATGGTGCATCCTCAGCATGTGGCTGTGGCGCACGCTTGTCCTTTTTTTCGACAGCTGGCTGTGTTGAGCCACAACATGCAGAAGAGTTGGTAGAGTGGATCACAAAGCCATCCTCATCCTCCTCATCCTCTGTCACCCAGGCTCAGAGTAGTTTGGCTGCCAATGCAGCTGCCAAAGCGGCCTATTCCATCGGCTCAATATCATCAGTCACTCCTTCCCTAGCCCCACCATCATGCCCTGAGGAGACCCCTGAACTGTTCGACCAGTGTCGGGTACATGCTGCAGGATGATAAGCAGTGTTTTGAAGGCTCCGATGATGGTTCCCAGGTTGAGGAAGGCAGTAACGTGAGCCCAGAGAGAGGGGGTGCCCAAGAAGGACAAGAAACTGGCAGTAATGTTCCCCCAGCTGCAGCATACTGCTCCTCCACCTCCTCCTCTTCTTCTTCCTCTATGGCCTCTTCCTGTGCAGATTTGTCCTCAGAACCAGTGGTGCTCCATAGGCATTTAAGGGGCTACGCAAGCACTCAGGCAAAAAGATGTTTAACAGGGGCATGTATTTACAATATTTGCTCTAATATTTCACAGCAGGGCTCGTTCCTGCACTCAACAACAGAATCTGTGAGGGGTTACGGTGTTGTGGCATCACCACCACCACTGCCTAAGACCCAATTTTTTTTGCCCCTGTTCAACAGGGGCGTGTAATTACAGTTTTTGATCTAATATTTCACAGCAGGGCCCGTTCCTGCGCCCACCAAGAGTAACTGTGTGGGCTTACAGTGTTGTCACCACCACCACCACCAAAGGCCCAATTTTTCTGCCCCTGTTCAACAGGGGCATGTAATTATTCTGTGCAATGACAGTTCTAAACACGGGAAACACGCGCCACTTCACAGGCATACTTCAGACACCCCCCAGGTACGATATTTAAAGGAATATTTAACTTTTATTTTTTAACTTTAAGCATTATTAAAATCACTGCTCCCGAAAAAACTGTAGTTTTTAAAACTTTTTTTTTTGCATTGATACATGTCCCCTGGGACAGGACCCGGGTCCCCAAACACTTTTTAGCACAATAACTTGCATATTAGCCTTTAAAATTTGCACTTTTGATTTTTCATGTTCGAGTCCCATAGACTTTAACGGTGTTCGAAAGTTTGAGCGAACTTTCGGTCCGTTCGCATGTTCTGCTGCGAACCGAATCGGGGGGTGTTCGGCTCATCCCTAATGTCAGGTATGGAGAACAACGAAATTACCAAGTACAGCGTGCTGCTTACTAAGAAGGAGGCATAGAGGGGTTTCCATGGAGGTGGAGCCACCATGTAGGCGGCTCTGTGCCATTATTGCATGGGAAAAGGAATCCCGTAAGAGAACTGATCCCTTAGGGATTCCATACATTGCTTTGAGAGGAGAAGTGGACTGATTGGACACTAAACTCTTGAGAAACTTTGACAGCCATCATGGGTGAGGGAACTTTTTAAGTAAGGTAACCCACAGCATTTTGGTGCAATTCTGGCGTGTGTAGCTTTTGTGTATCGGGTGGCACCATCTAACAGTCTTTAAAAAATATTTCCTTACTATGTCATGTGGGTATACACATAGGGTGAGCTTGCCCCCCAAGTTGCCATAGGCCCTCGTACCAATTAAATTGAAGCTTACCTAGCTGACCCCTGTCCCTTGACCAAGGTTAAGTTTGGTAAGAGAGTGCTGGTAACTGTATAGCTTGTGACCTGTTGGCATGTGGTTATGACGTGGTCCCACCACGTTTGACAAGTGGCACCTCCTGCCAAACATGATACACGCAGGTAAATTTGTATCTCAGCCTTGGTAATGTCTAATGGACCTGGGAGGCCACCATGTGATTTTGTAGGTGGTAAAGACGTGGATCAACAGCCTGCAATTACCAGCTCTTTGCTTCCCACGTGAAATCAGCTTTAGGGTTTCAAAGTACTTTAAAGCAGAAGCCTGTATATTCAAACAATAAACATTGTCTTATTCTGTCCCTCTCCTAGAAAACTCAATCCTATTTTTTAGCGTTTTTGTTCTTTTTGTGCTGCAGGGCATCATTCCAGGTCCCTGGCCTAGGCCCTGATGCCTTCTGTGAAGATTGGTATGTGATAGCTATCCCAGGAGGCACTGGGTCATTTGCACACAAATGCTGCCTCGTGCTAAATTGCCCTTCTACCAGAAGTTGGTGGCATTTGTCAAGCGCAAAATTCCGCTGCACGTACGCAGATACGCCGCCGGTCCCTTCCAGCTCCCAAATGCCTGTGGAGCAACCCCCTAGAGTAGTGTAGGTAAATTTAGTTGGCATCCTCTGTAATCAGTGGAGCGATGTTGATTGTTTAGGCCTGCTCAGTGTCTCACAGGCTGCTGCTCTGATTGCTTCCCCCTGTATTCCAGAAGATTCTAGACTTATAGTGGGAAGAAGAACAGAATGTTTATGGGACCCCAACCAATCCCTGGTAAGGTGTGCCCAGAAAGTGGTGGAGGAGCCACAAATAGTCTGGGGCCTGTGGGAGGAGGGGCAGAGTTCCTGGGACCAGTTCGCTGGAGGAGACCCCTGTGCAGGGGCTCTGCCCCTGGAGCAGGATTTCTGGAGGTATCATCTAGAAAAGGGGTCTCCAAACTGCGGCCCTGGGGCCGGATGCGGCTCTTTGCTTGCCTTTACCGGCCCTTGGGGCACTATTCCATCCACTGACACCAACAATGGCGAATCATTTTTATTTCTGAAACCACCAATGGGGCACTATTCATCCAACTTCCACTATCAAAAGGGTACAATTCCTTCTATTGACACCAACAATGGGGCACTAGTCCTCCCACTGACACCAAAGGAATGGTATTGTTTACCCCCTCTCGACATTTTCTACTCCCAATGGCCCTAGTCCGGCCCTCCTAAAGTCTGAAGGACAGTAAACTGGCCCTTTGTTTAGAAAGTTTGGAGACCCCTGATCTAGAAGACAACATCAAGGTCCCAGCTGAGGTTTCAGCTGGGGGCCTATCCACAAAAGTCTAGTCCAGGAGTTCATTTGGGTCTGTAGAAGCTCACTGGAGAGTAGACTTGTGCACAACGGAAAAATTTGTCTAGTTTCGGTTCGTTTCTTGTGCACAACGGAAAAATTTGTTTAGTTTTGGTTCGTTTCTTTTCGTTCCTGTTGATTCGTAATCGTTTGTAATTTTGCTAGACGGGATTTTTTGCATTCGGACTAATTCGTATTCTTGCAAGTGACATTTTTCGTTGAATCGGAATGATTGGTATTATTGTAAGCCTTATTTTTAGTTGATTTATAATTCGTACTTTCGGTAGAGTACATTGTTTTTCGTTGATTCTGGACACAACTCCTACTTTCGTATTTTTTTGGGTTCGTAATTTTCCGTGTCTCTCTCACAACGACGCTGCCTATAATGCCTAATGTGTTTCAAATGGATTTGTACTTTTCTAAATACATAGCGGTTATTTGTAACGATTAGAAATCTCTTATTTTACATGCGGCTATAGCCTCCGCCCCTGTACACCATTTTGAGAGGGAGTTCAGCACGGTGAGGGAGAAGCAGAGAGCAGAGCAGAGTGTTATTGTGCTTCGAATGGATTCGTACTTTCGTAACTTTTTTCATAACAAATTATGCCGAAGACATTCGGGCATTTGCTATTTGCGATATAATTTATTTCGGATTCGGTTTTATTCGTAATTGCTTTGTTTGGAAATTCGAATGCTTCCGAATGTCCGAAAGTTGCTAAATTTGGACGAATTTCGATTAGTTACGAAACGAATTGCACAAGCCTACTGGAGAGTACGAGGAAGAAGTTGGGGGAAAAAGGTGTCCAACTGTCCTATGATGATGTGAGTTCATGTCTCTCTCACTGGAGAGGGCTTGGTGGATGTCAGAAGGAGACAACTGATGATCCTGTGGCCATGTGAGTAAATGAACCGTGCTAGAATTTAGTGACTGTGTGCAGATTTTTTGATTCTTTGGGAAAAGTCTTTGTCAACGGTCAGTATTGTAGACTCTGTGGGCCATTTTTGCATCGCTCAACATGCTAGAGAAGAGTCCTCAAAATGTTCAGTTCTTCTGGGGTATCCCGTGCTCCCTTTGCCCCATCCAAGTTCTACGTTCCAATAAAACCCTAAAAAAAAAAAAGACACCGCTAGACTGTTCCTCTGAGCCGGTAAAAGAGTGTAGAAAAAAGTATGTGCCTGGCTGTGTGCCTGGCTCCCCCTGGCTGGGGGAATAGGGCCAAGTTCACTAGCGGCTCTTTCAGGGGTGCGCTACACCTGGAAGAGGCCAGGGGTGCATCTATGGCCTTGCATGGATTGTTTAAAAAATGGCGGCCCAAAAGAGATGTGGGGGGAGAGTATTTCAGGAGCGGTGAGCAAAATAGAGAGAAATGGAAATCAAAGAGTTGCAAATCCTGGCAATACCAAACAGGATTTTGTTTTATGATATGCAAGGATTTGATAGTTTAATACGCGGTTCTCCAAACCTTCTAAACAACGGGCCAGTTTACCGTCCTTCAGACTTTAGAGGGGTCGGACTGTGGCCAGTGGGAGTAGATAACGCCTCGGGCTTGGTGGTCAGTGGGAGTAAAAAATTACACCTCCGTGGTTAGTAATAGGAGGAATAGTGTCCCATCATTGGTATAAGTGGGAGTAATGGTGCCCCCCATCTTTGGTGTCAATGGGGATAATAGTGCTTCATTGTTAGTGTCAGGGGAGGAGTAGAGCCCCATCATTGGTGTCAGTGGGAGTAATAGTGTCCCATCATTGGAGTCAGAGGAAGAAGTTATACCCCATCATTGGTATCAGTGGGAGGAATAGTGCCCCATCATTGATATTAGTGGGAGGAATAGTGCCCCATCATTGATGTCAGTGGAAAGAATAGTGTTCTATCATTGGTGTCAGTGGAAGGAATAGTGCCCCGCCCATCATTGGAGCACAGGTGTGTCAGGAGGAAGGTGCCTCTGAAGCTGCTCTGTGAGAAGGGAGTGGTGGTGAAATCTATCCCAGCTCCCTGGCCCCCTTTCTGGGGAGGCCATGGAGGGCAGCGGGGCTTCTCCTGCTGGAAGCTCCCAGCCATCTCCTGGGCCATCAGGTGAACTGCCTTCCTCTGCACAAGCTGATCTCTCTACCCCTGGTGAGGATGAAGGCTCGGAGGCCATTCGGGAGCGAGTGGTGGCCGGGATTAAGGTCCTGAACAGGGAGAGGGACAAGCTCTACAAGCTGAGAGCGGAGTTGAAGCGCCTGCGAAGGCAACGTGAGGGCTTACACAGCCAGAAACGGGGATCCATGGATCCGGAAATCCTACTGGCCAAGGTCCGTGTGGATCATCAGGAGACCATCGTGGCCATGATGGAAGGCAGAGATGGGCCCTTTAAAGAGAAGTTTTGCAACGACAAGAGGTTTGGAAGGGTGACAAAGATGGAGGTGGAGGAGGAGGAGACCCCCAGTTCTGACCCCCTGCCCCCCCAGGGAGAGGTAAGAAGCCCCAGGCCTTCCCAGGACTCAGGAGGCATGCTAAGGGCCATCCAGGTAATGGAGTCTCCTATGCGTGGGAATCAGATGATATTTAATGAGGAAGACATTACTGATGATGTACCTGATAAAGTAAAGCCTGCTAAGTCCCATGTTGTGGATAAGACTGTTTTTGTACCATCTAGCACCATGACTGATAATGTGCCTAATGACAATGTTGTGCCTGCTGAGGCTGCAATGCAGCAAGGTTTGCATTTAAAAAATGTCATTTCTGCAAATGAACTGCAAGTGTCAGAAGAGCCCATTAACCCTTCTTTGGCTGAGTCCAAAGCTGTTTGCCCCACTGCTGCTGAGGGCTCTACAGTGCAGCATCAGGAGACAACTGGTATTGCAGCAACTGTGACTATTGCTGATGGGAATGTGTGTGTGGCTGAAAAAAATCCTCCCAGTTCAGGTGTGATGAACAATGGTCCCAGTACAAGTGTGATGAACAATGGTCCCAGTACAAGTGTGATGGACAATCCTACCAACTCTGTTCATGCAGATAATGTGCAGACTAATGTGACTTCAGTGTGGGCCCCTGGCCCTGAGAAACCTACATTTGCAGAGGTGGCACACTCTGCTCCTGGTAGTCCCGCTCCCAAGCGGGGTTTTCCCCTACAAGCTGCCACTTTGAGCGCCCCAGGATCTGGTCTTGGGTCTCTGGCTTCTGCTGGGGGTCCAAGACGTAATGTAGTTATCCTGAAATGGGAAGGTGGTGCCATCCCTCCAGCACGGCGTGCAGTGGTGGACTTGATATTGGAGATGGGTTTTGGTGCAAATGACCTGTATGCCTTTATACATGTAGCTGGGACAAGGGACTATACGGTTAGCTTCACCAGGCCAGAGGGTCTTGACCTGTTCTGGGAGCGATATGAGGCTCGGTGCAGGTCAAGACCTGAATGGGAAGGTCTGGTCCCAGTTGCGGTGTCTCAGAGGTCAACAGTAAAAAAAATAACCATTATCCTGACCAATGAGAGTGTTCCTGCTCGGGATCTAGAGGTCTGGTTAAGGAACTATGGGGAAGTTTTGACCAAACCTAATAAAATCCATGATGAGCGTAACATCTGGACTGGGGGATGGTCGGTAACAGTCAGGTTGGCCAGGGATGGGAATGTTGTCCGTCACTTGCCCTCCTCAGCTTTCATAGGGAGGGATAGGATGACTGTTTTCTACCCTGGTCAGCCGAAGCTGTGTCACCGCTGTGGAGAAAAGGGGCACTTGAGCTCCTCCTGTTCAGCCTTGATGTGTTCAGTGTGTCGGGGTCAGGGTCATATGGCTAAGGACTGCACTAAGATGATCAGGTGCAACCTGTGCCTGCGCCTTGGCCACCCCTACAGCAGATGTCCTGAAGCCTGGCACAATATGGAGAAGGTGGTAGTAGAGGACATGTCAAGGCTGGACAGGATGGAGGGTGAGACCCCTGGTGTACCATCCTCCTCTGCGGTGACCCCCTCCCCTGGTCCTGCTCAGGATCCCTCTCCAGTTCCTGTGGCCACCCCTCCTGTGTCTGTAAGTACTCCTTCTGTTTCTGTCTCTGTGTCCCCCCAGCCTATTGTACCCTCTCCTCTTGTGTCGGAACCTTCCAAGTCTGTGCCCCCCGAGTCTGTTACCCCCCAGGAGTCTACCCCTCCCGAGGCTGACTTAAAGGGATCACCCCCCCCCACCAGCGTGTACTAAAAAGGGCGCCCCTTCCTCTGTAAAGAAGTCTTGTGGAAAGACTTTAAAGAAAAAAATAAGAGATGAGGGCATCTCTGAGGCTGACCTGCGGTACCTGGAGGAGAGAAGGAAGGTTGGGAGGCGGAAGAGGCAGGCGGTGAGGACGGAACGGGGACGAGAAGCTCCGGTTTCTGTCTCCAGCCGTCATAGGTCCTCCAAGTGGGATATTTCTTCATCTGGAGCTTCTTCTGAAAGAAGTTCCGATTCTGAAATGGACTTTGAGGCGGCCTCTAGAAAGAGAGAGGCTTCTGGTGATGAGCAGCAGAGGGGAGCTAAGAAGCAATCCACCCAATAACCCAAATGGCGGTTCCCCCTCCGTTAAAAGTGGTGACAATTAATGTCGCCAGCATTAAGTCAGTAAGAGCTCGTTCTATGGCCTTCTTTTTGTTCAGCCAATTAGATGCTGAAATTTTATTTTTGCAAGAGACTAGGCTCACCTCCTTGGCAGATATTCATATGGCCAAGAGAGAGTGGAGGTATGGTCCATCTTACTGGTCTCTTGCGGCTGAGCCTTACGGCGGTGTGGCGGTGTTGTTTAAAACCGGCATGGTAACTGTCCGGCGGGTTATTGAGGTGGAGATTGGGAGATGTATGGTCTTAGACGTCCTTGTGGGAGGGCAGGACCTGCGCCTAATCAATGTTTATGGGCCGCACACAAAGTGGGACAGGAAATGCCTTTTTACAAGGATCAAGCCATTTCTTTTTACATCCCGGCAAGTGGTCTTTGGAGGTGACTTTAATACAGTAACTAGGCCCAAGGACAGGAAGGACTTCAAGGACAGGCTGGGATATGATAGCGTTTTTTTAAATAGTATGGTTAGGGATGCTGGTCTTGTGGATGTGCACATTAAGCACCTCCCAGATGACACCGGGTTCACTTTTCATCGTGGTAATAGTCAGAGTAGGATAGATAGGTTTTTTTTGAAGGAGGCCTCTGCTTTCTCGCCCCCAGTGGTGCAGGCAGTAGAGTTCTCTGATCACTGTATGCTATCTGTGGTACTGAATGCTTCAGACGCCCCTCAGAGGGGCAAGGGCATCTGGAGATTAAATTCGACACTACTCAAGGAAGAACATGTTAGACAATCCTTTGAGGAATTCTTTCAGGCACAGGTGACCATCCTGGACTTTTGTAGCAGCAAGGCTGAGTGGTGGGAGCTGACCAAAAAGAGGATCGCTGGATTCTTCAGGGGCCTAGCCAATAGAAATCAGTTTAATAAATACATGACCTACCAACGTTTACGGAGGAAGCTGGATATTCTTGTTTCGAGAGGAGGAGATCCTGGGGCAATCTCCGAAGTGAAACTCCTTCTCAGGAAGTGTCAATATGACCGGCATGCCTCTTTGGTTCTGGAGAGGGACTATGGGAAGTACCACTCGCCTGACCCTTACCAGAACTGCAAACAAGGTGTAGCTGTTAAAACGGTCGTTGGCCTTAAGGACAGTACAGGTTCCTTGACAAAGTCCAGGTCAGGGATTCTGGAGGTCGTGAGGTCCTTTTATGCCGACCTTCTTGGGAGGAAAGAGCTTGATCGTGACAAGATGGAAAGCTTTTTGGACTCTACTCCAGGTCTAAATGGTGGAGATGTTCCATTGATGAATTTGACAGAGGAGATCACAGTCGAAGAGGTGATGAGGGCAATTGAACAGCTTGCCATCAAAAAGTCGCCTGGACCGGATGGCTTGACGGCTGAGTTTTACAAAGCCTTTAAGTCTATTCTGGCCCCGCATTTGGTAGAGGTTTTTATCAGTTGCCTTGCTGAGGGGGTGCTTTCCCCTTCCATGAGGCACTCGGCTGTGATTCTTCTTTCAAAGGGTAAAGATCCTTCGATGATTGAGAATTGGCGCCCCATCAGCCTTCTTAATGTCGATAGAAAGATACTGGCAAAGATATTTTTCTGGCGCCTATCGTCAGTGGCAGAGTCTTTGCTTTCTCGCCATCAGCACTGTTCGGTCCAGGGTAGGAGCACCTTCACAGCGGTTTTAGCTGTCCGGGAGGCCTTGGAGCGGTGCAGGGCTGCAGGCTGGGGAAAGTATTTGCTGACATTGGATCAGGCAAAGGCTTTTGATCGTGTTAACCATGAGTACCTGTGGTTGCTCCTTAGTAAGTACGATCTGCCGGGTGGTTTTGTCGATTGGCTGAAAGTCTTGTATAAGGGGGCAGAAAGCTTCCCTCTTGTTAATGGTTGGGTTGGACAGTCCTTTGGGGTTGGCTCCGGGTAGGGATGAGCTTTGTGTTCGAGTCGAACATACGTTCGACTCGAACATCGGCTGTTCGATCGTTCGACGAAGATCGAACGATTTGGGCCGTTCGCGCCAAATTCGAGTGACGCGAACGGCCCACAATGCACTACGCCATCGCAGTGTCATCCAGGCGCTGTGATTGGCCAAGCATGCACTGTGACCCCGCATGCTTGGCCAATCACAGCGCCGGCAGCGAGGAGAGCAATGATTGGCCACAGGCAGGATGCCTGTGGCCAATTATTGCTGAGGGTGTTTAGTACACGCCCCACACTATAAAAGGCCGCCAGCACGGCGGCCTAGTGTAGTGTGTTCCGGAGCAGGGATAGAGCAGCATAGGCAGGGACAGTGACTTTTATTTCTTTCTTGCTTAACCTGGATTCCTTTAGTTTAGGGAAAGAGAAGGATAGGTAGGGAGAGTGTCAGTGTGTTTTGTGCTTGTGCTATAGTGTGCTTAAAAAAAACATTTTTTCTAGGGACAGAAAACTGTAGGTAGGGAGAGTGTCAGTTTCTTTCACTGTGAAAGTCCTTGTTTCCAGGGACCTGGAAGGACAGTGAGTGAATTCTCCTTGTGCTATATTGTGCTTAAAAAAAACATTTTTTCTAGGGACAGAAAACTGTAGGTAGGGAGAGTGTCAGTTTCTTTCACTGTGAAAGTCCTTGTTTCCAGGGACCTGGAAGGACAGTGAGTGAATTCTCCTTGTGCTATATTGTGCTTAAAAAAAACATTTTTTCTAGGGACAGAAAACTGTAGGTAGGGAGAGTGTCAGTTTCTTTCACTGTGAAAGTCCTTGTTTCCAGGGACCTGGAAGGACAGTGAGTGAATTCTCCTTGTGCTATATTGTGCTTAAAAAAAACATTTTTTCTAGGGACAGAAAACTGTAGGTAGGGAGAGTGTCAGTTTCTTTCACTGTGCAAGTCCTTGTTTCTAGGGACCTGGAAGGACAGTGAGTGAATTCTCCTTGTGCTATATTGTGCTTAAAAAAAACATTTTTTCTAGGGACAGAAAACTGTAGGTAGGGAGAGTGTCAGTTTCTTTCACTGTGCAAGTCCTTGTTTCCAGGGACCTGGAAGGACAGTGAGTGAATTCTCCTTGTGCTATATTGTGCTTAAAAAAAACATTTTTTCTAGGGACAGAAAACTGTAGGTAGGGAGAGTGTCAGTTTCTTTCACTGTGAAAGTCCTTGTTTCCAGGGACCTGGAAGGACAGTGAGTGAATTCTCCTTGTGCTATATTGTGCTTAAAAAAAACATTTTTTCTAGGGACAGAAAACTGTAGGTAGGGAGAGTGTCAGTTTCTTTCACTGTGCAAGTCCTTGTTTCCAAGGACCTGGAAGGACAGTGAGTGAATTCTCCTTGTGCTATATTGTGCTTAAAAAAAACATTTTTTCTAGGGACAGAAAACTGTAGGTAGGGAGAGTGTCAGTTTCTTTCACTGTGCAAGTCCTTGTTTCCAGGGACCTGGAAGGACAGTGAGTGAATTCTCCTTGTGCTATATTGTGCTTAAAAAAAACATTTTTTCTAGGGACAGAAAACTGTAGGTAGGGAGAGTGTCAGTTTCTTTCACTGTGAAAGTCCTTGTTTCCAGGGACCTGGAAGGACAGTGAGTGAATTCTCCTTGTGCTATATTGTGCTTAAAAAAAACATTTTTTCTAGGGACAGAAAACTGTAGGTAGGGAGAGTGTCAGTTTCTTTCACTGTGCAAGTCCTTGTTTCCAGGGACCTGGAAGGACAGTGAGTGAATTCTCCTTGTGCTATATTGTGCTTAAAAAAAACATTTTTTCTAGGGACAGAAAACTGTAGGTAGGGAGAGTGTCAGTTTCTTTCACTGTGAAAGTCCTTGTTTCCAGGGACCTGGAAGGACAGTGAGTGAATTCTCCTTGTGCTATATTGTGCTTAAAAAAAACATTTTTTCTAGGGACAGAAAACTGTAGGTAGGGAGAGTGTCAGTTTCTTTCACTGTGCAAGTCCTTGTTTCTAGGGACCTGGAAGGACAGTGAGTGAATTCTCCTTGTGCTATATTGTGCTTAAAAAAAACATTTTTTCTAGGGACAGAAAACTGTAGGTAGGGAGAGTGTCAGTTTCTTTCACTGTGAAAGTCCTTGTTTCCAGGGACCTGGAAGGACAGTGAGTGAATTCTCCTTGTGCTATATTGTGCTTAAAAAAAACATTTTTTCTAGGGACAGAAAACTGTAGGTAGGGAGAGTGTCAGTTTCTTTCACTGTGAAAGTCCTTGTTTCCAGGGACCTGGAAGGACAGTGAGTGAATTCTCCTTGTGCTATAGTGTGCTTAAAAAAAACATTTTTTCTAGGGACAGAAAACTGTAGGTAGGGAGAGTGTCAGTTTCTTTCACTGTGAAAGTCCTTGTTTCCAGGGACCTGGAAGGACAGTGAGTGAATTCTCCTTGTGCTATATTGTGCTTAAAAAAAACATTTTTTCTAGGGACAGAAAACTGTAGGTAGGGAGAGTGTCAGTTTCTTTCACTGTGAAAGTCCTTGTTTCCAGGGACCTGGAAGGACAGTGAGTGAATTCTCCTTGTGCTATATTGTGCTTAAAAAAAACATTTTTTCTAGGGACAGAAAACTGTAGGTAGGGAGAGTGTCAGTTTCTTTCAATGTGAAAGTCCTTGTTTCCAGGGACCTGGAAGGACAGTGAGTGAATTCTCCTTGTGCTATATTGTGCTTAAAAAAAACATTTTTTCTAGGGACAGAAAACTGTAGGTAGGGAGAGTGTCAGTTTCTTTCACTGTGCAAGTCCTTGTTTCTAGGGACCTGGAAGGACAGTGAGTGAATTCTCCTTGTGCTATATTGTGCTTAAAAAAAACATTTTTTCTAGGGACAGAAAACTCTAGGTAGGGAGAGTGTCAGTTTCTTTCACTGTGCAAGTCCTTGTTTCCAGGGACCTGGAAGGACAGTGAGTGAATTCTCCTTGTGCTATATTGTGCTTAAAAAAAACATTTTTTCTAGGGACAGAAAACTGTAGGTAGTGAGAGTGTCAGTTTCTTTCACTGTGAAAGTCCTTGTTTCCAGGGACCTGGAAGGACAGTGAGTGAATTCTCCTTGTGCTATATTGTGCTTAAAAAAAACATTTTTTCTAGGGACAGAAAACTGTAGGTAGGGAGAGTGTCAGTTTCTTTCACTGTGCAAGTCCTTGTTTCCAGGGACCTGGAAGGACAGTGAGTGAATTCTCCTTGTGCTATATTGTGCTTAAAAAAAACATTTTTTCTAGGGACAGAAAACTGTAGGTAGGGAGAGTGTCAGTTTCTTTCACTGTGCAAGTCCTTGTTTCCAGGGACCTGGAAGGACAGTGAGTGAATTTTCCTTGTGCTATATTGTGCTTAAAAAAAACATTTTTTCTAGGGACAGAAAACTGTAGGTAGGGAGAGTGTCAGTTTCTTTCACTGTGAAAGTCCTTGTTTCCAGGGACCTGGAAGGACAGTGAGTGAATTCTCCTTGTGCTATATTGTGCTTAAAAAAAACATTTTTTCTAGGGACAGAAAACTGTAGGTAGGGAGAGTGTCAGTTTCTTTCACTGTGCAAGTCCTTGTTTCCAGGGACCTGGAAGGACAGTGAGTGAATTCTCCTTGTGCTATATTGTGCTTAAAAAAAACATTTTTTCTAGGGACAGAAAACTGTAGGTAGGGAGAGTGTCAGTTTCTTTCACTGTGAAAGTCCTTGTTTCCAGGGACCTGGAAGGACAGTGAGTGAATTCTCCTTGTGCTATATTGTGCTTAAAAAAAACATTTTTTCTAGGGACAGAAAACTGTAGGTAGGGAGAGTGTCAGTTTCTTTCACTGTGCAAGTCCTTGTTTCTAGGGACCTGGAAGGACAGTGAGTGAATTCTCCTTGTGCTATATTGTGCTTAAAAAAAACATTTTTTCTAGGGACAGAAAACTGTAGGTAGGGAGAGTGTCAGTTTCTTTCACTGTGAAAGTCCTTGTTTCCAGGGACCTGGAAGGACAGTGAGTGAATTCTCCTTGTGCTATATTGTGCTTAAAAAAAACATTTTTTCTAGGGACAGAAAACTGTAGGTAGGGAGAGTGTCAGTTTCTTTCACTGTGAAAGTCCTTGTTTCCAGGGACCTGGAAGGACAGTGAGTGAATTCTCCTTGTGCTATATTGTGCTTAAAAAAAACATTTTTTCTAGGGACAGAAAACTGTAGGTAGGGAGAGTGTCAGTTTCTTTCACTGTGAAAGTCCTTGTTTCCAGGGACCTGGAAGGACAGTGAGTGAATTCTCCTTGTGCTATATTGTGCTTAAAAAAAACATTTTTTCTAGGGACAGAAAACTGTAGGTAGGGAGAGTGTCAGTTTCTTTCACTGTGAAAGTCCTTGTTTCCAGGGACCTGGAAGGACAGTGAGTGAATTCTCCTTGTGCTATATTGTGCTTAAAAAAAACATTTTTTCTAGGGACAGAAAACTGTAGGTAGGGAGAGTATCAGTTTCTTTCACTGTGAAAGTCCTTGTTTCCAGGGACCTGGAAGGACAGTGAGTGAATTCTCCTTGTGCTATATTGTGCTTAAAAAAAAACATTTTTTCTAGGGACAGAAAACTGTAGGTAGGGAGAGTGTCAGTTTCTTTCACTGTGCAAGTCCTTGTTTCTAGGGACCTGGAAGGACAGTGAGTGAATTCTCCTTGTGCTATATTGTGCTTAAAAAAAACATTTTTTCTAGGGACAGAAAACTCTAGGTAGGGAGAGTGTCAGTTTCTTTCACTGTGAAAGTCCTTGTTTCCAGGGACCTGGAAGGACAGTGAGTGAATTCTCCTTGTGCTATATTGTGCTTAAAAAAAACATTTTTTCTAGGGACAGAAAACTGTAGGTAGGGAGAGTGTCAGTTTCTTTCACTGTGCAAGTCCTTGTTTCCAGGGACCTGGAAGGACAGTGAGTGAATTCTCCTTGTGCTATATTGTGCTTAAAAAAAACTTTTTTTCTAGGGACAGAAAACTGTAGGTAGGGAGAGTGTCACTTTCTTTCACTGTGAAAGTCCTTGTTTCCAGGGACCTGGAAGGACAGTGAGTGAATTCTCCTTGTGCTATATTGTGCTTAAAAAAAACATTTTTTCTAGGGACAGAAAACTGTAGGTAGGGAGAGTGTCAGTTTCTTTCACTGTGAAAGTCCTTGTTTCCAGGGACCTGGAAGGACAGTGAGTGAATTCTCCTTGTGCTATATTGTGCTTAAAAAAAACATTTTTTCTAGGGACAGAAAACTGTAGGTAGGGAGAGTGTCAGTTTCTTTCACTGTGCAAGTCCTTGTTTCCAGGGACCTGGAAGGACAGTGAGTGAATTCTCCTTGTGCTATATTGTGCTTAAAAAAAACATTTTTTCTAGGGACAGAAAACTGTAGGTAGGGAGAGTGTCAGTTTCTTTCACTGTGAAAGTCCTTGTTTCCAGGGACCTGGAAGGACAGTGAGTGAATTCTCCTTGTGCTATATTGTGCTTAAAAAAAAACATTTTTTCTAGGGACAGAAAACTGTAGGTAGGGAGAGTGTCAGTTTCTTTCACTGTGCAAGTCCTTGTTTCCAGGGACCTGGAAGGACAGTGAGTGAATTCTCCTTGTGCTATATTGTGCTTAAAAAAAACATTTTTTCTAGGGACAGAAAACTGTAGGTAGGGAGAGTGTCAGTTTCTTTCACTGTGAAAGTCCTTGTTTCCAGGGACCTGGAAGGACAGTGAGTGAATTCTCCTTGTGCTATATTGTGCTTAAAAAAAACATTTTTTCTAGGGACAGAAAACTGTAGGTAGGGAGAGTGTCAGTTTCTTTCACTGTGCAAGTCCTTGTTTCAAGGGACAGAGAAGGACACCTGAAGGTAGCCCTTATTGCGTTTTTCCCATCTCCCTGCAGGCCATCTATTAGAATGTCTGGAAGGCAAACAAGGAGAGGCAGACAGGCAGGAGGCAATAAAAGAGGGCAAGCAGGCTCTGTGTCTGGGGGCAACAGTGCTGGTCGTGGACGCGGTGCATTGTCATCAGCACATGGCCATGGGACACGCTTGTCCTTCTTTTCGGCAGCTGGACATGTTGAGCCACATCATGCCGAAGACTTGGTAGAGTGGATGACCAAGCCCTCCTCCTCCTCCTCATCCTCTCTCACCCAGGCTCAGGGTACTGGCAAAGCAGCTGCCAAAGCGTCCTCTTCCCTGGTATCAATGTCAGACTCATCATCAGTCACTCCTTCCCTAGACCCACCATGTCCTCCTCCTGAGGAGTCCCCCGAACTGTTTGAGCACAGTGTTGGGTACATGCTCCAGGAGGATGCCCAGCGTTTCGAAGGGTCTGATGATGAAACCCAGCTACAGGAAGGCAGTAGGGTGAGAGCAGACAGAGGGGATGCTCAAGAAGGACACCAATCTGGCAGTCATGTTCCAGCAGCTGCAGCATACTGCCAGATTGGCTCCAGTGATGAGGAGGGAGGGGATGATGAGGTCACTGACTCCACGTGGGTGCCTAATAGGAGAGAGGAGGAGGAGGATGAGGAGGAGGCACATCTCCAACGAGACAGGATGCCCTTTGGTGGCCAGCGTAAGGGCAGTACACCGACGGAATCACACCGCAGAGCTCCGCCTGTGCAGGGCGCTGCCTCTGCCCGTCATTCAAAAAGTTCCTTGGTGTGGGCCTTTTTTGAGGCTAGTGCATCAGATCGCACAGCTGCTGTTTGCAACATATGTCTCAAGCGTATATCGCGTGGCCAAAACATCAGCCGCTTGGGTACCACATGCCTGACCAGACATATGTTGACCTGCCATGCAGCTCGTTGGCAAGCCTACCTCAAAGACCCACACCAAAGAACAAAGCGGACCTCTCCTTGCACCGCATCAGCTGGGATCTCCAACCCCACTATAACTTCAGTCCTCTCTGAAACATGCACTGAGAGGAATGAAGGTGTAGAATTAGGTGTGTCACAGCCAAGTACTTGCGGCCACTCTGCTAGCAGTACACCGACGTCCGATTCTAGCAGGCAAATTTCCCTGCCCCAGCTGCTGGACCGTCGAAAGAAGTTCACTCCCAGCCATCCACATGCCCAGCGGTTGAATGCTAGCTTGGCTAAATTGCTAGCGCTTCAACTGCTGCCTTTTCAGTTGGTAGACTCGGCCCCCTTCCGTGAGTTTGTGCAATGTGCGGTTCCTCAGTGGCAGGTTCCCAAACGCCACTTTTTCTCACGGAAGGCTATTCCGGCTCTCTACCGGCATGTGGAAGGCAATGTCTTGGCCTCGCTGGACAGGGCGGTCAGCGGTAAGGTGCATATTACCGCTGACTCATGGTCCAGCAGGCATGGACAGGGACGTTACCTTTCTTTCACGGCCCATTGGGTCACTCTTTTGGCAGCTGGGAAGGATGCAGGACAAGGTGCAGTAGTGTTGGAGGTTGTCCCACCGCCACGCCTCCAAAATGCTACTACTGGTTGTGACACACCTCTCTCCTCCACCCCCTCCTCTTCTTCTTCCTCCATGGCCTCTTCCTGTGGTTTGTCCTATGAACCAGCGGTGCTCCGTAGCCGTTCACGGGGCTACGCAAGTACGCAGGCAAAAATATGCCATGCCGTGCTTGCGCTGGTGTGTTTGGGGGACAGAAGCCACACTGGGGCAGAGGTCCTGTCTGCTCTGCAGGGCCAGGCCGAGAGGTGGTTGACGCCACGCCAGCTTAAGCCAGGAATGGTGGTTTGCGACAATGGCACCAACCTCCTCTCCGCCCTCCGACAGGGACAACTGACCCATGTGCCCTGTGTGGCTCACGTCCTTAACCTGGTGGTGCAGCGGTTCTTGGGCAGGTACCCGGGCTTACAGGATGTCCTGAGGCAGGCCAGGAAAGTCTGTGTGCATTTCCGCAGATCTTATAATGCCAGTGCTCGCCTGGCTGAGCTGCAAAAGGAGTTGAACCTGCCCAAGAACCGCCTTATATGTGACATGCCCACCAGGTGGAACTCAACGTTGGCCATGCTGCAGCGGCTGCACACGCAGCAGAGGGCCATCAATGAGTACCTGTGCGACTACGGCACCAGGACAGGGTCAGGGGAGCTTGTTTTTTTTTCTCCACGCCAGTGGGGCATGATCAGGGATGCATGCACTGTCCTGGCACCATTTGAGGAGGCCACGAGGATGGTGAGCAGTGACAGTGCATGCATCAGTGACACTGTACCTCTTGTCCACCTGTTGGAGCACACGCTGCGTGGAATAATGGACAGGGCACTTGAGGCAGAACAGAGGCAGGAAGAGGAGGACTCCCTTGCCTCTCAAGGCCCCCTTTACCCAGACAGTGTTCCTTCTGTCCCACCCATCGCACAGGAAGAGGAGGAGGAGGAGGAGGAGGAGGAGGATTGTGTCAGCATGGAGGTGGAGGCTGGCACTCAGCATCATCAGCAGCAGTCTTTTAGGGATGATTTACAGTCCCAAGAAACCAGTGGACTTGTACGTGGTGCCATGCAGCTCGTTGGCAAGCCTACCTCAAAGACCCACACCAAAGAACAAAGCGGACCTCTCCTTGCACCGCATCAGCTGGGATCTCCAACCCCACTATAACTTCAGTCCTCTCTGAAACATGCACTGAGAGGAATGAAGGTGTAGAATTAGGTGTGTCACAGCCAAGTACTTGCGGCCACTCTGCTAGCAGTACACCGACGTCCGATTCTAGCAGGCAAATTTCCCTGCCCCAGCTGCTGGACCGTCGAAAGAAGTTCACTCCCAGCCATCCACATGCCCAGCGGTTGAATGCTAGCTTGGCTAAATTGCTAGCGCTTCAACTGCTGCCTTTTCAGTTGGTAGACTCGGCCCCCTTCCGTGAGTTTGTGCAATGTGCGGTTCCTCAGTGGCAGGTTCCCAAACGCCACTTTTTCTCACGGAAGGCTATTCCGGCTCTCTACCGGCATGTGGAAGGCAATGTCTTGGCCTCGCTGGACAGGGCGGTCAGCGGTAAGGTGCATATTACCGCTGACTCATGGTCCAGCAGGCATGGACAGGGACGTTACCTTTCTTTCACGGCCCATTGGGTCACTCTTTTGGCAGCTGGGAAGGATGCAGGACAAGGTGCAGTAGTGTTGGAGGTTGTCCCACCGCCACGCCTCCAAAATGCTACTACTGGTTGTGACACACCTCTCTCCTCCACCCCCTCCTCTTCTTCTTCCTCCATGGCCTCTTCCTGTGGTTTGTCCTATGAACCAGCGGTGCTCCGTAGCCGTTCACGGGGCTACGCAAGTACGCAGGCAAAAATATGCCATGCCGTGCTTGCGCTGGTGTGTTTGGGGGACAGAAGCCACACTGGGGCAGAGGTCCTGTCTGCTCTGCAGGGCCAGGCCGAGAGGTGGTTGACGCCACGCCAGCTTAAGCCAGGAATGGTGGTTTGCGACAATGGCACCAACCTCCTCTCCGCCCTCCGACAGGGACAACTGACCCATGTGCCCTGTGTGGCTCACGTCCTTAACCTGGTGGTGCAGCGGTTCTTGGGCAGGTACCCGGGCTTACAGGATGTCCTGAGGCAGGCCAGGAAAGTCTGTGTGCATTTCCGCAGATCTTATAATGCCAGTGCTCGCCTGGCTGAGCTGCAAAAGGAGTTGAACCTGCCCAAGAACCGCCTTATATGTGACATGCCCACCAGGTGGAACTCAACGTTGGCCATGCTGCAGCGGCTGCACACGCAGCAGAGGGCCATCAATGAGTACCTGTGCGACTACGGCACCAGGACAGGGTCAGGGGAGCTTGTTTTTTTTTCTCCACGCCAGTGGGGCATGATCAGGGATGCATGCACTGTCCTGGCACCATTTGAGGAGGCCACGAGGATGGTGAGCAGTGACAGTGCATGCATCAGTGACACTGTACCTCTTGTCCACCTGTTGGAGCACACGCTGCGTGGAATAATGGACAGGGCACTTGAGGCAGAACAGAGGCAGGAAGAGGAGGACTCCCTTGCCTCTCAAGGCCCCCTTTACCCAGACAGTGTTCCTTCTGTCCCACCCATCGCACAGGAAGAGGAGGAGGAGGAGGAGGAGGAGGAGGATTGTGTCAGCATGGAGGTGGAGGCTGGCACTCAGCATCATCAGCAGCAGTCTTTTAGGGATGATTTACAGTCCCAAGAAACCAGTGGACTTGTACGTGGTGCCATGCAGCTCGTTGGCAAGCCTACCTCAAAGACCCACACCAAAGAACAAAGCGGACCTCTCCTTGCACCGCATCAGCTGGGATCTCCAACCCCACTATAACTTCAGTCCTCTCTGAAACATGCACTGAGAGGAATGAAGGTGTAGAATTAGGTGTGTCACAGCCAAGTACTTGCGGCCACTCTGCTAGCAGTACACCGACGTCCGATTCTAGCAGGCAAATTTCCCTGCCCCAGCTGCTGGACCGTCGAAAGAAGTTCACTCCCAGCCATCCACATGCCCAGCGGTTGAATGCTAGCTTGGCTAAATTGCTAGCGCTTCAACTGCTGCCTTTTCAGTTGGTAGACTCGGCCCCCTTCCGTGAGTTTGTGCAATGTGCGGTTCCTCAGTGGCAGGTTCCCAAACGCCACTTTTTCTCACGGAAGGCTATTCCGGCTCTCTACCGGCATGTGGAAGGCAATGTCTTGGCCTCGCTGGACAGGGCGGTCAGCGGTAAGGTGCATATTACCGCTGACTCATGGTCCAGCAGGCATGGACAGGGACGTTACCTTTCTTTCACGGCCCATTGGGTCACTCTTTTGGCAGCTGGGAAGGATGAAGGACAAGGTGCAGTAGTGTTGGAGGTTGTCCCACCGCCACGCCTCCAAAATGCTACTACTGGTTGTGACACACCTCTCTCCTCCACCCCCTCCTCTTCTTCTTCCTCCATGGCCTCTTCCTGTGGTTTGTCCTATGAACCAGCGGTGCTCCGTAGCCGTTCACGGGGCTACGCAAGTACGCAGGCAAAAATATGCCATGCCGTGCTTGCGCTGGTGTGTTTGGGGGACAGAAGCCACACTGGGGCAGAGGTCCTGTCTGCTCTGCAGGGCCAGGCCGAGAGGTGGTTGACGCCACGCCAGCTTAAGCCAGGAATGGTGGTTTGCGACAATGGCACCAACCTCCTCTCCGCCCTCCGACAGGGACAACTGACCCATGTGCCCTGTGTGGCTCACGTCCTTAACCTGGTGGTGCAGCGGTTCTTGGGCAGGTACCCGGGCTTACAGGATGTCCTGAGGCAGGCCAGGAAAGTCTGTGTGCATTTCCGCAGATCTTATAATGCCAGTGCTCGCCTGGCTGAGCTGCAAAAGGAGTTGAACCTGCCCAAGAACCGCCTTATATGTGACATGCCCACCAGGTGGAACTCAACGTTGGCCATGCTGCAGCGGCTGCACACGCAGCAGAGGGCCATCAATGAGTACCTGTGCGACTACGGCACCAGGACAGGGTCAGGGGAGCTTGTTTTTTTTTCTCCACGCCAGTGGGGCATGATCAGGGATGCATGCACTGTCCTGGCACCATTTGAGGAGGCCACGAGGATGGTGAGCAGTGACAGTGCATGCATCAGTGACACTGTACCTCTTGTCCACCTGTTGGAGCACACGCTGCGTGGAATAATGGACAGGGCACTTGAGGCAGAACAGAGGCAGGAAGAGGAGGACTCCCTTGCCTCTCAAGGCCCCCTTTACCCAGACAGTGTTCCTTCTGTCCCACCCATCGCACAGGAAGAGGAGGAGGAGGAGGAGGAGGAGGAGGATTGTGTCAGCATGGAGGTGGAGGCTGGCACTCAGCATCATCAGCAGCAGTCTTTTAGGGATGATTTACAGTCCCAAGAAACCAGTGGACTTGTACGTGGCTGGGAGGAGGTGACTGCGGATCATGTCGTCCTTAGTGACCCAGAGGACTCCGGAGCGAATGCCTCAGCAAACCTACGCTGCATGGCCTCCCTGATCCTGCAAAGTCTGCGGAAGGATCCTCGTATTCTTCGGATCAAGGAGAGGGACCATTATTGGCTGGCCACTCTCCTTGATCCACGGTACAAGGGTAAGGTTGCGGACCTTATGTTACCGTCGCAGAGGGAGCAGAGGATGAGACAACTCCGGGAGGCCTTGCAGAAAGGTCTGTGCAACGCGTTCCCAGAGACTGGGAGGTTACAAACTCCTGGTCCAGGACAACGAGTTGCTGAGGCTTCGGCCAGTCAAAGAAGGAGCGGTGGGGAAGGTGGCCGTCTGACCGATGCGTTCAGACAATTCTTTAGTCCGCAGCCCCAAAGTATGATTGGTTCCAGCAACCATCGCCAGCGTCTGATAAACATGGTGCAGGAATATCTAGGGGCAAGGTCAGACTTGGACACCTTCCCCACCGAAAATCCTCTGGCTTACTGGGTCTTGAGGATGGATCACTGGCCAGAGCTTGCACAGTATGCAATTGAGCTACTGGCCTGTCCTGCATCCAGCGTTCTTTCGGAACGCACATTCAGTGCTGCTGGAGGATTTGTCACGGATCACAGGGTGCGCCTGTCCACCGACTCGGTTGATCGACTGACTTTCATCAAGATGAACCAGTCTTGGATCACCACCAGCTACCACACACCTGATGCTGATATAACAGACTAATTGATTTTAACATGTCACGTCCCTTCAAGACTGATGCTGATGCTGAGTGCCTGTGCTGTTATGTTGACTGGCTATCCTCCTCCTCCGAGTCCTCAATGATACGATTGATGATGATAGCTTGGAAGATCATTTTTGTTTATGGGTGCCGCCACCAGTGGCTAAGGCCCAATTTTTCAGCCCCTGTTTTACAGGGGCGTGTACTTACAATTTTTTTAGCAATAATTTGCCATAGGGCTCATTGCTGTGCTCCAAGTACAGTATCTGTGAGGGGTTGTAGTGTTGTGCCACCAGTGCCTAAGGCCCAATTTTTCAGCCCCTGTTTAACAGGGGCGTGTCATTACAATTTTTGAAGCAATACTTTGCAACAGGGCTCATTGCTGTGCTCCAAGTACAGTATCTGTGAGGGGTTGTAGTGTTGTGCCACCAGTGCCTAAGGCCCAATTTTTCAGCCCCTGTTCAACAGGGGCATGCAATTACAATTCTTGATGTAATAATTCACAGCAGGGCCCATTCCTGCACCCACCAAGAGTAAGTCTGAGGGCTTACAGTGTTGTGGCAACACCACCACCACCACCACCACCACCACGAAAAGCCCAATTTTTCAGCCCCTGTTCAACAGGGGCATGCAATTACAATTCTTGATCTAATAATTCACAGCAGGGCCCATTGCTGCACCCACCAAGAGTAACTGTCAGGGCTTACAGTGTTGTGGCACCAGCACCACCATCAAAGCCCCAATTTTTACTACCACTGTTCAACAATTATATGTAATTAAAATTCCTGATATAATAGTTGACAGCAGGGCGTTCCAGCACCAACCAAGAGTAACTGTGAGTGCTTACAGTGTTGTGCCAACACCAACAACTAAGGGGCCTATTTCTGCAGAGTATATACGGCAGGTCCCTACTTTCAAACATCCAACTTACAAACGACTCCTACTTGCAAACGAAAGAAGACAACAGGAAGTGAGAGGAAATCTACCCCTAGAAAGGAAAATTCTCTCCTGTAAGAATAAATATGGGAGAAAGGTGTCTCATCTGTACTGATGCTTTATCAGCAATCCTTGTTTCAAGAAAAACACCACATTTCAAAAACAGTTGTCATTGGGACGGAAAGTGAGGTGAAATGTTCTGAACAGGGGCACAGACAGCAAAACAAATGTTACAGGGGTGATAACCCTTACCTATGTTTCCCAAAAAGTTTAAAAATAGATTTTTGGGCTGGAGCTACACTTCAACAATGTACCTGTTCAAAATTACAAACACATTCTACATAAGAACAAACCTACAGTCCCTGTCTTGTATGCACCGCCTGTATACGGCTGTTCAGAGTATATAGGGCCTTTTTTATTTTATGTGCGGGGTTCCCCTTAATATCCATACAAGACCCAAAGGGGCTGGTAATGGGCTGGGGTAGGGGGGGGGGGGGGTCATGAGGTAGCTATGCCATTTTTCTTAAAGATTTTCATCCATATTACCGGGACCAGACATTACATTAAAGCCGCAAGCAGTTTTAAATGGCTTTTTTTTCCTTTAGAAGTGTCATTTTGTGCAGGGACAGTTCTAAACACGGGAAACACGTGGCACTTCACAGGCATACTTTAGACACCCCCCAGGTACGATATTTAAAGGAATATTTGACTTTTTTTTTTTCACTTTATGCATCATTAAAATGACTGCTCCCGAAAAACGACCGTTTTTAAAACTTCTTTTTGCATTGATACATGTCCCCTGGTGCACAACCCGGGTTCCCAAACCCTTTTTAGGACAATAACATGCATAATAGTTGTTATAATTAGCACTTTAGAATTCGAACGTTCGCATCCATTGTATTTAATAGGGTTCTAATGTTCGTACGAACTTTCGGTCCGTTCGCGGGTTCTGGTGCGAACCGAACCCGGGGGTGTTCGGCTCATCACTAGCTCCGGGGTGCACCAGGGTTGTCCCCTGAGTCCCCTGCTCTATGTGTTTGCAATCGACCCCTTCGTCAGGAGGCTAGAGAGCGGCATGTTGTGTGGGGTACCAGTGGGGCTCCCGGGTGAGCCGCCATTGAGGGTTGTTGCCTATGCGGATGATGTGTCGGTGATTGTCACTGGGACGGATGAAGCGGAGGAGGTGGTCTCTCTGACATCACGGTATTCTGAAGCATCAGGCTCCAAGATCAATCAGGAAAAGACTGAAGTTTTCTGGATGGGAAAGGAAGGTGAGGGGTTTGATCTCCCGGGCACCTTTCCAGTGCCCCAGGAAAGAATTAAGATACTAGGCATTGAATTTGGACCCGGCGATTATGGCCTCAAAAACTGGGAAGGCAGACTGGAAATTGCCAATACTAAGGTGGTCAGCTGGAAGAGATGGAAGTTATCTATGAGGGAAAGGGTTGATCTGATTAAGACTTACCTGATTCCGATCTTCTTGTATGTCAGCTTTGTCTGCATCTTGCCAGTGTCTCTCTATGCTAGGGTCAGTAGTGTGTTCTTCCAGATGCTGTGGGGGAACAGACTGAACCCCATCAAGAGGAATGTCACCTACCTATCCAGGAGGGAGGGTGGCTTAGGTATGGTCAACCCAGTTCTTTTCTTTTCACTGCTATTTCTAAAGTTTAACATTGGTAATATGCTTGCAGTGGAACCTCCTGGATGGGTAGGCATATTTAGATCTTGGTTTAGGCCTTTTCTACGACTTTGGGAAGAAGGTGGCCAAGTGAAGAATCGCAGGGGTCATCGTGGTCAGCTACCAGCCTATGTCGCTCCGTGCCTGAAGTTACTGCGGCAGTGGCGATTGTCGGCTGAAGATCTCAGATCGGTTCCAAGGAAAGTCCTTATGAGTCGAGTCTTGAGCGAAGTATTTCATGACCCACTGGCCTTAAGGGATTGCCCGGGCCCAGTTTTGAGGGCGGGGTTAAGACTGATTAATTTGGATAGAGTACCCCCTAAATTTAGGGATCTGGCCTGGTTGTGCTTCCATGGGAAGCTCTATGTTCGGGGCAATTTGAAATTCCGCAGTGGGATGGATCGTAGCTGTCCTCGGGAGGAGTGTGCAGATGAGGAGGAGACTATGGATCATTTTCTGCTTCATTGCCCTTTTAACATTAGAGGTGTACAAACAGGTGGGGCGGGCCCTCGGTGTCCCTTTCCTCTCCAGGCTGGGTTATGCTGAGTGGGTGTACGGAGCATTCAATACCGGTGGAGTTTTTTGTTTGGATACACTTTTTTTAGTTAGCCTAGTAGTCCGTTATTTCACCTGGAATGCACGGTGTCAGGTCAGCATTCGGCAAAAACTCCTTCCTGTTGAGGTGGTGGTGTATGACATTTTGCATGAGGTGGGGAAGATTCGGGAGCTTGAAAGAGACAAGCGGGGTCAGGGGGCTTGGTTGAAGGCGTGGAGGGGTTTCAAGCCTCCCTGACTGCCAGGAGTCTCTTTCCCGGGTGTGGCTGTCTGTCTCTTATCACCCTAGATTATCAGTATTTTTGATGAATTTTTGATAAATGGCTGCGTACATAGGTGATGGGTTGTGCCTCTTAGGCCCTCTCTGCTGCTTTATGTAGATAGTTTTCTAGGGATGTTTTGGTAGTGGATTATGTATATATTGTATATATTCTGAACATGGATGTGTATTCCTTTGTTTTCTGTTGAAGTTTTGTACCATGGTTTTGTTTTTTACTTTTGTATAAAATTGGTTGCTTGATTCTTTTCAATAAAAGATCAATAGTGTCCCATCGTTGGAGTCAGAGGAAGAAGTAATGCCCCATCATTGGTATCAGTGGGAGGAATAGTGCCCCATCATTGATGTCAGTGGAAAGAATAGTGCCCCATCATTGGTATCAGTGGGAGGAATAGTGCCCCATCATTGGAATCAGTGGGAGGAATAGTGCCCCATCATTGGTATTAGTGGGAGGAATAGTGCCCCATCATTGATGTCAGTGGAAAGAATAGTGTTCCATCGTTGGTGTCAGTGGGAGGTATAGTGCCCCATCGTTGGAGTCAGAGGAAGAAGTTATGCCCCATCATTGGTGTCAGTGGGAGGTATAGTGCCCCATCGTTGGAGTCAGAGGAAGAAGTTATGCCCCATCATTGGTGTTAGAGAGAGGAATAGTGTCCTGAGGGCCAGATAAAGTCAATCAAAGGGCCGCAGTTTGAAGACCACTGGTTTAATAATACACACAGTTTAATTATTTTTTTTTAAATAAAACTTTTGGCGAATCACAAAAAAAAATCAAATATTTTAAAAAAAAGCACGCGGAAATGAAAATACGGGCAGAATTAGGCATTTTTCGAATTAACGCTCTTATGTTTCAAAACAGATGTATCCATTTTATGTCCGAAAATTGTAACATTTCACGTCAGGGTGTGACAAAGATTACCCGGCTGATCAAGGTAAGCGATCTCACAGCTCCGTAATTTATGTCGGCGGCATCCCGGCGGACGTGTGATTTTTCTGAGTGTTATAAATATTAAACAGCCTTATAATAAAACAGCTAGAAAGAAAGGACGCCGCTTCTGTAGTAGGGCGACGCAGCCGATATTAACAGGTGTTTTGTTGCGTCTAGCACCTTTATTGAAGGTGAGGTTTTGGAGGGTGTCATCCTAAAGTGTAACCAACAAAAGCAGAAAAAAACAGGGGAGAGAGAGCGAGAGAGGGAGGGAGAGAGAGATAACATCCTGGAATAACATTTGCGGCTGTTCCCAAGACGACGGGATCCCCTGCACCTCGCTTTCTGCTCAGTGACTGGCTTCTGCCTGTATGAGTTTAGCACATCATTATGACTCAGCTTCCCAAAGGACTGCCTCAGGTGTAGCTGGATTTCAGAGCTGAGCTCAGCATTGTCACATACTTTGTATGATCCATCCCCATGCACTTTTTATATGAGTGAGAAATATTTAACCCGTTCAAGATGGTTTCCGTCCTGTTACATGGGAAAGGAAGGTTGGGATGGGAGCAAAACGATACTTTCTCTGTTTAGGCTGGCCCCATAATCTTGAGCTTGGCAGTAAGGCTCATTAAAAACTAGAGATGAAGGATAACATTAGATTCATGAATTTGGATCACCTGAGCCCAATTTGAATTTCAGTGTTATTTTTGACAGTTTCTGAGCCTGGGAGAAAGAGACCAAAGGCTGCTTTAGATCTACCAAGTTCCATACCTCATTAGCAGGTGGCATTCTTCCTTAGCTTGACTGCCAAGTCCTAGCAGGTGCCATCCTTCCTTAGCTTGACTGCCAGACCTGCCACACCTACCAGGTGAAGTCTTTCTATAGCTTGACTATTAGGCCTACCAGGTGCCATCCTTCCTTAGCTTGACTGCCAGTCCTACCAGGTCCCTTCCTTTCCTAGCTTGCTTGTCAGATCTACCAGGTCCCATCATTCCTTATCGTGGCTGCCAGACCTGCCTGGTCCCTCCCTTCCTTAGCTTGACTCCCAGGACCTACCAGGTAAAGTCTTTCTATAGCTTGACTATTAGGCGTACCAGGTGCCATCCTTCCTTAGCTTGACTGCCAGAGCTGCCACACCTACCAGGTGTCGTCCTTCCTTAGCTTGACTGCTAGACCTACCAGGTGCCATCCTTAGCTTGACTGCCACACCTACCAGGTCCTTTTCTTCCTTAGCTTCCTTACGGGTTACTGAAGACTTGGCTTTTCACGCAAGCCTTTCCTGCGTAGCCTCTTTCTTCCACCCTTTCTGACGCTCTGTGCTGCTCTTGGTTCCTGGGTCCTCTTTTCCCAGGAACTCTGCTATGCGCGTCAGGACCCTTCGGGGTAAGACTGCACTATATTAAGATACCTCTCAACTCAACTCAACTCAGCTTGACTGCCACATCTACCAAGTGTCATCCTTCCTTAGCTTGACTACCAAGACCTACCAGGTGCCATCGTTCCTTAGCTTGACTGTCAGATCTACCAGGTCCTATCCTTTCTTAGCTTGACAGCCAAGACCTATCAGGTGACATCCTTCCTTAGCTTGACTACCAAGGCCTACCAGGTGCTTTATTTCCCTAACTTGACTGCCACACCTACCAGGTCCTTCCCTTCCTTAGCTTGACTGCCACATCTACCAGATCCCATTATTCCTGATCTTAACTGCCAGATCTACCAGGTCCCATTCTTCTTTATCTTGACTGCCAGACCGACCAGGTTCCTCCCTTCCTTAGTTTGATTGCTAAACCTTCCCAGGTGCCACCCTTTCATTGCTTGACTGCCGAATCTACCAGGTACTGCCTTTCCTTAGCTTGACTGCCAGATCTACCAGGTCCCATCCTTCCTTAGCTTGACTGCCAGATCTACCAGGTCCCATCCTTCCTTAACTTGACTGCCAAGACATCAGATCAGGTGGCATTCTTCCTTAGCTTGACTGCTAAGACCTACCAGGTCCCATCTTTCCTTAGCTTGACTACCAGACCTACCAGGTCCTTCCTTTCCTTAGCTTGACTGCCAGACCTACCAGATCCACCCTTCCATAGATTGACTGCCAGACCCAATAGGCCCCACCCTTCTATCTTAATATCACAGGTAGTACTTGTAATGGAAGTTGCTCAGGATTAGAGATGAGCCGAAAACTCCCCGGTTCGCTTCGCAGCAGAACATGCGAACAGGCAATAAATGTGTTTGAACACGCAAACACTGTTAAAGTCTATATGACACGAACGTGAAAAATCAAAAGTGCTAATTTTAAAGTTTATTATGCAAGTTATTGTCATAAAAAGTGTTTGGAGACACGGGTCCTGCCCCAGGGGACATGTATCAATGCAAAAAAATGTTTTAAAAAAGGCAGTTTTTTCGGGAGGAGTGATATTAATAATGCCTAAAGTGAAACAATAAAAGTGAAATATTCCTTTAAATTTCGTCCCTGGGGGGTGTCTATAGTATGCCTGTAAAGTGGCGCGTGTTTCCAGTGTTTAGAACTGTCCCTGCACAAAATGACATTTCTAAAGGAAAAAAAGTCATTTAAAACTACTCGCGGCTGTAATGTAATGTCGGGTCCCGGCAATACAGATAAAAGTCATTGAAAAAATTGGCACTGGTTCTCCCCCCCCAGACCATTACCAGGCCCTTTGGTTCTGGTATGAATATTAAGGGGAACACCGAACCAAAATGTAAAGAAAGAAATGCGTGGGGGTCCCCCCAAATTTCATACTAGGCCCTTCAGGTCTGGTATGGATATTAAGGGGAACCCTGCGCCAATTGTTTTTTTTAAATATGGTGTAGGGGCCCCCCTCAAAAGGGGAACCCGACGCCAAAATAAAAAAAAAAAGGGGTGGTTGCCATCTGGGGCCCTGGGGACCTCTGGGCCCCTTACTATTTTTTTTTTTAAATAAAAAAATTAAAAAAATTTAAAAAATGTAATAAATTTAATAAATAAAAATTTATAAAAAAAAAGGGGGGGTTACCATCCGGGACCCTTGGGACCTCCGGGCCCCTTACAAAAAAATAAAAAAATATATAAAAAAATAAATAAAAAAAAGGGGGGTTGCCATCCCGGCCCCTGGGGACCTCCGGGCCCCTTACAGGTGTACTGCCTGTACGCCCCTGATGGTGGCCCTGCATGTTTGACCCGAACATAAAGCTCATCCCTACTCAGGATGCTTTTTGGCCCCATCATCTCACCAGGCAGGGCTGCCAGGAGCTTCCCATATCGATTTGCAAATTTTTGCGTTTGCTTTTTTGGAGCCTGATTCCACTTTCTTTTTTTTTTTTGCTCCATTGGGCCTTTTGGTATAGGAATTCATAATTTTGGACGTTTACAAATTCTTATACATTCGGTCATGTCAAAACGTATATATATATATTTTAATGTTCCCTCTGAAAACTGAGTATCAAGATTACACTCCACCATTTATAGCCACACTTTAAGCTGGAAGCTCGCCATGACGTTATGTCATTTACAAGGAACATGGCGGGAGGTGTGAAGGATTGTGGGTACATCCCCGATACATTAGAACCTGGATGCGTGGTCAAACGTCTTCAACATTACGAAATCCAGTTGAATGTGACAAAAATGAGAACCTCAACAGACATCTCCCTTGTGTTGTTCATCAAAAAAATAAATAAAAATGTTTTGGATGTTGAGCTGAATTTTGTTGCTATTGAGAAAGTTTTATTCAACTCATTAATTCTGCCGTTCAACAGGTTTTAGAATTCTCGTCCCGCACTTCATTGATATTACAAGCCTGCAATAGCTGCATAAAGCATTTTATCTTTTTACCCAAACCTTTTTGTGCTGCATGCTGATATAACAAAATCCAAAGGTTTGACGGGATTAGCCGGAGCTGTTGTTTCTTACGTCTCCGGAGGTGGATTCTCTGTGCTTGTGGTGTTCATGTTAAACACCTGCTGCCGCAAATTGCAAATATAGAAAGTGTTCATCCTTTCCCGATGGATGTTAAATGCGATACAAAGAAAGATGAAGGATGAGCAGGACGGGTCAATGGTAGAAGAAGTAGGGATCCTTCTAGTGGGCAGGAACAGGACCCAGATTCACACTGGGACATCTTGAAATTGGAAGTTTCAAGAGCTTACAGCAGAGCTACAGCCAAAAACAGAAATACAATAAAATTAAAGCCCAATAACCACTTCGATACCGGGCACTTTCACCCCCTTCCTGGCCAAGGGGTCGGGCTTAGGGACCAGTAGAGGGGTTAGGCTCGGACACCCATAGAAGTGTCATGCTCAGGGACTAGTAGGGGGGTCAGACTCAGAGACCAGTAGAGGGGTCAGGCTAAGGCTCAGGGACCAGCAGATGGGTCAGGCACGGGGACTAGTAGAGAGATCAGGCTCAGAGACCAATAGAGGGGTCGGACTTAGGGACCAGTAGAGGGGTTAGGCTCAGAGACCAGTAGAGGGGTTAGGCTCAGAGACCAGTAGAGGGGTTTTGCTCAGAGACCAGTAGAGGGGTCAGGCTCGGAGACTAGTAGAGGAATCAGGCTTGGAGACCAGTAGAGGGGTCAGGCTTAGGGACCAGTAGAGGGGTCAGGTTTAGGGACCAGTATAGGGGTCAGGCTCAGAGACTAATAGAGGGGTCATTCTTGGAGACCAGTAGAGGGGTCAGGCTTAGGGACCAGTATAGGGATCACACTCGGAGATCAGTAGACTAGTAGGGGGTTAGGCTCAGAGACTAGAAGAGGGGTCAAGCTCGGAGACTAGTCAACGGTCAGGCTCGGAGACCAGTAGAGGGGTCAGGCTCGGAGACCAGTAGAGGGCTCAGGCTCGGAGACCAGTAGACGGGTCAGGCTCGGAGACTAGTAGAGGGGTCAGGCTCGGAGACTAGTAGAGGGATCATGTTCGCAGACTAGTAGAGGGGTCAGGCTCGGAGATTGAAGACCAGTAGAGGGGTCAGGCTTGGAGACCAGTAGAGGGGATAAGGCTCGGAAAGCCAGTAGAGGGGTCAGGCTCGGAGACTAATAGAGGAGTCATTCTTGGAGACCAGTAGAGGGGTCAGGCTTGGAAACTAGTAGAGGGATCAAGCTCAGAAACCAGCAGCTATAGCAGTAGAGAGGCTTCCACCGACCATCTGGATAAGTACACAAGCAGATCACCCTGGTAGATGAAGCGGGCTCACCCGAGGTGCGTGGTCTAAGCACTAACCAGTTTTCACCAGGGCTCCTGATGGTGGGGGTGGGTTTTGCTGCATGTTAGTACTAGATTGTTGTCCCCAGGATCATCCCACCAGAGGTGAGCAAGCCAGTGTCCAGTAGCAGATAAAGCAGGTAGGGATCACGCAGAAGCGTAGTCCATAAACAAGCCAAAGGTCGGTAACAAGTGGTAGTGTCAATAAGGACAGTTGCACATATATATTGCAAATATTATTATTATTATTAGTATTAATATTATTATTATTTTATTGCTGAATAAACATGCCCTTAGTGGAAATATAAAAACTGCTTAGGTCCTTGGGGGAATCTACAGGAGTGAGAGCCGAACTGGTTAAGAAAGAAAGCTATACATGCTCTTTACCTAGGCCTAAAACTGAAATTATAATAATTGGGTGGACAAACCCTTGAATGAACTGAGAAACGTCACCGGGAATGAAATAAGTAAAGCGTAAATATTAGGCAGAGGCAGTCAATTCTATGGAGATTCTGCATTCTATGGCCACAATCTCTCCGACCAATTCAGCTGTTCCTGCAAATCCTTCTCTTTCTGCAAGTAACCCATTAGACCGTTCACCTTGTGGGAGCGTCTTTTCCTTCATTATATGTCATATATTTTAATATCGCGGTTGGTCTTGCCTTCCTGTTTATAATTACGTGTAATGTCTTCCCCCCTTTTCTGCACGTCGTCTATATATCTCCCGCCGGACACCCCCGACACCTGCCTGTGCTAGACCGAATCCAGCATCCACCTGGTGAGCCTCGAGACCCCAATAACCTGCAGAGAGTTTGCACAACAATAACGCCTCGGCCAAAAAAAAGAGCTTGTTCTGTTATTTCCTGTAAACTTCACAGGGTCAGCACGTTACTGACGCTTCTCATTAGCGAGAGGCTCTCAGCTGGTTCTCTTTAACACATCCAGGACTCTGCTGGGCTTTAAAATGCACACACTTTTTCCCGAGCTCGGTCCCCGGTGGGGATGTCATTCTGCAGTTCTTTAGGCCTGTCCATTCTACGGGTTCCCAGCTGAGCCGGTGTTCTTCTTGCAAAGAATTATAGAGCTAAAGGCTTGTCAACCACGCCAAGGAAAGTTCACGTTAAACCCATCACTAAAATCTCATGCAAGGTTTAAGGCATTTGTGTACTTTTAACCCTTTTGCAGATTTTGCGGGGTTTTTTATGTCGCACAAAAGATTTCTGAGACCCAAAATTTCAGTAAAAAATACAGCCGTGGCCAAAAGTTTTTGAGAATGAAACAAATATTAATTTTCACAAAGTCTGCTGCCTCAGTTTTTATGATGGCAATTTGCATATACTCCAGAATGTTATGAAGAGTGATCAGATGTATTGTAATTAATTGCTAAGTCCCTCTTTGCCATGAAAATTAACTTAATCGTGCAGTGATACCCCCTAGAGGGCTGCTTAATATTTTTGGGTCCTAGAGTTACTCTGCCTTTCAATCCCCAAGTCTATGAATATGATGGGGAATGCCACACAGTTGCGAGCGCAAGTCACTTTAGTATTTTTCCAATGCTTTAATAAAAGAACTTTGAAGCAGCAATAGAATAGAGGGTTAGGCAGTGTTGCAAACCGCCAGTATTTTTACTGGCAGACAGTAAAAAATGGGCACTTTTCTGCTGCCAGTAAATGCCAGTAAGAGGAAAAGGTTGCCAGTAAAAAATATGGCTGTGATGCTTGGCTCGGAACTGTGCAGATGTAGCTTGGGTCCGGAGCCGGCTGAGACCATCCAAGTGCCTGCTACAGTGTGTTCGGGCAGTGCCGGCGGGGGGGGGGGGTTGGGGCAGGTCTGGGGGAGGCGGTATCTGAGCATTTCGTGTGATGTCATGGTGCAAGGGAGCCGAGCGGAGCGAGCCAGAGCCTCGTGTGCGGGTCTGCAAGACGGGAGTAAGGCAAGCCAGGAGTGGGACTGTCAGTGCTGTTTGGACTGGAGGGGACTGAAGGGACCAACTGGCATGGAGAGAGACTGTCACTGTGACTCAGGAGGGGACGTGTCGTGTCGGTGAGGTATCAGCATCATCTGCGCTGCTGCACACTGCTGTCAGTATTACTGTGAGAGTCAATTTCATAAGTGCATCGCCCATTCTAATGTATTGCCCTCCTGAGTCCTGTCCCTTAGCTACTTACTTACTATATCGAAAAAAAAAAAAAAGCTTTTTGCCTTAATATCTACCTTAAAACACCTTAAAGCGGAGCTCCACCCTAAAATTAAACATTATTGCACTAGCTTCCTTTTAATGTGATTAAAAAAGTTGCGTGCTAATTTTTTTTTTGATTTGCCTTGAACACTCTGTTACTAGGCAGAATTGCTAATCTGCCTTCTTCCTGAACCGCGGTGGTTCTTCTTTCCTACCTAAGCCGCACAGACTCCTGTGAAAGGAGTGTCATCATTTCCCAGGAGACTGTGCGCTTTTCTCTGCCGAAAAATCGCAGGATTTGGATTGCACTAAGTTGCACTAAATTTTCAGTGTTGTCATAACAACGGGGCGGGACGTTCCTCCGCCGCCGCCCGTTGTCATGACAACAAGACAAACAAACTGCGCAAGCGCGATATCGAGAGGTGCATGCTGGTTACCCAGCATGCACCTCAGCCTGAAAACAAGGAAGGAAAACGAACTGGGCTTCAAATGCCCACACATATGATGGATACAGCCACATCAGGAGAGGGAGAAGATAAGGCAAGTGTGCACAAAGATTTAAGGACTGGAGAGCTATTGCTATGATTTAGGGACTATTTAATGTGACAAGTACTATCTTGCAACAAAAAAAAAAAATTATGACCCGAGCACCGCTTTAAATGTACTTATTTGTAGCATAAATACTGGAATTTGCACTTAAAAGTAATTTTGGAACCTTTGGAACTGCCAGTAAAAACCTGGCTGTGCCAGTAAATTTTGGGGTGTTGTGCCAGTAAATTTCAATCTGGTAGGTTGGCAACACTGGGGTTAGGGGAAGTTTCAGATACCTTTTAGCAGATCACTGATGGATTCCTTTAGATCCAGAGGACAAAACAGCTTCTTTGAAAGATCTTGAACACCCGGATAGGCCTCTCACACAGACTTAGCAACCAGTGGAACTCCTGGATAATCCTCTCTCACAGGACTTTGTAGCCAGCAGTTAGTCAATTGTAGAACAGCTTCACAGTACCAGAACCTTTAAGTCGACCCGGCGGTACTGTGAGGGTAGATTAGTTTAGGTGCGTCCTCCAACTGAGTCACCAGGCCCTTTCTGAGAGACCAGCCTTCATCCTGGCTCTCTCCAGCAAAGGGTCCTCCCCTGGATCTCCTCAACTTGGCTTGGCTTCTTCCGCACAATCAAGACAGCCCAGGACCACCTCCAGATTAGTAAGCCCCAGACAGACTTCTGGGCCTACTTGCAGCAACACAGCCTCGGGCCAGCAGGCCCCGAGGTAGAAGAGATTGACACAGCCTTAGGCCAGGAGGGCCATGAGGTCAGAGCGACCGTGAGCACAGCCTCGAGCCAGAAGGGCCCCGAGGTCAGAGAGAGAAAAACATGGCGTCTGCCCCTAAAATACCCTCTCCCAGAATGCACAGCAGCAAGAACACTCCCCCTGGGCTGTTGCTGGAGAAACGAATATTCAGTACACTTTAGATAACTGTATTTCTCATCATGGCCTGTGGTACCAGTGACACCTACTGGCAACAGTGAGAAATGCACAATACAACCAAAGTTGGAACAGAAGCTAATTTAACTTTGTACAATAAATCTGAGCTGTGTGCAGCTCAGCCAAAAACTAAATTTACAACATAGCCCCTATTCTTTAGGAACAGGGCGCTACAATCGTATAAAAAAAAATTCCACGTGTTTGCGAAGAAGGCTTCGGGGCGCCCAAGAAAGTCCAGCAAGCGCCAGGATCGGCCAGGACCGTCTCCTACAGTTATCTCAGCTGTGGGATGGGGGTGCACCACCAGTGCAGAGCTTGCTCAGGAATGGCAGCAGGAAGGTGTGAGAACATCGGCACGCACAGTGAGGAGAAGACTTTTGGAGGGTGGCCTGGTGTCTAGAAGGGCAGCAAAGAAGCCACTTCTCTCCAGAAAAAACATCAGGGACAGATCGATATTCTGCAAAAGGTACAGGGATTGGACTGCTGAGGACTGGGGAAAGTCATTTTCTCTGATGAATCCCATTTCCGATTGTTTGGGGCATCCGGAAAAAAACCTTGTCCTGAGAATAAAAGGTGAGCGCTACCATCAGTCCTGTGTCATGCCAACAGTTAAGCCCCGTACACACGATCGGTTTAACTGATGAAAACCGTCCGATGGATGGTTTTCATCAGACCAACCGATCGTGTATGGTAGCCATCGGTCTTTTTTCCATCGGATGGAAAAAATAGAACTTGTTTTAAATTTTTCCGATGGATAAAAAACCGATGGGAATTTCCGATCGTCTATGGGCAAGTCCATCGGTTAAAATACCCACGCATGCTCAGACTGATTTAGGAGACGGGAGCGCTCGTTCTGGTAAAACTAGCATTCCTAATGGAGAGAGCACATTCGTCATTCTGCAAGTTATTGCTTCGTTTAATGCAGCGCATGTTTTTTTGCTTTAGAACGGTCTTTAAAATGTCATTTTGGCAGCAGATCTTTCTCCTGAGTTCTGACAAACGTATGTCTTTCTTCTTTCTTGTGATCTTAGGAATAATTAGTTTAATTCTTCAAGGCCGACCTCACAAATTACACCTTTTTTTTGTTTTTGTCTTTAAATTTGTTGTGCATTTTTTGGTGTGTCAATTTCTCAGAACAACATATTATTTTTATTTTTTACTCATGGAGGTTGGTGTCCCTTGTTATTAATTACACATTGTATTTATGAAATCTTATTGCTACTTCCAAAAAAAACACATCAGGCATGTATGTTGGCTGAAATCAAATTTCCCTTTATTTCGGACAAAAAACAAACATAAACCGAAGGGCAACTATTCAGAAATTAGCAGAGAATATAAAGTCATTAGATCCCAAATGCAGACCTGACTATGATCAATAATAAAATCAACAACATCATGAAATCAGGAGCAGCAGCCAAAGACATACATCATCCCAAGCTGTGGTACTCCATCAACCTTCAATTTCTGGATGAGCAGCTCGAGGCCAGGGAATCACCTCCTGCTCTTCCCTGTAGCCTTCCTTCCACGCCTCTCTGCAGCGTTCTCTCCACGGCCCCATCCACGCACCCTTGCAGGCTGGGCCACTGTGGGTGGTGATGTGGCAGGAGGAGGAGGAGAAGGAGGAGAGGGATTGGCCTGCTGCGAGATATGGGTGGCCTCAGTCAGCAGCCCCCCTCGCCCCCATGTGTACGGCCATATATATAAGGTGCTCACAAAGGGCCCGTTGTCCCGCCTCCATTCTGAGCAACTTATCCGCCAGATAGGTGCTAAACCCCTCCGTAGGGTTGAGGGGGGCCCTCATGATAGCAGCAGCCTCCTGAATCATCTTTAGTGACTCCTCCTCCACTTGTGTCATCCGCCGTTGTTTTGGCGGTCTGACGTGGAGGGGAGCCACTTGGGAGACGGTGCTGCCACTAGGCCTGGGGACCTGCTGAGTCCCACTTGGCCCTGCCTCCTCCTGCCTGCCACACTCCTGACCCTCTTCCTCCTGGCTTGCCTCATCCTGTTTTTAAAAGAAAATGAAAAATTGGATTATTTGGGGAATCTATCACACACAATTTTGCTCTCTTTCCTGATTTTTTTTTTTGGGGGGGGGGATGATATCATATGTGGCTAATCCAAACAGTTCAACACAATATTACTTAGTGGACAATAATTATGATCAAAAATACTATACCGGGCTGAAGATGTGAAGATCTGGCTCTTCTAGCTCGGGAGGCTCCTCCTCCGCCTCTGCAGGGGTGGAGGGAAGGGAGGAAGGAATGCTGGAGGGAAGGGTGGAAGAAAGGGTTGAGGGAAGGCTGGAAATAGATTCCCTGGCTTCGATCTGGTCATCCAGAAATTGAAGATGTCTGTAGTACCACAGCTTGGGCTTTACTACATCGTCGGCTGCTGCTCCTGATCTCTTTGACTGGCGCACTTCCTTGTATTTTTTTTTATAGGAATTACGCAGGTTGTTGATTTTATTATTGATCATAGTGTAGTCTGCATCTGGGATCCATGGCTTCATATCCTCTGCTAATTTGGTAATAGTTGCCCGACGTACATCACTCTTGTGGTACGCTGGGTGTTTCAGTTCCCACAGGTTGCGCTGTTCCTTATATTTTTCTATAAAAATCAGCATCACCTCCGGCTCTCGTGGTTTCTGCATCTTTTTTGAACAACAAGTAAAAAACAAAAGAAAAAAAAGTAAAGGATCAGAATTGATTCTCCTCAACTTATCACAATATTGCCCTTTACAATCATGAACCATTATAGGCCACTGCAGGCCCGAGTTCCCTTCTTACCTTAGTTCACTTTGTTGATTCACTTCCGGTCGTCCTTACTCCGCTCATCCCTAATAACTTCTTTCCCCTTTTTATACCCTGCGCATGCGTGTAACTCCGCCCTCGTCGCCCGCCCATGACGGACTTTTTCAGCATTTCCCCGCCCCTTAACGATCGGCGCACAGTGTGAGACGGTGACATGTCGCAGACACAGGTGGCTTCTTTAGTTGAAATTACCGACGAGGAAAGCCCGGAGGCGGAAACGTCACGATCCAGTCAAAAAAGATACAAGGCGACTAATATGTCTTTTTCTGAGATGGCGGAGATGGTGGACATTCTGCGGAGGAAGGATTACGACGACAAGCATGGCCCATACGACACCCCTAATCTCCGGAAGTCACAAATTATGGACAAAGTTGCGAAGACTCTCTATAAAAAATATGGAGTCAGGAGATCCAAGGAACAACTCCGTAAAAGGTGGTCAGACCTGAAGCTCAGGGAGCCGGAGCAGTATAGGAAGCTTATAAAAAGCATTGAAAAAAGTAAGTTTCTTTTACTGTGTTCTTTCACATTGTAATATGTATTCTTCCATGTTTTGCACCATGTGCTTGGCTTGACTGGTTTCACATTTTAAAATCTCAACTTTTATGTTAAGTGGAGAGTCCACTTATTTGCTAAATGTGTTGAACCAAAAATTGCTGCTCTTCCCCCAAACATGTTTGGCACATATCCACGTAAACTACATGTGGGCATGCCTCATTTTACTTCAACAATGTTTATCTACACATTGTTGGCTAGATTATGTGTTGTAAGGAAATTTAGAATGTGAATGAAAGAATAAACTGTATTCTGGGTAAAGGAGATGACACTCCAGCAGTTGTGTACTCTTTTTTGTTCTTCATCAAGATACTATACTCTGGGCCACATGACCAAATTTCTTACCGGTGTCACACACAGGTGGTCCAGTGGATACCTTGGTGTTTATCCAAGTGAATTTGTGAGTGTCCTCCAAAATAACATGTTGCTTTGTTGAGTTTGCAAGATCTCATATGTTCATCTTGAAACTCAGGGCCAAATATCAATTGGACCCCACTTTAAAACATTGAGAATCCATTTTCATGCCTAAAAAGTCTGTGGGCTAAAAGGATACATTTTTTTTTATATTCCCATAGGGGAGAGGAGACTGGGAGGACACCATGCTCAGGAGACGAGGAACCCAACACCACAGAAACTCCCCGAAGATCCCAAAGCAGACTAAGTTCAGCAGGTTCAGGAAGCGGAGGGGGAGAAAGTGGAGGTGGAGGAAGGAGAGGTGGAGGAAGGAGAGGTGGAGCTTATCAGCACAACAGGTCAGTGTCTGTCACCACAACTTCAAGGTAAATACAGATGTAGGCCTGCATAGTTTTAAAATATTTTTTTCTTTTTAGGGACTGAACGTGGGGGTGTGTCAGGAAGTCCAAATCCTCCATTCTCGAGTGCCAGCGCAAAAATAATCATTCAGGAAATCATGGAATGCAGTAGCGAAATTGACATTATGAGAAAGAGAATGATTGTGATTGAGCAAAAATATAAAAACATGATAGATATTTTGGGGAGAATAGTGTGACCCCCCCCCTTTTTGTGTGTTTTGTTATGTGTTGGAATTTTTCTATGGGATTTCCACCAGCCCAAATGTGAAGATGCACACACTGAAGACTCAACATGTGCTATCTGCCGTCACAGGATATCGTTGTCCCTGTTTTGGGGGTGCAACCTCTTCCTCCCTCCTCAAGTAGGGGAGAGGAAGGGTTTTCACCTACAAAGCACGTCCATTGATCCCCCATGATGGCAGATAGCACATTTTTACCCTAGCCATGGGATCATGTTGAAGATATCCATTTGAGCCCCAAAAAGAAAGTGTGTTTCTTCACATTTGGGATGGATCAGGGGTAACGTCACCCCATCTCCTGTTTGTATTTTTCACTGTGTTATTTTATTACTTTTTAATGGAAAAAAATGTGGCTTTTGACCCATGCATGTTTCTGCCAAAAAATCCACACAAAACACCCCAAAAAAATCTTTAGAAAAAAAAACAAAACTGTGTTGCAATCAATAAAAACATTGGGGAAGTCGAAAAAAGGTGTGCCTTGTTGTTTCTATGCTCAATAGCAGTTCTGAAGATGCAAAATGAGTGTTTTTACCTCTGAGATTGGAGGCTATTTACTAAGGAGAAATACACTTGGCACTACTAGAACCTGGGAGACACATAAACCACAAATCAAAGAATGACAACACAAGTTTGTAGTAAATCAAATATTTTTGTTTATTTAAAAAAGGTAACATCAAAGTTCAGATGTGGTCTGGCATTGCGATGGCCCCCCTACCCGTGAAGTACTCTACGTATTTCTGACGTACTTCACGGGCACTTTGGGGGGCCAAGCCAGTACGGGCAGTGCTAAGGCCGGTCAGATTTATCAGTTCAGAGGGACCGGCCTCAGACCCAACTGATGACACATAATTTGTGGAGTATTTTCTTAAAAAATTGTGCAACAAGCAGCAGCAGTACACAATGTTGTTCAGTTTATAATCCGCCAAATTGATAGCTGTCTGGAACAGGCGGAACCGGCTGGCCATTATCCCAAAGGCATTCTCCACAACTCTCCGGGCTCTGGCCAGCCGGTAATTAAAAACCCTCCTCTCCGGGGTGAGGGTGCGTTGGGGAAACGGCCGCATGAGGTGTGGTCCTAGTCCAAAAGCTTCATCCGCGATGAAAACGAACGGTAGCCCTTCCACGTTCTCTGCATCTGGAGGCAGTGCAAGACCCCCAGCCTGCAGACGGTGAGCGAACTCCGTCTCAGCGAATACTCCGCCATCGGACATCCGGCCGTTCTTCCCCATGTCCACATACAGGAACTCGTACCGTGCCGACACCACCGCCATTAACACTATGCTATTAAAACCTTTATAGTTAAAATAGTATGACCCCGAACGGGGTGGCGGCACTATGTGGACGTGCTTCCCATCAATTGCCCCTCCGCAGTTGGGGAAATCCCACCGCTGGGCAAATTGGGAGGCCACAGTCAGCCATTCCTGTGGTGTGCTAGGGAACTGTGGAGTCAAACAAAAAGAAGACATTAGTACGGTTTATGTTTACAGTGCAAGCAGATTACACGCAAAAACATTGTTGACCAACATCATTCTAACATTATTATTTAAGGGAGTTTTTCCTACCAATAAACAAAGGCCCACTTAGCAGATGCCTCACCCCCGCTGAGTGGACATTCTAAAATAAACTAAGGGGGGGGGCCTAAGGTGATTGTGGGGGATCCAAAAAAAGGCTCTACCACTCTGCTGAGCTTGATTGAGAACTAAAAAATTGGTAACATCTTTAGGGGGGGGGAGGGAGGGTTGTCAAACTACGCGGGCAATGACCCCACAAAAAGGAAAAGGAAAATAGAAGGCTAGCTGGGTTTGCGCCCACGATAGCATGCTGGAGAGGTTAGTGAAGGGAAATAGGCATGTAGGGCCCAAAAAGGCCTTTACAGGTAAAAACATGCATGGGGAAAATGGGGACATTACCAGGATATTACAAACAGGCAAATTTGGGTTAGGAGGGGAAAAATAAGAAGATTCTAAAACAATAAAAACATATAATGTGAGGTTAAAGGAGCAAAATTACCTTCATATAGTCCTTCTGCAGGACCTGAATGATGGCCGAACACGTCTCAGGGATAATGATCCCGAGAGCCTGGGGGGAGATGCCTGTTGAGAACTTGAGGTCCTGCAAGCTTCTCCCAGTCGCCAGGTATCTCAACGTGGCAATAAGCCTCTGCTCGGCAGTGATGGCCTGGTGCATCACAGTGTCCTGTCTCGTTATATAGGGGGACAGCAAATCGAACAGACGGTGAAATACGGGGTCCGTCATCCTGAGATAATTCCTGAAATCATCAGGATTATTCTCATGGATTTCCCGCAGCAGAGCCATATGAGAGACTTGGTCCCGCTGGAGCAACCAATTCTTAGTCCATGAACTCCTCCTCACCCTGTTCACAGACTGAACTCGGGTTACAGTGTTAACTGCAACACCAAGCCCAAAGCCAGCACGAGCTCGAGAACAAGAACGCACTTCAAACATGGTTTTAAACCGGTCGGCTGGTCAGAACGCACTCAAACAGAACGCACCGTGGAACAGCAAGGCCTGAGAAGAACGACCTGAAAAACAGGAAACGAACGGCCAAGTCGGCACTGCAAGGCAGTAATGACCTGACTGCACGCACTGAATCACAAATACAAACCCACAAGCACAAACTGAACACCAGGAAACGATCTGCAAAGCACGGAGACTGACAAGCGCGAATCGGCTCTCACCAAACTTTTACTAACAAGCGGTAACACGAAATCAGCAAAAGCAGCCCAAGGGGTGGCGCCATTAGATTTGTTCGGCCCTTTTATAGCGCGTCATACGTTTTGTACTTGCCGTCGTTTTGTTGCCGTCGGTTTTTAAACTGATGGTGTGTGGCCAAGACTGATGAAAAACAGTTTCATCGGATTTCCGATGGTCAAATTCATCGGACGAAAATCCATAGGTTATCCGATCGTGTGTACAGGGCTTTAGGGATCCTGAGACCATTCATGTGTGGGGTTGCTTCTCAGCCAAGGGAGTGGGGGGGGCTTACTCACTGTTTTGCCTAAGAACACCCCCATGAATAAAGAATGGTACAAAAACATCCTCCGAGAGCAACTTCTCCCGACCATCCCAGAACAATTTGGTGAGGAACAATGCCTTTTCCAGCATGATGGAGCACCTTGCCATAAGGCAAAGGTGATAACTAAGTGGTTTGGGGATCAAATCATTGAAATTTTTGGTCCATCGCCAGGAAACTCCCCAGACCTTAATCCCATTGAGAACTTGTGGTCAATCCTCAAGAGGCGGGTGAACAAACCCCCCCCCCCCCCCCGAAATTCAGATAAACTACAAACATTAATTATGCAAGAATGGGGGGGCGGCCATCAGTCAGGATGTGGCCCAGAAGTTGATGGACACCATTCCGGGAGGAATTGTAAAGGTCAAAAAAAAAAAGGGTCACCACTGCAAATATTGACTCTTTGCATAAACTTAATATCATTATTAATAAAAGTCTTTCACACTTATGGAAGTCTTGTAATTATACTTCAGTATCCCATAGTAACATCTGACAAAAAGATCTAAAAACACTGAGGCAGCCGACTTTGTGAAAATTAATATTTGTGTCATTCGCAAAACTTTTGGCCACGGCTGTACACTAAAGTTAATTATTTATTCTGAAAATTTCTGAATGTTGCTGAATATTTATGAATATTTTTAAGTATTTGTGAACGGCTTGAGATCATTTAGATATATTGACGCATTCAATGTATTGATGATGGTTATTGTTTGGAACGGTGATTGTTTTTTGTTGGTTTTTTGTTTGTTTGTTATGTAAGAACATTTAGAAAAAAAAAAATTAATTTCAGGAAACACAAGTCCAATATATTACCCACTTTTGTTGGTAAAATTAGGTTGTGCTGAGTAAATAGATACCCAACATGTCGAACCCTAAAATAGTGGTGAACTTTGGTACCCTATATTTTCCATGGATGATGCTTTAAAAGCCCCTACAGGTCATCAGTTTAGAGTGAAGCCTCGTACACACGGGCGGGAATCTCATCGGGAAAAAAAACGTTGGTTTTCCCGACAAGATTTCTGGCAACCTTTCCTTGCTCGCCAAGTGTACACACGGCCATTCAAAAGAACCACCGTTCTTTTGAATGGCAAGAACGCGGTGACGTCATCAACTACGACGAGCATGCGCTCGCCACATTCAATGCCGTCGCCTGGTACGGTTCAGGAGGGGGGGGCACTATCGCGTCCCCCCCTCTTTTCCTGCGGCCTGCCAGGTTGCGTGCTCGGATAAGGGTCTGGTATGGATTTTTGGGGGGAACCCCACGCCATGTTTTTTTTTATTTTGGTGCGGGGTTCCCCTTAAAATCCATACCAGACCTAAAGGGTCTGGTATGGATTTTGAGGGGGACCCCTACGCCATTTTTTTTTTAAATTTGGCGCAGGGTTTGCCTTAATAGCCATACCAGACCTGAAGGGCCTGGTAATGGAATTTGGGGGGACCTCCACGCAAAAAAAAAATAATTTTGGTTTTGGGTTACCCTTAATATTCATACCAGACCCAAAGGACCTGGTAATGGACTGGAGTGGGGGGGGGGAACCCATGTCGTTTTTTTCAATTACTTTTTTCTGTATTGCCAGGACCCGACAATTAATAACAGCCGCGAGTAGTTTTATATGACTTTTTTTCCTTTAGAAATATCATTATGTGCAGGGACTTTTCTAAGCCTGGGAAACAAGTGCGACTTTACATGCATACTATAGACACCCACTAGGTACGAAATTGAAAGGAATATTTCACTTTTATTGTTTCACTTTAAGCATTATTAAAATCACTGCTCCCGAAAAAACTGACAGTTTTAAAACTTTTTTTTGCATTGATACATGTCCCCTGGGGCAGGACCCGGGTCCCCAAACACTTTTTATGACAATAACTTGCACATTAACCTTTAAAATTCGCACTTTTGATTTTTCATGTTCGTGTCCCATAGACTTTAACGGTGTTCGCGTGTTCGAACTAATTTTTTGCCTGTTCGCATGTTCTGCTGCGAACCGAACCGGGGGGTATTCGGATCATCCCTAATGTGGACACTGTGATAGGGGAACCTGATGTATGGGGGCACAGTGATGGGGTAACCTGATGTATGCGGGCACTGTAATGGGGACACCTGATGAACGCTGGTCAGGGCCCTATGGAATTACTTTGCCCAGGAGCTCACAATGCTATTAAGATGGCACTGATCCTTACCACCCACCTGATTGCCCCTAAAAGAACTCAGGAACGGGACCTTCAAAGCATCTAGAGCGACCAAGCCCAAACCTGCTTGGAGATAGGGGTTATCTTAACCTGTGATCACAGAGGGTTGTGTGCCTTACCCCATGGGATGACCGCAGCCTCACCAGGTGCAAGTTTTATTTTGGATTGCATTTTTTCTTTCTACGCAACATCAACGTTCTTGGTTTTGATCCAAAAATGACCATACATATGCACACTACACTATAAGGGCTCTCCCACCTCTCTATTTTTTTCCGGTGGACACTCTAAACCATTCTATGGGTCTATAATTTGCTCTCTTGGTTAGACCCATTGGACTCCTAAAGACCACCACCACCTGGTGACCACGTGTCCCGGATTACCCGGGACAGTCCCGCATTTTGCAGGTCTGTCCCGGGCACCTTCATTCCAGGACAATACAGTGTCCTGGAATGAAACTGACACAGCCACTCCCCGGGCCAATCTGATGCCCCCAAAAAAGGCCGCCACATCACCGCTTTACTCACTTACAGTACTTGCCCTGGCCGGGAATGCCTGGAGGAGCACAATCCCCGTGCCCTGCTTGTGATTGGAGAAATAATAAATCCCGCCTCTTGTGTCCAATCACTGTGCTGTGATTCAGTACAGCACAAGCTGATTTCTTTCTCGTACATCACGGGACACAGAGCGACATAGTCATTACTAATGGGTTATATAGTTACCGTCAGGTGCTGGCACTGGCAACTTCCAAAACCGGAAGTACCCTCCCCTATATAAGCCCCTCCCATCCGGGAGCACCTCAGTTTTTTGCCAGTGTCTAAGGTGTTGGCCAAGAAGAAACATGTGTTTTTCACTGAGCTTGCGTACAGGTTCTTTTGGGCCTCAGTAAGCTATTCCGGATCCGACCAAAAAAGCTTCATAGCTAAACGGTCGGTACCCGGGCCTTGCAGAGAAGAGCAAGGTTCTGCCTGTAATGCTTCTCTTAGGAGAGCTGGACCCTGGGATCCAGAGCTCTGGTCATACCCACGACCAAGATGTTTTCTGTGCAGGGTGCTATACAGGTCCAGGGGAGTGGAATCCTTGGGAACCCGGTCCCTGAAGGTTTGATTACAATGCCTGCCGTGATAGGTGAAGTTTGGGCTTTTGTGGACCAAACAAAGTCCTGCGGCGGGGAACAGGTAAGTGGGGGCCCCCAGGAACTTGGTTCTATTGGGGGACCCCCAAGCCTAATTTGTCTTTCTGTCTGTTACCTAACGGTATTCCCGCTAATATCTGTGCATGCCTGTAACTACTAAAAAAAAAATGTAATAATTTTTAATGGTGGTCAAGAAAAAAAAAAAAAAAAAAAGAATGTTTTTTTATATATATGTTTAGTATATTAAACTGCGGTACCTGTGTTTGTCCACTAGAGGCCGCTGTGGAATGTTTTTCTTGTCATATGGACTAGTTTCTTCTCAGAGAACAAAGTCCAGGCAGCTGGTGAGTTCTCCTACAGGAAACTGTTTCCTCTGCCATGTTGCAGTGTTCGTCTATCCCCCGGCCTGCGGCAAAGGGGGCCCTGGCTCCTGTCCCTGGTTTCCATGTTTGAAAATTAGCGCCGAGGCGCACGTGGCCGCGCGCGTGCGCGTGCACGCGCCTCTATATATAGAGGTGGCCGGAAAAAGGGGCGGGGCCTGGGGGATGACGCTCTGTGCGCGCCGCAGCGCTTCTGCGCATGTGCGGGCGTCCCAGCAGGTTTTTAAAAAAGCCACATTATTGCAGTAAGCTGGCTATGAAGTACAGAGACAGAGCTGGCAACATTTAAAGGCATACAGCAAGCGGTTGATACAGGCATCCCCTAGAAAGGCACATTAGTAGACACCAACTGTGATATAGCAGCAATTGTGCTAGACTATTCTCAGTAAAAGTGGTGTATTACGGCTGGAATACCTCAGCTTTAGGCTTAGGAATATGCCGTCCAGTAGCTCCGGAACTGAATCTTCCAGGAAGCGAAGGGGGTCTCATCGGGCTCTGAGGATCTTGGGCATACTCCTGCTGCACCAGTCTCCCCTGAAGTTCAGAGGTAAGTGACCGTAGAGACCCCGCAGGGGTACTTGGTACTGTGGCTGTCCTCAGTCACCTGCTCCTGTGTATGTAACAGAGGAGGTTTTTTCCTCAGCTCTGGGAGGATTAGAGAGAGATTGTCAAAATTTATCGCTGCCTCCCTGTCAGGGAAAGCACGCCCGATCTCCGTCTCCTCCTTCAGAGTGCCTGTTAGCAGAGCAACAGTCCCATACAGGGATCGACCTGCCTGAAGGGGATCAGGATAAGGTTGATTCTGTTATAGAGGAATCAACAGTGGGGGAACCTTTTCTCAGCATCTCAAGCTGAAAGATTATGGGTTCAGTCTCTGACTAACATGGTCCGATCAGCATTTAAAAATGCACCTTGCGGAACCATCAACCACTACTGTATCCTCGTTGGGGTCGCTAGAAGCCCCCAGACTGTTTGTTCTTTTCCACTTCACCCTTTACTGAAAGGGCTCATTTACCAGGATTGGGAACGTCCTGAGAAAATATTTATTCCCCCAAGAGATTTCCGGTGGTCTATCCCATGGAGGATAAGTTCATCAAAAAAAAAAAAATGGAAGGTCCCTACAGTGGACGCAGCCATCTCTTGTATGTATAAATCACTGACATGTCCAGTGGATAATGTCCAAATGTTCAAGAACCCAATAGATAAAAGATTGGAGTCCTTATGAAAATCTGCTTGGTGATACAACCAGCAGTAGCAGCTATTGGGGTCTGCTAAGCAGTGAAGGATCAGTTGAAACAGGTCTTGAGGGACTTGACAGATCAGCAGGCTTTGCCCTAGCTGATCTACCTAGAGCCTTAGGCTTTGCGGTTGACGCCATAGAGGATTCAGTCCATCAGGCCTCCCGCCTTACGCTGTCTATAGTACATATGCGTAGGCTCCTATGGCTCAGAAACTGGTCTGCTGAAGCTCCCTGTAAAGAATGGCTGGTTAGCGTCCCATTTCATGGTGAACGCTTATTCAGGGAAAACCTGGACAAATATATCCAGAAAATTTCCAGCGGTAAAAATACGCTCTTGCCGGTTAAAAGCAGAGTTAGAGGTCCCTCTTTAAGAGGCCTGCTTCTCCAGTCCCTGGGGCATCGGCTGTGTAACAGTTCCGACGGCCTCCTCGGTCAAATCCCGGGGGTAAAAAACAGGGACAGTAGCAGGGTAATGAGAAACCCTGGGTCAGGGGAGGTACAAAACCTCCCCCAAAGTTAAATTCATTGAAGCCCCCACTCAGTCGGGTGGGGGGAGGACTCCAGTTGTTCGCAAAGAGACCTGGCGGGACACGATCAAGACAGATAGGTGCTCTCCGCAGTAGGTTTGGGATACAGTTTGGAGTTAAAAGACTCTCCTCCTTCCCATTTTGAGGTCAAACGTGCCAAGGGATCCCCGGAAGAGAGTCCCTCCTGTTGGCACTAGAACAACTATTGCTCCAAGGAGTAATTATGGAGGTTCCCCTGGAAGAATGAGGGTTCGGGTCTTACTCAAACCTCTTTACAGTCCCGAAGCAAACGCGGACGGGAGGCCCATATTAATTCTAAAAGGGCTATACAAATTCCTGTATATCAGGACTTTCCGATGGAGTCGATCCGATCGGTGGCCACTGCCCTACAAGGGGAGGATTGGTTAGCCACGATCGACATCAAAGATGCTTATTTGCACATTCCCATCTTTCCAGTCCACCAAAAATTTCTACGCTTTGCAGTAGAAGGGCGCCATTTTCAGTTCAGAGCCTTACCCTTCGGTTTGGCCACAGCACCAAGAGTGTTCACAAAAATTCTGGCCCTTTATTGGCCAATCTAAGAACACAAGGTGTAATGATAATGGCATATCTGGATGACTTGTTGCTGATAGACCACTCAGTGAAAAAACTAGACGTGGTCGTTCACAAGACGATCAAGTATCTGGAATCTCACGGTTGGATTATCAACCGAGACAAGTCAGCCCTAAAAACCAGTCAAAAGTCTGGAATACTTGGGGCTAAGGTTGGATTCAGGCCAGAGAAAAATATTCTTGCCTCGAGGAAAGGTGTTGTCTTTGAAAGATTTGATCCACTTAGTGGGTACAAAAAAGACAGCCGTCCATACGCCTGTATATGAGGCTGCTGGGAAAAATGGTGGCATCATTCGAAGCAGTACCCTACGGTCAATTCCATTCAAGGAATTTGCAAGGGGCCATACTGTCAGCCTGGAACAAAAAAGTTCAGGCCCTAGACTTACAATGTCCTTGTCCCCTTCCGTTCGCAAGAGCCTCCGTTGGTGGTGGGTTCCCCAGAATCTGGAAAAAAGGAAATCCTTCAGTCCGATTTCTTGGAAGGTGGTCACTACAGATGCCAGCCTTATAGGCTGGGGAGCAGTACTGGAGCAATAGTCTCTCCAGGGCAGATGGTCGGATGCAGAAAAGGCCCTGCCCATCAATCTCTTAGAGATACGAGCAGCCCGGTATGCCCTAGTAGCATGGACATCCAAACTCCAAGGGTCCCCTGTCAGAATTCAATCAGACAATGCCACAGCAGTGGCATATATCAATCATCAGGGGGGCACCAGGAGTCGTGCAGCCCAGAGGGAAGTAAATTACATCCTGAAATGGGCAGGAAAAATATGTCCCAGCCATATCTGCGGTATTCATTCCAGGAGTGGAGAATTGGAAGGCAGACTTTCTAAGTCGCCAGCAATTAGGCCCAGAGGAAGGGTCCCTTCACCCCGAGGTTTTCTGGACAATATGTCAGCGGTGGGGAACATCGGATGTAGATCTTCTAGCATCCAGATTCAACGCAAAGGGGGATAGGTTTGTCTCTCGGACAAGGGATCCCCTAGCTTGCGGCTCGGATGCCCTAGTGTTCCCTGGGGATCAGTTCAAGCTGATATATGCATTCACACCGCCACAATGGTTACCTCGATTACTCCGCAGAATCAGGGTAGAAAAGAAACCAGTGATTCCGGTGGCTCCAGCGTGGCCCCGAAGAGCGTGGTACGCGGAGATTGTAAAATTTCAGTGGGGAGTCCTTGGACTCTCCCACGTCGTCCGGCTTTCGCAAGGACCGATATACCACCCTTCCTTACCAGCCCTAGGTTTGACGGCCTGGCTATTGAAGCCCACATTCTAAAAAAGAGAGGGCTCTCTAATGCTGTGGTATCTACCATGATCAATGCCAGGAAGCCGGTATCCAGGCAGATCTACTATAAAATCTGGAAGGCGTACATCGCGTGGTGTGAGGCCAAGAAATGGCATCCACATAAGTACGTAATAGGTAGGATTCTGGACTTCCTACAGTGGGCTGTAGATAGGAAGCTTGCCTTGAGTACTATCAAGGGTCAGATTTCGGCCTTGTCAATATTTTTTCAAAGGCCCTTGGCTTCGCATTCACTAGTCAAAGCCTTTATACAAGGAGTGATGCGTATTAGGCCTCCGGTTAATATTCCCATATGTTCATGGGATCTAAACTTGGTTCTGTCGGTTCTACAGAAACAACCATTTGAACCATTACAGCATATTTCCTTGGTGCTTCTCACCAGGAAATTGATTTTTCTAGTAGCCATTTGTTCGGCTAAAAGAGTATCGGAATTAGCAGCTATGTCCTGTAAGGAGCCATATCTGGTTATCCATAAGGACAGAGTAGTGTTACGTCCTCATCCAGCCTTTCTTCCTAAGGTGGTATCGAGGTTTCATTTGAACCGAGATGTGGTTCTTCCTTCTTTTTTCCCCAAACCTACTTCGGTAGAGGAAAAGTTATTGCATTCTTTGGATGTAGTAAGAGCAGTTAAAGCTTATCTAAAAGCCACTGCTCAGATTCGCAGAACGGATACTTTGGTTATTCTGCCGGAAGGCCCCAGAAAGGGTCAGGCAGCGTCAAAATCTACTTTAGCCAAGTGGATTCGACAGGTCATAATACAAGCCTATGGCTTGAGAAGGAGACCGCCTCCGTTCAAAGTTAGAGCGCACTCCACGAGAGCAGTTGGAACTTCATGGGCAGTGCATCACCAGGCCTCCCTGGCTCAAATCTGTAAGGCCGCAACAGGGTCTTCAGTACACACGTTTACTAGGTTCTACCAGGTGGACGTTAGAAGTCAGGAGGATGTCGCCTTTGGGCGCAGTGTGTTGCAGGCCGCAAAAGATCCTCATGTCTGATAGCGCTCAGCTTATATATGGTGTATCCCCCCCCTCATTTGGCATTGCTTTAGGACATCCCATTAGTAATGACTATGTCGCTCTGTGTCCCGTGATGTACGAGAAAGAAAATAGGATTTTTATAACAGCTTACCTGTAAAATCCTTTTCTTGGAGTACATCACGGGACACAGAGCTCCCGCCCCTCTTTGGGGACACTTATTGCTTTGCTACAAAACTGAGGTGCTCCCGGATGGGAGGGGCTTATATAGGGGAGGGTACTTCCGGTTTTGGAAGTTGCCAGTGCCAGCACCTGACGGTAACTATATAACCCATTAGTAATGACTATGTCGCTCTGTGTCCCGTGATGTACTCCAAGAAAAGGATTTTACAGGTAAGCTGTTATAAAAATCCTATTTTTTTGGAAGGCAGGGTGTCCCTGAATGGTAGTTTGGAAATGTGGTCACCCTACCACCACCCCACCTTTAATGGGTCCAAAACACCCTTACTTTCAGTAAACCTAAACGGACACCCAATTACAATACATTTGTATTCTTTATGGCTACAAAGTACAAACTTTAAAAAAAAAATACATGTCCAATCGCAAGCCTCCGTCTAAAGCTTTCAAGAATGTGCCTGTGAATTTTTGCCAAATCAGAACACAATTTTTACCCCCCCCCCCCCCTCCATCCACATACTGGGAGACCTCCGTTCCAGAAGCCCAATGGTTTTTAATCAGGAGGCCTACGTCTGGTTTGAATAAACCTGAGTTTTGTGTTTTGTTATAGGCGTTCCGGATTAAAATGGAGATCCGGTCACTTTCTTACGTCTGAAACCAAAACCTTTTTTTTTTTTCTGGCTGAATAAGCCTCTTTAGCTGTCTTCAAAAAAGCAGGGCTTTTGGCGAGGGAGAAGAAGAGTTAAAGACCGGCTCGTTTTCTCATTACGAGGACATTTCAACACTCCCCCTGTAGCCAAGAGTTCCCCCAAAAAAATTCCACGGTGCAGCTGCACCCCTGCGATTACAGTCTGGATTATATCATTGCGAAAGTCTAATCCTGGAAAAGGACTATAGGTGGCAAGCAAGTGCTGTGCTACAGTTCTCTGTTCTGAGCTCTGTTTGATGTGGATCCATTCCTGTCTGCATTTTAATTATGTTTTGGCTGGAATTATTCAGCAAGCTGCATGTAACCTCTCTCCTCTGTTAGCTGCATATGTGCCAGACTCCCTTTTTCTGCTATTTCTGTCTGCCTTCCTCTCCTCTCCTCCTCCTGCCTTTGTCCGCGCCTTCCCCTCCCCGTTCCCATTCCTCAACACTCACTCCTTTGACTCTCTTCTTTTACACTACCTGGGATGTAACCTTTACAATGGAATTTAGAGGTTGCAGGAAATGTAATCTTGACTGTTGTTTGCTGAATATTTTTCAGAGAATGTACAAAACAGGAGGAAAAATGCTAAAGAACATCATGGCTCGTAGACGACACCTTTGCTTCTGTTATTTGAAGGACTTTATGGTATGATGCACTGCAGGGCTTTAAAGGAAAAAATAAAACTGAGTTCTATAGGAGATTCACGAAAAAAAAATCACTAAGGCAGAGCAGTAACTTCACTATATAGTCAAAATTATGAGTATCCCCCTCCACATGTTGAGTTCAGGTGTCTCCAGTGAAGGGACCTATGAAATCTACAATATACAAGAGCTTGGTGTACATCATCCCATCATCCATTGGGTTTAGGTGTCTCCAGTGAAGGGTCCTATGAAATCTAAAACATACAAAGGCTTGCTGTACATCATCCCATCAACCATTGGGTTTAGGTGTCTCCATGGAAGGATCCTGTGAATACTAAAACATACAAGAGCTTGGTGTACATCATCCCATCATCCATTGGGTTTAGGTGTCTCCAGTGAAGGGTCCTATGAAATCTAAAACATACAAAGGCTTGCTGTACATCATCCCATCAACCATTGGGTTTAGGTGTCTCCATGGAAGGATCCTGTGAATACTAAAACATACAAGAGCTTGGTGTACATCATCCCATCAACCATTGGGTTTAGGTGTCTCCAGTAAAGGGTCCTGTGAATACTAAAACATACAAAGGCTTGGTGTACATCATACCATCATCCATTGGGTTTAGGTGTCTCTAGTGAAGGGTCCTGTAAATACTACAATATACAAAGGCATGGTGTACATCATCCCATCAACAACCATTGGGTTTAGGTGTCTCCAGTGAAGGGTCCTGTGAATACTACAATATAGTTACAAGAGCTTTGTGTACATCATCCCATCATCCACTGGGTTTAGGTGTCTCCAGTGAAGGGTCCTTTGAATACCATAACATAGAAAGGCTTAGGGGTTTATTTACTAAAGGCAAATAGACCCTGCAAGTGCAATTTCTCTAGAGCTTAGTAAATGTGTGAGACCTCACACTTCCATCATCCAATCATGTGCAAGCAAAAATGCTGTTTTTTTTTCTTTTCCGCGCAGGTGATTGGGTATTCTTTGCAAAGTGAAGCTTTATGATGTAAGGGGGGATTTTGATGTGAACAGAGGGTTCATCCTGACTGCTGCACTTTATATGCTGTTTTGTAAGTTTCTTACTTCTGACCTCTGCACGGTATACGTTATGTTGTATATTACATCGTCCTGACAAAGGTGTTCATTGTCTCAACTAGTTTTAAATGAAGTTCTTCTTTAAAGTAGGCCCAGTCAGACAAAATGGTATTCTTTTTGTGTGCGCAAAAGCATATGAAATTAAATCATTACATTTTTATAAAAAAAATGATCCTTTGCCCTGAGGTTTATGTGTGTCTGTAAGGCTGTCAGTGGTACTACAGTAAGTATTTTGTGGGTATGTACCATTTATACTTCTTAATTATCGATTGTCTTCGTTTATAATAGGAGTTACTGAGTTTTTTGAAGTTGTAATTTTTTGTCATAACTTTTTAGAAAAATTATGAAATGAAAAATAAAAAAATTCTCACATACTGTCACCAGTGCAGTTTAACATAATCATATTGACTGGTTTGATCAGGGACACTGACTGGTGACAGTACGAAAAAAATAAAAATAATTACATTTTATTTTTTATTTGATAATTTTTTTATTACATTTTTTTTCTTTTTTTTTTACCATTCTTTTAACACACTGTGACCAGAGCAATATAATGTTACCATAGAAACATTGTAATTCTCTGGGGAAGTGATCTGGATTTTTTTTTGTACACATTATGATTGCTTATAGCAGTGAATTACATTGCTATAAGCAAGCATATTTACTGAATGATTCATTCAGTTTGTTTTGTTTTGATAAGCTGTGATTGGCCAGAGCTAATCACATGGTACAGATGGGCTGCCATTGGCCCTGTCTGTACCATGTGATCACACTGACAAATCACAGCTACAAACCCAATTGTACACAATGGATGGCTTGAAAGGAAACCTTCCATTTTGTACAACTGTCATGTGACCTGCTGTGATTGGTCTCAGCGGTCACATGGTACAGGCAGCGAGCCGGTACTCTGATCAGTCATTGACTGTGTCCGGTTGATGCAGCCGGTGGCAGATTGCGCTGCTGTGCCATGGGTGGCGCGATCCGGGAGGATATCATGTGACGTCCACTCAGATCGACGAGAGGCCCGTCCAGCCATCATTTTGTTATAGGCTGGGCTGGAAGTGGCTAACCACTTCCCGCCCGCCCTATAGAAAAATGACGGCCGGACGGTGGTTCACTTATCCTGACTGGGCGTCATTTGACGTCCAGTAGGATAACTGCTGGTGCGCGCCCGTGGGGGCGCGCAGAGCGGCGATCAGTGGTGCGGTGTGTCAGTCTAACACACGGCTACACCGATCTTGGTAAAGGCTCCTTACCACGTGATCAGCCGTGTCCAATCATGGCTGATCACGATGTAAACAGGAAGAGCCGTTTATCGGCTTTTCCTCACTCGCATCTGACAGATCGGTGGCTCTCCTAACGGGGGGTCTGCGCTGATTGTTTCTCAGCGCAGCCCCTCCACGGATGCCCACACTGGACCACCAGGGATGCCACCAGGACCACCAGGTATGCCCACCACACATGGATGACCAGGTATGCCCCCCATGGCACCAGGGATATCACACAGTGCCCAAAATATGCCAAACAGTGCCCACAAATGGTGCCAGTCAGTGCCAACTACTAATGCCTGCCAGATGTCTCCTCGTCAGTTATGCCCAGCAGTGCCATCTATCAGTGTCCATCAGTGCCCATCCGTGCCACCTATCAGTGCCACCCATAAGTACCCATCAGTGCAGCTGAAAATTGGCCTGGGCAGGAAGGGGGTGTAAGTGCCCGGTATTTAAGTGGTTAAAGTAGATATAAACCTAATTTCTAAATTCCCATACAATCTCTAACATGCTTATATCATTTCAAAAGTAATTTTTAAATCTGCATCTTTCCCCAAAATAATGCCTGCCTTAAAGGTCCTTGTTTAGGCACTTCCTGTTATAAGGTGACAATGTTCCGTCCCTGTCTCTTAATCGTTCTCCTGTGTTGTCACCCTGTCACATACGCTTCAGATGGAGACAACAAGCAGCCATTTCGACACACATGATGCAGGCATGGTCCACTGTTGTCACCATCAGGAATCCCGACCTGGAGAAAGGCCATACAACCAGGCATGGTCCACTGTTCTCACCATCAGGAATCCCAACCTGGACAAAGGCCATACAACCAGGCATGGTCCACTGTTTCACCATCAGGAATCCCAATCTGGAGAAAGGCCATACAACCAGGCATGGTCCACTGTTGTCACCATCAGGAATCCCGACCTGGAGAAAGGCATGCAACCATCCCTGCCTCTCAATCGTTCTCCTCTGTTGTCACCCTGTCACATACGCTTCAGATGGAATCAACAAGTGGCCATTTTGACACACATTATGCAGGCATGGTCCACTGTTGTCACCATCAGGAATCCCAATCTGGAGAAAGGCCATACAACCAGGCATGGTCCACTGTTGTCACCATCAGGAATCCCGACCTGGAGAAAGGCAATGCAACCATCCCTGCCTCTCAATCGTTCTCCTCTGTTGTCACCCTGTCACATACGCTTCAGATGGAATCAACAAGTGTCATTTCGACACGCATTACCCAGGCATGGTCCACTGTTGTCACCATTAGGAATCCCGACCTGGACAAAGGCCATGCAACCAGGCATGGTCCACTGTCGTCACCATCAGGAATCCCGACCTGGAGAAAGGCCATGCAACCAGGCATGGTCCACTGTTGTCACCATCAGGAATCCTAATCTGGAGAAAGGCCACACAACCAGGCATGGTCCACTGTTGTCACCATCAGAAATCCCAATTTGGAGAAAGGCCATACAACCAGGCATGGTCCACTGTTGTCACCATCATGAATCCCGACCTGGAGAAAGGCCATTCAACCAGGCATGGTCCACTGTTGTCACCATAAGGAATCCCAATCTGGAGAAAGGCCATGTGTAACGGCACCCCAAATACGAAAGGGGTTAACTCCGTATAAGATGTTCCCTCTCCTGGACACCCATTCAAGAACCAATCTTCCACAGCCAGGCGACCCTTTCCCATAGGAATTAATCCTTCTGGAAGAACGAGACGCACTCTGTATCTTCCTAAGATCGAATGCCTTTTATTGAGAAACATTGTAACTTTTATATACATCTAATACACAGTAGTTTAACATGAACAATGGCCCAGCTCCACCCACACATTACAAGACTCAACACATTACTTTGACGTCTGTTAGGAGACAACAGACTTTAAACAATAGACTTAACGATCTTCAATACACATCTTCTCATGTAAAGGTTGGCAGACGCTCCGTCTGCAGAGTACAATACACACAGGCATAGTGTTAACTATCTCTATTCACACCAGACCTTTATGTTTAAATAACTATGCATGACCCTTATTCACCAGACTGTCTGGCACTTTACAATACACACAAGGACAGACTCAATTTCCCCAATCCACATCACTACAAACAATGAACAGGTTCCTTAGAAGCTGGGATTTACATCCCACTGGCAGGTAACACATCTCTCAATCAACCTGGTAAGTTTCAGAATAAAACAATATTGTGGACTAATATTCCTATTTCAATTTCCAGCCAGCCAAGCCATATTCTTAATGTCCATGGTTTCTTGGCTCACCCTGTGTCCAACGTGACCCTCCTGTCACACATCTCCCCTTTCGGCAGGAGACTAACAGAGGAGGCGACCCCAGACGGGTTGACTCCGAAGTTAGTCCATAGGTCCATTCCTCTAATGCCGGTATCCATACAGTACCCCAAATAAATTGCTCCAAACAGAGCATTACTTACCCAGCCAACCTCTGCCTCTCTCAGAGAATATACCCGCCGCTGGGGAGAGGCCTGGGCTGGCCCTTCTCCCTGGAGTCCTTTCAGCCGCTGGAGAGAAGACAGGGTGACTGGGCTCAGTCCGTCATGCTGTTGGGAATCTGGGTCGACTGCCCGGCATCCCTGGGGTATACAAGTGGAGACTGAAGTCCCATCCACTTGTGGTAGGTGAAAATCCCCCAGTGCTTGCAAAGCAAGGCTGACATCCTCCTGTCTCAGTGTCACACAATTTTCTGGGGTTGTGTCAGTGAGGACTGAAGTCCCATCAAATACCACAGGAACTCCCTCTTCTGTTAGTTGAGAGCAGAGGCCCGTGGCACTCTGCTCTGTTGCCAGCTCTTCTGCTGGGTTGCTGTGAGTGGGGACCGCAGTCCCATCCACCAATATCCACTCAAGCTGTAGTTGTGTGCAGAGGCCAGTAGGATTCTGCCCTGCTGTCAGTGATTCAGCTGGGGGTAAAAGCTTTACCACCTCAGCTTGTTGCTGGAGAGAGGGGCCAACTTCCCCGGCTCCCTGAAACTCCACAGTTGTTTCTGGTGCTGGGCAGAGGTTGCCATCACTCTGCCCTGTTGCCAGCACTTCTGCTGGGGACTCCACACCATCTGCTCTGGTTAACTGTTGGGGGGGGGGGGATGGCCTGCTTCTCCTCCCTGCATCTCTGAACTCCACTGGGAAAGAGGAACCATCACCTTCTCACCTCGGGCCTCCAAAACTGCCACGGGTGTAGAGCAGGGGTCTGCAGTACTCTGTCCTGCTGCCAGTACTTGAGGGGGCGATGCATAATCCATAACATCCTTTGAACAGCCCATTAAATCCATACCTTCTGTAATCTGTGGCTGGGGGGATGAGCCAACTGCCCTAGCTCCCTGGAACTCCACCTCATCCACTTCGGCTTTAGGGATGGCAATCTCCAGATTTTCCACTGCTGATTCTTCAGCCAGGATTTCATAGTTGTCAACTGGTATTTCCTGATAGTCCCAGGCAAAGGTAGCACCACCCTGCTGCTGAGCAGATTCTAGCAGCTGTCTGTAGGCAATCTCCAGCTCCCATTCCTGAACGGCCAGAAATTCCAAATCTTCCTCTGCCCAGTGCCCTTCCGAGACATTCAGTTTTCGCTCTCTGTGTTCCATTATTTCCTCCAAACGCCACTCCCGATCACTCCCAAAGTCAGGGTCACTGGACAGCCCCCAATACAACAATCCCAGGCCATCATAGTCAAAGCCTTCTGTGGGGCTGTCATCCGCTGACCATGGGCACTCTTGGGCTACATACCACCGGAGGGCTCTGTAGCTCTCATCCAACCGCATCTCTGCCCGGATCAGCCTGCTTAACTCAGCTGTCCACTCCTGCTTTGGTTGTTCCCCCAATAACGGCATTCGTACTTCATACTGCGACCAGTACCTTACATAGATGGAGGGGAGAATCTTTCCCTGGTGTTGCTGCTCGAGAGATAGCACTTTCTTCCAGAGTTCGCAGCGGATCGAATCCGACCATCCCAGCAGGACCTCCTCTGATACTGGTCCTCTATGCTGTATCTGCATCTCTCGTAACCTCCTTCCGAATTCCTCTTCCATGGCGACTGGTTCTTTAGGCGTTGTCTCCGATTGCCGTATTTCCGCCATTCTCCGCTCATGTTGCCGCTCTAGTTCTCTCTTTTGTCGCTCTCGTTCTCTCTCTTGACGCTCTAGTTCTCTCTTTTGTCATGCATCCTGCAGCTGGATGCCTCTAATGGCTTCCTGTATGGCGGTCTCTGATGGGCTAGCACCATATAATGCCAAGCGCTGTTGAACTCGTTGCTGAAACAAATCTTCAACTGACCGGGGTCCTGCATCACCCTTCTTCTGGTCCATCTCGGCTCTCAAGTAGGTCTTTCAGCATGACTTTCCTGCAGGCTGCATAGCTGGTCATTCACTGTGGTGGTTTGGAGTGTCCCAGGAACTGGAGGGAAAATCCCGCTGCTGCCAACCAATGTAACGGCACCCCAAATATCAAGGGTATTAAACGCCGTTTACGATGTTCCCTCTCCTGGACACCCATTCAAGAACCAATCTTCCACAGCCAGGCGACCCTTTCCCATAGGAATTAATCCTTCTGGAAGAACGAGACGCACTCTGTATCTTCCTAAGATCGAATGCCTTTTATTGAGAAACATTGTAACTTTTATATACATCTAATACACAGTAGTTTAACATGAACAATGGCCCAGCTCCACCCACACATTACAAGACTCAACACATTACTTTGACGTCTGTTAGGGGACAACAGACTTTACACAATAGGTGTAACGATCTTCAATACACATCTTCTCATGTAAAGGTTGGCAGACGCTCCGTCTGCAGAGTACAATACACACAGGCATAGTGTTAACTATCTCTATTCACACCAGACCTTTATGTTTAAATAACTATGCATGACCCTTATTCACCAGACTGTCTGGCACTTTACAATACACACAAGGACAGACTCAATTTCCCCAATCCACATGTCACGTACCTGATGGTAGTGAGCCCGAATTGCAGGGGACGGCCTCCCTTACGGCTCCCACTCCCGGCCCCCTGGTAAGGTAACAGTTGGCACAGGAGTAAGGAGTGGCACGGGTGCCTGGCAGGATCAACTGTGGTGAGGTGGTGATTCAAACACCCGGAAGCTTCCTTGCAGAATACCGGAACTGGAACGGCTAGCAGGCTGGATTGGAAGTAGCACAGCAGACTGGATCGGTCTCGCAGACTGGATCGGAAGAAGCACAGCAGACAGGATCAGCTAGCAGGCAGGTTCAGCTTAGCAGGCTGGATCTGGGACAGCTCAGCAGACTGGATCGGTCTCGCAGACTGGATCAGAAGAAGCACAGCAGACAGGATCAGCTAGCAGGCAGGTTCAGCTTAGCAGGCTGGATCTGTTTAGCAAACTGGATCGAAACCAGGAACAGGGTAGTAAACAGGCCGGGTCAGATATCAGGCGGGCAGCAGAAGTATAGGATGCAGGCAAAGGGTAGTCACAACAAGCCGGGGTCGGGTGCAGGCAGATAACAGGTTGGTCAAGGTAAGCCGGGTCTTTTAGCACAGGTATGGTCTCAGATCAGGGTTTAGCACACAACGCTGTAGAGCAGACAGCAGGGACTGTCTGTAAATGACAGGTTTAAATAGTCTCTCTGGCGCCACCCGCTGGACGCACGCGCGAACGGAGACCAGGAAGTCCGGGGCGCCTGTTTCTGGCAGGATCTCCATGACATTGCCCCCCCCAAGGGGCAGCCTCCGGATGCCCATCTGGGCGAACTTTTCAGGGTGAGACCTTTTAAAGGACTGTACCAGACTCTTAGCGTGGATGTTTCCCTCGGGCTCCCAAGAATTCTCTTCGGGTCCATACCCCTTCCACTTTATCAAAAACTAGTTCTGGTTCCTTCTCCTCCTGTAATCCAGGATAGCCTCTACTTCAAACTCCTTTTCCCCGTCTATAATAACAGGGTCAGGGGTAACAGAGCTTCGGCCAGGGAAGGGATTGGAAATAGATGGTTTCAACAGTGACACATGGAATACTGGGTGGATCTTCAGTGAATCCGGGAGTTCCAGTTCAAAAGCCACTTCATTGATTTTCCTTTTAACCGGAAAAGGTCCTAGGAACTTGGGACCCAATTTCTTTGAAGGGCATGCCATCCTCAAGTTCACTGTAGACAGCCACACCAGGTCACCGGGTACCAGTACCAACTCACCCCGTCTCTTCTTGTCAAAAGTTAATTTGTTGTGTTCCTGGGTCCTGGTCATAGTTTCCTGCAAAAGTTGGTTATTGGTGGAAAAGAAATTTATTTTCTCCTGTACTGCTGGCACCGCACATTCGGGAAGAGAATTAGGTAGGAATGAAGGGTGAAAACCAAAGTTGGCAAAGAACGGGGTCTGCTTGGTGGCGGAGTGGATGGAGTTGTTGTAGGCGAATTTGGCCAAAGGAAGCAGGGAAATCCAGTTATCTTGTGTAAAAGAGGAGAAGCAGCGCAGGTACTGCTCCAGAGTTTGGTTAGTCCTCTCAGTCTGTCCATTGGTCTGGGGGTGATAGGTGGAAGAGAATGACAGTTCTATATCCAAGGCCTTACAGAGGGACCTCCAGAAGTGGGAGGTGAACTGTACCCCTCGATCTGAAACAATGTTGGCTGGTACCCCGTGGAGTCTGACGATTTCCTTGATAAATGCCTGTGCTGTTTCAGGGGCAGAGGGAGTGCCTTTCATAGGAATAAAGTGTGCCATTTTGGACAGACGATCGACTATCACAAAGATAGTGGTATGATCTTCTGCTGGAGGTAACTCGACAATGAAGTCTATGGATAACATCCTCCATGGTCTGTCTGGAACAGGCAAAGGTCTTAATAAGCCCCAGGCCTTGGTTCTATGAGTCTTGTTCCTGATGCAGGTAGTGCAGGACTCCACAAATTCTTTACAATCTTCCCGTAATTGAGGCCACCAAAAGGTACGCTGTACCAAGTTGGTGGTCTTCGCTATGCCAAAGTGCCCGGCTAATGCATGGTCGTGGCAGAGTTCCAGGACAGATACTCGTAGATCCTCGGGGATATAGATCTTGTCCTTATGCCAGAGCAACCCGTCCTTAACCTGCAGTTCCAATTCAGGAGAGGGTAACTACTATGCAGAGGCTTGTTTAAGTCTGAAGAGCAGGTTTTCCTGAAGCAAGAGGAAATTCCCAGGGGCAAGGATGGTATCCGGAAGAGAAACTTCTTTGGGTTTGTGAAACATCCGTGACAAGGCGTCAGGCTTAGTGTTCTTGGAGCCTGGACGATACGTGACATGGAACGAAAACCTGGAGAAAAAGAGCGCCCATCTGGCCTGTCGTGGTTTCAGTCTCTTTGCGGATCTCAGATATTCCAGGTTCTTATGGTCAGTAAATATCAGAATTGGATGGGCAGCTCCCTCTAGCAGATAGCGCCATTCTTCTAGCGCAGACTTAATCGCCAGCAACTCCCGATCCCCCACATCGTAGTTCCTCTCTGCTGTTGACAACTTGCGTGAGAAGAAGGCCACTGGGTGAAGCAGGGCCTTGGTTCCTTGTCTCTGGGACAATATTGCCCCTACAGCGATTTCGGATGCGTCTACCTCGAGGACGAATGGCAAAGAGGAATCCGGATGCTTTAAGACGGAGGCAGAGGTAAAAAGTCCCTTAAGGGCCTCAAAGGCCTTTTGGGCCTCGGAGGACCAATGGAAGCGGTTCCCCTGTTGGGTTAATTGAGTGATTGGTGCAATGATGGCCAAGAATCCTCTGATGAACTTGCGGTAAAAATTGGCAAAGCCGACAAAACGTTGGATTCCCTTCTTGTCTGTAGGGACTGGCCAGTCTAGGATTGCAGCAATCTTCTGGGGGTCCATCTCGATGCCCTCACTGGAGATGATTAATCCCAAGAATGGTATACTTCCCTGCTCGAACGCACATTTTTCGGCTTTCGCATATAGGCCATGTTGTCGAAGCCGGGCTAACACACTCTTGACATGCCTGCGATGGGATTCGAGGGAGGAAGAGAAAATTAATATGTCGTCTAGATAGATGATAACAAATAAGTCCAGAAAGTCCCGAAGGGCATCATTAATGAAGTATTGAAACGTGGCGGGGGCATTGCACAACCCGAAAGGCATCACCAAATACTCAAAGTGCCCAAATCGAGTACGGAAAGCAGTCTTCCACTCATCTTTGTCCCTGATGCGGACCAAATTATAGGCTCCACGGAGATCAAGCTTGGTGAAGACATTGGCAGCCCCCAGTCTCTGGAATAACTCTGGCATCAAAGGAAGGGGATAACGGTTCTTCACCGTAATTTTATTTAATTTGCGGTAATCCACGCAAGGACGAAGGGTATGGTCCTTTTTCTCGACGAAAAAGATGCCCGCGCCTGCTGGAGACGTGGATGGGCGAATAAACCCCTTCTTCAGGTTCTCGTCAACGTATTCCCTTAGTGCCCCCTGTTCAACCTCTGTCAACGGAAAAATCCTTCCAAATGGGATTTCAGCCCCAGGTAATAGTTCAATGGGGCAGTCGTAGGCTCGATGGGGTGGTAGAACCTCCGCCCGTTGTTTACTGAATACATCCAGGTACTCATGATAGACTTCTGGAATAGACTGACGTAATTCAGCTTCTGAATCCAGGCAGAGCAGGTTAGACGGCCCATGAGGGGCGTGAGAGCCACAGAACTGCTGGCAGTAAGGTGACGAGAAGGTGACTTCCCCTGTGACCCAGTTGATGGCAGGGTTGTGAGCTTGCAGCCAGGGCATACCGAGGATCACAGGGAATAATGGAGAAGAGATGATGTCCATACGTAACAGTTCATGCTGGGAGCTGGAAATGACAGCAGAAATAGGAGCAGTCTCTAGAACTACAGGGCCAGATTTAATGGCAGACCCATCAGCCAGGTGAACAGAGAGTCCATGGGTCTTGGGAAGGAGAGGAATCCGATGTTTAGCAGCGAATGAAGAGTCCATGAAACAACTGCAGGCCCCAGAATCAATAATGGCGGGGGTTGGTAGGGTCTTTCCTGAAAGCTGCAATGAGACTGAAAGGGCCAGGTGAGATGCGGTCTTGGCTATAGGACCCGTGTTTTCAGGAATCATAGAGAGACATTTACGGAGCTTCAGAGGGCAGTTCCTAACGTAATGTCCGGGCCCTCCGCAATACAGACACAGATTGTTCATCCGACGACGTTGACGCTCCTCCGGGGTAAGGGAAGGATGAAGAACCCCAAGCTGCATGGGCTCAGGTGCGTTGGGTGCGGAAGCTGGTGATGCAGCGGGTACTGGGTGCAGGTGACTTGGAGCCCTTGGGAGCATCCAGGTTGGGTGAGAAAACCCTGTAGCTCTCTCAGCCCTTCGTTCTCTTAGGCGTCGATCGATCTGTATGGTTAAATCGATCAACGCATTCAAAGTCTGTGGCACCCCAACTCTAGCCAACTCATCTTTCAGAGAATCAGAGAGTCCCATGCGGAACTGGTGACGGAGAGCGGCATCGTTCCAGTCTGTATCTGCGCTCCACCGCCTAAACTCGGCCACGTAGTCCTCTGCCGCCCTGCGTCCCTGCTGAAGGGTACGCAAAGCCGCTTCTGCAGTTGCTGAAAGCTGGGGATCCTCGTATAGCTGAGCCATAGCGTCAAAGAAGGAGGCAAGGTTGGTCAGAACTATGTCCTTTCGTTCCAGGAGACGGTGGGCCCAGGCTTGGGGGTCCCCGGTAAGCAGGGAAACCACAAAGCCCACTTTAGTGATTTCCAGAGCGAAGGTTTCTGGCTGGAGGGTGAAGTATAGTTCGCAGGAGTTGCGAAAAGCCCTAAAGCTACTTCGATTTCCGGAAAATCTTTCGGGTGCAGGGACCCTAGGTTCTGGAGGAAGCATTACTATTGTTTGGGTTGGTTCAGTCCCAGAGTAATGCCCCATACACACGATCGTTTTTCATGCCGTTAAAAATGCCATTAAAAAAAATGGCCATTAAAAATGATCGTGTGTAGGCTCCAGAGCATTTTTAACGACGTGAAAAACGGCCATTAAAAATTTCGAACATGCTCTCTTTTTTCACGTCGTTTTTCATGTTGTTTTTTTTAACGACGTGAAAAAACGATAGTGTGTATGCTTTAACGACGTGAAAAAAAACGCGCATGCTCAGAATCAAGTATGAGACAGGAGCGCTCGTTCTGGTAAAACTAGCGTTCGTAATGGAGATAGCACATTCGTCACGCAGTCACTGACTGAAAAGCACGAGACTGAAAAGAGCGAATCGTCGCTCAACAAACTTTACTAACATGAAGGGTGGCGCCATTCAAACGGAACTTCCCCTTTATAGTGCCGTCGTACGTGTTGTACGTCACTGCGCTTTGCTTGATCGTTTTTTTAAATGATCGTGTGTACGCAAGACAGGCTTGAGAGGAAACATGAAATAAAACGACGTGAAAAACGGCAAGAAAAAAAATGGCAAGAAAAACGATCGTGTGTATGGGGCATAAGAGGTGGAAGCATGGGGAAATCCTTGGGTTCCGGTAGCGTTGGGAAGAACCAGTAACCGTTCTTCCAGCCGGGTGTAGTTTTGTTGAAGGTCCTTGACTGCTTCGGTTAGATCTGCCAGATGCTGACACAGATCTTCCATAGGGGAGGCTCCCTGCTCAGGCTCAGGCATGGCTGTCTGCTACTGTCACGTACCTGATGGTAGTGAGCCCGAATTGCAGGGGACGGCCTCCCTTACGGCTCCCACTCCCAGCCCCCTGGTAAGGTAACAGTTGGCACAGGAGTAAGGAGTGGCACGGGTGCCTGGCAGGATTAACTGTGGTGAGGTGGTGATTCAAACACCCGGAAGCTTCCTTGCAGAATACCGGAACTGGAACGGCTAGCAGGCTGGATCGGAAGTAGCACAGCAGACTGGATCGGTCTCGCAGACTGGATCGGAAGAAGCACAGCAGACAGGATCAGCTAGCAGGCAGGTTCAGCTTAGCAGGCTGGATCTGTTTAGCAAACTGGATCGGAACCAGGAACAGGGTAGTAAACAGGCCGGGTCAGATATCAGGCAGGCAGCAGAAGTACAGGATGCAGGCAAAGGGTAGTCACAACAAGCCGGGGTTGGGTGCAGGCAGATAACAGGTTGGTCAAGGTAAGCTGGGTCTTTTAGCACAGGTATGGTCTCAGATCAGGGTTTAGCACACAACGCTGTAGAGCAGACAGCAGGGACTGTCTGTAAATGACAGGTTTAAATAGTCTCTCTGGCGCCACCCGCTGGACGCACACGCGAACGGAGACCAGGAAGTCCGGGGCGCCTGTTTCTGGCAGGATCTCCATGACACCACATCACTACAAACAATGAACAGGTTCCTTAGAAGCTGGGATTTACATCCCACTGGCAGGTAACACATCTCTCAATTAACCTGGTAAGTTTCAGAATAAAACAATATTGTGGACTAATATTCCTATTTCAATTTCCAGCCAGCCAAGCCATATTCTTAATGTCCATGGTTTCTTGGCTCACCCTGTGTCCAACGTGACCCTCCTGTCACACCATGCAACCAGGCATGGTCCACTCTTGTCACCATCAGGAATCCCGACCTGGAGAAAGGCCATTCAACCAGGCATGGTCCACTGTTGTCACCATCAGGAATCCCAATCTGGAGAAAGGCCATGCAACCAGGCATGGTCCACTGTTGTCACCATCAGGAATCCCGACCTGGAGAAAGGCCATACAACCAGGTATGGTCCACTGTTGTCACCATCAGGAATCCCAATCTGGAGAAAGGCCATACAACCAGGCATGGTCCACTGTTGTCACCATCAGGAATCCCGACCTGGAGAAAGGCCATACAACCAGGCATGGTCCACTGTTATCACCATCAGGAATCCCAACCTGGACAAAGGCCATACAACCAGGCATGGTCCACTGTTGTCACCATCAGGAATCCCAATCTGGAGAAAGGCCATACAACCAGGCATGGTTTACTGTTCTCACCATCAGGAATCCCGACCTGGACATAGGCCATACAACCAGGCATGGTCCACTGTTGTCACCATCAGGAATCCCGACCTGGAGAAAGGCATGCAACCATCCCTGCCTCTCAATCGTTCTCCTCTGTTGTCACCCTGTCACATACGCTTCAGATGGAATCAACAAGTGGCCATTTTGACACACATTATGCAGGCATGATCCACTGTTGTCACCATCAGGAATCCCAATCTGGAGAAAGGCCATACAACCAGGCATGGTCCACTGTTGTCACCATCAGGAATCCCGACCTGGAGAAAGGCATGCAACCATCCCTGCCTCTCAATCGTTCTCCTCTGTTGTCACCCTGTCACATACGCTTCAGATGGAATCAACAAGTGGCCATTTTGACACACATTATGCAGGCATGATCCACTGTTGTCACCATCAGGAATCCCAATCTGGAGAAAGGCCATACAACCAGGCATGGTCCACTGTTGTCACCATCAGGAATCCCGACCTGGAGAAAGGCAATGCAACCATCCCTGTCTCTCAATCGTTCTCCTCCGTTGTTGCCCTGTCACATACGCTTCAGATGGAACCAACAAGTGGCCATTTCAACACACATGATGCAGGCATGGTCCATTGTTGTCACCATCAGGAATCCCAATCTGGAGAAAGGCCATACAACCAGGCATGGTCCACTGTTGTCACCATCAGGAATCCTGACCTGGAGAAAGGCAATGCAATCATCCCTGCCTCTCAATCGTTCTCCTCTGTTGTCACCCTGTCACATATGCTTCAGATGGAATCAACAAGTGGCCATTTCGACACACATTACCCAGGCATGGTCCACTGTTGTCACCATTAGGAATCCCGACCTGGACAAAGGCCATGCAACCAGGCATGGTCCACTGTTGTCACCATCAGGAATCCTAATCTGGAGAAAGGCCTGTGAGGGGGTTAGCTCGGCAGCGGGTGTGTGTGATCCCCTGGATGGGCTCCCCACACAAAAACAGGCCCAGCAGACGGAGGTTGTGGTTTTCAAGATCAAAAAGGTGCGGTTTATTTCTCTATTTACAGTGACAAAAAACACAGCAAAGCAAAAAGAAACATAAACAAAATAAACCCTGGTCAGCTTGACCTCTGACTAAACATGCAGGTTTCCTAACTAACAACTGGGATCAGCCTGGTGCTGTCCTAGTCCCTAAGTCCCTGGTTTAGTAAATGTCCAAACAAATAGCCACACAGGCTTTGTCTCACCGCACAGGGGTTCACTCTCCCTAGACAGTCCACACAGGTCTGGTTCCAGGCATGAGCAAACACCTAATGAAGCTGGGAGTTTTTATAGAGGCCTTAAACGAGCTGACAAGCTTCAGCTGGTCTCATCAACTCCCTGCCTGCACGACGCCCAGCACTCTCCCTAGAGGTATGAATCATCCATGAGCCCACTAGCCTCAGCTGGGCTTCATCAACTCTCTCCCTAGTTGTATAAGTCGGCATAAAGCCTGAATCTGGGAGAAATATACCTACCCCCCTGGATGCAACCAGGTGACTTTACCTTCCTGCTGTCACATACCCCCCCCCCTCTTGTTTTAACCTTGGGGTTGGAACACCAGCAATCAGGCATTCATGTACTCGAGACAAAGCATCCACATTCCCCATTTGAACGCCAGGGCGATGCTTTACTGTGAAGTTGAATTCCTGTAGGGCCAGGAACCACCTATTTACTCTTCTATTTGTCTCCTTGTTTTGAGCCATCCACTTTAACGGAGCGTGATCCGTAACCATGTCAAAGTGCCTACCTAGCAGATAGTACCGAAGGGAATCTAGAGCCCACTTCACCGCTAAACACTCCTTTTCAACCGTGGCGTAATTTACCTCATGGGACTTCAACTTCCTGCTGAGGTAAATGACTGGGTGCTCTTCCCCGTTCCAGACCTGGGACAATACTGCTCCTAACCCCACATCTGACGCATCACTTTGTACGACAAAGTCTTTAGAGAAGTCGGGTGAGTACAACACTGGCTGGCTACATAAGGCTTGTTTCAAGAATTGGAACGCTGCCTCAGCCTCGGGGGTCCATTTAATCATGACCGACCCTTTCCCTTTCGTCAGGTTGGTTAGGGGCACAGCCTTAGAAGCAAAGTGGGGAATGAAGCGCCGATAATAACCCGCGATTCCCAGAAAGGCTCGTACCTGCTTCTTGCTGTTGGGACGTGGCCAACTCTGGATGGCCTCGACTTTGTTGAGTTGGGGTTTTATTACTCCCCTGCCAATGGTGTACCCAAGATATTTGGCCTCCTCCTGCCCAATGGTACACTTCTTGGGGTTAGCCGTAAACCCCGCTTCCCGGATAGAGTCTAGGACTGCTTGCACTTTTGGCAGATGTGAGGCCCAATCTGTGCTATGGACAATTACGTCATCCAGGTAAGCCGCAGCATACTTCCGATGGGGCCTCAGTATCTGGTCCATTTTCCGCTGGAATGTGGCCGGCGCATTCTGTAACCCGAACGGCATTCTCTTATATTGGAACGCCCCGTCTGGGGTTACAAATGCGGTTTTCTCTTTGGCCGACTTGGCCAGGGGAATTTGCCAATACCCTTTTGTGAGGTCAAGAGTCGTCATGTATCGGGCTGTTCCCAGCCGGTCGATCAACTCATCTATACGTGGCATGGGGTAGGTGTCAAATTTTGTAACTTTGTTCAACTGACAAAAATCGTTACAAAATCGCCAGCTCCCATCCGGTTTAGGCACCAACACAATGGGACTAGACCAATCACTTTGGGACTCCTCTATCACCCCTAAGTTCAGCATTTTCTGTACTTCCTCCCGTATTGCCTCCCGTCGGGCCTCTGGGATCCGATAGGGTTTTAACTTCACCCTTTCACCGGGAGGGGTAATAATATCATGCTCTACCCCAGATGTTTGTCCCGGCAGCTCAGAGAACACCTCCTTGTTGCGAAGCACAAACTCCTTAACCTCCTGTTGTTGGGGTTGTGACAAGGTGGCTGCTATTCCAACCTCCGGAATCACGCAACCAGTTTGAGCTGGTGACCAAGTTTCTGCGACTAGGGACTCTCTATCCCTCCAGGCTTTCAACAGATTAACGTGATAGATCTGTTCGGGCTTTCGCCTTCCTGGTTGTCTGACCTTGTAATTCACTTCGCTCACTTTTTCCATTATCTCGTAGGGGCCTTGCCATTTGGCAAGGAATTTACTTTCAACCGTAGGGACAAGTACCAATATCCTATCCCCCGGGGAAAAGGTACGGGTCTTGGCTCCACGGTTGTACACTCTCTGCTGTGCCAACTGCGCTTGGGCCAAATGTTCCTTCACGATGGGCATTACCTGTGCAATTCGATCTTGCATCAGGGCGACATGCTCAATCACACTCCTGTGGGGAGAACTCTCACTTTCCCAAGTTTCCTTGGCACTATCCAACAGCCCTCTTGGGTGTCTCCCATACAGTAACTCAAAGGGGGAGAATCCCGTAGAGGATTGGGGCACCTCCCTAATAGCAAACATCAAATAAGGAAGTAGACAGTCCCAATCCTTTCCATCTCTATCCACCACTTTCTTCAACATTTGTTTTAGGGTTTTGTTGAATCTTTCAACCAGCCCATCGGTTTGGGGGTGATACACAGACGTACGCAATTGCGTCACTTTGAACAATTTACACAGCTCTTTCATAACCCGGGACATAAAGGGTGTACCTTGGTCCGTAAGCAGTTCTTTACAAATACCCACCCGGCTAAAAACAAGAGATAGCTCTTTGGCTATGGTTTTGGCCGAGGTATTTCGGAGAGGGATCGCTTCTGGATAACGGGTGGCATAGTCCATTATAACTAATATGTACTGGTGCCCCCTAGCGGACTTGATTATAGGACCTACCAAATCCATTGCGATCCTCTCAAACGGGACCTCAATGATGGGTAGAGGGACCAGCGGGCTACGGAAATGTGGCATCGGGGCCGACCTCTGACACACAGGGCAGGAGGAACAATCATTTTCTATGTCCTTCATCACCCCAGGCCAATAGAATCTCTGTAATACCCTCTCTCGGGTTTTCTCTGTCCCCAGATGACCTCCAAGAATGTGCCCATGGGCCAACTCCAACACCAACTTCCTGTAAGGTTTGGGCACCACAAGCTGCTCAACGGTTTCTTCTGCCCTTTTTGCCACCCGATACAGTAGGTCCTTCTCTACGCTGAAGTATGGGTAAGTGCAGGTATTATCTGGGTTCACTAACTCGCCATCTATTTCCACTACGTTTTCCCGTGCCTTTATTAGGGCGGGGTCTTTTAACTGTTCTGTGGCAAAATTTTCCCTGTGAACCTCAAGATCAGAAAACTCCACAGACGGTAGGTTTTCGTCTGAGGAGGTGGGCTCCTCTCCAGTTTCTTGAGTCTCGCCTGCCAATACTGACAAGGGAAATTCTGGAGAGTCCTCGCCACTCTCAGAGGAGTTCTGGCTATCACCTTCCTGGTACATAGGGGCACCAGTGGGGGGCTCAGGATCATCCCACAGTTCCCAGAACTTCGGAAAATCCCTTCCCACAATGGCATCATGCGGTAATTGAGATACTAACCCCACTGGATGAGAGAGGGTACCTTTGGGGGTCTTGAAACACACTGTAGTCACTGGATACTCTCGGGTGTCCCCATGCACACAAATAACAGCTACCTTGCTATTCCCAGAGACCTCTGTTTTAACTAATTCAGCCTTTATCAGGGTCACAAGGCTACCTGAATCCAGTAATACCACAACATTTCTACCATTAATACACATTTTGCATAAATGTTTCTCAGTTCCCCGAATGGCAGTGCATGCGACTGTCGCACACAGCGACTGACGTCTGTCCGTCAGAAAGTCACATTGCATGGGTTCCTCCACAACCGGGCAATTTGCTGCAATATGTCCCGCTTGCCGGCAGCGGTAGCAAACAATCCATTTGGCTGCCTCTTGAGCCCCTGACTTCCCAGGCTGTTCTCGCCAAACTTTGGGTAGAGCTCCCACCCTCTCACTCTCTCCACCCTCACCCCTTGGAATCCTCTTATCCGCCCCTGGGGATGGTCTGGTCTTAGGGTGGAAAGTCCGAGAGTCTCTGGAAGAGGCCGTCAGGTTCTCTGTAGCCAAGTATTTCTCTACACGATCCACAAGACCACCGGCCGTCTCTGGGTCTCCATGGCTTACCCACTTTTGGATGGCAGTAGGAAGAGCTCTCAAAAACCGATCCATTACAACACGTTCCACAATCTCTGGTGCGGACAAAGTCTCTGGCTGTAGCCACTTCCTGCTCAGGTGAATGAGATCATACATTTGAGACCTGGGGGGTTTTCCAAGCTGGAAAGTCCAGTTATGCACACGCTGAGCCCGGACAGCCAGGGTGACACCCAGCCTTGCCAATATTTCAGCTTTTAGCATCACATAGTCTTTTGCTTGGTCAGGCTCTAGGTCATAGTAAGCCTTCTGCGATTCACCAGTTAACAGAGGAGCCACCAGTCCAGCCCACTGCTCCTCAGGCCACTTTTCTCTTTCAGCAGTCCTTTCAAATGTGGTCAAAAATACCTCTGGATCATCCTCTCCAGTCATTTTTGTCAATAAACGACTCACCCCAAAGGACGCGGTATTAGTGGGACGGCTTTCCTCACTGGTCTGCGGACGTTGCTGCATTACTGCTTCCATTTGTTGTAGTCTCTGCTCTTGCTTCTGTAACAGGTCTATGAAGCGGGCCTCAGATTGCTGCTGGGCTGCAAGGCTCTGTTGATGAGCTTGCTGCTGGGCTGCGAAGCTCTGTTGTTGAGCTGCAAGGCTCTTTTGCAAACCTGCATTTGTCTGCTGTTGATTGGCATTTGCTAGAGCCAGCTGTTTCAGTATCTCCTCCATGCTGGCTTAAAAAAAAACTGCCACTGGTTCTCCACCAACTGTGAGGGGGTTAGCTCGGCAGCGGGTGTGTGTGATCCCCTGGATGGGCTCCCCACACAAAAACAGGCCCAGCAGACGGAGGTTGTGGTTTTCAAGATCAAAAAGGTGCGGTTTATTTCTCTATTTACAGTGACAAAAAACACAGCAAAGCAAAAAGAAACATAAACAAAATAAACCCTGGTCAGCTTGACCTCTGACTAAACATGCAGGTTTCCTAACTAACAACTGGGATCAGCCTGGTGCTGTCCTAGTCCCTAAGTCCCTGGTTTAGTAAATGTCCAAACAAATAGCCACACAGGCTTTGTCTCACCGCACAGGGGTTCACTCTCCCTAGACAGTCCACACAGGTCTGGTTCCAGGCATGAGCAAACACCTAATGAAGCTGGGAGTTTTTATAGAGGCCTTAAACGAGCTGACAAGCTTCAGCTGGTCTCATCAACTCCCTGCCTGCACGACGCCCAGCACTCTCCCTAGAGTTATGAATCATCCATGAGCCCACTAGCCTCAGCTGGGCTTCATCAACTCTCTCCCTAGTTGTATAAGTCGGCATAAAGCCTGAATCTGGGAGAAATATACCTACCCCCCTGGATGCAACCAGGTGACTTTACCTTCCTGCTGTCACAGGCCACACAACCAGGCATGGTCCAGTGTTGTCACCATCAGGAATCCCAATCTGGAGAAAGGCCATACAACCAGGCATGGTCCACTGTTGTCACCATCAGGAATCCCGACCTGGAGAAAGGCCATTCAACCAGGCATGGTCCACTGTTGTCACCATCAGGAATCCCAATCTGGAGAAAGGCCATGCAACCAGGCATGGTCCACTGTTGTCACCATCAGGAATCCCGACCTGGAGAAAGGCCATGCAACCAGGCATGGTCCACTGCTGTCACCATCAGGAATCCCGACCTGGAGAAAGGCAATGCAGCCATCCCTGTCTCTCAATCGTTCTCCTCCATTGTTGCCCTGTCACATACGCTTCAGATGGCATCAACAAGTGGCCATTTCGACACACATTGTGCAGGCATGGTCCACTGTTGTCACCATCAGGAATCTTGAACTCAAGAAAGGCCATGCAACCATTGCTACAGTATACCAAGACAGGAAGGCTGCAGAAGATCAGCACTACTGAGATGCAGCAAAGGGTGAACAAATGATACACAGTGCTTTAGCTAAATTTGATCAAGTTATGGTTTTTATCACCCGCCGCTAAGGGTTATTAGGGGACTATTGGGTCACCAGGTACAATAATGTCGCGTACACACGGCCGTTTTTAATGTCATTGAAAAAAAACGACGTTTTTCACGACGTGATTCTTCTCAAGCCTGCCTTGCCTACACACGATCGTGAAAAAAAATGCTCGAGCAAAGCGCGGTGACGTACAACACGTACAACGGCACTATAAAGGGGAAGTTCCATTGGGATGGCGCCACCCTTTGGGCTGCCTTTGCTGATCCTCGTGTTGGTAAAGTTTGGTGAGAGACGATTCGCGCTTTTCAGCCTCGTGCTTTTCAGTCCGTTACAGCGTGACGAATGTGCTATCTCCATTACGAACGCTAGTTTTATCAGAACGAGCGCTCCCGTCTCATAACTTGCTTCTGAGCATGCGCGTTTTTTTTTCCTTCATTAAAGTGTACACGCGGCCGTTTTTCACGATGAGAAAAACGACGACGGGAAAAACGACTAGAAAAAATAGAGCAGGTTCTAAATTTTTAATGCCCATTTTTCACTTTGAGAAAAATGCTCTGGAGCCCACACACGGTCGTTTTTAATGACCAATTTAAAAAAAATAGCATTTTCTTTTTCGTACATCACGGGACACAGAGCGACTTAGTCATTACTAATGGGTTATATAGATTACCTTCAGGTGTTGGCACTGGCCAATTCCAAACCGGAAGTACCCTCCCCTATATAAGCCCCTCCCACCCGGGAGCACCTCAGTTTTTTGCCAGTGTCTAAGGTGTTGGCCAAAGAGTAACATGTGTTTTCACTGGGCTTGCGTACAGGTTCTTTTGGGCCTTAGTAAGCTGTTCCGGATCCCACCAAAAAAGCTTCATAGCTAAACGGTCGGTACCCGGGCCTTGCAGCAGAAGAGCAAGGTTTTGCCTGTAATGCTTCTCTTAGGAGGGCTGGACCCTGGGATCCAGAGCTCTGGTCATACCCACGACCAAGATGTTGTCTGTGCAGGGTGCTATACAGGTCCAGGGGAGTGGAATCCTTGGGAACCCGGTCCCTGAAGGTTTAATTACAATGCCTGCCGTGATAGGTGAAGTTTGGACTTCTGTGGACCAAACAAAGTCCTGCGGCGGGGATCAGGTAAGTGGGGGCCCCCAGGAACTTGGTTCTATTGGGGGACCCCCAAGCCTAATTTGTCTTTCTGTCTGTTACCTAACGGTATTCCCGCTAAATATCTGTGTTTGCCTATAACTACTGAAAATGTAAAATTTTAATAGTAGTCAAGAAAAAAAAAAAAAAAAACAGGGACCGCGGTACCTGTGTTAAACCACTAGAGGCCGCTGTAGTCCATTTTTCTTGTCATGTGGATCTTTGGTTTTCTCAAGTCAAAAGATCCAGGCAGCTGGTAAGTTTCTCTGTGGGAATCCACTTCCTCTGCCCTGTTGCTGCGCTCATCCACCGCACAGGCCCTCCGGCAAAAAGGGCCCTGGCTCCTAGTCCCCTGTTTGATTTCGAAAAGGGTGCCAATGGCGCACGGGCGCGCGCGCGGGCGCGTGCACGCGCCTCCTATGAAAAAAAGGGGCGGGGCGGGTGGATGACGCTCGATGCGCGCCGCGGCGCTTCTGCGCATGTGCGGGCATCCCAGCATGGTTAAAAGACACAGTACAAGTGTCAGCTGCATGCAAACAGAGCTAGCAACAAACAGTGGCACACAGAGGCGGTTGATGCAGGCATCCCCATAGAAAGGCACTTTAGTGGACACCAGCTGGTATATAGCAGCACCTGTGTTAGACTATTACCAGCAAAATTGGTGTATGACGACGGGAATACCTCAGCTTTGTGCTTAAAGGATATGTCGTCCAGACGCTCCGGAAATAGATCTTCCAGGAAGCCAAAGGGGTCTCCATCGGGCTCTGAGGATATTGGGCATGCTTGTACTGCACCAATCTCCCCTGAGAATTCAGAGGTCAGTAGCCGTAGAAACCCCGCAGGAATGCCTGGTGCTGCGGCTGTCCCCAGTCCACCTGCTCCTGTATATATAACAGAGGAGGTTTTATCCTCAACTCTGGGAGGATTGGAAGAGAGATTAACAGCATTGATCGCTGCTTCCCTGTCTCAGGAAAAGCGCGTCCGATCTCCGTCTCCTCCTTCAGAGTGCCTGTTAGTGGAGGAACAGCCCCACACAGAGATTGACCTACCTGAAGGGGATCAGGATGAGGTTGATTCAGTTATGGAGGAATCAACAGTGGAAGAACCTTTCTCAGCTTCTCAGGCTGAAAGATTATGGGTTCAGTCTCTGACTAATATGGTCCGATCAGCATTTAAAATGCCTCTGGCGGAACCACCATCCACTACGGTTTCCTCGCTGGGGTCGCTAAAAGCTCCCCAGGCTGTCTGTTCCTTCCCAATCCACCCTTTATTAGAAGGGCTTATTTACCAGGATTGGGAGCATCCTGATAAAATATTTGCTCCCCCCAAGAGATTTCCGGTGATCTATCCCATGGAGGATAAGTTCATAAGAAAATGGAGGGTCCCTACAGTGGACGCAGCCATCTCTTCTGTTAACAAATCACTGAAATGTCCAGTAGATAATGTTCCAATGTTCAAAGACCCAATAGATAAAAAATTGGAGTCTTTACTAAAATCTGCTTTCTCTACAGCAAGTATGGTGACACAACCTGCGGTAGCAGCGATTGGAGTCTGCCAAGCAGTGAAAGATCAGTTGAAACAAGTCTTAAGGGACTTACCAGATCAGCAGGCTCTTGCCCTAGCTGACCTGCCTTGAGCCTTGTGTTTTGCGGTGGACGCCATAAAGGATACAATCCAACAGGCCTCCCGCTTTACGCTGTCTATAGTACATATGCGTAGGCTTCTGTGGCTCAAAAACTGGTCTGCTGAAGCTCCCTGTAAAAAACTGCTGGTTAGCTTCCCATTTCATGGAGAACGCTTATTTGGAGAAGATCTGGACAAATATATCCAGAAAATTTCTGCCGGTAAAAGTTCACTCTTACCGGTTAAGAACAAGGGTAGAAGTCCTTCTTTTAAGAGGCCTACTTCTCCAGTCCCGGGCACATCGGCTGTGAAGCAGTTCCGACGGCCTCCGCGGTCAAATTCAGGGGGCAGAAATCAGGAATCACAGGGTAACAAGAAGCCCTGGATCAAGAGAGGTACAAAACCTCCCCCCAAGGCATGAAGCGTTGCCCCCACTCAATCGGGTGGGGGGAAGACTTCAGTTGTTCACAGAGACCTGGCGGGACACCATCAGAGACAGATGGGTGCTCTCCGCAGTAAGTCTGGGATACAAGCTGGAGTTAAAAGGCACTCCTCCTGCCCAATTTATGAGGTCAAACGTGCCAAGAGATCCCCAAAAGAGAGGATCCCTCCTTCTGGCACTAGAACAACTATTGCTCCAAGGTGTAATCATGAAGGTTCCCCTGGAAGAAAGCGGATTCGGGTTTTACTCGAACCTTTTCACAGTCCCCAAACCAAATGGGGACGTGAGGCCCATATTAAATCTAAAAGGGCTAAACAAGTTCCTAAATATCAGGACTTTTCGGATGGAGTCGATCCGATCGGTGGCCACCACCCTACAAGGGCAGGAATGGCTAGCCTCGATCGACATAAAGGATGCTTATCTGCATATTCCCATCTTTCCGGCCCACCAGAAATTTCTACGCTTTGCAGTAGAAGGGCGCCATTTTCAGTTCAGAGCCTTACCTTTCGGTCTGGCCACAGCACCACGAGTGTTCACAAAAATTCTGGCCCCATTATTGGCCAATCTAAGAACACAGGGTGTAACGATAATGGCATATCTAGACGACCTGCTACTAATAGACCACTCAGTGGAAAAGCTGGAAGTAGCTATTCACAAGACAATCGAGTATCTGGAATATCACGGTTGGATTATCAACCGGGACAAGTCAGCTCTAAGACCAGTCAAAAGTCTGGAATACTTAGGGCTAAGGCTGGATTCAAATCAGAGAAAGATTTTCTTACCTCCAGAGAAGGTGTCGTCTTTAAAAGATTTGACCCACTTAGTGGGTACAAAAAGAAAACCATCCATACGCCTCTGCATGAGGCTGCTGGGAAAGATGGTGGCTTCATTCGAAGCGGTACCCTACGGTCAATTCCATTCAAGGAATTTGCAAAGGGCCATACTGTCAGCCTGGAACAAAAAAGTTCAGGCTTTAGACTTACCAATGTCCCTGTCCCCTTCCGTTCGCAAGAGCCTTCATTGGTGGTTGGTGCCCCAGAATCTGGAAAGAGGGAAACCCTTCAGTCCGGTTTCTTGGAAGGTGGTCACTACAGATGCCAGCCTCATAGGCTGGGGGGCAGTACTGGAGCAATGGTCTCTCCAGGGCAAGTGGTCAGAAGCAGAAAAGGCCCTGCCCATCAATCTCTTAGAGATACGAGCAGCCCGGTATGCCCTAGTAGTATGGACATCCAAACTCCAAGGGTCCCCTGTCAGAATTCAATCAGACAATGCCACGGCAGTGGCATATATCAATCACCAGGGTGGCACCAAGAGTCATGCAGCCCAGAGGGAAGCAAATTGCATCCTGGAGTGGGCAGAAAAATATGTCCCAGCCATATCCGCGGTTTTCATCCCAGGAGTGGAAAATTGGAGAGCGGACTTTCTAAGTCGCCAACAATTATGCCCGGGGGAATGGTCTCTTCACCCCGAGGTTTTCCAGGCAATATGCCAGCGGTGGGGAACACCGGATGTAGATCTGCTAGCATCCAGATTCAACGCAAAGGTGGACAGATTTGTGTCTCGCACAAGGGATCCCCTAGCTTGCGGCTCGGATGCCCTAGTGTTCCCTTGGGATCAGTTCGAGCTGATATATGCATTCCCACCGCCACAATTGTTACCGCGATTACTCCGCAGAATCAGGGTAGAAAAGAAACCAGTGATTCTGGTGGCTCCAGCGTGGCCCCGAAGGGCATGGTACGCGGAGATTGTAAAAATGTCAGTGAGGAGTCCTTGGACCCTCCCACATCGTCCGGACCTGCTGTCGCAGGGACCGATATACCACCCTTCCTTACCAGCCCTAGGTTTGACGGCCTGGCTATTGAAGCCCACATTCTGAAAAAGAGAGGGCTCTCTAATTCTGTGGTATCTACCATGATCAATGCCAGGAAACCGGTATCCAGGCAGATCTATTATAGGATCTGGAAAGCGTACATTACGTGGTGTGAGGCCAGGAAATGGCATCCACGTAAGTACGTGATAGGGAGGATTTTGGACTTCCTACAGTGGGCTGTAGATAGGAAGCTTGCCTTGAGTACTATCAAGGGTCAGATTTCGGCCTTGTCAATATTTTTTCAAAGGCCCTTGGCTTCGCATTCACTAGTCAAAGCCTTTATACAAGCAGTGATGCGTATTAGCCCTCCGGTTAGTATTCCCATATGTCCTTGGGACTTAAACCTGGTTCTGTCGGTTCTACAGAAACAACCGTTTGAACCATTACAACACATTTCCTTGGTTCTTCTCACCAGGAAATTGATTTTCTTAGTAGCCGTTTGTTCGGCTAAAAGAGTATCGGAATTAGCCGCCTTGTCCTGTAAGGAGCCATATCTGGTTGTCCATAAGGACAGAGTAGTATTACGTCCTCATCCAGCCTTTCTTCCTAAGGTGGTATCGAGGTTTCATTTGAACCAAGATGTGGTTCTTCCTTCTTTTTTCCCCAAACCTAGCTCGGTAGAGGAAAAGTTATTACATTCTTTGGATGTAGTAAGAGCAGTTAAAGCTTATCTAAAAGCCACTGCTCAGATTCGCAGAACGGATTCTTTATTTGTTCTGCCGGAAGGCCCCAGAAAGGGTCAGGCAGCATCAAAATCTACTTTAGCCAAGTGGATTCGACAGGTCATAATACAAGCCTATGGCTTGAGAAAGAGACCGCCTCCGTTCAAAGTTAGGGCGCACTCCACAAGAGCAGTTGGAACTTCATGGGCAGTGCATCACCAGGCCTCCCTGGCTCAAGTATGTAAGGCCGCAACATGGTCTTTGGTACACACGTTTACTAGGTTCTACCAGGTAGACGTTAGAAGTCAGGAGGATGTCGCCTTTGGGCGCAGTGTGTTGCAGGCCGCAAAAGATCCTCATGCCTGATGGCGCCCAGCTTATGTATCCCTCCCCTCATTTGGCATTGCTTTGGGACGTCCCATTAGTAATGACTAAGTCGCTCTGTGTCCCGTGATGTACGAAAAAGAAAAAGGGATTTTTATAACAGCTTACCTGTAAAATCCTTTTCTTGGAGTACATCACGGGACACAGAGCTCCCACCCCTCTTTTTGGGACACTTATTGCTTGGCTACAAAACTGAGGTGCTCCCGGGTGGGAGGGGCTTATATAGGGGAGGGTACTTCCGGTTTGGAATTGGCCAGTGCCAACACCTGAAGGTAATCTATATAACCCATTAGTAATGACTAAGTCGCTCTGTGTCCCGTGATGTACTCCAAGAAAAGGATTTTACAGGTAAGCTGTTATAAAAATCCCTTTTTTCTCGTCATGAAAAAATGGTTGTGTGTACGCGGTATAAGAGTTAATCATAATGGTCCCATGTGATTATAATGCACGAAGCACACTGAGACAAATGGGAACTACCATATCTATCACTAGTTTCTCTAATTGTGCAGGGATCTGTTATCTGACAGCTCACAGTTAGTGATGGAATTCCTGGTCCATCTGTCTGTAGAATTATATTTAGGACCATGATGGCGTTGTAAAGTCTTTCTAAATCTAAATCAAGGGCCATAGCCTGTATTGTAAAATCAAAGTAAAAATTTGAAGCAGCTCCACAGGAGGACGTGCAGCCTTTGTTCCTGCTCTCGGGAGGGGCACACTTTTGTGAACGCTCATGAATATTTCATACCTGCCCGGGACGTGCATGTTATCATTAAACCTTCATCAGAGCTGTGCTCAGAGTTGACACAACCCTTGGCATTGGGAGAGAATATATTTTCAATTAGTGATTGTAGAACTTACATGCTTAAGATCCCTTGGACCCTCTCTTGCTCAAATTATTGATGAAGAATGACAGAATCAAATTTCAAGAAGTCACAAAGGTGTTACTTTACAGAAAAGAGTGCCTACATTCTGGCCTTGAAACATTTCTCTGGGTTGCTACCATAGTGCAAAAATTAATGGTAAAGTTACCTTGTTGCTACCAAAATCACACTCAGAAGCAGTGGCGGCTGGTGCTCAAAATTTTTTTGGGGGGGGGCGCAAACAAAGTGAAAAAAAAAATCATCAATTGCCGCCACTGTGCCCATTAAACGCAGCCACTGTGCCCAGACGCCACCAGTTTGCCCCCTTAAATGCAGCCAGTATGTCCCCAAATACAGCCAGTTTCCCCCCAAATGCAGCCAGTTTGTCCCCAAATGCAGCCAGTTTGTCCCCAAATACAGCCAGTTTGTCCCCAAATACAGCCAGTTTGTCCCCAAATGCAGCCAGTTTGTCCCCAAATGCAGCCAGTTTCCCCCCAAATGCAGCCAGTTTGTCCCCAAATGCAGCCAGTTTCCCCCCAAATGCAGCCAGTTTGTCCCCAAAAACAGCCAGTTTCCCCCCAAATGCAGCCAGTTTGTCCCCAAAAACAGCCAGTTTCCCCCCAGCCCTACACTTACCATCCTCTGGTCAGCGCCGTCCTTCTTCCGTCCTCGATGTCTTCTCCCGCCCTCGATGTCGCTTCAGCCAATCAGGTTACCAGAATCTAGACCCGGTGAACCTGATTGGCTAAGACGCCTGTCAGTGTTAACCAAGGAACGCCCAGGCCGTGCGTCCTCTGGTTAACTATTTGGAAGCCGATTACAGCCCACAGGCTGTAATCGGGAAGCCTATCAGAGTCGCTGGCTCTGATAGGCACTTCCAAAAACCAACCAGCCGCTGTTATTCAGATGGCCGACGCTCGCCAGGGGGCCGGCCATCTGAATAGTGGGCGGCAGCGGCGCCGGCGACAATACATAGGTTCATGCAAAGCATGAACCTATGTATTGTTGACGTGAGTGATGGGCGCAGGAGAGAGAGGGGGCGACGCTCCTGTGCCCACTATGGACGCACCGCCACTGCTCAGGAGATTGCTCATACTTAGCGAGTGACAACTCCAATCTTCGCTCTGTTCTGTTGCATGGCTGCAGCCACTGCTGGGATCCATATAGACAGAATTTCGTTTTTGTTTGAAAAATAAATTTATTTAGTTACTCCCGAAATTCGTTTTTATTTATTTTGTTTCGTTAAAAAATGCCTTCGTCCGAAAATCCGAAATAATTATGGTCGAATCTGTCAATTGAAGGCTTATGGTGTCTGTCGAATGTTCTAAGAAGATTCGACAAAGCAGCTAAACTGTACGACGCCGCAATCATACATTTCCGGTCGAATGCTCCGCCCACAAGCTATAGTAGAATTCTAATGTTGTATGACTAGTAATAATTATATTTATTAATTATTATTACCGTATATACTCGAGTATAAGCCGAGTTTTTCAGTACATTTTTTTGTGCTGAAAATGCCCCCCTCTGCTTATACTTGAGTCTGTGTCCATCTTCAACTTTGTGCGCTTGATCCTGGCCAGCCGTAGGTCCCCTGGACCCCAAACTTGCCACACATGTAGCAAAGTTTGTTGTCCGGGGGACCTACGGCCGGGGAGCACCGAATTTTTAAAGCTGGGCACCCCTTCCATAGACTCCTATGTTAAACGGTCATTTCTCCTGTGATTTTGGGGACCTGGTACCGGCCGGCCCCAAACTTGCCACACATGTAGCCCCACTCTTCATCTACATGTGTGCAAAGTTGTCCAGGGGAGCTACGGCCGGGGAGCACCGATTTTTCAAAGCCAGGCACCCCTTCCATATACTCCCATGTTAAAAGTTAGTCTAGTCACACAGCGCCGGAGATCAGGTAGGGAGATTGGGCACAGTAAGCATGGGCACAGTGACAGTGAGGCATGGGCACAGTGAGGCATGGGCACAGTGAGGCATGGACACAGTAAGGCACAATGAGGCATGGGCACAGTGAGGCATGGGCACAGTGAGGCATGGGCACAGTGAGGCATGGACACAGTGAGGCATGGACACAGTAAGGCACAGTGAGACATGGACACAGTGAGGCACAGTGAGGCATGCACATGGACACAGTGAGGCAAAGTGAGGCATGCAGATGGACACCCTAGGCTTATACTCGAGTCAATACGTTTTCCCAGTTTTTTGTGGTAAAATTAGGTGCCTCAGCTTATATTTGGGCTGGCTTATACTCGAGTATATACGGTACTAGTCAACCAACATTAGAATTCTTCTATAGCCTATGGGCGGAGCATTTGACCATAAATGTCCACTCGCGGCGACTGCTTTGTCGAATCTTCATGTCAAAACTTTTCTCTCTCTATGTCGAATAATCTTGGACTAATAGAGTCAGGTTAGGCACATTCGAACGCAGGTTCGATAGACACAGATCGCTATTGTCACTGTCATGTCGAATCTTCTATCTATATCGAACGGTTGTCGCAACGAAACGAAAATAAAGCATTCTTTATGTCAGATCTTTCGGATTTCGGATTCTGTGCGTTCGTTATCGTTTGTTAAAACGAACGCGAAAATCCCCGATATTAGGACGAAAATATATACGGACGAAAACGAATGCACATGTCTAGGATCCAATGCTTCTAAAGGTGGTTCCTCATGTCCCTACTGTGTCCCATGGTTATTTTGGAGGTCAGGTACTGAAGTTGGATGAGAAAACTTGACTCAGCATTCCAATTCATCCCAAAAGTTTTCAGAAGGGTTGAGGTCAGGGCTCAGAGCTGGTTGGGTATCCTGTTCTAAAACCATGGCCATTTATATGGAGGTGATCCCCCTTTGTGGCTACAACAGCCCCCTCTCTTCTTGGAAGGCTTTCCACAAGATTTTAGAAGATGTCTGTGTTGGTTTTTTGCCTATTTGTGAGGTCAGGTGTTGATGTTGGATTAGAAGACCTTGCTCACAATCCAATACTTCCCAAAGATGTTCAGTAGGGTTGAGGTCAGGAGGGCTCTGTGCAGGAAAAATGCGGTTCCTCCGCCCATAACACCTACATGGGTTTGTTGGACATTCCATTCCAAAACCATGGCCATTAATGTAGGCAGCTATAACAGCCTTCACTCTTCTAGGAAAACTTTCCACAAGATTTTGAAGGGTGTCTGTGGGAAATTGTTCCCATTTGTGAGGTCAGGTAATGATGTTAGATGAGAAGACCTGACTCACATTCGGTGTTCCAATTCATTCAAAACGTGTTCAGTAGGGTTGAGGTCAAGGCTCTATATTGGTTTTTCTCGTCCGGATTCTAGATTTTCTCGTCGTGTTTCTCGGCGGCCTGTTTTGCGACGAGAAAATGGTTTGTGTTTATGCTTTTACGACTCTTCAAAAAGCGCGCATGCTCAGAATCAAGTATGAGACGGGAGCGCATCTTCTGGTAAAACAAGCCTTCATAATGGAGATAGCACATTCGTCACGCTAAAACGAACTGAAAGCACGAAGACTGAAAAGCGCGAATCGTCTCTTCCCAAACTTTTACTTCACACGCGGTAACACGAGATCAGCAAAAGCAGCCCAAGGGGTGGCGCCAGTGAAATCGATCTTCCCCTTTATACTGCCGTCGTACGTGCTGGACGTGACCGCGCAGAACAACGACGAGATTTGGAATTGTCAGTGTGTACGCATGGAAAGCTTGACGAGAAACTCGTCAAGGTTGACAAGAATCTCGTCGAGAAAAACTATGTGTTTTTAACGACGAGAAACTCGGTCGTGTGTACGAGGCTTTGGACTTCCTCCACTCTTCTGGAAAGGTTTTCCACAAGATTTTGGAGAATGTCTGTGGGAATTTGTGATGTCAGGTAGTGATGTTGGACGAGAAGACCTGACTCACCATCAGAGTTCAAATTCATTCCAAAGGTGTTTAGTAGGGTTGAGGTCAGGGCTCTTTATGGGTCACTGGAGTTCCTCTACTCATGACACTTTTATGAGCTTGTTGGACATCCTATTCAAAAACCATGACCTATAATATGGAGGCTCCTTCCCCTTTCATGGCTGTAACAGCCACCACTCTTCTAGGAAGGCTTTCTACTAGATTTCCAATTCATTCCAATGGTGGTCAACTGGGTTGAGGTTGGGGCTCGGTACAGGACACTCGAGTTCCTTCATGACTTAAAACCTAATGGACACCTTTAGGATGGGAATACTTTATCCTGTAGGGTTAAGGGTAGGTACTGATTAGACTTGTGCACAACGGAAAATTTTGTTTAGTTTCGGTCCTGTTGATTCGTAATCGTTCGTAATTTTGCTAGACGGGATTTTTCGTGTTCGGACTAATTCGTATTTTCGCAAGCGACATTTTTTGTTGAATCGGAATGATTCGTATTAATGTAAGCCTTATTTTTAGTTGATTTATAATTCGTACTTTCGGTAGAGTACATTGTTTTTCGTTGATTCTGGACACAACTCCTACTTTCCTAACTTTTTTTGGGGTTCGTTGATTCGTAATTTTCCGTGTCTCTCTCACAATGACGCTGCCTATTATGCCTAATGTGCTTTGAATGGATTTGTACTTTTTTAAATACATAGCGGTTATTTGTAACGATTCGAAATCTCGTATTTTACTTTCGTTTTTTACATGCGGCTATAGCCTCCGCCCCCTGTACACCATTTTGAGAGGGAGTTCAGCACGGTGAGGGAGAAGCAGAGAGCAGAGCAGAGTGTTATTGTGCTTCAAATGGATTCGTACATTTGTAACTTTTTTCATAACGAATTATGCCGAAGACATTCGGGCTTCGCTATTTGCGATATAATTTATTTCGGATTCGGTTTTATTTGTAATTGCTTTGTTCGGAAATTCGAATGCTTCCGAATGCCTGAAAGTTGCTAAATTCGTACGAATTTCGATTCATTACGAAACTAATTGCACAAGCCTAGTACTGATGTTGGACCAAAAGACCTTATACTAAAGGCCTTTCAAAAGTAGGATTGAGGTCAGGGCTCTGTGCAGGACACTTGAGTTCCTCCATGACTTAAAACCTAATGAACACCTTTGGGATGGGAATACTTCATCCTGTAGAGGTAAGGGTAGGTACTGATGTTGGATGAGAAGACCTTATACTAAAGGCCTTTCAAATGTAGGATTGAGGTCAGGGCTCCCAGCAGGACACTAGAGTTCCTTCACACCTACTGGTCACACCATGTCTTTGTGCCGCTGCCTTTGTACACAGGGAGGCACAGTCATGCTGGAAAAGAAAAGGGTCTTCACCAAACTGTTACCACAAGGTTGGAAGAGCACAATTGTCTACAATGTCTTTGTATGATGTAGTATGTTGCCTTTGTATGTTGTCCCTGGCTCTAATGGGAACACATCAACCCAATCATTTGGAGGGCTGCCCACATCATTTTAACCATGATGGTCAAGTGTCTACAAACTTTTAGCCCTATAGAGTGGTTTTAGGGGGGGAATGATGAGAAAGTGTTGATGGAATGAGGTGCACCAAGTTCAGCATGAAGAAATGCTTTCTCCTATTTATTTATTTTCGGTAACGTGTAGGCGACAAAGTGCTCAGAACAGCTCCAAATACATTCTGAGTGTAGCAGTATGAAGTATGAAAGAGTAACATGAAAGCAATTTATTTCACTTATTCCTCCTTGAGAATTTCATAACCTATAATACATCAGCAATCCAAGAAGCAAATAACACAATAAACTGGATAATAACTGTAGGGATAAACTGTAAATGAGAACATTTTGCAAAATCGTGATGAATGACCAAGGCGATGGACTTCCAGCAGGATCGTACATTACATTATTACCTTATCGCCTGGGCGTTCTCACTTTTCAAAGAGAGAAATCAGGACAAAAATGATATCCACGAAAACAATAAAAGGGATGACGATGGCTGCAAATGACTGTAACAGTGAGGAACAAAATATTTAGCACAAGATAATTGAATTATTTTAAAGTAAGGCATGGCACCAACAGTGCTAAAGATTTTAAGAAATAACTCCACTTTTGTTGAGAGTAGAGCACATGGAGGTGAATCACACGGAACCCAACATACAGGCATTTATTGAGGAACTTGGGTTATGGGAGGGATGGTGTTAGGATATGGCACAAAGAGACAGTCCACGTGTAAGTGTAGGGCACGTGGGATGGTCGTCATGCCCTCCATGTTTCCTGCTTGTTGGGCATGAAGCAAGGGTCACATGAGAGGCCTACCCCAGGGTGGGTTCTTCAGGGATGACGTTAGGACATGGCAGACAGACAGTCTACATGTAAGGGTAGGGCACGTGGGGTGGTCATCATGCCCTCCATGTTTCCCTCCTTGTTGGGCACAAAGCAAGGGTCACATGAGAGGCCTACCCCAGTATAGGTTCTTCTGGGCTGGCGTTAGGACATGGCACAAAGAAACAGTCTACATGTAAGTTTAGGGCACGTGGAGTGGTCGTCATGCCTTCCATGTTTACCTCCTCGTTGGGCGCGAAGCAAGGGTCACATAAGAGGCCTACCCCAGGGTGGGTTCTTCTGGGCTGACGTTAGGACATGGCAGAAAGAGACAGTCTACGTGTAAGGGTAGGGCACGTGGGGTGGTCATCATGCCCTCCATGTTTCCCTCCTTCTTGGGCGCGAAGCAAGGGTCACATGAGAAGCCTACCCCAGGGTGGTTTCTTCTGGGATGGAGTTAGGACATGGCACAAAGAGACAGTCTACGTGTAAGTGTAGGGCACGTGGGGTGGTCATCGTGCCCTCCATGTTTACCTCCTCGTTGGGCGCGAAGCAAGGGTCACATAAGAGGCCTACCCCAGGGTGGGTTCTTCTGGGCTGACGTTAGGACATGGCAGAAAGAGACAGTCTACGTGTAAGGGTAGGGCACGTGGGGTGGTCATCATGCCCTCCATGTTTCCCTCCTTCTTGGGCGCGAAGCAAGGGTCACATGAGAAGCCTACCCCAGGGTGGTTTCTTCTGGAATGGAGTTAGGACATGGCACAAAGAGACAGTCTACGTGTAAGTGTAGGGCACGTGGGGTGGTCATCGTGCCCTCCATGTTTCCCTCCTTGTTGGGCGCGAAGCAAGGGTCACATGAGAGGCCTACCCCAGTGTGGGTTCTTCTGGGCTGGCGTTAGGACATGGCAGAAAGAGACAGTCTATGTCTAAGGGTAGGGCACGTGGGGTGGTCATCATGCCATCCATGTTTCCCTCCTTGTTGGGCGCCAAGCAAGGGTCACATGCGAGGCCTACCCCAGGGTGGGTTCTTCTGGGCTGGCGTTAGGACATGGCACAAAGAGACAGTCTACGTGTAAGTGTAGGGCACGTGGAGTGGTCATAGTGCCATCCGTGTTTTCCTCCTTGTTGGGTGCGAAGCAAGGGTCACATGAGAGGCCTACCCCAGTGTGGGTTCTTCTGGGCTGGCGTTAGGAAATGACACAAAGAGACAGTCTATGTGTAAGTGTAGGGCACGTGGGATGGTCATCATGCCCTCCATGTTTACCTCCTCGTTGGGCGCGAAGCAAGGGTCACATGAGAGGCCTACCCCAGGGTGGGTTCTTCTGGGCTATGCTAGGCACTTTATACAGGGTTACTGCCATACACATGGGGTACCTTTAGTTGAGCCACGCTCATGACCCGGATATACCACTAAACATGAACAAACTCTTATAAACATGCTGAGCCTTGTCTTCTCTACATGTCCAACGTATCACCGCTACTTCACTCCCAGTAATGGTATGGGGTCTGCAGGGTCTGAATTCCATTAGAAGTATTTAACCACTTGCCCTCCAGAAGATTTACCCCCCACCCACCCTTTCAAGATCAGGCCATTTTTGAGCGATACGGCACTGTGTTACTTTAACTTACAATTGCGCGGTCGTGGGACGCTGTACCCAAATAAAAAATAATAATAATATGTCCTTTTTTTCCCACAAATAGAGCTTTCTTTTGGTGATATTTGATCACCTCTGCGGTTTTTATTTTTTTTGCGCTATAAACAAAAAAAAGCGACACTTTAAAAAAAAAAAAAAAAAAAACAATGTTTTTATTTTCTGCTATAAAACATCCAATAAAAAAATAGAAAAAAATCAAATTTCTTCATCAATTTAATCCAATATGTATTGTGCTACATGTTTTTGGTAAAAAAAAAAAAAAAAATCCTAATAAGTGTATATTGATTGGTCTGCGCAAAAGTTCTATTGTTTACAAACTATGTTTTTTTTTTCTTTTACTAGTAATGGCGGCGATCAGCGACTTATAGCGTGACTGCAATCTTGTGGCGGACAGATCGGACACTAACTGACACTTTTGACATGTTTTGGGTACCGGAGACACTAATACAGTGATCAGTGCTAAAAAATATGCACTGTCACTGTACTAATGACACTGGCTGGGAAGGGGTTAACATCAGGGGCAATCAAAGGGTTAAATGTGTTCCTAGCCAGTGCTTGTGTACTGTGGGGGGAGGTGCTTTTACTAAGGGAAGGCAAAGATCCGTGTCCCTGCTTTGCAGGAACACAGGATCAATGCCTTCCCTACTGACAGAACGGCGATCTACTTTGTTTACATCAGCAGATCGCCGTTCTGCCTATGCACTGAACAATCGGCCGGTGCCAGCGGACATCGAGTATGCGGTATCCGCCGCTGGGCTCCCTCTGTGTGTGATCACAGTGGAAGCGGGCCAGTGGCACGTATGAGCGTGTGCGCCCTACACCCAGAAGTGTCGGATCACGTACTAGGTACAGGATCTGGCACAGAGCGGCCGCCCCTGCCATGTACATGCCCGTACATGTGTGCGTGCCCCACACCCAGAAGTGTCGGATCACGTACTAGGTACAGGATCTGGCACAGAGCGTCCGCCCCTGCTATGTATGTGCACGTACGTGCGTGCGCGCCCTACACCCAGAAGTGTCATATCACGTACTAGGTACAGGATCTGGCACAGAGCGGCCACCCCTGCCATGAACGTGCACGTATGTGCGTGCGCGCCCTACACCCAGAAGTGTGGGATCACGTACTAGGTACAGGATCTGGCACAGAGCGGCCGCCCCTGTCATGTACATGCACGTATGTGCGTGCGCACCCCTCACCCAAAAGTGTCGGATCACGTACTAGGTACGGGATCTGGCACAGAGCGGCCGCCCCTGCCGCAGTATATCTATTGTGGGACGGTCCGTCAAGTGGTTAACCCTTGGGGGGGGGTATCACATCAAAACTGAAAATTCCTATTGGGGATGCCTAAAATCTGACTTGTATCTTAGTGCAGACTTCCGGGAAGATGAGAGAGCCAATCACTTCCAGGTTGCCATATTGTATTTACAAAAAATGACGGATTGAAAAGGAAAGGTAATTTTTAATAACATTAAATTGTAAAATGTCATATGTAGCAATTGGAGAAGTTATATTATTATTTTTTCATCTGCTATTTTTTTCCCCACAAACCTCTATCCTCAACACTGGTCCCCATTCATGTACTGACTATGATGACAGACCCCCCACCTTAGGGTGCCCACGTGTCCCGGATTGCCCGGGACTGTCCCGCAATTTACATGTCTGTCCTGGGTCCCGGGCACCTTAATTCCAGGACAATACAATGTCCCGGAATGAAATAGAGGACACAGCCACCCCCTACTAACTAATAACTACATTTCCAGAACTGGTTGCCAGGGCCGGCGCTGCCTGGCATCTTGCAACCAGTGACAATTTATTCTCAGACAGTGAGACCGGGAGCGAGGCCTGCGCCTAGTGCAGCACTGCTGTCCCCACCCACCCACCTCGGCACCTCCTCCTTCTCTGGCACCCAGCGGCAAGCAGCAGGGACTGGTGTGATCTTCACTCTCCAGATAGTGACGCCACTCCTTTCCTTCTACGCACGCGGCTCATGCAGAGGGAGTGACAGCAGCACTGCATCTGGTGGCAGGCTATTGGTGGCAAGCGGCACTACATCTGGTGGCAAGTGGCACATTCTCGCCTCCAAACAAATTCCCCATCAACCCCCGAGACTACATTACCCGCTGCCCCACCTCATATTTTTTTGGGGAAGGTGAGAGAGGGGGTGTGTACCTGAATGGCAGTTTGGAAATGTGGTCACCCTACCCCACCCCTAGGGTGACCACGTGTCCCGGATTGCCCGGGACAGTCCCGCATTTTGCAGGTCTGTCCCGGGCACCTTCATTTCAGGACAATACAGTGTCCTGGAATGAAACTGACACAGCTACCCCCCCCCCTCCCCGGGCCAATCTGATGCCCCCAAAAAAAGGCCACCACATCACCGCTTTACTCACTGACAGTACTTGTCCTGGCCGGGAATGCCTGGAGGAGAACAATCCCCGCCCCCTGCTTGTGATTGGAGAAATCATAAATCCCGCCTCTTGTGTCCAATCACTGTGCTGTGATTCGTTACAGCACAAGCTGATTTTTGGGAAGGGGGGGGGGAGTGTCCCTGAATGGTAGTTTGGAAATGTGGTCACCCTACCCCACCCCCCATGACCTGGACTTGATTTATGTTGAAATCAATTACATTATTGTCTCTCCTGACACCACCAGATGTCCAAAGAGAGGTCGCTGGGGTGGCCCCGATCAAATTTTTGTTATGGGGCCCCATGAATTGTAGTCGTGACCCTGGACCAGCAGATATGTAGCTATGAGCAGGATGTAATGTATACTTGAAAGTCTTCATGCTTATTTCGGACGGAATGTTGAATTTTACCCTCTCTTACTGCCATTGAAAGCTTCCTTTCACATTTTTTCGGAGCGTTGAAATAAACTTGTAAGTTCCCGGAGACTCAGAATAAACAAACCCCCCCCCCCCGACCCCCCCGACCTCGCATTAGCTCTGCCTCTCCAGCTGCTTCTTGTCAAGGTCTATTGACTGTATCTTGGCCTCACCTACAAACTGGAAGCACCTGTGGCTTTGCTATGGCTTCGGGAACCTTCTTCATCTTCAGAAACTAAAAATAGCGACACCTTCCCTTAAGGTTTTGGCCAAAACTCAAGAAAAAAAAAAAAAAACATGCAGCCTTAAAAGTTCAAGCAGAACCCACCATGTTAATTTATTTCTTTTTTTATTTCACCCCCTTTCTGTACTAAAAAAAATGTGGCCAAGCACCTCTCAACTTCTCCAATCTCCAACACTTTACCTGGTTCTTCAGATGTGCAGCATGGCCATGGGTGGTGTAGCTGGAATGAATTATGGGGATCAATGGTGGCCACCATCATTTAGCCCACTTCCATTGAGCCCAGACAGTCAATTAAATACTCCCTGCTTGGGGTTGCTTCATCAGGCAGCCTGAGCTCATAATAATTCCTAACTTAGTGTAGCGGACCTCCCAAAAATGGGGTCGCTATGCCTTAAATTTAGGGGCAGCCTGAGCAATAGTTTGGCTCAGGTTATCAAATTCCATAGTTTGGACTCTGCTCTGATGTGGTGTTGCCTGGATTATGGTTCCCCTTGACCTGTGGGTGGCGCTGTCGCTCAGGTCTCGGGTTGAACCACAGGTGGCATTGTGGTGTGATTGGGTGTCCTCTCTCGGCTACCGTGTGGTGGGTGGGTTTTGCCTGCTGTGCATGCCGGGAGAGGGTACATAAGAGGGCAGACTCCATGATCTGGTATGGTGTGCCGGGGGGATTCCAAGGAGGACCCCTTGTGGTGAAGTCGCGCCCTTTGGCCCTGCTGGCCGGGGGTGTGCGTGAACTGGTCGAGGAGTCTCGGGCACCTTTAGCCCGAGGCTGCAGAGTTCCAGGTAGGACCAGAACCTTCAACTGGGTCTACAACCAACCACTAGAGTCCCAGGGAGCCCAGGTGAGGGTGGCCCACTCTGAAAAAGAGGAAACCGGGGGAGGACCTGTCCGATGGATCGGTGAAGGAAGTCACGGTCTCGGGGAGGCCTGGTTGCCTATCAGAGGGAAGGATTCGTGAGTTGCAAGATAGCTCCTGTAGCGTGTCCCATTGGCACCTATGGTCTCTAATAATCTACAGGGGTTTCAAAGTTCTAATTCAGGAATTAAAGGATTCTGTGGCAGAGGATCTCCTGAACTTGTCCGTGAAGGGGACGAAATTAAAATAACTGTTCGTGCTTCATTCCGGCTGCTAGAACCATGAGAGGGGACTATCCGGGTGAGCAAAGCCCACTCAGGCTTGAGTGGCAAAGTGTAACGATAGGTGTTGTGTGCCTGAATCTACCTCCCTATCCAACTTATTTCTCTCTTCAACTTCCCCTGTTGTTATCAAGCAAATAGAAAAAAATAAACTCTTTTGTTGGAGTTGACACTGTCTGGACATTGGCCTTTCTAAACAGGAAAGATAGACTTTTCCCTACACTCTAGGGACGAGAACCAGTGGAAGGGGGTAACTCGCCGCAGGACCCAAAAATTACAAGAACACTGCTCAACCTCTTATACCAGGAGGATACGGGCATGTGGCATGGTGTGCGTTAAACCTACGGATGAAGGTAAGCAGGAAAAAAGGGTCTGTGTGCTACATAAGCAATAGTCATATGTCATCTCATGAGTGCCGTTCAGACCAGAAGAAAGAACCACCAATGCTGGATAAGAAGATATGTGACATCACAGGACTGACAGAAACAATGTGGCCAAGCACTTCTCAACTTCTCCAACACTTTACCTGGCTCTTCAGATGCTCAGCATGGCCATGGGTGGTGTAGCTGGGATGAATGATGGGGATCAATGGTGGCCAGCGTCATTTAGTCCACTTCTATTGAGCCCAGGCAGTCAATGACATACTTCCTGCCTGGGGTTGCTTCATCAGGCGGCCTGAGCTCATAATAATTCCTAACTTAGCAATGGTCATATGTCATCTCATGAGCGCCATTCAGACCAGAAGAAAGAACCACCAATGCTGGAGAAGAAGAGGAAAAATATGTGACATAACAGGACTGACAGAAAAAATGTGGCCAAGCACCTCTCAACTTCTTCAACACTTTACCTGGTTCTTCAGATGTTCAGCATGGCCATTGGTGGTAGTGCTGGGATGAATGATGGGGATCAATGGTGGCCAGCATCATTTAGTCCACTTTAATTGAGCCCAGGCAGTCAATGACATGCCCCCTGCTTGGGGTTGCTTCATCAGGCGGCCTGAGCTCATAATAATTCCTAACTTAGCAGTGGTCATATGTCATCTCATGAGCGCCGTTCAGACCAGAAGAAAGAACCACCAATGCTGGAGAAGAAGAGGAAAAATATGTGACATCACAGGACTGACAGAAACAATGTGGCCAAGCACTTCTCAACTTCTCCAACACTTTACCTGGTTCTTCAGATGCTCAGCATGGCCATGGGTGGTGTAGCTGGGATGAATGACGGGGGATCAATGGTGGCCAGCATCATTTAGTCCACTTCTATTGAGCCCAGGCAGTCACTGACATACTCCCTGCCTGGGGTTGCTTCATCAGGCGGCCTTGGCTCACATTACCTTCTAACTTAGCAATGCTCATATGCAATCTCATGAGCACCATTCAGTAAAAAATAACTACCAATGCTGGAGAAGAAGAGGAAAGATATGTGACATCACAAGACTGACCTGAAAACTATAGTAAAAAATGTAAGTGGGGGCCAGATGTTTGCTTGGTAGTGGCTACAGTACCAATACCTCCATAGAATAAAAACGAACTCCCAGCAATGTTCCAAATTTACTTGTTCAAATGGTACCTTTCCCTTTTCTGAGAATGCAGAACTGTCCACTTGGTCAGGACAGCATTGTCACCATTGTGTCCACTGTGTCCCTGAACTACTACAGTGTGGTTCAGGGATATCACGGGGGAGTGTCTGACAGCAAAGGCACACTATGTAAACTAGATGACAACTGATCATAACCTATGGATACGTTTTTTGATTACTTGGATTGTCAGCTCTGATGGTATTAGACATGACAATCCGTTCCGCTCTTTTTCCAGTGTCTTTTAGAATACGCTACATATAAGGAATAGATTTTGAGCCCATTGTGATATGAACCACAGATTAAACTTAGCCTTGTTTTATTTATTTACTTATTTTTTACATTTTATTTCCTTCGGTCACATCCCGCTAGGTTTTTTTGAATTACAACCCTTGAATTCCTAGAATGGATGCTCTAAGTGTTTGCCCTTCTTTATGTATGTTTGCCTTACCCGCAATAGCTGTTCTTTCCATCTACTAAGATGGTGGTATTCAGCAATGTCCCAGGACTCAGATCGAGGCTTGGTTATTTGTTTTGTGTATTTAAGCGGTGCGTCAGAGCGCCGCCCGTATCCCGTGAACACGTCCTTTGTGGTGACGAAACGCATAGGGAGTAGCTAAGTTCTGACGTCATTGCGTCTACTCCAATCCCGGAAGTATACGGGCTGCTATCGAGAGCCGGCTGGCTCGATTATTTACATGCTGTTTTTTACCTACCTAAGTGTAAGTGTCCACTCGTCTTTTTTATTTAATAAATGTAAAAGATTTTATACTATACAAGCCTTTGTTTTTTATGGGGATAACTTGATCCTGTTAACTTCACACGAGGGTTACCATCATTGGAGCTGGGACGTCTGGTGTATGCCACAGAGACCCCAGGCTGGGTTATAAGCCACAGGCGCTCATCGATCCCCTAAAACAAGGGATCATATCATTGCGGTAAGCGGCAGTGTGTGCTCAGGTGAAGGCAATTTCCTATCCTCACTTCCAACCGGGTGTTTTTGGATTATGTGTCACTGTGGATGATTCATCAACACAATTTGTATGGACTATTAATTTTTTGGTTTCTAACAACCAAAGACTTTTTGTGTTTACCCTTCCAAGTGCCACCTTTGGGAGTTTCATCAAATTTATTGTGTGTGTTAACCCCTTAGCTGTTAATCTATTCACATTAGACACATCTGGACTCAAGCGCAGTGGCAGCTGGTGCTCAGAATTTTTGGGGGAGGGCGCAAACAAACTGAGAAAAAAAAAAAATCAATTGCCGCCACTGTGCCCATCAAACGCCACCAGTTGTCCTCAAATGCAACCAGTTTTTCCCCTCAAATGCAGCCAGTTTCCCCCCAAATGCAGCCAGTTTGTCCCCAAATACAGCCAGTTTCCCCCCAAATGCAGCCAGTTTGTCCCCAAATGCAGCCAGTTTCCCTCCAAATGCAGCCAGTTTCTCCCCAAATACAGCCAGTTTCCCCCCAAATGCAGCCAGTTTGTCCCCAAATACAGTCAGTTTCCCTCCAAATGCAGCCAGTTTGTCCCCAAATACAGCCAGTTTCTCCCCAAATACAGCCAGTTTCCCCCCAAATACAGCCAGTTTCTCCCCAAATACAGCCAGTTTGTCCCCAAATTTTGTCAGTTTCCCCCCAAATGCAGCCAGTTTGTCCCCAGCCCAGCACTTACCTTCCTCAGGTCAGCACTCTCCTCTCCACGCTCCCTCGATGTCTTCTCCCGCCCTCGATGTCGCTTCAGCCAATCAGGTTACCGGTAACCAGACCTGGTGAACCTGATTGGCTGAGAAGCGTGTCAGTGTTAACCAAGGAACGCACACCGTGTGCGTCCCCTGGTTAACTATTTAGAAGCCGATTACAGCCCTCAGGCTGTAATCAGGAAGCCTATCAGAGCCGCTGGCTCTGATAGACACTTCCAAAAACCAACCAGCCACTGTTATTCAGGCGACAATAGATAGATTCATGCAATGCATGAGCCTATGTATTGCTGACGTGAGTGACGGGTGCAGGAGAGAGAGAGGAGGCGGCGCTCCTGCGCCCACTATGGACGCACCGACACTGCTTAAATGCCTTTTTCCTTTTCAGGTTTCAATTTATTTTTGTTACATTGGTTTGTTTGGCACAATATTTTTTATTTGAGTTTCTGTTATCTTCATCATTTGGTTTTTCAATAAGGCCCCTTTCACACTGAGGCGTATTTCAGGCGTTTTTGCGCTAAAAATAGCGCATTAATAACGCCTGAAATACTCCTGCCCCAGCATTCTCAATGTGAAAGCCCGAGGGGCTTTCACACTGAGGCGGTGCGCTGGCAGGAGACAAAAAAATCTCCTGCAAGCCGCATCTTTGGAGCAGTGTGTATGCCGCTCCTTTACCGCTCCTTGCCATTGAAATCAATGGTACACCGCGGTAATACCGCCCGCAAACCGCGTATCGCGGTAAACACGACGGTATAGGGTGCTGAAAATCGCGCTGCAATACCGTCACCGCATATGCCCGCCCCAGTGTGAAAGGGGCCTTATTAACTTATTGGTGAATGCACCCACAACAGCACTAGTGGGCTAGTGCTTCACAGGTCAATTTTTTAGCGCAGCTTTTTTCTTTTTTTTCTTTTTTTAACCTGATCATAACCCCTCTATAAGTTTTTGGACATCCCATTCCATGGCTGTTACTTTTGGCGGTCCCTTTTGTGGCTATACCGTCCTCCACTCTTCTGGGAAGTCTTTTCACAAGATTTTGGAGAATGTCTGTGGGAATTTGTGCCCATTTGTGAAGTCAGGTATTGATGTTGAATGAAAAGACCTGGCTAACAATAGGCCCTTCAATTGCTCCCAAACGTATTCAGTAGGGTTGAGGTCAGGGCTCTGTGCAGGACACATGAATTTCTCCAGTCATCACACCTAGTGTATATGAGCTTGATGGACATCTCATTCTGAAGCCATGGCCATTAATACAGATTTGTCCCATCCTACCTCCAAGGCCATTAATAGGGCGTTTCCCCCTTGCGACTATACTTCCTCTACTCTTCTAGGAAGGCTTTCCGCAAGATTTCAAAAGTGTGTCTCTGGGAATTTGTGCCTATTTTTGAGGTCAGATATTGATGTTGGATGAGAAGACCTGGCTAACAATCGGCTTTTCAATTAATCTTAACGGTGTTCAGTAGGGTTGAGGCCAGGCCTCTGTGTAAACCACTTGTGTTCCTCCACCCATCACACCTATATGATACCAATGATGGGCACTATTCCTCCCACTGACACCAATGATGGGACACTATTCCTCCCACTGACACCAATGATGGGACACTATTCCTGCCACTGACACCAATGATGGGCACTATTCCTCTCACTGATACCAATGATGGGGCACTATTCCCCCCACTGACACCAATGATGGGACACTATTCCTCCCACTGATACCAATGATGGGACACTATTCCTCCCTCTGATACCAATGATGGGACACTATTCCCCCCACTGACACCAATGATGGGACACTATTCCTCCCACTGATACCAATGATGTAACACTATTCCTCCCACTGACACCAATGATGGGACACTATTCCTCCCACTGATACCAATGATGGGACACTATTCCTCCCACTGATACCAATGATGGGACACTATTCCTCCCACTGATACCAATGATGGGACACTATTCCTCCCACTGACACCAATGATGGGACACTATTCCTCCCACTGATACCAATGATGTAACACTATTGATCTTTTATTGAAAAGAATCAAGCAACCAATTTTATACAAAAGTAAAAAACAAAACAATGGTACAAAACTTCAACAGAAAACAAAGGAATACATATCCATGTTCAGAATATATACAATATATACATTATCCACTACCAAAACATCCATAGAAAACTATCTACATAAAGCAGCAGAGAGGGCCTAAGAGGCACAACCCATCACCTATGTATGCAGCCATTTATCAAAAATTAATCAAAAATACTGATAATCTAGGGTGATAAGAGACAGACAGCCACACCCGGGAAAGAGACTCCTGGCAGTCAGGGAGGCTTGAAACCCCTCCACGCCTTCAACCAAGCCCCTTGACCCCGCTTGTCTCTCTCAAGCTCCCGAATCTTCCCCACCTCATGCAAAATGTCATACACCACCACCTCAACAGGAAGGAGTTTTTGCTGAATGCTGACCTGACACTGTGCGTTCCAGGTGAAATAACGGACTACTAGGCTAACTAAAAAAATTGTATCCAAACAAAAAACTCCACCGGTATTGAATGCTCCGTACACCCACTCAGCATAACCCAGCCTGGAGAGGAAAGGAACACCGAGGGCCCTCCCCACCTGTTTGTACACCTCTATGTTAAAAGGGCAATGAAGCAGAAAATGGTCCATAGTCTCCTCCTCATCTGCACACTCCTCCCGAGGACAGCTACAATCCATCCCACTGCGGAATTTCAAATTGCCCCGAACATAGAGCTTCCCATGGAAGCACAACCAGGCCAGATCCCTAAATTTAGGGGGTACTCTATCAAAATTAATCAGTCTTAACCCCGCCCTCAAAACTGGGCCCAGGAAATCCCTTAAGGCCAGTGGGTCATGAAAGACTTCGCTCAAGACTCGACTCATAAGGACTTTCCTTGGAACCGATCTGAGATCTTCAGCCGACAATCGCCACTGCCGCAGTAACTTCAGGCACGGAGCGACATAGGCTGGTAGCTGACCACGATGACCCCTGCGATTCTTCACTTGGCCACCTTCTTCCCAAAGTCGTAGAAAAGGCCTAAACCAAGATCTAAATATGCCTACCCATCCAGGAGGTTCCACTGCAAGCATATTACCAATGTTAAACTTTAGAAATAGCAGTGAAAAGAAAAGAACTGGGTTGACCATACCTAAGCCACCCTCCCTCCTGGATAGGTAGGTGACATTCCTCTTGATGGGGTTCAGTCTGTTCCCCCACAGCATCTGGAAGAACACACTACTGACCTAGCATAGAGAGACACTGGCAAGATGCAGACAAAGCTGACATACAAGAAGATCGGAATCAGGTAAGTCTTAATCAGATCAACCCTTTCCCTCATAGATAACTTCCATCTCTTCCAGCTGACCACCTTAGTATTGGCAATTTCCATTCTGCCTTCCCAGTTTTTGAGGCCATAATCGCCGGGTCCAAATTCAATGCCTAGTATCTTAATTCTTTCCTGGGGCACTGGAAAGGTGTCCGGGAGAGCAAACCCCTCACCTTCCTTTCCCATCCAGAAAACTTCAGTCTTTTCCTGATTGATCTTGGAGCCTGATGCTTCAGAATACCGTGATGTCAGAGAGACCACCTCCTCCGCTTCATCCGTCCCAGTGACAATCACCGACACATCGTCTGCATAGGCAACAACCCTCAATGGCTGCTCACCCGGGAGCCCCACTGGTACCCCACACAACATGCCCCTCTCTAGTCTCCTGATGAAGGGGTCGATTGCAAACATATAGAGCAGGGGACTCAGGGGACAACCCTGGCGCACCCCGGAGCCAACCCCAAAGGACTGTCCAACCCAACCATTAACAAGAGGGAAGCTTTCTGCCCCCTTATACAAGACTTTCAGCCAATAAACAAAACCACCCGGCAGACCGTACTTACTAAGGAGCAACCACAGGTACTCATGGTTAACACGATCAAAAGCCTTTGCCTGATCCAATGTCAGCAAATACTTTCCCCAGCCTGCAGCCCTGCACCGTTCCAAGGCCTCCCGGACAGCTAAAACCGCTGTGAAGGTGCTCCTACCCTGGACCGAACAGTGCTGATGGCGAGAAAGCAAAGACTCTGCCACTGACGATAGGCGCCAGAAAATATCTTTGCCAGTATCTTTCTATCGACATTAAGAAGGCTGATGGGGCACCAATTCTCAATCATCGAAGGATCTTTACCCTTTGAAAGAAGAATCACAGCCGAGTGCCTCATGGAAGGGGAAAGCACCCCCTCAGCAAGGCAACTGTTAAAAACCTCTACCAAATGCGGGGCCAGAATAGACTTAAAGGCTTTGTAAAACTCAGCCGTCAAGCCATCCGGTCCAGGCGACTTTTTGATGGCAAGCTGTTCAATTGCCCTCATCACCTCTTCGACTGTGATCTCCTCTGTCAAATTCATCAATGGAACATCTCCACCATTTAGACCTGGAGTAGAGTCCAAAAAGCTTTCCATCTTGTCACGGTCAAGCTCTTTCCTCCCAAGAAGGTCGGCATAAAAGGACCTCACGACCTCCAGAATCCCTGACCTGGACTTTGTCAAGGAACCTGTACTGTCCTTCAGGCCAACGACCGTTTTAACAGCTACACCTTGTTTGCAGTTCTGGTAAGGGTCAGGCGAGTGGTACTTCCCATAGTCCCTCTCCAGAATCAAAGAGGCACGCCGGTCATATTGACACTTCCTGAAAAAGGAGTTTCACTTCGGAGATTGCCCCAGGATCTCCTCCTCTCGAGACAAGAATATCCAGCTTCCTCCGTAAACGTTGGTAGGTCATGTATTTATTAAACTGATTTCTATTGGCTAGGCCCCTGAAGAATCCAGCGATTCTCTTTTTGGTCAGCTCCCACCACTCAGCCTTGCTGCTACAAAAGTCCAGGATGGTCACCTGTGCCTGAAAGAATTCCTCAAAGGATTGTCTAACATGTTCTTCCTTGAGTAGAGTCGAATTTAGTCTCCAGATGCCCTTGCTCCTCTGAGGGGCGTCTGAAGCATTCAGTACCCCAGATAGCATACAGTGATCAGAGAACTCTACTGCCTGCACCACTGGGGGCAAGAAAGCAGAGGCCTCCTTCAAAAAAAACCTATCTATCCTACTCTGACTATTTCCACGATGAAAAGTGAACCCGTTGTCATCTGGGAGGTGCTTAATGTGCACATCCACAAGACCAGCATCCCTAACCATACTATTTAAAAAACGCTATCATATCCCAGCCTGTCCTTGAAGTCCTTCATGTCCTTGGGCCTAGTTACTGTATTAAAGTCACCTCCAAAGACCACTTGCCGGGATGTAAAAATAAATGGCTTGATCCTTGTAAAAAGGCATTTCCTGTCCCACTTTGTGTGCGGCCCAAAAACATTGATTAGGCGCAGGTCCTGCCCTCCCACAAGGATGTCTAAGACCATACATCTTCCAATCTCCACCTCAATAACCCGCCGGACAGTTACCATGCCGGTTTTAAACAACACCGCCACCGCCGTAAGGCTCGGCCGCAAGAGACCAGAAAGATGGACCATACCTCCACTCTCTCTTGGCCATATGAATATCTGCCAAGGAGGTGAGCCTAGTCTCTTGCAAAAATAAAATTTCAGCATCTAATTGGCTGAACAAAAAGAAGGCCATAGAACAAGCTCTTACTGACTTAATGCTGGCGACATTAATTGTCACCACTTTTAACGGAGGGGGAACCACCATTTGGGTTATTGGGTGGATTGCTTCTTAGCTCCCCTCTGCTGCTCGTCACCAGAAGCCCCTCTCTTTCTAGAGGCCGCCTCAAAGTCCATTTTGGAATCGGAACTTCTCTCAGAAGAAGCTCCGGATGAAGAAATATCCCACTTGGAGGACCTATGACGGCTGGAGACAGGAACCGGAGCTACCCGTCCCCGTTCCGTCCTCACCGCCTGCCTCTTCCGCCTCCCAACCTTCCTTCTCTCTTCCAGGTACCGCAGGTCAGCCTCAGAGAAGCCCTCATCCCTTACTTTTTTCTTTAAAGTCTTTCCACAAGACTTCTTTACAGAGGAAGAAGCAACCTTTTTAGTACACGCTGGTGGGGGGGGTGATCCCTTTAAGTCAGACTCAGGAGGGGTAGACTCCTGGGGGGTAACTGACTCGGGGGCAGACTTGGAAGGTTCTGACACAAGAGGAGAGGGTACAGTAGGCTGGGGGGACACAGACAGATACAGAAGGAGTACTTACAGACACAGGAGGGGTGGCCACAGGAACTGGAGAGGGATCCTGAGCAGGACCAGGGGAGGCGGTCACCGCAGAGGAGGATGGTACACCAGGGGTCTCACCCTCCATCCTATCCAGCCTTGACATGTCCTCTACTACCTCCTTCTCCATATTGTGCCAGGCTTCAGGACACCTGCTGTAGGGGTGGCCAAGGCGCAGGCACAGGTTGCACCTGATCATACTGGTGCAGTCCTTAGCCATATGACCCTGACCCCGACACACTGAACATATCAAGGCTGAACAGGAGGAGCTCAAGTGCCCCTTTTCTCCACAGCGGTGACACAGCTTCGGCTGACCAGGGTAGAAAACAGTCATCCTATCCCTCCCTATGAAAGCTGAGGAGAGCAAGTGACGGACAACATTCCCATCCCTGGCCAACCTGACTGTTACCGACCATCCCCCAATTCAGATGTTACGCTCATCATGGATTTTATTGGGTTTGGTCAAAACCTCCCCATAGTTCTTTAACCAAACCTCCAGATCCCGAGCAGGAACACTCTCATTAGTCAGGATAATGGTTATTTTTTTTACTGTTGACCTCTGAGACACCGCAACTGGGACCAGACCTTCCCATTCAGGTCTTGACCTGCACCGAGCCTCATATCACTCCCAGAACAGGTCAAGACCCTCTGGCCTGGTGAAGCTAACTGTATAGTCCCTTGTCGCAGCTACATGTATAAAGGCATACAGGTCATTTGCACCAAAACCCATCTCCAATATCAAGTCCACCACTGCACGCCGTGCTGGAGGGATGGCACCACCTTCCCATTTCAGAATAACTACATTCCGCCTGGGACCCCCAGCAGAAGCCAGAGACCCAAGACCAGATCTTGGGGTGCTCAAAGTGGCAGCTTGTAGTGGAAAACCCCGCTTGGGAGCGGGACTACCAGGAGCAGAGTGTGCCACCTGTGCAAACGTAGGTTTATCAGGGCCAAGGGCCGACACTGAAGTCACATTAGTCTGTATCTTATTATTATTATCATCAACTGTATGAACTGAAATGGCAGGATCTGTAGCAGGATTGTTCATCACACTGGTACTGGGGTGATTGTTATCAGTCATGCCGCGTACACACGATCGATTTTTTCGACGGTGAAAATACCGTCGAGAAAATCGACGTTAAAAACGAGGAACAGCTTGTTCCCCCCACACACGGCCGTTTTAAATGTCATTTTTTTTTTGGTCGAAAAAAACGACCGTGTGTGGGCTCCGCGGCAGTGTTTCCCTATAGGAAACACTGCCGCGGAAAACATGTCAAAAAAAACGACGAGAAAAGTTAGAACATGTTCTAATTTTTCTCGTCGTTTTTAATGCCGTTTTTCTCGTCGAAAAAAACGACAGAAAGCCCACAGACGATCGTTTTTCTCGTCGAATGGGAAAAATGTTGTTTTTCTTGACGAGAAAAACGGCCGTGTGTACGCGGCATCACAGAACTATTCAAATTCCCATCAGGAATGGTCACAGTTGCTGCAGTACCAGTTGTCTCCTGATGCTGCACTGTAGAGTCCTCAGCAGCAGTGGGGCAAACAGCTTTGGACTCAGCCAAAGAAGGGTTAATGGGCTGTTCTGACACTTGCAGTCCATCCACAGAAATGACATTTTTTAAATGTTAAGCCTCGTACACACGGCCGAGATTCTCGTCGAAAAAAACATGTCGTTTTTTTCGACGAGATTCTTTGACAAGAAACTTGTCCCGGCCGAGTGTACACACGCTCGATTCAAAGAACCCGCGGTTCTTTGAATGGAGCGTACGCGGTGACGTCATCGACTACGACGAGCATGCGCTCGTCACATTCGATGCCGTCGCCGCCATCTTGGTATACCCTACCTATGCCTAGGAAGCTACCGCGCATGCGTCAAATTCATTTCGAACATGCGCGGGCTTCCGGGAGGACAGGTAAGTGTACACACACTCACTTTTCTCGTCGAGAAACATGCCGACGAGAATCTCGACGAGAAAATAGAGAGCAGGTTCTCTATTTTCTCGTCGAGATTACTTGTCGGTTTTCTTGACGAGAAACCATACACACGAACGAGTTTCTCGGCAAGACATCTCTGCCAGCAAGTTTCTTGCTGGTTCTTGCCGAGAAACTCGGTCGTGTGTACGAGGCATAACTCTTGCTGCATTGCAGCTTCAGCAGGCACAACATTGCTGCACACAGGACTAGCAGCCTGATTGTCATTAGGCACATTGTCAGTCACAGTGTTGAAAGGAACAAAAACAGTCTTATCCACAACATGGGATTTAGCAGGCTTTACTTTATCAGGCACATCATCAGTAATGTCTTCCTCGTTAAACACCATCTGATCCCCCCGCATAGGAGACTCCATTACCTGGATGGCCCTCAGCATACCTCCCGAGTCCTGGGAAGTCATGGGGCTGCTTACCTCTCCCTGGGGGGGCAAGGGGGCAGAACTGGGGGTCTCCTGCTCCTCCACCTCCATCTTTGTCACCCTTGCAAACCTTTTGTCATTGCAAAACTTCTCTTTGAAGGGCCCATCTCTGCCTTCCATCATGGCCACGATGGTCTCCTGATGATCCACACGGACCTTGGCCAGTAGGATTTCCGGATCCATGGATCCCCGTTTCTGGCTATGTAAGCCCTCACGTTGCCTTCACAGGCGCTTCAGCTCCGCTCTCAGCTTATAGAGCTTGTCCCTTTCCCTGTTCAGGACCTTAATCCCGGCCACCACTCGCTCCCGAATGGCCTCCGAGCCTTCATCCTCACCAGGGGTAGAGAGATCAGCTTGTGCAGAGGCAGGCAGTTCACCCGACGGCCCAGGAGATGGCTGCGAGCCTCCAGCAGGAGAGGCTCTGCCGGCCTCCATGGCCTCCCCAGAAAGGGGGCCAGGGAGCTGGGAGAGATTTCACCACCACTCCCTTCTCACAGAGCAGCTTCAGAGGCACCTTCCTCCTGACACACCTGTGCTCCAATGATGGGCGGGGCACTATTCCTCCCACTGACACCAATGATGGGACACTATTCCTGCCACTGACACCAATGATGGGACACTATTCCTCCCACTGACACCAATGATGGGACACTATTCCTCCCACTGACACCAATAACGGGGCAATAATCTTCCCACTAAAACCAATGATGGGGCATTTGTTATTGGGAACAAGAAGTAGTTAGGATAGCCGCACTCCAATCCAACGTAGTTTAATAAAAGGAAACAGGCACTACAAATAACAGCATGAACACAGGACAACTGACGCGTTTCACACTCTATTCAGTGTTTATTCATAAGCTATGAGTACACTGAATAGAGTGTGAAACGCGTCAGTTGTCCTGGGTTCATGCTGTTATTTGGAGTGCATGTTTCCTTTTAATAAACTACATTGGATTGGAGTGTGGCTGTCCTAACTACTTCTTGTCCCCAATTGCCATGTGCATTGCCAGCACCCTCGGTTTCTGAGAGAAGGATTTTACTATGATACACCTGCCTGGAGTGGCTATTTCTGTCTTTCGATGGGGCATTGGTTACTTCTGCTAACACCAGGGCGTTTTCTACTTCCACTGGCCACAGTCTGGCCCCCCTAATGCCTGAAAAGCAGTACGCTGGTCTTTTGTTTAGAAAGTTTGAAGACCCCTGGGCTAGATGATGCTGAACGACCCACAGTGGAATTAAATCAGAGTTGGACTGGTACCCCTGGAAAGTCATTTGCATCTTGGGCTACGCGGGTATAGTTCCAAGGCTAACAGGCATTATGGTCTCCACAAGACGCCAGAATCTATTCCTCAAACCTTTTTGTTGGCTTACCATTGACAAGGGTAATAAAGACCAGGTTAATATTTGACCTCCATGTGCTGAAAAGATGGTTCAAAGCAAAACTCAACTGGGCTTTCTTCTACCAAGATCAATCGAAGGCATCCTTTGATGTTCCTCATTACCTTCTTGGTATTTGGATATTTCTGTCCAACTGGATGTCTTCTCAAAGATGTCACCATGCAAAGAAGGCCTTGTCTTGTCTTCTCCATCATCCTTCTTTCATAAAGTCCTCCATCATCTCACTCTCTCTGTTCATATAGTTCCCAATAGACGGAGCAATGAAGAATCGGTGATAATGACATACGTGGGAATCATCTGCCTAATGAATGTCAAGTCATTCATTTCCTTTTCTTGTGTTTCACAATAAGATTAAGACATGAAAGTTCAGGAGGAAAAGTGTACCCAGGGATAAGATATTGGATAATCATGTTATTAAATATTTCCTTTTGGGATTGGGAAATATTGCTTTATCTGTAGACAAGATGATGAAATTGTGCCGGGTCAGCGTTCTTACCATTATTACTGTTACTGTCATTACTAAAATAAGAAGTTCAATCTGTTTAGATTTTTGCCTTCCCTGGTTCCTCTCTCCCCCCCCCCCCTCATCAAGAAGATATAGAAAAATGAAAATAAAACCTTTCTGCTTTCGTTACATTCGTTATTTTAGACTCAGGGATGTCACCACTGTGTCTCTGTACTTCTCTAGGCAATGCAGACAGACAGTGCCGCCATCAGGGGGGTACAGGCAGTACACCTGTAAGGGGCCCGGAGGTCCCCAGGGCCCCAGATGGCAACCCCCCCTTTTTTTTTATAAATTATTTTTTGTTTTAATTTTTTTCATTTTTTATTTATTTTATTTATTTTCCTTTTTTTTTTGTAAGGGGCCCAGTGGTCCCCAGGGCCCCGGAGGGCAACCCCCCTTTTTTTATTATAAATAATTTTGTATTTATTTATTTATTTTTCCTTTTTTTTGTAAGGGGCCCTGAGGTCCTCAGGGCCCCGGATAGCAACCCCCCCTTTTTTATAATTTTTTTTATTGTTATTTCTTTTTCTACATTTTTATATATTTTTTTTTGTAAGGGGCCTAGAGGTCCCCAGGGCCCCGGATGGCAACCCCCACTTTTTTTATAATTTTTTTTATTATTATTTCTTTTTATACATTTTTTATAAAAAAATATTGTAATGGGCCCAGAGGTTCCCAGGACCCCGGATGGCAACCCCCCCCCTTTTTTTATATATTTTTTTTATTATTATTTCTTTTTATAAATTTTTTATATTTTTTTTTGTAAGGGGCCTAGAGGTCCCCAGAGGCCCCGGATGGCAACCCCCCTTTGTTCTTTTTTTTTTTTTTCTCGTTCGTCAGCACCCAAAGCCCCCCCACCAACCTCAACAATTTGTGGCGGCAGCACTCCCCGCTTCTCAATTCATGGCACCCCCGCGCTTTTCAATTCGTGGCACCCCCCGCTTCTCAATTCGGTGGCAGCACCCCCCGGTTCTCCTCTGCTCCAGGGGACCCATGCCTGAAGCTGTGTAAGGGGCCCCAAAATTCCTGATGGCGGCCCTGCAGACAGATATTGGCTGGTGGCAGGAGCTGGTTAGGGGGCAGTACATGGCTTCCTGAAAACATCACAGCCCCCTGCCTCAGTACTCCTCTGAAGAGCCCTCGGCCCTGATGCGAGCAGTGAACTGGATTTTGGGATTAGTTATGAAAACACCTACATGCCTTGATGGGTGGATGTCAGCCTGAAGGCTTGGGAATTCCTAAGCAGACTGCATTGGCATAGGTCAGGCAAGTCTAGGTACCGCCCACATTGTGACACTGAGCGTCCATGTTTAAAAGAACTGAAATTCAATGAATGAAAGGGGCGGGGCCAGTGACCGTCAGGCTGGGGAGCAAAGGGCTAGATCTGTGGTCTCCAAACTGCAACCCTCCAGCTGGATATAGACTTTTGCTCACCTTTATCTGGCCCTTGGGGGCACTGACACCAAGGATGGGGCACCATTCCTCCCACTGACACTGACACTATTGATCTTTTATTGAAAAGAATCAAGCAACCAATTTTATACAAAAGTAAAAAACAAAACCATAGTACAAAACTTCAACAGAAAACAAAGGAATACACATCCATGTTCAGAATATATACAATATATACATAATCCACTACCAAAACATCCCTAGAAAACTATCAACATAAAGCAGCAGAGAGGGCCATTTATCAAAAATTCATCAAAAATACTGATAATCTAGGGTGATAAGAGACAGACAGCCACACCCAGGAAAGAGACTCCTGGCAGTCAGGGAGGCTTGAAACCCCTCCACGCCTTCAACCAAGCCCCCTGACCCCGCTTGTCTCTCTCAAGCTCCCGAATCTTCCCCACCTCATGCAAAATGTCATACACCACCACCTCAACAGGAAGGATTTTTTGCCGAATGCTGACCTGACACCGTGCGTTCCAGGTGAAATAACGGACTACTAGGCTAACTAAAAAAAGTGTATCCAAACAAAAAACTCCACCGGTATTGAATGCTCCATACACCCACTCAGCATAACCCAGCCTGGAGAGGAAAGGAACACAGAGGGCCCGCCCCACCTGTTTGTACACCTCCATGTTAAAAGGGCAACGAAGCAGAAAATGGTCCATAGTCTCCTCCTCATCTGCACACTCCTCCTGAGGACAGCTACGATCCATCCCACTGCGGAATTTCAAATTGCCCCGAACATAGAGCTTCCCATGGAAGCACAACCAGGCCAGATCCCTAAATTTAGGGGGGTACTGCATCAAAATTAATCAGTCTTAACCCCGCCCTCAAAACTGGGCCCGGGCAATCCCTTAAGGCCAGTGGGTCAGGAAAGACTTTGCTCAAGACTTGACTCATAAGGACTTTCCTTGGAACCGATCTGAGATCTTCAGCCGACAATCGCCACTGCCGCAGTAACTTCAGGCATGGAGCGACATAGGCTGGTAGCTGACCACGATGACCCCTACGATTCTTTACTTGGCCACCATCTTCCCAAAGTCGTAGAAAAGGCCTAAACCAAGATCTAAATATGCCTACCCATCCAGGAGGTTCCACTGCAAGCATATTACCAATGTTAAACTTGAGAAATAGCAGTGAAAAGAAAAGAACTGGGTTGACCATACCTAAGCCACCCTCCCTCCTGGATAGGTAGGTGACATTCCTCTTGATGGGGTTCAGTCTGTTCCCCCACAGCATCTGGAAGAACACACTACTGACCCTAGCATAGAGAGACACTGGCAAGATGCAGACAAAGCTGACATACAAGAAGATCGGAATCAGGTAAGTCTTAATCAGATCAACCCTTTCCCTCATAGATAACTTCCATCTCTTCCAGCTGACCACCTTAGTATTGGCAATTTCCATTCTGCCTTCCCAGTTTTTGAGGCCATAATCGTCGGGTCCAAATTCAATGCCTAGTATTTTAATTATTTCCTGGGGCACTGGAAAGGTGTCCGGGAGAGCAAACCCCTCACCTTCCTTTCCCATCCAGAAAACTTCAGTCTTTTCCTGATTGATCTTGGAGCCTGATGCTTCAGAATACCGTGATGTCAGAGAGACCACCTCCTCCGCTTCATCCGTCCCAGTGACAATCACTGACACATCGTCCGCATAGGCAACAACCCTCAATGGCGGCTCACCCGGGAGCCCCACTGGTACCCCACACAACATGCCGCTCTCTAGCCTCTTGATGAAGGGGTCGATTGCAAATACATAGAGCAGAGGACTCAGGGGACAACCCTGGCGCACCCCAGAGCCAACCTCAAAGGACTGTCCAACCCAACCATTAACAAGAGGGAAGCTTTCTGCCCCCTTATACAAGACTTTCAGCCAATCGACAAAACCACCCGGCAGACCGTACTTACTAAGGAGCAACCACAGGTACTCATGGTTAACACGATCAAAAGCCTTTGCCTGATCCAATGTCAGCAAATACTTTCCCCAGCCTGCAGCCCTGCACCGCTCCAAGGCCTCCCGGACAGCTAAAACCGCTGTGAAGGTGCTCCTACCCTGGACCGAACAGTGCTGATGGCGAGAAAGCAAAGACTCTGCCACTGACGATAGGCGCCAGAAAAATATCTTTGCCAGTATCTTTCTATCGACATTAAGAAGGCTGATAGGGCGCCAATTCTCAATCATCGAAGGATCTTTACCCTTTGAAAGAAGAATCACAGCCGAGTGCCTCATGGAAGGGGAAAGCACTCCCTCACAAGGCAACTGTTAAAAACCTCTACCAAATGTGGGGCCAGAATAGACTTAAAGGCTTTGTAAAACTCAGCCGTCAAGCCATCCGGTCAAGGCGACTTTTTGATGGCAAGCTGTTCAATTGCCCTCATCACCTCTTCGACTGTGATCTCCTCTGTCAAATTCATCAATGAAACATCTCCACCATTTAGACCTGGAGTAGAGTCCAAAAAGCTTTCCATCTTGTCACGGTCAAGCTCTTTCCTCCCAAGAAGGTCGGCATAAAAGGACCTCACGACCTCCAGAATCCCTGACCTGGACTTTGTCAAGGAACCTGTACTGTCCTTAAGGTCAACGACCGTTTTAACAGCTACACCTTGTTTGCAGTTCTGGTAAGGGTCAGGCGAGTGGTACTTCCCATAGTCCCTCTCCAGAACCAAAGAGGCATGCCGGTCATATTGACACTTCCTGAGAAGGAGTTTCACTTCGGAGATTGCCCCAGGATCTCCTCCTCTCGAGACAAGAATATCCAGCTTCCTCCGTAAACATTGGTAGGTCATGTATTTATTAAACTGATTTCTATTGGCTAGGCCCCTGAAGAATCCAGTGATCCTCTATTTGGTCAGCTCCCACCACTCAGCCTTGCTGCTACAAAAGTCCAGAATGGTCACCTGTGCTTGAAAGAATTCCTCAAAGGATTGTCTAACATGTTCTTCCTTGAGTAGAGTCAAATTCAATCTCCAGATGCTCTTGCTCCTCTGAGGGGCGTCCGAAGCATTCAGTACCACAGATAGCATACAGTGATCAGAGAACTCTACTGCCTGCACCACCAGAGGCCTCCTTCAAAAAAAACCTATCTATCCTACTCTGACTATTACCACGATGAAAGGTGAACCCGGTGTCATCCGGGAGGTGCTTAATGTGCACATCCACAAGACCAGCATCCCTAACCATACTATTTAAAAAAACGCTATCATATCCCAGCCTGTCCTTGAAGTCCTTCCTGTCCTTGGGCCTAGTTACTGTATTAAAGTCACCTACAAAGACCACTTGCCGGGATGTAAAAAGAAATGGCTTGATCCTTGTAAAAAGGCATTTCCTGTCCCAATTTGTGTCCGGCCCATAAACATTGATTAGGCGCAGGTCCTGCACTCCCACAAGGACGTCTAAGACCATACATCTCCCAATCTCCACCTGAATAACCCGCCGGACAGTTACCATGCCGGTTTTAAACAACACCGCCACACCGCCGTAAGGCTCGGCCGCAAGAGACCAGAAAGATGGACCATACCTCCACTCTCTCTTGGCCATATGAATATCTGCCAAGGAGGCGAGCCTAGTCTCTTGCAAAAATAAAATTTCAGCATCTAATTGGCTGAACAAAAAGAAGGCCATAGAACGAGCTCTTACTGACTTAATGCTGGCGACATTAATTGTCACCACTTTTAACGGAGGGGGAACCGCCATTTGGGTTATTGGGTGGATTGCTTCTTAGCTCCCCTCTGCTGCTCATCACCAGAAGCCTCTCTCTTTCTAGAGGCCGCCTCAAAGTCCAGTTCGGAAACGGAACTTCTCTCAGAAGAAGCTCCGGATGAAGAAATATCCCACTTGGAGGACCTATGACGGCTGGAGACAGGCACCGGAGCTTCCCGTCCCCGTTCCGTCCTCACCGCCTGCCTCTTCCGCCTCCCAACCTTCCTTCTCTCCTCCAGGTACTGCAGGTCAGTCTCAGAGATGCCCTCATCTCTTACGTTTTTCTTTAAAGTCTTTCCACAAGACTTCTTTACAGAGGAAGAAGCAACCTTTTTAGTACATGCTGGTGGGGGCGGTGATCCCTTTAAGTCAGACTCAGGAGGGGTAGACTCCTGGGGGGTAACAGACTCGGGGGGGCACAGACTTGGAAGGTTCTGACACAAGAGGAGAGGGTACAGTAGGCTGGGGGGACACAGAGACAGATACAGAAGGAGTACTTACAGACACAGGAGGGGTGGCCACAGGAACTGGAGAGGGATCCTGAGCAGGACCAGGGGAGGCGGTCACCGCAGAGGAGGATGGTACACCAGGGGCCTCACCCTCCATCCTGTCCAGCCTTGACATGTCATCTGTAACGCCGAACGCTCCGGGTGTCCCATCCATCCCGGAGCGCCCGCGGCGTCTGTCTCCCTGCAGCACTCCGGTCGGCTCCTCTGACCGTGAGCGCTGCTCTGATACTGGCGGGGATGCGATCCTTGCGGCGGCACCGGTCCGCCCGCGGATCGCATCCCATTCTGCTCACCGGCCTCCTCCTCCTGCTCCGTCCCGGCGCGCGCGGTCCCGCTGCTCTCTAGGGCGCGCGCGCGCCGGTCTTCTTAAATTTAAAGGGCCAGTGCACCATTGATTGGTGCCTGGTCCAGTTACTGTGTCACACTCCAAAACACTTAAAAACCCACTCCCCCTTCCTGTCCTTGCCGGATCTTGTTGCCTTAGTGCCCTGAGAAAGTGTTTTGTACTTGCCTTTCCAGTGTATCTGACCTTCTGCCGTTGCCCCTGACTACGTACCATTGCCGCCTGCCCTGACCTTCCGCTACGTCTGACCTTGCCTCTGCCTAGTCCCAGTGTACCGTGCCTATCTCAGCTGCCAGAGAAGTCGAGCCGCTACTGGGGGACACAACCTGGTTGCTACCGCCGCAGCAAGTCCATCCCGCCTTGCGGCGGGCTCTGGTGAAAACCGGTAGCTACTTAGAACCGGTCCTCCAGTGCGACCCGTGCCTTCGCCTCTCTGGCACAGAGGATCCACCTCCTGTGTCCTCACTAGCCGCCAGTCCGGGCCCTGACAGTAGATCCGGCCATGGATCCCGCTGAGGTACCGCTGCCAAATCTCGCTGACCTCACTACCGTGGTTGCCCAGCAGTCGCAACAGATCACACAACAAGGACAGCAGCTGTCGCAGTTGACCGCCATGGTCCAGCAGCTTCTGCCGCCGCAGCCTCCAGCATCTTCCCCTCTCCGAGATGCCGCTACTACCTCGAGAATTCGCCTGTCTCTTCCGGAGAAATTTGACGGGGATTCTAGGATGTGCCGGGATTCTTGTCCCAATGTTCCCTGCATCTTGAGATGATGTCTGACCAGTTTTCCACAGAACGGTCTAAAGTGGCATTCGTGGTCTCTCTGTTGTCTGGAAAGGCCTTGGCCTGGGCCACGCCACTCTGGGACCGCAACGACCCTGCTACAGCCACCGTTCAGTCCTTCTTTGCTGAGGTTCGCAGCGTTTTTGAGGAACCAGCCCGAGCCTCATCCGCTGAAACCGCCCTGCTTAACCTTGTCCAAGGAAACTCTTCTGTGGGCGAATATGCCATACAGTTCCGCACACTGGCCTCAGAGTTAGCTTGGAATAATGAGGCTCTCTGCGCGACCTTCAAGAAGGGTTTATCCGGCCACATCAAGGATTGTCTGGCCGCACGAGAGATACCCTCTTCCTTGACGGAACTCATCCATTTAGCTACCTGCATCGATATGCGTTACGTCGAAAGACGCCAAGAGCTTTGCCAGGAGAAAGATCTTGTTCGCACCAGGCGTTATCGGCGCCTGGCTCCTCTCTTTCTGAATCCAATGCATCCTGTTACCGTGCCTCCCGCCGAGGAGGCCATGCAAGTGGACCGGTCTCGCCTGACCCTACAAGAGAGGTCTCGCCGTAGGAACGAGAACTTATGCCTTTATTGTGCGAGCTCTGATCACTTCCTAAAAGACTGCCCTATTCGTCCTCCGCGTCAGGGAAACGCCCGCACCTAGTGAACGTGGGAGAGGCGTTACTGGGTGTGAATTCTTCCTCTCCACGTCTGACTATTCCTGTGCGGATTTCTCCTTCTGCTGGCTCCCTCTTCCCTGCGGTGGCCTTCCTGGACTCTGGTTCTGCAGGAAACTTTATTGAAGCCTCTTTCATCAACAGGTTCAACATTCCTGTTACCCGTCTCATCAAACCCTTCTTCATTTCCTCTGTAAATGGAGAGAATTTGGATTGTACCGTGAGTTACCGCACCGAACCCCTGCTCATGTCCGTTGGTGTTCTTCACCAAGAAAATATTGAATTCTTTGTTTTGCCGAACTGTACTTCTGACATCCTTCTTGGCCTACCCTGGCTCCAGCGTCACACTCCTACCCTCGACTGGACCACTGGGGACATCAAATCCTGGGGTGACTCCTGTCACAAGCATTGCCTTAAGTCTGTACCGACCTGTCAAGTCCCCATCACTACTCCTTTGCCTGGCCTTCCAAAGGCCTATCAGGACTTTTCTGATGTCTTTTGCAAAAAACAGGCGGAGGTCTTACCACCACATAGACCCTACGACTGCCCCATTGACTTTCTCCCAGGTACAACACCACCCTGTGGCAGAATTTACCCTCTCTCCTCTCCTGAAACCAAGGCTATGACTGAATACATTCAGGAGAACCTCAAGAGAGGTTTTATTAGGTTTCATCTTCTCCAGCCGGAGCGGGCTTCTTCTTCGTGGCCAAGAAGGACGGATCTCTACGCCCTTGCATAGACTATCGTGGTCTCAATACAATCACTATTAAAAACCGCTACCCTCTGCCTCTCATCTCGGAGCTCTTTGACCGTCTGCGCGGAGCAAACGTTTTTTCTAAATTGGACCTCAGGGGCGCTTATAACCTCATCAGAATCCGTAAGGGAGATGAATGGAAAACCGCATTTAACACCAGAGACGGTCACTTTGAATATCTCGTCATGCCGTTCGGACTTTGCAACGCCCCTGCAGTCTTTCAAGATTTTGTCAACAAAATCTTCCGGGACCTACTGTATACCTGTGTGGTTGTCTATCTTGACGACATCCTAATCTTCTCTGCCAACCTCCATGTCCGTCAAGTGCTCCAGCGCCTCTGCGTAAATCATCTTTACGCTAAATTTGAAAAATGCCTTTTTGAGCGCAGCAGTCTTCCTTTCCTAGGATATCTGGTCTCTGGACAAGGTCTTCAAATGGACCCTGACAAACTCTCCGCAGTCTTGGGTTGGCCACGCCCCTCTGGACCTCGTGCTATCCAACGCTTCCTTGGTTTCGCCAACTACTATCGTCAGTTCATACCCCACTTCTCCACCATCGTTGCTCCTATAGGGGCACTGACCAAAAAAGACGCGAATCCTAGGTCCTGGCCGCCTCAAGCGGAGGAAGCTTTTACTCGCCTTAAGACCGCCTTCTCCTCTGCACCTGTCCTGTCTCGGCCAGATCCTCTAAAGCCGTTCTTCCTTGAAGTCGACGCCTCCTCGGTAGGAGCCGGAGCTGTGCTTCTTCAAAAAAACGCTAAAGGGAAAAACGTCACTTGTGGTTTTTTCTCTAAAACTTTCTCCCCTCCGGAAAAAAAACTATTCCATAGGTGACCGTGAACTGTTGGCCATCAAGTTGGCATTAGAAGAGTGGAGACATCTCCTGGAAGGATCCCTTCACCCTATCTCCATCTACACTGACCATAAAAATTTGTCCTACCTTCAGTCCGCTCAGCGCCTAAATCCTCGCCAGGCCAGGTGGTCATTGTTCTTTGCTCGCTTCAACTTCCAGATCCATTTTCGACCTGCAGACAAAAATGTCAGGGCTGATGCTTTGTCCCGTCTCTCCGATACCTCTGAAACCGAGACTCCTCCTCAACACATCATACCCCCTGAGTGTCTGATTTCCTCTGCTCCCGCTTCTCTCGTGTCAATTCCTCCAGGAAAGACTTTCGTTCCTCCACGCCTTCGGCTTAAGATACTCAAGTGGGGCCATTCCTCCCATCTAGCCGGTCACGCTGGGATCAAAAAATCCATACAATTGATTGCCAGACACTATTGGTGGCCTACCCAGGAGGAAGATGTGATTGACTTTGTACGGGCCTGCACTATCTGTGCACGTGACAAGACGCCTCGCCAGAAGCCTGCAGGTCTTCTCCTTCCCCTACCTGTGCCTGAACAACCATGGTCCCACATCGCCATGGATTTCATCACGGACCTCCCTTTGTCTCGTAGTAACACTGTCATCTGGGTGGTCATTGACCGCTTTTCTAAAATGGCTCATTTTGTCCCGCTCCCTGGTCTGCCTACTGCACCTCAGTTGGTGAAGCATTTTTTTCTTCAAATTTTCCGCCTCCATGGGCTGCCCTCACATATCGTCTCGGATAGAGGTGTTCAATTCATCTCAAAATTTTGGAGAGCTCTCTGTACTCAACTAAAAATTAAGTTGAATTTTTCTTCCGCTTATCACCCGCAGTCCAATGGACAGGTGGAGAGAGTTAACCAGGTCCTTGGCGACTACCTACGACATTTTGTCTCTGCCAGTCAAGACGATTGGGTCAACCTATTGCCCTGGGCAGAATTCTCATACAATTTCAAGAACTCTGAATCTTCCTCCAAGTCACCTTTCTTTGTGGTCTACGGCCGTCACCCATTGCCCCCCCTCCCCATTCCCACGTCTTCTGGAGTTCCGGCCGTGGATGAATTTACTCAGGACTTTGCCTCTATCTGGAAAGAGACTCAAAAGTCGCTCTCACTGGCCTCTGCCCGCATGAACAGACATGCAGATAAAAAAAGAAGAATCCCTCCTGTCTATACCCCTGGTGACAAAGTGTGGCTCTCCTCCAAATATATTCGGTTTCGGGTACCTAGCTACAAGCTGGGCCCTCGTTACCTCGGGCCATTTAAAATCAAAAACCAAATCAATTCTGTTTCTTACAAGCTCCACCTTCCTCCTTCTCTTCGTATTCCCAACTCTTTTCATGTGTCTCTTCTTAAACCCCTCATTCTTAACCGATTTTCCCCTAAGGTCACTGCTCCTGCTCCTGTCTCTGGTTCTTCTGATGTCTTCTCGGTGAAAGAGATCCTCGCCTCCAAGGTCATCCGAGGTAAAAGATGTTTTTTAGTGGATTGGGAGAACTGTGGTCCTGAGGAAAGGTCCTGGGAACCTGAGGCCAACATTTTAGATAAAGAGCTCATCCGAAGATTCTTGGGTTCCAAGAAGAGGGGGAGACCTAAGGGGGGGGTACTGTAACGCCGAACGCTCCGGGTGTCCCATCCATCCCGGAGCGCCCGCGGCGTCTGTCTCCCTGCAGCGCTCCGGTCGGCTCCTCTGACCGTGAGCGCTGCTCTGATGCTGGCGGGGATGCAATCCTTGTGGCGGCACCGGTCCGCCCGCGGATCGCATCCCATTCTGCTCACCGGCCTCCTCCTCCTGCTCCGTCCCGGCGCGCGCGGTCCCGCTGCTCTCTAGGGCGCGCGCGCGCCGGTCTTCTTAAATTTAAAGGGCCAGTGCACCATTGATTGGTGCCTGGTCCAATTACTGTGTCACACTCCAAAACACTTAAAAACCCACTCCCCCTTCCTGTCCTTGCCGGATCTTGTTGCCTTAGTGCCCTGAGAAAGCGTTTTGTACTTGCCTTTCCAGTGTATCTGACCTTCTGCCGTTGCCCCTGACTATGTACCATTGCCGCCTGCCCTGACCTTCCGCTACGTCTGACCTTGACTCTGCCTAGTCCCAGTGTACCGTGCCTATCTCAGCTGCCAGAGAAGTCGAGCCGCTACTGGGGGACACGACCTGGTTGCTACCGCCGCAGCAAATCCATCCCGCCTTGCGGCGGGCTCTGGTGAAAACCGGTAGCTACTTAGAACCGGTCCTCCAGTGCGACCCGTGCCTTCGCCTCTCTGGCACAGAGGATCCACCTCCTGTGTCCTCACTAGCCGCCAGTCCGGGCCCTGACATCATCTATTACCTCCTTCTCCATATTGTGCCAGGCTTCAGGACATCTGCTGTAGGGGTGGCCAAGGCACAGGCACAGGTTGCACCTGATCTTCCTGGTGCAGTCCTTAGCCATATGACGCTGACCCCGACACACTGAATATATCAGGGCTGAACAGGAGGAGCTCAAATGCCTCTTTTCTCCACAGCGGTGACACAGCTTCGGCTGACCAGGGTAGAAAACAGTCATCCTATCCCTCCCTATGAAAGCTGAGGAGGGTAGGTGACGGACAACATTCCCATCCCTGGCCAACCTGACTGTTACCGACCAACCCCCAGTCCAGATGTTACGCTCATCATGGATTTTATTGGGTTTGGTCAAAACCTCCCCATAGTTCTTTAACCAAACCTCTAGATCCCGAGCAGGAACACTCTCATTAGTCAGGATAATGGTTATTTTTTTTACTGTTGACCTCTGAGACACCGCAACTGGGACCAGACCTTCCCATTCAGGTCTTGACCTGCAACGAGCCTCATATCGCTCCCAGAACAGGTCAAGACCCTCTGGCCTGGTGAAGCTAACCGTATAGTCCCTTGTCCCAGCTACATGTATAAAGGCATACAGGTCATTTGCACCAAAACCCATCTCCAAAATCAAGTCCACCACTGCACGCCGTGCTGGAGGGATGGCACCACCTTCCCATTTCAGAATAACTACATTCCGCCTTGGACCCCCAGCTGAAGCCAGAGACCCAAGACCAGATCTTGAGGTGCTCAAAGTGGCAGCTTGTAGTAGAAAACCCCGCTTGGGAGCGGGACTACCAGGAGCAGAGTGTGCCACCTGTGCAAAAGTAGGTTTATCAGGGCCAAGGGCCGACACTGAAGTCACATTAGTCTGTATATTATTATCATCAACTGTATGAACTGAAATGGCAGGATCTGTAGCAGGATTGTTCATCACACTGGTACTGGGGTGATTGTTATCAGTCACAGAACTATTCAAATTCCCATCAGGAATGGTCACAGTTGCTGCAATACCAGCTGTCTCCTGATGCTGCACTGTAGAGTCCTCAGCAGCAGTGGGGCAAACAGCTTTGGACTCAGCCAAAGAAGGGTTAATGGGCTGTGCTGACACTTGCAGTCCATCCACAGAAATGAAATTTTTTAAATGTAAAGCCTCGTACACACGAACGAGTTTCTCGGCAAAAACCAGCAAGAAACTTGCTGGCAGAGATTTCTTGCCGAGAAATTCGTTCGTGTGTATGGTTTCTCGTCAAGAACAGCGACAAGAATCTCGACGAGAAAATAGAGAACCTGCTCTCTATTTTCTCATCGAGATTCTCGTCAGCCTGTTTCTCGACGAGAAAATTGTGTGTGTGTACACTTACCTTTTCGCCGGGAAGCCCACGCATGCTCGAAATGACTTCGACGCATGCGCGGTAGCTTCCTAGGCATAGGTAGGGTGAACAAAGATGACGGCGACGGCATCGAATGTGACGAGCGCATGCTCGTCGTATTCGATGATGTCACCGCGTTCGCTCCATTCAAAGAACCGCGGGTTCTTTGAAAGGAGCGTGTGTACACTCGGCCGGGACAAGTTTCTTGTCCAAGAATCTCGTCGAAAAAAACAACATGTTTTTTTCGACGAGAATCTCGGCCGTGTGTACGAGGCATGACTCTTGCTGCATTGCAGCCTCAGCAGGCACAACATTGCTGCACACAGGACTCCATTACCTGGATGGCCTTCAGCATACCTCCTGAATCTTGGGAAGGCATGGGGCTGCTTACCTCTCCCTGGGGAGGCAGGGGGTCAGAACTGGGGGTCTCCTCCTCCTCCACCTCCATCTTTGTCACCCTTGCAAACCTTTTGTCGTTGCAAAACTTCTCTTTGAAGGGCCCATCTCTGCCTTCCATTATGGCCACGATGATCTCCTGATGATCCACACGGACCTTGGCCAGTAGGATTTCTGGATCCATGGATCCCCGTTTCTGGCTATGTAAGCCCTCACGTTGCCTTCGCAGGCGCTTAAGCTCCGCTCTCAGCTTGTACAGCTTGTCCCTCTCCCTGTTCAGGACCTTAATCCCGGCCACCACTCGCTCCCGAATGGCCTCCGAGCCTTCATCCTCACCAGGGGTAGAGAGATCAGCTTGTGCAGAGGCAGGCAGTTCACCCGACGGCCCAGGAGATGGCTGCGAGCTTCCAGCAGGAGAAGCCCCGCTGGCCTCCATGGCCTCCCCAGAAAGGGGGCCAGGAGAGCTGGGATAGATTTCAACACCACTCCCTTCTCACAGAGCAGCTTCAGAGGCACCTTCCTCCTGACACACCTGTGCTCCAATGATGGGCGGAGCACTATTCCTCCCACTGACACCAATGATGGAGCACTATTCCTCCCACTGACACCAAGGATGGGGCACCATTCCTCCCACTGACACCGACACTATTCCTCCCACTGACACCAATGATGGGGCACTATTCCCCCCACTGACACCAATGATGAGACACTATTCCTCCCACTGACACTGACACTATTGATCTTTTATTGAAAAGAATCAAGCAACCAATTTTATACAAAAGTAAAAAACAAAACCATAGTACAAAACTTCAACAGAAAACAAAGGAATACACAACAATGTTCAGAATATATACAATATACACATAATCCACTACCAAAACATCCCTAGAAAACTGTCTACATAAAGCAGCAGAGAGGGCCTAAGAGGCACAACCCATCACCTATGTACGCAGCCATTTATCAAAAATTCATCAAAAATACTGATAATCTAGGGTGATAAGAGACAGACAGCCACACCCGGGAAAGAGACTCCTGGCAGTCAGGGAGGCTTGAAACCCCCCCACGCCTTCAACCAAGCCCCCTGACCCCGCTTGTCTCTCTCAAACTCCCGAATCTTCCCCACCTCATGCAAAATGTCATACACCACCACCTCAACAGGAAGGAGTTTTTGCCGAATGCTGACCTGACACCGTGCGTTCCAGGTGAAATAACGGACTACTAGGCTAACTAAAAAAAGTGTATCCAAACAAAAAACTCCACCGGTATTGAATGCTCCGTACACCCACTCAGCATAACCCAGCCTGGAGAGGAAAGGGACACCGAGGGCCCGCCCCACCTGTTTGTACACCTCTATGTTAAAAGGGCAATGAAGCAGAAAATGGTCCATAGTCTCCTCCTCATCTGCACACTCCTCCCGAGGACAGCTACGATCCATCCCACTGCGGAATTTCAAAATGCCCCGAACATAGAGCTTCCCATGGAAGCACAACCAGGCCAGATCCCTAAATTTAGGGGGTACTCTATCCAAATTAATCAGTCTTAACCCCGCCCTCAAAACTGGGCCCGGGCAATCCCTTAAGGCCAGTGGGTCATGAAAGACTTCGCTCAAGACTCGACTCATAAGGACTTTCCTTGGAACCGATCTGAGATCTTCAGCCGACAATCGCCACTGCCGCAGTAACTTCAGGCACGGAGCGACATAGGCTGGTAGCTGACCACGATGACCCCTGCGATTCTTCACTTGGCCACCTTCTTCCCAAAGTCGTAGAAAAGGCCTAAACCAAGATCTAAATATGCCTACCCATCCAGGAGGTTCCACTGCAAGCATATTACCAATGTTAAACTTTAGAAATAGCAGTGAAAAGAAAAGAACTGGGTTGACCATACCTAAGCCACCCTCCCTCCTGGATAGGTAGGTGACATTCCTCTTGATGGGGTTCAGTCTGTTCCCCCACAGCATCTGGAAGAACACACTACTGACCCTAGCATAGATAGACACTGGCAAGATGCAGACAAAGCTGACATACAAGAAGATCGGAATCAGGTAAGTCTTAATCAGATCAACCCTTTCCCTCATAGATAACTTCCATCTCTTCCAGCTGACCACCTTAGTATTGGAAATTTCCAGTCTGCCTTCCCAGTTTTTGAGGCCATAATCGCCGGGTCCAAATTCAATGCCTAGTATCTTAATTCTTTCCTGGGGCACTGGAAAGGTGTCCGGGAGATCAAACCCCTCACCATCCTTTCCCATCCAGAAAACTTCAGTCTTTTCCTGATTGATCTTGGAGCCTGATGCTTCAGAATACCGTGATGTCAGAGAGACCACCTCCTCCGCTTCATCTGTCCCAGTGACAATCACCGACACATCGTCTGCATAGGCAACAACCCTCAATGGCGGCTCACCCGGGAGCCCCACTGGTACCCCACACAACATGCCGCTCTCTAGCCTCCTGATGAAGGGGTCGATTGCAAACACATAGAGCAGGGGACTCAGGGGACAACCCTGGCGCACCCCGGAGCCAACCTCAAAGGACTGTCCAACCCAACCATTAACAAGAGGGAAGCTTTCTGCCCCCTTATACAAGACTTTTAGCCAATCGACAAAACCACCCGGCAGACCGTACTTACTAAGGAGCAACCACAGGTACTCATGGTTAACACGATCAAAAGCCTTTGCCTGATCCAATGTCAGCAAATACTTTCCCCAGCCTGCAGCCCTGCACCGCTCCAAGGCCTCCCGGACAGCTAAAACCGCTGTGAAGGTGCTCCTACCCTGGACCGAACAGTGCTGATGGCGAGAAAGCAAAGACTCTGCCACTGACGATAGGCGCCAGAAAAATATCTTTGCCAGTATCTTTCTATCGACATTAAGAAGGCTGATGGGGCGCCAATTCTCAATCATCGAAGGATCTTTACCCTTTGAAAGAAGAATCACAGCCGAGTGCCTCATGGAAGGGGAAAGCACCCCCTCAGCAAGGCAACTGTTAAAAACCTCTACCAAATGTGGGGCCAGAATAGACTTAAAGGCTTTGTAAAACTCAGCCGTCAAGCCATCCGGTCCAGGCGACTTTTTGATGGCAAGCTGTTCAATTGCCCTCATCACCTCTTCGACTGTGATCTCCTCTGTCAAATTCATCAATGGAACATCTCCACCATTTAGACCTGGAGTAGAGTCCAAAAAGCTTTCCATCCTGTCACGGTCAAGCTCTTTCCTCCCAAGAAGGTCGGCATAAAAGGACCTCACGACCTCCAGAATCCCTGACCTGGACTTTGTCAAGGAACCTGTACTGTCCTTAAGGCCAACGACCGTTTTAACAGCTACACCTTGTTTGCAGTTCTGGTAAGGGTCAGGCGAGTGGTACTTCCCATAGTCCCTCTCCAGAACCAAAGAGGCATGCCGGTCATATTGACACTTCCTGAGAAGGAGTTTCACTTCGGAGATTGCCCCAGGATCTCCTCCTCTCGAGACAAGAATATCCAGCTTCCTCCGTAAACGTTGGTAGGTCATGTATTTATTAAACTGATTTCTATTGGCTAGGCCCCTGAAGAATCCAGCGATCCTCTTTTTGGTCAGCTCCCACCACTCAGCCTTGCTGCTACAAAAGTCCAGGATGGTCACCTGTGCCTGAAAGAATTCCTCAAAGGATTGTCTAACATGTTCTTCCTTGAGTAGAGTCGAATTCAATCTCCAGATGCCCTTGCCCCTCTGAGGGGCGTCTGAAGCATTCAGTACCACAGATAGCATACAGTGATCAGAGAACTCTACTGCCTGCACCACTGGGGGCGAGAAAGCAGAGGCCTCCTTCAAAAAAAACCTATCTATCCTACTCTGACTATTACCACGATGAAAAGTGAACCCGGTGTCATCTGGGAGGTGCTTAATGTGCACATCCACAAGACCAGCATCCCTAACCATACTATTTAAAAAAACGCTATCATATCCCAGCCTGTCCTTGAAGTCCTTCCTGTCCTTGGGCCTAGTTACTGTATTAAAGTCACCTCCAAAGACCACTTGCCGGGATGTAAAAAGAAATGGCTTGATCCTTGTAAAAAGGCATTTCCTGTCCCACTTTGTGTGCGGCCCATAAACATTGATTAGGCGCAGGTCCTGCCCTCCCACAAGGACGTCTAAGACCATACATCTCCCAATCTCCACCTCAATAACCCGCCGGACAGTTACCATGCCGGTTTTAAACAACACCGCCACACCGCCGTAAGGCTCGGCCGCAAGAGACCAGTAAGATGGACCATACCTCCACTCTCTCTTGGCCATATGAATATCTGCCAAGGAGGTGAGCCTAGTCTCTTGCAAAAATAAAATTTCAGCATCTAATTGGCTGAACAAAAAGAAGGCCATAGAACGAGCTCTTACTGACTTAATGCTGGCGACATTAATTGTCACCACTTTTAACGGAGGGGGAACCGCCATTTGGGTTATTGGGTGGATTGCTTCTTAGCTCCCCTCTGCTGCTCATCACCAGAAGCCTCTCTCTTTCTAGAGGCCGCCTCAAAGTCCATTTCAGAATCGGAACTTCTTTCAGAAGAAGCTCCAGATGAAGAAATATCCCACTTGGAGGACCTATGACGGCTGGAGACAGGAACCGGAGCTTCTCGTCCCTGTTCCGTCCTCACCGCCTGCCTCTTCCGCCTCCCAACCTTCCTTCTCTCTTCCAGGTACCGCAGGTCAGCCTCAGAGAAGCCCTCATCTCTTACTTTTTTCTTTAAAGTCTTTCCACAAGACTTCTTTACAGAGGAAGGGGCACCCTTTTTAGTACACGCTGGTGGGGGGGGTGATCCCTTTAAGTCAGACTCAGGAGGGGTAGACTCTTGGGGGGTAACAGACTCAGGGGGCACAGACTTGGAAGGTTCCGACACAAGAGGAGAGGGTACAGTAGGCTGGGGGGACACAGAGACAGAAACAGAAGGAGTACTTACAGACACAGGAGGGGTGGCCACAGGAACTGGAGAGGGATCCTGAGCAGGACCAGGGGAGGGGGTCACCGCAAAGGAGGATGGTACACCAGGGGTCTCACCCTCCATCCTGTCCAGCCTTGACATGTCATCTATTACCTCCTTCTCCATATTGTGCCAGGCTTCAGGACATCTGCTGTAGGGGTGGCCAAGGCGCAGGCACAGGTTGCACCTGATCATCTTAGTGCAGTCCTTAGCCATATGACCCTGACCCCGACACACTGAACACATCAAGGCTGAACAGGAGGAGCTCAAGTGCCCCTTTTCTCCACAGCGGTGACACAGCTTCGGCTGACCAGGGTAGAAAACAGTCATCCTATCCCTCCCTATGAAAGCTGAGGAGGGCAGGTGACGGACAACATTCCCATCCCTGGCCAACCTGACTGTTACCGACCATCCCCCAGTCCAGATGTTACGCTCATCATGGATTTTATTAGGTTTGGTCAAAACCTCCCCATAGTTCCTTAACCAGACCTCTAGATCCCGAGCAGGAACACTCTCATTGGTCAGGATAATGGTAATTTTTTTACTGTTGACCTCTGAGAAACCGCAACTGGGACCAGACCTTCCCATTCAGGTCTTTACCTGCACCGAGCCTCATATCGCTCCCAGAACAGGTCAAGACCCTCTGGCCTGGTGAAACTAACCGTATAGTCCCTTGTCCCAGCTACGTGTATAAAGGCATACAGGTCATTTGCACCAAAACCCATCTCCAATATCATATCTACCACCGCACGCCGTGCTGGAGGGATGGCACCACCTTCCCATTTCAGAATAACTACATTCCGTCTGGGACCCCCAGCAGAAGCCAGAGACCCAAGACCAGATCCTGGGGCGCTCAAAGTGGCAGCTTGTAGGGGAAAACCCCGCTTAGGAGCGGGACTACCAGGAGCAGAGTGTGCCACCTCTGCAAATGTAGGTTTCTCAGGGCCAGGGGCCCACACTGAAGTCACATTAGTCTGCACATTATCTGCATGAACAGAGTTGGTAGGATTGTCCATCACACTTGTACTGGGACCATTGTTCATCACACGTGTACTGGGACCATTGTTCATCACACCTGAACTGGGAGGATTTTTTTCAGCCACACACACATTCCCATCAGCAATAGTCACAGTTGCTGCAATACCAGTTGTCTCCTGATGCTGCACTGTAGAGCCCTCAGCAGCAGTGGGGCAAACAGCTTTGGACTCAGCCAAAGAAAGGTTAATGGGCTCTTCTGACACTTGCAGTTCATTTACAGAAATGACATTTTTTGAATGCAAGTCTTGCTGCATTGCAGCCTCAGCAGGCACAACATTGTCATTAGGCACATTATCAGTCATGGTGCTAGATGGCACAAAAACAGTCTTATCCACAACATGGGACTTAGCAGGCTTTACTTTATCAGGCACATCATCAGTAATGTCTTCCTCGTTAAACACCATCTGATCCCCCCGCATAGGAGACTCCATTACCTGGATGGCCCTTAGCATGCCTCCTGAGTCCTGGGAAGGCCTGGGGCTTCTTACCTCTCCCTGGGGGGGCAGGGGGTCAGAACTGGGGGTCTCCTCCTCCTCCACCTCCATCTTTGTCACCCTTCCAAACCTCTTGTCGTTGCAAAACTTCTCTTTAAAGGGCCCATCTCTGCCTTCCATCATGGCCACGATGGTTTCCTGATGATCCACACGGACCTTGGCCAGCTGGATTTCCGGATCCATGGATCCCCGTTTCTGGCTATGTAAGCCCTCACGTTGCCTTCGCAGGCGCTTCAACTCCGCTCTCAGCTTGTACAGCTTGTCCCTCTCCCTGTTCAGGACCTTAATCCCGGCCACCACTCGCTCCCGAATGGCCTCCGAGCCTTCATCCTCACCAGGGGTAGAGAGATCAGCTTGTGCAGAGGCAGGCAGTTCACCTGACGGCCCAGGAGATGGCTGGGAGCCTCCAGCAGGAGAGGCCCCGCTGCCCTCCATGGCCTCCCCAGAAAGGGGGCCAGGGAGCTGGGAGAGATTTCACCACCACTCCCTTCTCACAGAGCAGCTTCAGAGGCACCTTCCTCCTGACACACCTGTGCTCCAATGATGGGCGGGGCACTATTCCTCCCACTGATACCAATGATGGGGCACCATTCCTCCCACTGACATTGACACTATTCCCCCCACTGACACCAATGATGAGACACTATTCCCCCCCACTGACAGCAATGATGGGACACTACTCCTCCCACTGACACCAATGATGGGACACTATTCCTCCCACTGACACCAATGATGGGGCACTCATCCTCCCACTGACACCAATGATGGGACACTATTCCTCTCACTGACACCAAGGATGGGACACTATTCCTCCCACTGACACCAATGATGGGGCACTATTCCTCCCACTGACACCAACAATAGGACACTATTCCTCCCACTGACACCAATAATGGGGCACTAATCTTCCCACTAAAATTAATGATGGGGCATTGGTTACTTCCACTAACACCAGCGCGTTTTCCACTTCCACTGGCCACAGTCCGGCCCCCCTAATGCCTGCAGGACAGTACACTGGTCCTTTGAAGACCCCTGGGCTAGATGATGCTGAATGTCCTTCAGCCAAGAAATGGGGGCGGGTCTCTATCTGACTTACTGCAGCTTCTAATGCACATGGTGTTATGTACAGAACGTACCTGGTAGTAGAGCCTGACTTGTAGGAGGAGACCTCTCTTACATCCCTGGCTCAGGAGTCACTGGAGTGAGGACAGTGAACTCGAGAGCGCAGCGAGGTAGGAGTGCCAGAGGTAGATGTAGTGGTTGGCACAGTGGCAAGGTGATGACCCTCCAGGGATGGCTGGAACTGTAGGCAGCAGAGGAGATGGTTGCAGGTCAGCGACCCGGGAGCTGGCAGGTACAGGAACAGCAGGAAGCTGGAGCAGGGTGAGACAAGCCGAGTTAGGTGCAACACAGAGCAGCAGACAAAAGCAGGGTCAGACGAGCTGGGTCAGAGCAGGTAAACAGACGGTAAGATTCAGCAGGCTTAAGCATGGTCAGAGGTACAGGCAAGGTCTGGTAGCAGGTAGGCAAATAGAAGACTGAGCAGGGTCAAGGCAAGGCGTGGTCAGGATTGGAGATATCGGATGGTCAAGCAGAGCCGGGTCGGTACAGGTAACAGATAGACAGGTATGCAGATTACTGGTACAAAGTTGCAGATCAGACAGCAATGCATCACTGCAGTTGCTGACCTTTTAAGGTCATAATGGTGCCAAGTAGCACTAACGTGCGCGCGTGTGCGTGCACCTGCTGCGAGCGCGCACCAGATGCACGTCGGCGCACAGGCACGGGTAGATGCTGTTGCCTAGCCTGTGCAGGAGCACGCCTTCCAGCAGGTCCCTGACATATGGTGAGAAGCTCACAGTGTGCAGTGAAATCAGAGGAAGCCATTTTAGTCCAGGAGAGGATCCGGTACAACTGTGCTAGACTGAAGGGGAAGGCCGGACTTTAGCTTTCAACAGTTTCCTGTTTACAATTTTTTTTTTTTTACAGAGATAGAGAACATCATTTCAATATCAATTCCTGATGCCTCGTACACACCACCGTTTTTCCCGGCAGGAAAACTGCCATGAGAGCTTTTGGCCGGGAAAACCGGCCGTGTGTATGCTCCATCGCAGTTTTCCCGACAGGAAAACCACTGGGAATCCCGGCGGGAAAGATGAGAACATGTTCTCTTTTTTCCCACCGTGATTCGTGATTTTAACCCGGCAGTTTTACTTTGGGAAACACTGCGGTGGAGCATACAAACGCCCGGGATTCCCGGCCAAAGCTCTCACCGCAGTTTTTTTCGACGGGAAAACCTCTGGTGTGTACAGGGGGAAAGTTACCGAGCAGGTTCTCGGTTTTCCCCCCGGGATTACCGGCTGACTTTTTACCACCGGGAATCCTGGTCGTGTCTACGAGGCATAAGGCAATGCATCTTCGGGTTTAGTTGACTTCGCCTTCCATCTGTCCGGATTGCTGAACACCTGTCAGGAAGGTCTCCTCGTCCTTCTGATGTTTGTGGTGAGCAGCAGGAACTTGTGAATAAACTGGTTTTTAGCCCTTGTAAAAACAAACAAGACGAGGTCAGAAAAAGTGGTTTGGAGAGACGTTTTTTTAAAGGTTTATAAAGCCGATCTGCCGGAGAAACTCTAACGTGGTGCAGCAGTAAAAAGTGAGCCGCAGATGTTTTCTTCCTTTCAAATGTCATTGCTATTCTTTAGTATTTTTTAAAAATGTTTTCTTAACTCCATATTTCTATTATAAGATTATAAGGGAGTCATTCATTGCTGGCATCAGGCTATAGAAATTTAGGTTTAGCAAATACCAAATGTATAATTTACCAAAATTATCCGCACCCCCCCCCCACCAATTGCCGTTCAGGTGTCTCCAGTGAAGGCTCCTGGTAATACTCCATCATGAGAAAACATTGTAGACAATTGTGCTCTCCCAACCTTGGTGAAGACCCTTTTCTGTTCCAGCATGACTGTGTCTCCCCCCCCCCCCCCCTTGTGTATAAAGCCAGCTCCATAAAGACATGGTGTGACCAGTTTGGTGTGGAGGAACTCGAGTGTCCTGACCAGAGCCCTGACCTCCACCCTACTGAACACCTTTTAGGGGTGAATTGGAATGGGCCAGGTCTTCTTAACCAACATCTCCATAAAGACATGGTTTGACCAGTTTGGTGTGGAGGAACTCGAGTGTCCTGAACAGAGCCCTGACCTCATCCCTACTAAACACCTTTTGGGTGAATTGGAATGGGCCAGGTCTTCTTAACCAACATCTCCATAAAGACATGGTTTGACCAGTTTGATGTGGAGGAACTCAAGTGTCCTCCACAGAGCCCTGACCTTAACCCTACTTTTGGAAGGCCTTTGGTATAAGGTCTTCTCATCCAACATCAGTACCTGCCCTTAACCCTGGCCTTTTCATCCCAAAGGTTTTCAGTAGGTTGGAGGTCATGGAGGAACTTGAGTGTCCTGCACAGAGCCCTAAACCTCAACCAATTTGGTGTGGAGAAACTCAACTGTCCTGTACCTGGTGGAGATCGGGCTGTAGAGGGGGCTTCTCTTGCACCTTCTGTCCAACACCCCTGATAGTGGTGACAGGGAGTGAAGGACACAGAGTGGCATGAGGGCCGGTATAGCAGGTGGCTCTGGCTGGGTCTTGGAGGGAACCAGGTGGCTGGAGAGCGCTGGGCCGCAACTGAGGACAGGAGCTCCCTGACTATGAATCAGCAGATGGAAGCGTAGCCGGGACGTGAGCCAGGGGGTCATCAACAGCTGGACAGAGCAGGTACAGAGACGTGAGGCAGAGGCAAAGACAGGACACAGGCCAGGTTCGGTACACAGTCGGGCAATGAGGCACAGGAACATCAGGCAGAAGCAGAGTCAAGCACAAGCCGGGGTCACAAGTAGGCAGATGGAGGTCAAGAGGAAGCTTTCAGGCAAGCCGGGTGAGGATATAGGAAACTGGTTCAGATCAGGTTAATCAGGCACTAGCTGAAAGACCACTCAGTAAAGTGTGCATGTCACTGGCAGGTTTAAACAGGCAGACTGGCGCCAATGCGTGCATGTGTGCGTGCACGTGCATGCGCCGGCGCACACCTGCGCACGCTCACGCATGCACCAGTACACGTCCTTTCTTGTGCATCTCTTGGAATGTCCACGCCTGTGCACCACTGCGTGCTTCGTACCCGGGTTTCTCTTACACCTGCACAGAGCCCTGACCTTAAACCTACTTTTGGAAGGCCTTTGGTATAAGGTCTTCTCATCCAACATCAGTACCTGCCCTTAACCCTGGTCTTTTCATCCCAAAGGTGTTCAGTAGGTTGGAGGTCATGGAGGAACTTGGGTGTCCTGCACAGAGCCCTGAGCTCAACCTTTCTGAACACCTTTGGGATAATTTGGAAAACCTTGTGGAAAGCCTTCGCAGAACAGAGAAGGTCATGGTTTGGAATGGGATATCAAGCCCTGACCTCAACCCTACTGAACACCATATTAATGACCAGGGTATTAGGATGGGTTGTTCCACTCAAGTGTCCTTCACAGAGCCCTGACCTCAACCCTACGAGAACACCTTTGGGATGAATTGGAACACTGATGGTGAGCTAGGTCTCTTTTTGGTGCCCAACATGTGGCTTGATGTGTGAACCAGATATTTTCATCCAACATCATTACCTGACCTCACAAATGGGCACACATTCCCACAGACACCATTCAAAATCTTGTGGAAAGCCATCCAAGAAAACTGAAGGATGTTATAGCCACAACGGGGGGCAACTCCATTATAATGACCAGGGTTTTAGGATGAGTCGTTCCACTCAAGTGTCCTGCACAGAGCCCTGACCGCAACCCTACGAGAACACCTTTGGGATGAATTGGAACACTGATGGTGAACTAGGTCTCTTTTTGGTGCCCAACATGTGGCTTGATGTGTGAACCAGATATTTTCATCCAACATCATTACCTGACCTCACAAATGGGCACACATTCCCACAGACACCATTCAAAATCTTGTGGAAAGCCATCCATGAAAACTGAAGGATGTTATAGCCACAACGGGGGGCAACTCCATTATAATGACCAGGGTTTTAGGATGAGTCGTTCCACTCAAGTGTCCTGCACAGAGCCCTGACCGCAACCCTACGAGAACACCTTTGGGATGAATTGGAACACTGATGGTAAGATAGGTCTCTTTTTGGTGCCCAACATGGGGCTTGATGTGCCACAACGGGGGGCAACTCCATTATAATGACCAGGGTTTTGGGATGGGTTGTTCCACTAAAGTGTCCTGGCCTCAACCCCACTGAACACCTTTGGGATAAATTTGAATGCCAATAGTGAGCCAACTATTCTCATCAAACATCGGTACCTGACCTCACAAATGCCCTTTTGTCTGTAGCTTTTGCCTCACAGTGCCCCTCACATCCCCCATTACATTACAGTGGCCCGCTACAGTGCATCTCCCATTACATCACAGTGCCCCTCTACAGTGCAGCCCCCATTACATCACAGTGCCTCTCTACAGTGCAGCCCCCATTACACCACAGTGCCCCTCTACAGTGCATCCCCCATTACATCACAGTGCCTCTCTACAGTGCAGCCCCCATTACATCACACTACCCCTCTACAGTGCAGCCCCCATTACATCACAGTGCCCCTCTACAGTGCAGCCCCCATTACATCACCGTGCACCTTTACAGTGCAGCCCCCATTACATCACATTGCCCCTCTACAGTGCAGCCCCCATTACATCACAGTGCCCCTCTACAATGCAGCCCCCATTAAATCACAGTGCCCCTCTACAGTGCGGCCCCCATTACACCACAGTGTCCTCTACAGTGCAGCCCCCATTACATCACCATGCACCTTTACAGTGCAGCCCCATTACATCACAGTACCCCTCTACAGTGCGGCCCCCATTACATCACAGTGCCCCTCTACAGTGCAGCCCCCATTAAATCACAGTGCCTCTCTACAGTGCGGCCCCCATTACATCACAGTGCCCCTCTACAGGTCATCCCTCATCACATCACAATGCCCCTCTACAGTGCAGCCCCCATTACATCACAGTGCCCCTCTACAGTGCAGCCCCCATTACATCACCATGCACCTTTACAGTGCAGCCCCCATTACATCACAATGCCCCTCTATAGTGCAGCCCCCATTACATCACAGTGCCCCTCTACAGTGCAGCCCCCATTACATCACAGTGGCCCTTTACAGTGCAGCCCCCATTACATCACAGTGCCCCTCTACAGTGCAGCCCCCATTACACGACAGTGCCCCTCTACAGTGCAGCCCCCATTACATCACAGTGGCCCTCTACAGTGGATCCCCCATTACTTTACAGTGGCCCTTTACAGTGCAGCCCCCATTACATCACAGTGCCCCTCTACAGTGCAGCCCCCATTACATCACCGTGCCCCTCTACAGTGCAGCCCCCATTACATCACAGTGCCCCTCTACAGTGCATCCCCCATTACATCACAGTGGCCCTCTACAGTGCATCCCCCATTACATCACAGTGGCCCTCTACAGTGCGGCCCCCATTACATCACAGTGCCCCTCTACAGTGCAGCCCCTGTTACATTCATGTAAAGGAGGGCTGTGATGTGAAAGGGAGAGGAAGACATTGTGAGACTGCTTTAAAGGGGGAACTGTTAGGTAAAGGGGGACTGTGGACACTGTAAAGGGGGGGCTGTGGTGTGAAGGGGGGCTAAGGACAGATTCCGTGAATATCAAGTCTACCCTCCCGATCCCTGGAAAAATTGACTGCCACAAACCTGGCCTCTGGTACCAAAAAAGTTGAGGACCGCCGAGGTAAAGGACAAGGACACAAGACGGGTGAAGGAATAAAATAGGTCCTTCAGGTTTAAAACGTACTTACATATTGGAATCAATCAATTTGAATTACCGTAAGTGAGATATAAAGTATAAGGATTATTAAGCCAGCCAGATTCTGCTTAACATGCAAGAATTCCAAGAGGGAATTGGAGTTCCACTAGGACGTGTTCTGGGGGCCCTGTGGTTTGAAGACAGAGGTGTGCTGGGGCCCCAAGTGAACAGAACTGCCTCGTTGTAGACCGCTGGCTCAAGCCTGCCTTTCTCCCAGAGGCTTTGGGGGGCGTTTGTTTGTCATTACAGAGGAATGGGCACTAAATTATTGAAACATGGGGGGGATTATCTGCCTGAACCCTGGGGAACCTTGGGGACGTGCCTGGATTTATCCGGGATCAGCACACCGTTTTAGGAACTTGCCTTTTTTAAATGTTTCCAGAAATCCCAGAGCTGTCAGGTTCATTCCTAACTTCCACTAGAGCCAAACTGCCCTCCATGTCCAAGTGTTGAACTCTAGACAGATATAAAAGACACAAATGAATTCTGCTCTCTTTGCATCAATATATCATTAAAGAAGAATTCCAGGTATGGATATTTATACTGTACATAGTTGCATTTATCCAGCTTGGACCAATGTAAGTATGCACGGTATGTACCATACCTGTGGAATTCCCATAGAAGCAGGATATCACTGTAGTAGACACGGCTTCTACACCACCACTACACCACTACTACACCACTACTACACCGCTATTACAACACTACTGCTACTACACTATGTAGCGGTACCCCCCGTAGGAGCTGCTGGTTAAGTTGTGGGTCTTTGCACGTTACCTTACTGTTCCAAATCTTGGGCTCAGGGGTTCTCCTTAAAGAGTCTATCCATAAGAAATGTCTGCACCGACACAAAGTCTCTTTCAAGAGTTTTATTTGAATAAAATGTTCCAACAGAGGGGGTTAGAGGAATGGGGAGGACTCAGGTATCTTACTTGTCAATCACGGAAACTTCCTAGGTCCAGAGAAGCGACTTTCTCCACCACCGGATAGGCCCAATATAACTGGCCTAGCAGCCGGTGCGAAGCTCGATCAATAGAATAGTCTCTGCCACAGAATTGGTATTGGAATTTGTTCAATAAAACAGTCTCTGCCACAGACTTGGTATTGGAATTTGTTCAATAGAATAGTCTCTGCCACAGGCTTGTATAACCCCTCACTGGGTTAGCTCCCTCAGAAAGAACACAGCTCTCAGTGCCAGGATCTTTCAGCCGCTCCGGCAGCACTGTGAGGTAGATTTTGGGATCCAGGTGCATCCTCTAATTGAGTCCTCAATTGCTCGGTCCCCTCCATCAGGTAAGGCGACACAGGATCATCCCTGGATCAGTAGGTCCCAGCAACTCCTGGGCCTACATCTCAGTTGCGAGGCTTAGGGCCAACGTGGCTCCGAGGCAGGAACTGCCAACACATCCCTGAGGCCAGGAGGGCCCTCAGGTGAGGATCGAAGAAGACGACCCCCAATTCTCTCCTCCACCCTAATGGCGTCTGTCCCGTAAGTACCCTCTCCCAGCATGCACAGCGGGTTAACCACGCCCCCTGAGCTGCTGCTGGGAAAGAGTTACCCAATACGTCCAGCCTGCTGCCTTTCCAACCCTGACCAGCGGTGACAGCGACACCCACCGGTGGGGGGAAAATCATGCAACCAACCGAACTGAAACAGTGCCACAATTTAAATAAACAATCTCTCTGGGCTAAACTAATGCCCAGACAACTAAATTTCAACATATAGTGCCCACTCATTGGGAGCAGGGCGCTACAACTACTACTACACCAAGCCCAACCCCTGAAAAACAACACCACACCATAATCCCTCCCCCACCAAATGATTTGGACCAGTGCACAAAACAAGGTGCAAAAAGACATGGCTGAGCGAGTTTGGGGTGGAGGAACTTGACTGTCCTGACCTAGAACACCTTTGGAATGAATTAGAGTGGAGACTGCGAGCCAGGCCTTCTCCTCCAACATCAGTGCCTGACCTCACAAATGCTCTTCTGGAAGAATGGTCAAACATTACCATAGACTAGGGTGACCAGACATCCCTGGTTTCTGGGGACAGTCCCCGGATTGAGGACACTGTCCCCGGACCAAGTCTGTCCCCGGTTTTGTCCCCGGATTGGATTTGAACAGGGGCTGGGGCAATTTCAAAGACAGTCAGTGCAGAATAAAAAAAAAAAAATCTGAATACACCCCCCGCTCTGACGCTCTTACTAGCTTAGGGGGGAGTATTTTTTTTCCATTATCTGTGCCCCTTTCTGATGATCATGTGCTGGTCAAAGAGGAGGGAATATTTCTTCAGTTTCGGGTGCCCATTCAGCTCCGCTCGCATGTTCTTCTGCCTTGGCTCAAGTCCCGGGCAGCTGCCTGCCTGTATATCTCCTTGCCTTCCCTGGCGGAGTGATCTTCCTCCGCTCCCCACCCAGTAGTAGCCGGGGCCCGTAAAGTAAGACTTGACAGGCTATAAGGCGGGTGGCGGTAGCGACGGGCAGAGAGTCACTGATTGCCGCCATTACTAGTAAAAAAAAAAATATGTCCCCGGATTTCATTTTAAAAATCTGGTCACCTTACTATAGACACACTCCTAAACCTTGTGGACAGCCTTCCCAGAAGAGTTGAAGCTGTTATAGCAGAAAAGGGTGGGCCAACTCAATATTGAGCCCTACGGACTAAGACTGGGATGCAGTTAAAGTTCATGTGCGTGTAAAGGCAGGTGTCCCAATACTTTTGGTAATATGTATGTATTTCATCTGTTTGTCTGGAGTTTAGCTTTAGAATATAATATTCCTGTTCCTTGACACCGAGCACACAGAAGATAGAAGATATAAATCTTACCGTCTCTTCCAGACATGTGTTAAAAATTCCTCCCACCTTGTTAACACATTGGGGTCTGTGTGAAGACTTCTATGACACCCAATTCTTTTATAAGGCGTCTGCTTCAGATGTGAAAAGTTTGTTATAATAAATTTCATATTTCTTTTCATAGACTGGGAGCAGATCATGAATCTGAAGGGTTTTAGGGATCTCGTACTTTGGTGTGATTTATGAGGAATGTGAGATAAAGGAAGGATGGACAGGAGGCTTAATATATAGATTTATAGCCGGGTTCCCAAGCTGCTTTGCATTATGTCTGATATGTTTTATGTGAATGGAAGTGCAGGTGCCCCGCTTTGATTGTCAGGTTTCTTTGAAGCGCCCGTCGAGTCTTAAAATAAAAAATTCCCAGTGCCAGTTACCTGGAATAGAAGAGGAATTATACTCACCTCTATGGTGGCCTGAGTCTCCTACCACCAGGGCCGGGACAAGAGATGGGGGGTGTGACGGGAGTCACTTTTGGGCGCAGGGTGACCAAGAAAATAATGAACCCTGAGAATATGATTGGATTACTTCAAATGGGACAGTAATATTCAGTAACAATATCTCTCAAGAAATATGAAGATTTTATCCCCTGTACACTGTGAGGTCTATGACCAGGAAGTATAACTCCTAATATAGGCATTCCAGGAAGTTCAATGGAAGAGACCGACCGTCTATTGCTTAACGATGTTGCCTTTGTCTGGATAAGTAAATTGTGTAAATCTTGTCTGAGGCAGCTGTCCCTTCACCTATTATTAAGTGTGCTAATGAACTCACCTGTTGTCTGCTAAGGGATGTATTGACACTCAGAATAATGTGTATTGGGGGCTCGTTATGTAACCATTGTGTGATGTTGTGGGTGGATCCGGGTCATTGTTCATGTGGTGACTGCAGTATTCTCAAGTGTATATAAAGAGCCTGTATTCCCTTCAATAAAGGCTGATTCCTGCTTGACCCGCAATACAGAGCCTCATCTCATACTTGGGGGGGTGGAGAGAATTATTCGTATGGGTTTCTTGTTCGGCTAATTGGAGTGTTCGGTAGCTGCCTTGGTGTTCGGGAAGGGAATGTCCTAAACGGCTTTAACCCCTTTCATACTCGGGGTGTCGTTACAGGGAGGGCAGCCACCTTGGGCACAGCATCCATACCTAAGGGTCAGTGAGCACCCCATTGCATGCATGCTCCAAATCCGTGGTGGGCAACTAGTGAACCATGGCTTCTCCTTCTATGGTTCTTCTCTAAGCCCGTTAGGAGCTCTTTCAGGAAAACCCTTCCCCTGGGTGGATATTGTGGGTGAGGCCAGCTTGATCCCTTGTAATCTAGAGCCAGTAGAGCTTAGGGTAGAGGTTGATGAGAAGAGGTTACCTTCAGTAGACTACCATGTAAGCTTGTAGTCTTATGCCTCGTACACACGACCGGTTTTCCCGTTGTAAAAACTGCGATGAGAGCTTTTCCTTGGTAATCCCGACCGTCTGTATGCTTCATCTGACTCCACAGGAAAACTGCCGGAAAAAAAAAGAGAGCAGGATCTCCTTTTTCCCATCAGCAAAAAATCCTAGCAGGAAAACCGTTAGTCTGTATGCTTTTCCGATGGGAAAAAAAAGTGCATGAAACAATTTGACGCATGCTCAGAAGCATAGAACTTAATTTTGTCGGCTCATTGTAGTCTTTTACGTCACCGCATGCCATCAAAAGTTCACCAGACTTTTGAGTGACCGTGTGTATGCAAGGCAGGCTTGAGAGGAATTCCGTTGGGAAAACCATCGGTTTTTTTTTCGACGGGAAAACCGCTCGTGTGTACGAGGCATAAGGAAGAGAACCCTTTGGGGATTGTAACAGTATAGGCTTTGTTGGAGAACTCACCTAAGGGGGCCTACAATGAGGATCGGTGGTGGGCAACTAGTACACGTGGCCTCTTCCTTCTACAGTTCTTCTCTGTGCCTGCTCTAGCAGCTAATGCTTACATGTGAGCCGGGGTTAGTAGCCCTTTTAGGGAAACCCTTCCCATGGTGAATATTGTGGGTGGGGCTAGCTTGGTCCCTTATAATCTAGAGGTTGATGAGAAGAGGTTACCTCCAGTAGACTACCATGTAAGCTTGTAGCCTTAGGAAGAGAACCCTTTGGGGGTAGGTCCAGTATAGGCTTTGTTGGAAAACTCACCTAAGGGGGCCTACAGAGAGGATCGGTGGTGGGCAACTAGTGGACTGTGGCCTTTTTCTTCTACTTTCCTTTTCTATACCTGCTCTAATAGCTACTGCTTACATGAAAGCAGGGATTAGTAACTCTCTTAAGGAAACCCTTGCCCTGGGTGGATATTGTGGGTGGGGCTGACTTGGTCCCTTATATTCTAGAGGTTGATGAGAAGAGGTTACCTCAAGTAGACTACCATGTAAGCTTGTAGTCTTAAAAAGAGAACCCTTTGGTGATTGGACCAGTATAGGCTTTGTTGGAGAACTCACCTAAGGGGGCCTACAGCGAGAATGGGGGCCTGAGTGTCCTACCACCAGGCCTGGAACAAGAGAAGGAAGTAGGGGCGGGAAAGGCAGCCGGCTTGGGTACAGTGTCCATACTTAAGGTCTTCGAGCACCCCACTGCATACATACTCCAGATTGGTGGTGGGCAACTAGTGAACCATGGTCTCTTCCTTCTATGGTTCTTCTTTATGATTGCTCTAATAGCTACTGCTTACATGTGAGCAGGGGTTAGTAGCCTTTTTAGGGAAACCCTTCCCATGGGCAAATATTGTTAGTGGGGCTAGCTTGCTCTCTTATAATCTAGAGCCGGTAGAGTTTGGGGTAGAGGTTGATGAAAAGAGCTTACCTTCAGTAGACTACCATGTAAGCTTGTAGCCTTAGGAAGAGAACCCTTTGGGGACTGGCCTAGTTTAGACATTGTTGGAGAACTCACCTAAGGGAGCCTACAATGAGGATGGCGGCCTGAGTCTCCTACCACTAGGCCCGGAACAAGAGGAGGAAGGAGGAGCAGGAGAGGCAGCTGCCTTGGGTGCAGTCCCCCAATTTAAGGGCATCGAGCACCCCACGGCATGCATGCTCCAGATTGGTGGCAGACAACAAGTGCATTGTGGCCTCTTCCTTCTACTGTTCTTCTTTAAGTCTGCTCTAACATCTATTGCTTTCATGGAAGCAAGGGTTTGTAAAAAAAAAACACAAATTATTTGACAGATAAAATAGCTCTATTATATGCATTCTCTCCGTATATTTAGCTATTTGCCTGGAGTTCATCTTACGGCGTACGCAGAAGGCCAGAAGCTAACTGGCGCACAGTTGCCCCTGTTACATCCATACCTCGGCTTTGACATTTTCCAAAAGCCTCATTCTATTTGAAGTTTCTAGAGATCCCCTAAGAAATGATGCAAGGATATGATCAATTCAAACCTTGTTACCCGGCTCCCATCATACATCCTTCCCGAGTAATTAAAGAGCCAAATCTCGCCTTTTATTTGCTTTGTGTTGAGGCAACATTTGTTTGGAAGAAAATAACGAAGGTTTCTTTTCATGTGATTGCTTGCGAGTGTGAAGTCTGATGATGTTGGACAGAGTGAGAGTTTTTTCTTATTTCTTTCACAGCCACGTGGTGCATCCGCTTGACTGATGTTAACAATAAAGTTGAGTCAGGGATCACAGAAGCTCTTGGCTTGCTCCGTGCTGGAGCAGAATGTGTTACAGTTACACAACCATGTAACCGTCTCTTCACCGGTAGTGAGAGTTTGGTGATTCTCCAGAGATGAAGAGTGGTGGGCCCCAAGTATGGCCAAACTACAGGCTCCAAAGATATGTTACATCTGATGGTAACCAACCCTCCACTCCAGATATGAGTGCCATTGTTTCCTTTTGGCTAAGATCAAGTGCAGGATCTGTTCTTATCAGTGTCCCGTAGGGGCATTTGTCGGTAGGTGCAGCTAGCCAGTTTGCCACTAGGTGGCTCTGTGCCAGAATAGTGTCTGGTTACAACAGACAGTGTCATCAGGTGCTAGGCCCCTTTTTAGATAGAGTCCTCCTGCACTGACATCATGGGTGAGTCAGATCCCAGATATAAGCCAGGTTGGGAGAAACCCTAGTGCACTTGGGGCACGGGAGCCAAACACCCCACACCAGGAAAAATGTGAGCAGCACTTGGAGGCCCTGGGGGGCTGGGGGCCGGGGAGGAGTAGACCTACACCCAGGAGAGCTGGCAGTAGACTTCCTGACTCTTATGCAGGTGGGGGCTGGGGTGGGTTGCAAAAGGCCTTTTAAGCCAAGCCAAGAGTTCCCTGAGTGAGACTATTCCCCTGGAGGGTCACGGAAGAGGTGTACCCATGGAAGAGGTGTCTACAGAGAGCCCAGTCCTGTGAGTACTAATGACTCAGAGTGAAAGGAGAGACTGTAAGAAGGAGATGACTTCTTAATGTCGTGCATATGCTTTCACATGTGACCACGGCGGACCGTCCACTAAAGGTGATTGATTATGCAATGTCAAGTGACTCAGAAATGTACATCAATGTGATGTGACTGTGAGGCCATTTCCTAAATACCATCAGTAAAGTGCAGAAACCCTATCCATGTGTAGACATTCCTTCCTTGGGATAGAAGGGTCAATGGCTGGGAATGTTGTGTTGAGGCCTTTGGCATGGAGTGGGCATGATATGGCAGAGGGTTCAGCGGGGCAGGGCTTGGTGGGGCAGGGACTTATGGGTTTTTGCGCACCACACTGCAGGCTCCTGAAAAAAAAATTGAGTGGCATTGTTTGTTCAGCCTTTTAAGGTCAATGTACAGTTTTTAGTAACCAGTCTCCTTCTGGAAGTCCTTAATACTGAAGATCACTCTGGGCAGCCATACATAGTTTATCTGGACTTGCTAAAGTATTTGGTACAGTTCACTACAATTCTACAAGTTAGGGTCCATCGGCATTAAAGAATTGTTTGTACATAGAACCGTGGGCAACCTGGGGAACCATGTGGGTTCCCCCGGGTGAATGACTCTGATCCAGTGCAGCGGAATGCAGAAGTCCATCTCCCCCAGACCTCCTCCCTGTCCCAGCCTCTGCCAGGCTGCTGGAGCCAAAAAGGTAGGGTTCTGATGTGAAGAGGGGACTGTGTAACGGGGGGCTCTGCAATGGGGGGCTCTGTGTGAATTGGGGCCTTTATGATCAGGGGACTTTGTGATTGGGGCGCTTTGTGATGGGGGCTTTTGCGATGGGGGCCTATGTGATTGGGGGGCTCTGTGATGGGGGGACTGTGGGATTGGGGGATTATGTGATTGGATAACTCTGATGTGATGGATGGACTCTTTGGTGATGGGTCTCGGATGTGAAGGGGAAGCTCTGATATGATGGGGGACTCAAATATAGGGGGTCCTTGATGTATGGGATGGGATTATGATGTGAAGAGGGGACTGTGTAATAGGGGGGCTCTGTAATGGTGGGCTAAGGGCTTTGTGATGAGGAATTTTGTGATGAGGAACTTTGTGATTGGGGGGCTCTGTGATGGGGGATCTTTGCGATTAGGGAACTCTGGGATCTGGAAATTTTGATGTGATGGATGGACTCTTTGGTGATGGGATTCTGATGTGAAGAGGAGACTGTGTAATGGGGGGTGGGGGGACTCTGCGATGGGGGGACTGTGTGAATTGGGGGCTTTCTGATTAGGGGACTGTGTGATTGGGGGATTCTGTGATTGGGTAGCTTTCTGATGGATAGATTCTTTGGTGATGGGTCTCGGATGTGAAGGGGAAGCCCTGATGTGATGGGGGGACTCAACTACAGAAAAGGGGGCCCTTGATGTATAGGGGTACTTCTGTTATTATGAGAGGTTCTTGTGTATAGGGGGCCCTCTGATGTATGGGGGGTTCTAATATGATCGTGGCCTTTCACATGATGAGGGACCTCTGATGTGATGGAGGAAACACTCATGTGATGGGGGGGCCTCTGGAATAATGGTATAATGGGTGACCTCTTATACAGTATTATGGGGGGGGGGGTCTCTGGTGTGAAGTGGGGACTTCCCCTTTGATTTAAAAGGGGAATGGATGTGATGGGGAAATTCTGTTATGATAAGGAGCTCTCATGCATTGTGGGGTCTGATGTATGGGGAGGTTCTAATGTGATGGGGCTTCTGATGTGACAAGGACCTCTCATGTGATGGGGGAAAGTAAAAGCTGATAAAACATTAGCTTTAAGTGTTTTAACTTTTCTGTGGTATGGCCTGTCCAACCTATGGGGCCCCATCCAGCTGCACCTTAGGGACCCCTTATTGCTCCGACACGGTAGAATGATTTATTTCTTTTTATGCTAAAGCATTTTCCAGTTTCTTCCCACCATCTTGCTATCTCTGTACGCCGTTAGCATTGATGGCGAAGGCATCTCAGATAGAAGGCTTTGCTTCAGGTAATTTGATTCTCTTACAGCATCGTATACCGTACCGTAAAAAAGCCGGTAAAACAAGTTTATTAATTAAACATATGAATAAACCTTTGGACAATTAGTATCCATGGCAATGTCTGAACCAATCCCAGAGGAGATGGCGGCTAATTTTTGGGGATGGCACTGAACGGTTCTGTGGTGTTGGTGGAGTAATTACATGCTTCATTTTAGACGTAGTGACTGGAACAATGGATTCAACGAGCCAGTTTATCCCTACATGTCACCAATATGGTTCCCTGCAGGGGTCGTTTCATTAACGGCTTGCGACGTTTCCTGCCAAATGTTTCATTGCTCAAATTTTTCCTTTATTGCTAATAAACGTTGCTGCCTGCAAAGCTTTGATCCCAAGCTCCTTTACTACCTGTTGTAAAGGGGGCAGATTATGGTACCATGTGATTCAGGGTCCTGCCACACTGGACAGTTTAAATCAGCAGCAGCATAAATTGTTCTACCTTGAAAGGATTCTTGGAGTATCTAAAACCCCGTTTTTTTTCAGAGTAGGATGAAACGCGTAGGGATGAGTTTGTTGGGTACTGACGCCAGATGCTATAGGTTATATGTTTTGCTTGCTGGCTACTTTAACCACTTCAATATTTAACACCCCCTTCCTGCCCAGGCCATTCTTCAGTTTTGAAGCCCTTGATACTTTAAAGCCCTGTACACACGATCAGATTATCTATGGATTCAAATCTGATTGATTTTTCCATCGGAAATCCGATGAAGCTGACTTCCATCAGTCTTGCTAACACACCATCAGTCAAAAATCCGGCCGTCCCAAACGCCGTGACGTAAAACACTCCGACGAGCCGAGAAAAATGAAGTTCAATGCTTCTGAGCATGCGTCGATTTGATTCTGAGCATGCGTGGGTTTTTTCTGCGATGGAGTTCCACACAGACGATTTTTTCTCACCGATGGAAAAAAGACAGATGGGGCCCATACACGATCGGTTTTCATCTGTAAAACTGATCGTCTGTACAGGACATAACTGACAATTACTCCATCATGTAGCACTGTATCCAAATGGGCACAAATTTCCAGCTTTTTGTGGAATCTCTTACCAGAACGGTGAAGGCTTTTTGGTTTTCAAAAGAGGGACTTGTTGGGAGCTATGCTGACCAATTGTAAGAATTTGCACCCAAATCTTGTGGAAAGCCTTCCAGTGCAGGCAAAGTGGGGCCAACTCCATATTATTGGCCATGGTTTTGAAATGAGATGTCCTACAAGCTCTACTGAGCCCTGACCTCAACCCTACTGAACACCTTTGGGATGAATTGGAACGCAATTTGTGAGCCAGGTCTTCTCTAGACATGTACACAACGTAAAAATTTGTTTTGTTTGGTTTCGTTTCTGTGCATTTCCGTTGATTCGTAACGATTCGTAATTTCGTAAGACGTGGGTTATCGTATTCGGACTCTTTCGTATTTCCGTAAGGGTTATTTTTCCGTTGATTCATTTTTCCATTAGTCTAATTTTCGTTGATTCGAAATTCGTATTTACGTTATATTTTATATTCAGCCGCGTTCGTATTTTCGTAAGAACTATATTTTCGTTGATTTGCAACGATTCGTATTTTCGTGTCTAATTTCCGTTGATTGTAAAATCGTACTTTTGTAGATTTAATTACATTCGTACGTTCGTTAGAAATTACATTTTCCGTTTATTCGAAACACTAATTTTGTAATTCGTACTTTCGTGAGATTGACCGGCTCATTTATTCGTACTTTCGGAACATTGTTTTCGTAGATTCGTAATTGGGGCATAATTCGTAATATAGAAACTAGATTCTAGACAGAGTATGCTTAAGAAACAAAGAATTTCTCTCTCACAAGTCACAACTTTACTCACAAATCCACCAAAACAGTGCCACCTACCCAACCACAACCTATCTGGACTGTGGATGGAATGCACTGCAGTCTAATGTCGCGTACACACGGCCGTTTTTCCCGTCGAAAAAAACGTCATTTTTCCCATTCGACGAGAAAAACGATCGTCTGTGGGCTTTCTGTCGTTTTTTTCGACGAGAAAAACGGCATTAAAAATGACGAGAAAAATTAGAACATGTTCTAATTTTTCTCGTCGTTTTTTTCGACATGTTTTCCGCGGCAGTATTTCCCATAGGGAAACACTGCCGCGGAGCCCACACACGGTCGTTTTTTTGACCAAAAAAAAAAAATGACATTTAAAATGGCCGTGTGTGGGGGGAACAAGCTGTTCCTCGTTTTTAACGTCGATTTTCTCGACGGTGTTTTCACCGTCGAAAAAATCGATCGTGTGTACGTGGCATTACACAGAAAAACACACAAGGGAATAAGAAACAAGCTCATTGGGGGAAGGGAAAACCTCTTCAGGGGAAGGGACAAGCTTATTGGCCAACGTCCAGAAATATTTCAGAACTAACGAATTCAAATTTTTGTAATTTAGTATTTTCGATGTTTTCATTTCCGTTTTCCGAATATTCGTATTTTTTTTTTCCGTTCATTTTGATTTTCTTTATTTTGAATCTTTGTTCGCTATTTTCGTTGTTTTGATTTCCGTTTTCCGAATATTCGTAATTTCGAGTTTTCGTTCATTTTGATTTTCGTTATTTTGAATCTTTGTTCGGTATTTTCGTTGTTTCTATGTTTTCGTTTTTTCACTCTTTCGTATTTTCGCTGTTTCCTTGTTAATAATTTCGTATTTTTGTTGTTTTCCATATTCGTTCTTTTCGATAATTCATTGGTAATTGTAGTAAACCGTTCGTTCATTCGTATGTTTACGAATTAACGAATAGAACGAATTTTGACGAATAATGAATTCGTAACTAAACGAATTGCACATGTCTAGTCTTCTCATCCATGAAATAAAAGATGTGGAGTAGATGTGGCGCTGTTCATTAAGTGCTAATAACCCACCTGTGTGACCGATGAGTCTATATCAGATTGCAACTAATAAATACACATAGATCCAATATAAAAGTAGCCCAATATAGAATAACACAACTTATATGTATTTTGTGCAAAAATGAATATATAAATAACTTTAAAACGTGATAGACATAGTGCAATATAAAGTCTTTAGATTTTTCCAATGAAAGTGCCCGGGGCTTGTGAATAGTCTCTCTATTCTTATTTTCCTCTTCAGAAGGTGATCACAGCATACGTGACTAAATCCGTGCTCCTATGAGGCCTGCACTCACCAGAGTTTCCTCCCGCTCTTGGGGTATGCGGCTTTCACAGTATATGCCACTGTGTAGCACCCTGGATGATCGCCAGCCAAAAATATGTTTTTCTAATCCTCCAAATAGTTTGTCATATAAAGGAGAGAAGGACCCAATAGTGTGATACTGTTTCAACTATTTATTCATTAAAAGAATGTGGAAATGTACTCACAATTTGTGCAAAAAGTATAAGCATGTATTGTTGACACTCGTGTCCGCTGACTGGAAGTGATGCAAGCACGTCTGTTGACTGCTCCCTACACGTTTCGTCACTCTGACGTCATCTGGAGCACCTTTGGGAGGAATTGGAATGCAATTTGTGAGCCAGGTCTTCTCATCCAACCTCAGGACCTGACCTCACAAATGGACACACATTCCCACAAGCACCCTCCAAAATGTTGTGGAAAGCCTTCCCTGAAGAGAGGAGGATGTTATATCTTCAAGGGAGGGCAACTCCATATTAATGGCCAGGGAAGGAAGAGGCAGGGGCATCTTCATATTTCGAACATCGAACAAGCTCATATAGGTGTGATGGTCAGATGACCACTAACCTAAGGCCAGGTAGTGTAGGTAGAGTCTGGTGGGACAACTCATATCCTGCTTTCTTTATCTCTTTGGGTCTCCAGCAGTAGAGTCCTCCTGCCACAGACCCTGTCTCTGCTCTGGTCCACATTGGATTTTTGTGTGCCCTCCTCTCCTCCTTGGTTTGGGTTGTCTCCACTCTGCCTACTGCATTTTTCATGATATGTAATCCAACAGGTAAGAATTGTGGTCACCTTGTAATGGCTGTAGCAAATACGTGGCACTGGGAGCTTCAAAAGGAGAGATGTCCTACCCATTCACATCAATCTATCATTGACTTCCCCAGTTGTATCTTCCTTAGAATGTATGATGCATGCATGTTTTAAGCCCCCAAGTGCATAACTTTACATTTATCAACATTATTAACCTCTTTTGCCACAATTGCCCAATTAAACAGTGCAAAGGAGAGGACAAGGGGAAACACACAGCAGAACAAGAAAGCCCTAATCAAGGGGGAGATTTGAATCCTGGAAACGTGTTGGATTTTTTGAACAGTACAAACCAGTGTGCGGTTCTCATCCCTTTAATGCTCCTGCGACCTTTCCCGAAGGGTCTGGCAGGATACAGAGTAGCCTCCAGGACCTGTACATTGTATCCCACTCTAGCAGGGATCTCCAAACTGCGGCCTGGGGGCCAGATATGGCCATTGCTTGCCTTTATCTATCCCTATGGGCACTATTCCTCCTACTCACACAGATGATGGGGCACTATACCTCCCACTGAACACAGATGACAAGGTACTGTTCCTCCCACTGACACCAAAGATTGGGAACTAATTCTCCCACTGACACCATTTTTGGGCCACTATTCCTCCCACTAACACCAATGATGGGACACAATCCTCCCACTAACACCAATGATGGGGCACTATTTCTCCCACTGATACCAATGATGGGATACTATTTCCCCACTGACACCAATGATGGGGAACTATTCCTCCCACTGATGCCAATGATGGGACACTATTCCTCCCACTGATACCAACGATGGGACACTATTCCTCCCACTGATGCTAACGATGGGAAACTATTCCTCCCACTGACGCCAATGATGGGGTACTATTCCTCCCACTGATACCAGCGATGGGATACTATTCCTCCCACTGACACCAATGATGGGGCACTATTCCTCCCACTGATACCAATGATGGGACACTATTCCTTCCACTGATACCAACGATGGGATACTATTCCCCCTACTGACACCAATGATGGGGCACTATTCCTCCCACTGATACCAATGACGGGCCCCTTATCCTCCCACTGATACCAATGACGGGACACTATTCCTCCCACTGATACCAATGATGGGACACTATTCCTCCCACTGATACCAATGATGGGGCACTATCCTCCCACTGACCCCAATGATGGGACACTATTCCTCCCACTGATACCAATGACGGGGCACTAATTATCCCACTGATACCAATGACTGGACACTATTCCTTCCACTGATACCAATGATGGGACACTATTCCTCCCATTGACACCAATGATGGGCTAGTATTTCTCCCACTGACAACCATGATAGGACACTATTCCTCCCATTGACACCAATGATGGGACACTATTCCTCCCATTGACACCAATGATGGGGTACTATTCCTTCCATTGACACCAATCATGGGGTACTATTCCTCCCACTGACACCAATGATGGAGCACTATTTCTTCAACTGACACCATCAATGGGACACTATTCCTCCCACTGACACTAAATTGGAACTAATTCTCCCACTGACACCAATGATGGGGTACTATTCCTCCCATTGACAACTATGGTGGGGTATTATTCCTCCCACTGACATCAATGATATATTTTTTTTGCTCCCAATGACCACCAAGTCTAGGGCATTTTCTACTTACACTGGCCCCAGTCCGGCCCCTTTAAGTTTGAAGGGCAGTAAACTGGCCCTTTGTTTCGAAAGTTTGGGGACCCCTGCACTATAGTGTTTAATGTGCCCACACCATGCCAAGACTCCCAAATTCTAAGGCCCTACCAGGTGGTTCAGCTGTCCGGTATCTATTAAACCTAACCCACTACTTTTTGGTTTGGTAGAAATGTGTCGCCGGCACGTTTTGGGTTAAGAGTTCACATTCAGCAAAAAAACCTTTCTAAACCAATAATTTATGATGGAGACTAGAGTATAAAAAGGGTAAATAATCAAATCTGCATCAGAGGAAGTCATTTAGAGATGCTCTTAGCTAGGACTCAATTGTCGGCATTCCATTGTTCTGTGACTTCAATTGTCAGTGTCATTGTACCGAGACATTCGTTGTCAGTGAGCCATTGTGCTCAGACTCCGGCTGACAGCATGTCACTGAGAAGTGACACCAAAAGAATTGGTAACTAGTACAATGACTTCCACCTCCATCGAGAAAGGGCGTGAGCACCCCAAATCTTAGCTAATTGCTCGTACACCTCTAATTCACAGCAACCCGCGAATCAAAATACAAATGCATTTGCAATTATATGAGGAAATCATTAACATTTCCAGCTACGTTCTTTATCCCCAACCCCTGCACTCCAGTGACAAAATATTGCCTAATTTTGCAAGAATATTCGAGCAGTGTTGGAGTTAAAGCTGAACTCTAGCTTCCCCTTCAGTCTTGCACAGTTGTACCGTCTCCTCTTCTGAACTAAAATTACTTACTCTTACTTCACTACACACTATGAGCTTCTCACCATGTGCATTAGAAGCTGCAGAAAGTCAGATAGGATTACCATCTACTTCCTGCACTCAAATGCCAACTCAGAGATCATGCAGCTTTCCTTAAAATAATCCTTGGTGATTTTGGTCTGGCCTTGGTCTAATCTTGGACCTAGTCTGGTCTTAGTTTTGGTCTTGGTTTTTATCTGGTCTTTCATTAACATAACCCTTGGTAATCTTGGTCTGGTCTTGGTCTAGTTTTGGTCTTGGGCCTGGTCTGGTTTTGGTTTTTGACCTGGTCTGGTTTTGGTCTTGGTGTGGTCCTGGTTTTGGTTGGATCTTTCAATAAAATAATCCTTGGTAATCTTTGCTTGGTCTTGGTCTAGTTTTGGTCTTGAACCTGGCCTAGTCTTGGTTTTGCACCTGGTCTGGATTTGGTCGTGATGTGGTCTTGGTTTTGGTCTTGTCTTTCATTAAAATAATCCTTGGTAATATTGGTCTTGGTCTAATCTTGGTCTTGGTCTAAATTTTGTTCTTGGACCTGCTCTGGTCTTGGTGTTAGACCTGGTGTGAATTTGGTCTTGGTGTGGTCTTGGTTTTGGTCGGATCTTTCAATAAAATAATCCTTGGTAATCTTGGCTTGGTCTTGGTCTAGTTTGGTCTCCTGGTGCTGCTGGATCTCAGTGCAGCGTTCGACACAGTAGATCACAAAACTCTACTCATTCGCCTTAAAGAAGTAGCAGGAATCACAGACTCAGATCTACCCTGGTTCGCATCCTTCCTAGAAAATCGTTCACAGACAGTGAAACTAGGAGCCTTCACCTCGGAAACTCGCGCAATTACATGCGGAGTCCCTCAAGGATAACCCCTGTCACCCGTGCTCTTCAACATCTACCTCCGCCCACTCTTCAAAATCATCAACAAACAGGACCTGTTCTACCACTCCTACGCTGATGACACTCAACTCTACTTTCGCATCACCGGAAAAAAATACTAATATCACGGATTAGAAAAATGCCTCACACTGATCGGTGATTGGAAGACTGAGAGCTCTCTCAAACTCAATGGATCCAAAACAGAACTTCTTTTTCTCCACGCAAACCGAAAGACAAAATCTAAGACTTCATGGACACCACCCTCCATGCTTGGACAGACCATCACCCCGAGCACCAAAGTCAAAAGTCTCAGAGTCATCTTTGACTCAGACATGACGATGGATGCACAAATAGGATCAATAGTCAGCGGATCTCACCATCTCCTCCGCCTGCTACGTAGACTCATCCCCTTCATACCAGAAGAGGACATAGCAGTAGTAGTTGGAACAATCATCAATTCCCGACTGGACTAGGCAAACTCCCTCTACATAGGACTACCTAAATACCAGATGGCACACCTACAAGTCATCCAGAACATGGCAGCCAGACTGGTAACAGGGAAAAAACCCTGGGAATACATCACCCCATCCCCGAGGACCCTTCATTGGCTAACTGTAAAGGATCGAGTCACTTTCAAGACCCTCTGCCTCACCCACAAGTGCACACAAGGAAACGCTCCTAAATATTTATGCGAGAAAATAAAACACTACATCCCCAACCACCTTCTCCGATCAACTAACCAAAACCTCCTCCACATCCCCAAGTCCCGCTACAAATCGAAGGGAGAACGAAGATTTGCAGTCCAAGGACCACGGCTTTGGAACACTCTACCCACGGACATCCGCATGGAAGAAAACCAACGGGCCTTCAGGAAAAAACGTAAGACCCACCTCTTCTGAATGATCAGGACGACACTGAATAGAAAAAGCTCCTTGAGGCGATTTAGTTCGCATTTGTATCGCTATACAAGTTTCTCACTCACTCACTCAATCAGAATTTTTTTTTTTTAATTCTGCACTGACTGTCTTTGAAATTGCCCCAGCCCCTGTTCAAATCCAATCTGGAGACAAAACTGGGGACCTGAGCACCCCAAATCTTAGCTACCATATATACTCGAGTATAAGCCGCCCCGATAATAAGCCGAGGCACCTAATTTTACCACAAAAAACTGTGAAAACGTATTGACTCGAGTATAAGCCTAGGGTGTCCATCTGCATGCCTCACTGTGCCTCACTTTGCCTCACTGTGTCCATGTGCATGCCTCACTGTGCCTCACTGTGTCCATGCCTCTCTGTGCCTTACTGTGGCCATGCCTCACTGTGTCCATGCCTCACTGTGCCCATGCCTCACTGTCACTGTGCCCATGCCTCACTGTGTCCATGCCTCACTGTGCCCAATCTCCCTACCTGATCTCCGGTGCTGTGTGACTAGACTGACTTTTAACATAGTAGTCTATGGAAGGGGCTACATGTGTGCCAAGTTTGGGGTCCAGGGGACCTAGGGCCGGCCGGTACCGGGTCCCCAAATTCACTGGAGAAATTACCGTTTAACATTGGAGTCTACGGAAGGGGTTCCCGGCTTTGAAAAATCGGTGCTCCCTGGCCGTACGTTCCCCCGGACAACAAACTTTGCACACTTGTAGAGAAAGAGTGGGACTACATGTGTGCCAAGTTTGGCCGGAATCAGGTGCACAAAGTTGAAGATGGACACAGACTCGTGTATAAGCCGAGGGGGGCATTTTCAGCAAAAAAAAATTTGCTGAAAAACTCGGCTTATACTCGAGTATATACGGTAATTGCTCGTACACCTCTAATGATGATAAAAACAAGGCCCAACATTCCCCTGGAGCAGTGTGTGGCAAATGGGTGACCGCAGCCTCAACAGATGTACTGTAAGTCTTATTTTTGGAATTTTCTTGCTTCCTATTGTGGAATCACTTTTGAGCCAAATATCCTTTTTTATTGAAATGAACCACACTATAAGGGCTCTCCTCTCTCCTTCTTTTCTTTTCCAGTGGACACCCTGATCTGCACCAGAGGCCACTGGCCAGTTCCTCAGGACCAAACCCTTTAGACCACAGTTGACCACCACCTCCTAGATCCTACCCCTACTTGTAACCAACAGTCATCATGCTATTTATTGGTATGTGTTATTTGATTATTGCTAGTGTAGCGGGGTATTGCCCTTTAATTCCCCAGAGACTACAGTACCCAGTACACCTTGAGGCACCCAGGGTGCATTGCCCCGTGCAAAGACTGCTGGGGTGGACTTCATAAGAGGGAGGCGGGCCCCAGTTTCTTTCTCTTTGGACACCGCCCTCCCAGCAAGAGGATCCCTGTGCTGACCTGCTGTGTGTACAAGGCCTGAAGCCTGGGCCTTGTGTCTTTCCAAAGAGCCTTCCGCGCCACCAAGGAGCCTGCGGAGCGTCTGATCCTGTTGCCGAGTGCTGTCATCAGGAGGACCGAAGACCCAGGTGTCGTGGACCCTGTGAAGCGAGTCACAGTAACGGAAGTAGCGGACAAGGACTAGTCCGGTTGGGTGAGAGAGCACCTGCTCAGAGCACATTACAGTATCTTTGGGCCCATTAACTTTATTCAGGGCCATCGCAGTGATTGCAGTTACACTCTAGGGTAAGGTGACCAGATTTTTAAAATTAAATCCGGGGACATATTTTTTTTTTTTACTAGTAATGGCGGTAATCAGCGACTCTGCCCATCACCGTCGCCACCCGCCTCACAGCCAGTCAAGTCTTACTCTCCGGGCCCCGGCTACTACTGGTTGGGGAGCGGAGGAAGATCACTCCACCAGGGAAGGCAAGGAGACAAGCAAGCAGGCGGCTGCCCGGGACTTGAGCCAAGGCAGAAGAACACGCGAACGGAGCTGAATGGGCATGCACCCGAAACTGAAGAAATATTCCCTCCGCTCCGACCAGCACATGATCATCAGAAAGGGGCACAGATAATGGGGGAAAAAATACACCCCCCCCCCTAAGCTAGTAGGAGCGGCAGAGCGGGGGGGGTGCAATTCAGATTTTTTTATTATGCACTGACTGTCTTTGAAATTGCCCCAGCCCAAATCCAATCCGGGGACAAAACCGGGGACAGACTTGGTCCGGGGACAGTGTCCTCAATCCGGGGACTGTCCCCTGAAACCGGGGATGTCTGGTCACCCTACTCTAGGGAGACTATCTGCTGAACTGAGTTATTAGTCTCCCTGGCATTACAAAGTTACCGATCATCATTTCTTTGTTGGATTACAATTGTTCTTGAAAGTGCACCACCGTGTTTTGCTAGCGAAGATTTCTTCCACAGAACTATACCCAAATCATAGTCAGGCCTGACTGGGTAGTATAGGACATTTCTGGGCGCCATATTGTCCATGAGGGAGGATAGCTGCAGTGGGGTCTGTTAAACTGTCTATCTTCTTGCTGAACGTTTTTAATGTTTCAATAATTATACCCATATTGCAGAGCTCTTCATATTGACACTGCTTACTGTTTTATAATTTTAACCTTTACCAACAGTAAAATATTAGAGTTAAGTATATTTGGTTGTCAGTGTCATTTACTGTGCTACACCATACAGTGGGATTGTGTCATAGAGAATATTAGAGTGATTGCAATTCTATCATCCCCTTTACTAACTGTGCCACGAGAGGTTAGAGCCGATTGCCAGGGGTTGACAGAGGTGCACTATAGGGCCCAAAACAAACAAGGCAGCCCTCTTAACTGGGAGTATCGCTACATTAGTTTGAACTGGAAATTGTTTTGTGGTTAAATAAAGGGCTGGCCATTTAAGTCCACCTTATGAAGTCCATGTGCTTATTGGGAGAAACTCCAACAACAGGATGCACAGTAATAAATCCATCTATCAAGGATTTGTAACCTATTATTCATCATTCCTTTATCCCCTTCATCGTATGTTTTGGAGACAGGGCTTTTTTTTCTCAGGCAATAGGTGCAGGACCTCCCCCCTACCTACCTCCAAGCACTGTCCCTTGGTTCCAATCCCTACCCACATCTTAGTACTGCCCCAGATTCAAGTATTATTTTGTGGTGCTAAGTAATTTGTATGGAATTTGTTATTGATCCCCTGCAGCTAGCAGCAATAGACCGCCCCCCCCCTCCCCAGCAACCATAGATTCTACAAGCAACAATAGACCTCCCCAGCAACAACAGACCCCCAAAAGCAACAGCAGATCTTCCAGCAGCCAGCATCAATAGAATCTCCAGCAGCCAGCAATAATAGACCCCTCCCTCAACAGTAGATCCCTCCCAGCAACAACTGACTCCCAACAACAATAGATCCCCCAATAACAATAGACTTTCCTAGCAACAATAGACCACTACGCAAAAATAGATCCCCACCACCAAGAGTAGATCCCCTAGAAGCCAGCATCAATAGACCCTTCAGCACACCACAGCGATTCTTGCTATTACTTGCATAGAGTGCTGGACGTTCCCCCGCATTCCAGCTGAATGAAAGCCCTGGTTGGAGACCACATTGGACTGACTAAATCTGTTGCTGGTCCTGGGTGGATGGTTTTGTGGGCGCATCAGTAGGATTCCTGGAAGGATGTGCCCGATGGTGAAGATAGGTCATAAACCCTCTTGGGTCTTCGGCAGTTGCCTTTTTGGCAAGGCCTCAAGCCTCGTACACACGACCGGATTTCTGGGCAAGAAAACTGCTGGGAGAGTTTTTTGCCGAGAAAACCGGCCGTGTTTATGGTTTCTCGTCGGGAAAACTGCCGGGAATCTCGACGAGAAAAATAGAGAACCTGCTCTCTGTTTTCTCGTCAGGATTCTCGTCGGCCTGTTTTCCCGACGAGAAAACCGTGAGTGTGTATGCTTACCTGTCTCCAGGTAAACCCGCGCATGCTCGAAAAAGACTTTGATGCATGCGCGGTAGCATACAAGGGTAGTGTAGGGTGTAGCAAGATGGCGGCGACGGCATCGAATGTGACGAGCGCATGCTCACCGCGTTCTTTCCATTCAAAAGAACCGCGGTTCTTTTGAATGGCCGTGTGTACACTCGGCGAGCAAGGAAAGCTTGCCGGGAATCTCGTCGGGAAAACCAACGTTTTTTTCCCGACGAGATTCCCGCCCGTGTGTACAGGGCTTTAAGGTCGTATCCGCATGTAAAACTGGGCCAAAATGCCGAAAGGAGGGAGCACCCGGTATCCGAAACGTTTGGAAGTCAATTTAAGAAATTTTTATTTACAGTAGCAACAAGTACATCAAGCCAACGCTGCCTTAAGAAAACCTTGAGAACGCACGTTTGACCTGAGATTTACCAGTCAACTAGCATACAGTCACACCCCCGAATAAGGGAGAATCCTTTCTTCCAAAGGCTTGATGTACTTGTTTCTACTCTAATGCCTTGTACACACGACCGGATTTTCCGATGGGCTCTTTTCATCAGATATTCCGACCGTGTGTGTGCCCCATCGGACTTTTTCCTTCGGAAATTCCGACGGACTTAGATAGAGAACTTGTTCTCTTTTTTTTCGACGAACGAAAATTTCTATCGGAAAGTCCGTTCGTCTGTGTGCAAATCCGATGGACTAAAAACCACGCATGCTTCATTTTCTTGGCCCGTTGTAGTCTTTTACGTCACCGCGTTCTTGGCAGTGAAAAGTTCACCAGGCTTGTGACCGTGTGTATGCAAGACAGCTTGAGCGGAATTCCGTCGGACAATCCGTCGGACTTTATTCCGACGGACAGTCCGGTCGTGTGTACAGGGCATAAATAAAACTTTTTGAATCGAATTCCAAACTCGCAATTCTTTTGGCTACTGGGTGCTCCCTCCTTTTGTCATTTCGGCCCAGTTTTACACGCGGGAACGACCTTAAGGCCATACCAAAAAGGCATATCTTCCCAGTTTTATCACCTTTAACCGCTTGTCAACCGCCCACCGTCAAATGACGGCGGGCGGAAGACCCTGTTATTCTGGGCGGACGTCATATGACGTCGCGCCCTAAAAAAGCCACAAGGGGGTGCGCGCGCGCCGCCACGTCACTGGGGACCCGATGCGCGTGCCCGGCGGCCGCGATGGCCGCCGGGCCCCCGCGATTACCCAGTAACCGAGCAGGATCCTGAATCTGTGTGTGCAAACACACAGATCCACGTCCTGTCAGGGAGAGGAGACCGATGGTGTGTCCCTTGTACATAGGGACAACCATCGGTCACCTCCCCCAGTCAGTCTCCTCCCCCCACAGTAAGAAACACTTCCAGTGAAAACATTTAACCCCTTCCTCGCCCCCTAGTGTTAACCCCCTTCCCTGACAGTCATGTTTATACAGTAATCAATGCATTTTTATAGCACGGATCGCTGTATAAATGTGAATGGTGCCAAAAATGTGTCAAAAGTGTCCGATGTGTCCGCCGCAATATCGCAGTCATGATAAAAATCCCTGATCGCAGCCATTACTAGTAAAAAAAATAAAAAAAATAAAAATGCTATAAATCTATCCCCTATTTTGTAGACGCTATAACTTTTGCGCAAACCAATCAATAATAATTTTTTTACCAAAAATATGTAGAAGAATACGTATCGGACTAAACTGAGTAAAATTTAAGAAAAAAAAAAAATGGATATTTATTATAGCAAAAAGTAAAAAATATTGTGTTTTTTTTCAAAATTGTCGCTCTATTTTTGTTTATAGCGCAAAAAATAAAAACCGCAGAGGTGATAAAATACCACCAAAAGAAAGCTCTATTTGTGGGGGAAAAAGGACGCAAATTTTGTTTGGGTACAGCGTGGCACGGCCGCGCAATTGTCATTCAAATTGTGACAGCGCTGAAAGCTGAAACATGGCCTGGGCAGGAAGGGGGTGAAAGTTCCCTGTAGGCAAGTGGTTAAAGAAGAAGACTTTTATTTTGAGTATGTATTTAAAAAAAAAAAAAAGTAAAATGATATAAATTGAGAGTAAAAGCTGACAAAAACGTAGGCAGACTTCTCATCCTTTGTAAAAACCGATGAGGAATCCTCTCCGTCATATACAGAATGCCACTCTTAAAACATTGCAGCCAATAAGTGGGTGTCACATGACAGGGATGACATATAATAAAAATCTAAACTATAAAAAGTGTTTTGTGAAACAAAAGGCTATTCAATAACTTTTATATTTAAAATGTTACATTATACTATACAGTATATGATGCCTCTTTAATGCAAACCTGATGCCACGGTGAAAGTCAAAAGGGGAATTCAGGCTTTTGTTCACATTCAATACATTCCGTTTCTACAAATGTTCAATATTGTATAGAGCGGAGGCAGTAATAAAGCAACTCCTGGGCATTTTTTTTAATGGCCCTCAAGCAGGTGTTAAAAAAAAAAAAAGCTTCAGCTGTAATACTTATCTCTGGTTTGGAGGGGGCCCTGAAACTTCCTTAGGCTGGCCACAGATGCCTCATGCCAGAGGGCTGAGATGGACTTCTGTTGAACAGGACCACCAAAGATGGATCCAATACAGTGGCAGCCCGTCCACTAGGGGCGCCGGAGCGCCACCCCCTCTATCCACGGCTGCCACCCCCATGCTCTATCCACGGCCACTATTTTGACAGGACACCGCCACCCCCTATTCATGCGTCCGGCCCCTTTTCAGGACACCGGGCGCGTGAATTACAGCGGCGGGGGCGTTTTTTAGAAGCACCTAATTAGAGCCAGAGCTCTAATAGGCTTCAAAATAGGGTGGGCTCGTGGCGTAGTGGATTGCAGCAGAAGCCCACACAGGTGTTACAACAACGAATTACTATTCGCTATTGAAACACTGATCCTCAATCCAGCCAATCAGAAGCAGGTCTTATGCCTCGTACACACGACCGGTTTTCCCAGCAGGAAAACTGCCATGACAGCTTTTGGCCGGGAAAACCGACCGTGTGTACGCTCCATCGCAGTTTTACCGACAGGAAAACTGCGGAGAAAAAAAAGAGAACTAGCTCTCTTTTTTCCTGTCAGGAAAGAGAAAAACGGTAATTTGTATGCTTTCCCGAGGGGAAAAAAATGTGCATGCTCGTAAACAATTCGACACATGCGCGGAAAGCATAGAACGTCACTTTGTCGGCTCGTCGTAGTCTTTGACGTCATCGCGTTCTTGGCATTCAAAAGTTCAGCGGTCTTTTGTGTGACAGTGTGTATGTAAGGCAGGCTTAAGAGGAATCCCGTCGGCAAAAGCGTTGATTTTTTTCCTGCCGGGAAAACCGGTCGTGTGTACGAGGCATGAGACCCTTTTTCCGATTGGCCGAAAAGAGAAGAGTCCGCCGAGGGGGAGGGAGGAAACGGAAGCCGCCGCGATGCCCGTGAAGAGCAGGGGAAGGAAAAGCTATTGCCGCCGCCCAGCAAGGGAAGTGCTGCCTACCATAGATGGGGAAAGTGCACCAGACCCACCCGACCGACCGCCTGGGGGGGGGGGTTTGGTACTGTTTGCCGCCCCCCCCAAAAAAATTACCACCGGCTGCCACTGATCCAATACATCAGATAGACCTCCAACAACGTAAAAGCCTAAGATTACAGGTAGCCTCCGCCAGAGAATGCAATGCAGGCTTAGCAGATAGCCGTGACCTTCTAACTAAAGAAAGGTCAAGGTGCGCATCAATATAAAAGTTCAATGATAGCCTCCTCTTGTATAATTTTCAAAATCTTAATTATACTCTGACAACAAACCGGGAACCTGTATCTGCTCCAGCAGATGTCAGGTGTGATGAAACACAAAGGGTGGAGCCTGCTGTGACGTCATTACATAACCGGTGAATATCCGTGGGAAGCCATTTTCTCACTGGCCGGAATTTATGTTTTTAAAGCGCAATTGCGACATTATTAATGTGAGTGTATTACTATTAAAAAATTAAAAATGTGTTCATGGTTTTATACTATGCTGGGCTTTTTACTTCTGATGGAGGGTTAATAAAAGAGATCCAGGTTCTGGATTGTTGATGGTGATTGGAGTACGGTATATTTAAGATTCTGAAGATTGGTCACCATGGGAGTCACTCTACTTGAAGACAGAGGACACCCTCATGGACCCAGCCACCATGACTCCCTGGGCTCGCAGAGTAAAGATGCAGCGAATGGCACTGATGTCATCACATCAGCACTGTAGTCTGCATCATTGAGGATCACCTATGGCAGTGGTTGCCAGTTTATAAGCTAAAGGGGGCCTCAAATGCAGCCCTTGACCTCACCAGAGGGCCACACATATTGTTCAATATATGTAATACTGGTGAAGAGACTGCAGACCCAATAGAGGAAATGCGGGTCAGAGAGAGCGGACAGGATACATTGTTGGTTGGGGATATGCTGCAGAAGACATAACAAAACTGGGAAGATGTTACATGAGGCTAGGTGAGAATGAGATCAATTCTATTCCCCTAATCAATCTTCCCACTACAGATCGCTGAGGGCTGCACATCAGACACCATAGGGCCGCATGTTTGGGCGCCAGGGACCTATGGTCTATAAAAAGGTGGAAGACAACCCCGTACATCACATGACCGGAAATGTGGAAATGTGGAAATGTCAAAATAGGTACCGGATTTATCGGCGTATAACACGCACTTTTTTCCCCTTAAAATCAGGGGAAAATCGTGGGTGCGGGCTATACTCCGAACGGCTGCCTCGGAGGGGAAGGAGGGGACGAGCGCCGCCGAGATAGAGAGAGCCGGATGTCCTGTGTACTCGGCTCCTCTCGGCTCATCTCGCAGTCACGCCCAGTCCTGCCTCCCGCCATTGGACCAGTGTTATGTCCATCATAGGAGCCGGGCCAAGGGGAGGGACTAGGCGGGACTGTGAGACAAGCCGAGAGGAGCCGAGTACACAGGACATCCGGCTCTGTCTATCTCGGCAGCATTCGTTCCCTCCTCGGCAGGCAGATGTGTGGGCAAGGCTGCAGGTGGACACTGTTGGGGGCAAGGCGGCAGATGGACACTGTTGGGGGCAAGGCTGCAGATGGACACTGTTGGGGGCAAGGCTGAAGGTGAACACTGTTGGGGGCAAGGCTGCAGGTGGACACTGTTGGGGGCAAGGCGGCAGATGGACACTGTTGGGGGCAAGGCTGCAGGTGGACACTGTTGGGGGCAAGGCGGCAGATGGACACTGTTGGGGGCAAGGCTGCAGGTGGACACAGTTGGGGGCAAGGCTGCAGATGGACACTGTTGGGGGCAAGGCTGCAGATGGACACTGTTGGGGGCAAGGCTGCAGGTGGACACTGTTGGGGGCAAGGCTGCAGATGGACACTGTTGGGGGCAAGGCTGCAGATGGACACTGTTGGGGGCAAGGCTACAGATGGACACTGTTGGGGGCAAGGCTGCAGGTGAACACTGTTGGGGGCAAGGCTGCAGGTGGACACTGTTGGGGGCAAGGCGGCAGATGGACACTGTTGGGAGCAAGGCTGCAGGTGGACACAGTTGGGGGCAAGGCTGCAGATGGACACTGTTGGGGGCAAGGCTGCAGATGGACACTGATCATTCGGCAATGATGGGCAAGGCTGCAGATGGACACTGATAGGGCTGCATTGATGGGCATTTAAAATGTAAGTTTTTTTTCCTTAAACTTCCCTCCTATAAGTTTTTTTCCTTAAACTTCTCTCCTAAAAGTTTTTTTCCTTAAACTTCCCTCCTAAACTTGGGGTGCGTGTTATACGCCTGTGCGTGTTATACGCCGATAAATACGGTAAGTAAAAAAAAAGAAATAAAGCATAAAACACATGCCAGAGGTAGGAGCCAGCCTGGGAACCAAAAGCATGAAGCCCAGCGATGGGCTTTAGAACATGACCCACCTGAGGAGTCAAATACTCTAGATCAGTCATTCTCAACCAGTGTACCATGGAACCATAGAGTTCCTCCAGAGGTTGCTAAGGATGCCTTGAGCTGTGGGAGACAGGCCACCCATTTGATGACGCCTTCATAGTTCTGGGGTCAATGTCACTTGGCAGAGCAAGCTGCCTAAATTCAAAGATCTTTTTAGCTGTCTGTAAGGGTGACATTCTAACCACCACTGTAAGGGGGGGAGGACATTCTTCCTGCTAGCCCCCAATGTAAGGGGAATTTTTCCCAATGGTCAACAAGGAATTTGTTTTTGCAAGGGTTCCCTGAGACTTTAATATTTTTTCAAGGGTTCTTCTGCAGTAAAAACGTTGAGAAAGACTGCACTATATATACTATGTTCCTCATTTTTTTTTTTATATATATATATATATATATATAACTGTATATCTACAATAGGGATGAGCCGAACATCGCACCAGAACCTTCGAACGGACCGAAAGTTCGCGCGAATTTTCGAACCCTATTCGTTATAATGGACGCGAACGTTCGAAATCAAAATTGCTAATTACAACGGCCAATATGCATGTTAATGTTATAAAACAGGTTTGGGGACCCGGGTCCTGCCCCAGGGGACATATATCAATGCAAAAAGAAATTTTAAAAACTAACGTTTTTTCGGGAGCAGTCATTTTAATGATGCATAAAGTGAAAAAAAAAAGGTGAAATTTTCCTTTAAATATGGTACCTGGGGGTGTCTAAAGTATGCCTGTGAAGTGGCATGTGTTTCCCGTGTTTAGAACTGTCCTTGCACAAAATGACATTTGTAAAGGAAAAAAAGAAGCCATTTAAAACCACTTGCGGCTTTAATGTCATGTCTTGTCCTGGCCGCCATATGGCTGAAAATCCTTGAGAAAAATGGCATGGCTACCCCATCACCCCCCCCCCCACCCCAGCCCTTTTGGGTCTTGTATGGATATTAAGGGGGACCCCGCACCCAAAATAAAACCCTATACCTACAACCCCATATACTCTGAACAGCAGTATATAGGTGGTGCAAACAAGACATGGACTGTAGGTTTGTTCTTAAGTAGAATCTGAACAGGTACATTATGAAGTGTAGCTCCATCCCAAAAAAATCTATTTTTAAGCTTTTTGGAGAACATAGGGAGGGGTTATCACCCCTGTAACATTTGTTGTCTTTGCACATCTGTTCAGAACATGTCACCTCACTTTCCGTCCCAATGACAAATGTTTTTGGAAAAGTGGGGTTTTAATTGAAACAAGGATTGGTGATAAAGCATCAATAGAGAGGAGATACCTTTTTCCCAAATTAAATCTAACAGGATAGAATTTCCCTTCCTAGGGGTAGATTTCCTCTCACTTCCTGTTTTCTCTTGCCGTTTGCAAGTAGGAGTTGTTTGTAAGTTGGATGTTTGAAAGTAGGGGCCTGCCGTATATACTCTGCAGAAATTTGCCCTATTAGATGTTGGTGTAGCCACAAGACTGGTGGGCACAGGAATGGGCCCTGCTGTGAGTTAATAGATCAAGATTTGTACTTGCATGCACCTGTTGAACCGGGCAGAAAAATTGGGCCTTTGGTGGTGGTGGTGGTGGTGGTGGACGGTGTTGCCACAAGACTGTAAGCCCTCACAGTTACTCTTGGTGGGTGCAGGAATGGGCCCTGCTGTGAGTTATTAGATCAAGATTTGTAATTGCATGCACCTGTTGAACAGGGCAAAAAAAGTGGGCCTTTGGTGGTGGTGGTGGTGGTGGACGGTGTTGCCACAAGACTGTAAGCCCTCACAGTTACTCTTGGTGGGTGCAGGAATGGGCCTTGCTGTGAGTTATTAGATCAAGATTTGTAATTACACGCCCCTGTTAAACAGGGGCTGAAAAATTGTGCCTTAGGCATTGGTGCTGGTGCCACAACACTCCAACCCCTCACAGATACTGTACTTGGAGCACAGCAGTCACACCTGTTGCGAAGCATCTTTTTAAAAAATTGTAATTACACGCCCCTGTTATACAGGGGCTGAAAAATTGTGCCTTAGGCACTGGTGCTGGTGCCACAACACTGCAACCCCTCACAGATACTGTACTCTGAGCACAGCAATGAGACCTGTTGCAAAGCATTGCCTAAAAATTTTAATTACACGCCCCAACAGGGGCTGAAAAATTGTGCCTTAGGCACTGGTGCTGGTGCCACAACATTGCAACCCCTCACAGATACTGTACTTGGAGCACAGCAGTCACACCTGTTGCGAAGCATCTTTTAAAAAAATTGTAATTACACGCCCCTGTTATACAGGGGCTGAAAAATTGTGCCTTAGGCACTGGTGCTGGTGCCACAACACTGCAACCCCTCACAGATACTGTACTCTGAGCACAGCAATGAGACCTGTTGCAAAGCATTGCCTAAAAATTGTAATTACACGCCCCAACAGGGGCTGAAAAATTGTGCCTTAGGCACTGGTGCTGGTGCCACAACACTGCAACCCCTCACAGATACTGTACTTGGAGCACAGCAGTCACACCTGTTGCGAAGCATCTTTTAAAAAAAATTTAATTACACGCCCCTGTTATACAGGGGCTGAAAAATTGTGCCTTAGGCACTGGTGCTGGTGCCACAACACTGCAACCCCTCACAGATACTGTACTCTGAGCACAGCAATGAGACCTGTTGCAAAGCATTGCCTAAAAATTGTAATTACACGCCCCAACAGGGGCTGAAAAATTGTGCCTTAGGCACTGGTGCTGGTGCCACAACACTGCAACCCCTCACAGATACTGTACTTGGAGCACAGCAGTCACACCTGTTGCGAAGCATCTTTTTAAAAAATTGTAATTACACGCCCCTGTTATACAGGGGCTGAAAAATTGTGCCTTAGGCACTGGTGTGGTGGCATGGATCATTGAGGAGGAGGAAGGGGATAGTCAGTGAACATAACAGGACAGTCACTCAGCATCAGCATAGGCAGTCTTGAAGGGATGTGACATTATAAATTATTCCGTTATATCCGCTTCAGGTGTCTGGTAGCTGGTGGTGATCCAAGACTGATTCATTTTTATGAAGGTCAGTCGATCAACCGAGTCGGTGGACAGGCGCACCCTATGATCGGTGACAAATCCTCCAGCAGCACTGAATGTGCGTTCGGAAAGAACGCTGGATGCAGGACAGGCCAGTAGCTCAATTGCATACTGTGCAAGCTCTGGCCAGTGATCCATCCTCAGGACCCAGTAAGCCAGAGGATTTTCGGTGGGAAAGGTGTCCAAGTCTGACCTTGCCCCTAGGTATTCCTGCACCATGTATATCAGACGCTGGCGATGGTTGCTGGAACCGATCATACCTTGGGGCTGCGGACTAAAAAATTGTCTGAACGCATCGGTCAGACGTCCACCTTCCCCACCGCTCCTTCTGCTACTGACCGAAGCCTCAGCAACTCGTCGTCCAGGACCAGGAGTTTGTAACCTCCCAGTTTCTGGGAACGCGTTGCACAGACCTTTCTGCAAGGCCTCCCTGAGATGTCTCATCCTCTGCTCCCTCTGCGACGGCAAGATAAGGTCCGCAACCTTACCCTTGTACCGTGGATCAAGGAGAGTTGCCAGCCAGTAATGGTCCCTCTCCTTGATCCGAAGAACACGAGGATCCTTCCGCAGGCTTTGCAGGATCAGGGAGGCCATGCAGCGCAGGTTAGCTGAGGCATTCGGTCCGGAGTCTTCTGGGTCACTGAGGATGACATGATCGCCAGCCACCTCCTCCCAGCCACGTACAAGTCCACTGGTTTGTTGGGACTGTACATCATCCCTAAAAGACTGCTGCTGCTGATGCTGAGTGCCAGGCTCCACCTCCATGCTCACACAATCCTCCTCCTCCTCCTCCTCCTCATCCTCATCCTCTTCCTGTGTGATGGGTGGGACAGAAGGAACACTGTCTGGATAAAGGGGGCCTTGAGAGGCAAGGAAGTCCTCCTCTTCCTGCCTCTGTTCTGCCTCAAGTGCCCTGTCCATTATCCCACGCAGCGTATGCTCCAACAGGTGGACAAGAGGTACAGTGTCACTGATGCATGCACTGTCACTGCTCACCATCCTCGTGGCCTCCTCAAATGGTGAGAGGACAGTGCATGCATCCCTGATCAAAAAAGCCAAGCTCCCCTGACCCTGTCCTGGTGCCGTAGTCGCAAAGGTACTCATTGATGGCCCTCTGCTGCGTGTGCAGTCGCTGCAGCATGGCCAACGTTGAGTTCCACCTGGTGGGCATGTCACATATTAGGCGGTTCTTGGGCAGGTTCAGCTCCTTTTGCAGCTCAGTCAGCCGAGCACTGGCATTATAAGATCGGCGGAAATGCACACAGACTTTCCTGGCCTGCCTCAGGACATCCTGTAAGCCTGGGAACCTGCCCAAGAACCGCTGCACCACCAGGTTGAGGACGTGAGCCATACAGGGCACATGGGTGAGCTGCCCCTGTCGCAGGGCGGAGAGGAGGTTGGTGCCATTGTCAGAAACGACCATTCCTGGCTTAAGCTGGCGTGGCGTCAACCACCTCTCGGCCTGCCCCTGCAGAGCTGCCAGAACCTCTGGCCCAGTGTGGCTCCTGTCCCCCAAACACACCAGCGCAAGCACGGCATGGCATCTTTTTGCCTGCGTACTCGCGTAGCCCCTTGTACGCCTACGGAGCACCGCTGGTTCCGAGGACAGAGCACTCGAAGAGGACATGGAGGAAGAAGAAGAGGAGGGGGTGGAGGAGAGAGGTGTGTCACAACCAGTAGTAGCATTTTGGAGGCGTGGTGGCGGAACAACCTCCAACACTATTGCACCTTGTCCTGCATCCCTCCCAGCTGCCAATAGAGTGACCGAATGGGCCGTGAAAGAAAGATAACGTCCCTGTCCATGCCTGCTGGACCATGAGTCAGCGGTAATATGCACCTTACCGCTGACCGCCCTGTCCAGCGAGGCATGGACATTGCCTTCCACATGCCGGTAGAGAGACGGAATCGCCTTCCGTGAGAAAAAGTGGCGTTTGGGAACCTGCCACTGAGGAACCGCACATTGAACAAACTCACGGAAGGGGGCCGAGTCTACCAACTGAAAAGGCAGCAGTTGAAGTGCTAGCAATTTAGCCAAGCTAGCATTCAACCGCTGGGCATGTGGATGGCTGGGAGTATACTTCTTTCGACGGTCCAGCAGCTGGGGCAGGGAAATTTGCCTGCTACAATCGGACGTCGGTGTACTGCAAGTACTTGGTTGTGACACACCTAATTCTACACCTTCAGTCCTCTCAGAGCAGCTTTCAGAGAGGACTGAAGATATAGTGGGGATGGAGATCCCAGCTGATGAGGAGCAAGGAGAGGTCCGCTTTGTTCTTTGGTGTGGGTCTTTTATGTGTGCTTGCCAACGAGCTGCATGGCAGGTCGACATATGTCTGCTCATGCTTGTGGTGCCCAAGCGGCTGATGTTTTGGCCACGCGAGATACGCTTGAGACAAATATTGCAAATAGCAGTGGTGCGATCTGATGCACTCGTCTCAAAAAAGGCCCACACCAAAGAACTTTTGTGATAACGTGCAGAGGCAGCGCCCTGCACAGGCGGAGCTCTGCGGTGTGGTACAGTTGCTGTGCTGGCCTCTAGCTGGCCTCCAGGGGGCATCCTGCCTCGTTGGACATGTGACGCCGCATCCTCCTCCTCCTCCTCCTCCTCTCTCCCTTCAGGCACCCACATGGAGTCAGTGACCTCATCATCCCCTCCCTCTTCACCACTAGAGCAAACCTGGCAGTAAGCTGCAGCTGGTGGAACAGTACTGCCAGATTGCTGTCCTTCAGCATCCCCTCTCTCTGCGCGCAAACTACTGACTTCCTCAAGCTGGGTATCATCATCCGAGCCTTCGAATCGTTGGGCATCCTCCTGGAGCATGTACCCAACACTGTGCTCAAACAGTTCGGGGGACTCCTTAGGAGGACATGGTGGGTCTAGGGAAGGGGTGGCTGATGATGCCATTGAGTACGCGTTGGCAGCTGCTCTGCCAGTACCCTGAGCCTGGGTGAGAGAGGATGAGGAGGATGAGGAGGGCTTGGTCATCCATTCTACCAAGCCTTCGGCATGATGCGGCTCCACATGTCCAGCTGCCGAAAACAAAGACAAGCGTGTCCCATAGCCACGTGCTGATGACGATGCACGACCATGTCCACGGCCAGCACTGTTGTCTCTAGAAACAGAGCCTGCCTGCCCTGTGTTCTTGCCTCGGCACGCTCTGCCTCTCCTTGGCGGTCTTCCAGCCATTGTAGTCGGTAGTGTATATAGTATAAAAAATAGAGCTCCTATGTGTGCTCACAACACACTGTAGGACCTATGGGTGCTGACACTAACACACTATAGGTACTATGTGTGCTGCTGACAAGAAAATATAGGAGCTCTGTTTGCTGCCACTAACACACTAGAAGTCCTATGGGTGCTGCTGAGAAGAAAATATAGGAGCTCTGTGTGATGCCACTAACACACTAGAAGTCCTATGGGTGCTGCTGAGAAGAAAATATAGGAGCTCTGTGTGATGCAACTAACACACTAGAAGTCCTATTGGTGCTTCTGAGAAGAAAATATAGGAGCTCTGTGTGATGCCACTAACACACTAGAAGTCCTATGGGTGCTTCTGAGATGAAAATATAGGAGCTCTGTGTGATGCCACTAACACACTAGAAGTCCTATTGGTGCTTCTGAGATGAAAATATAGGAGCTCTGTGTGATGCCACTAACACACTAGAAGTCCTATGGGTGCTTCTGAGAAGAAAATATAGGAGCTCTGTGTGATGCCACTAACACACTAGAAGTCCTATGGGTGCTGCTGAGAAGAAAATATAGGAGCTCTGTGTGATGCCACTAACACACTAGCAGTCCTATGGGTGCTTCTGAGAAGAAAATATAGGAGCTCTGTGTGATGCCACTAACACACTAGAAGTCCTATGGGTGCTGCTGAGAAGAAAATATAGGAGCTCTGTGTGATGCCACTAACACACTAGAAGTCCTATGGGTGCTGCTGAGAAGAAAATATAGGAGCTCTGTGTGATGCCACTAACACACTAGAAGTCCTATTGGTGCTTCTGAGATGAAAATATAGGAGCTCTGTGTGATGCCACTAACACACTAGAAGTCCTATGGGTGCTGCTGAGAAGAAAATATAGGAGCTCTGTGTGATGCCACTAACACACTAGAAGTCCTATGGGTGCTTCTGAGATGAAAATATAGGAGCTCTGTGTTATGCCACTAACACACTAGAAGTCCTATGGGTGCTGCTGAGAAGAAAATATAGGAGTTCTGTGTGATGCCACTAACACACTAGAAGTCCTATGGGTGCTGCTGAGAAGAAAATATAGGAACTCTGTTTGCTGCCACTAACACACTAGAAGTCCTATGGGTGCTGCTGAGAAGAAAATATAGGAGCTCTGTGTGATGCCACTAACACACTAGAAGTCCTATGGGTGCTGCTGAGATGAAAATATAGGAACTCTGTGTGATGCCACTAACACACTAGAAGTCCTATGGGTGCTTCTGAGAAGAAAATATAGGAGCTCTGTGTAATGCCACTAACACACTAGAAGTCCTATGGGTGCTGCTGAGAAGAAAATATAGGAGCTCTGTGTAATGCCACTAACACACTAGAAGTCCTATGGGTGCTTCTGAGAAGAAAATATAGGAGCTCTGTGTGATGCCACTAACACACTAGAAGTCCTATGGGTGCTTCTGAGATGAAAATATAGGAGCTCTGTGTGCTGCCACTAACACACTAGAAGTCCTATGGGTGCTTCTGAGATGAAAATATAGGAGCTCTGTGTGATGCCACTAACACACTAGAAGTCCTATGGGTGCTGCTGAGAAGAAAATATAGGAGCTCTGTGTGATGCCACTAACACATTAGAAGTCCTATGGGTGCTGCTGAGAAGAAAATATAGGAGCTCTGTTTGCTGCCACTAACACACTAGAAGTCCTATGGGTGCTTCTGAGAAGAAAATATAGGAGCTCTGTGTGATGCCACTAACACACTAGAAGTCCTATGGGTGCTGCTGAGAAGAAAATATAGGAGCTCTGTTTGCTGCCACTAACACACTAGAAGTCCTATGGGTGCTGCTGAGAAGAAAATATAGGAGCTCTGTGTGATGCCACTAACACACTAGAAGTCCTATGGGTGCTTCTGAGATGAAAATATAGGAGCTCTGTGTGATGCCACTAACACACTAGAAGTCCTATGGGTGCTTCTGAGAAGAAAATATAGGAGCTCTGTGTGATGCCACTAACACACTAGAAGTCCTATGGGTGCTTCTGAGAAGAAAATATAGGAGCTCTGTGTGATGCCACTAACACACTAGAAGTCCTATGGGTGCTTCTGAGAAGAAAATATAGGAGCTCTGTGTGATGCCACTAACACACTAGAAGTCCTATGGGTGCTGCTGAGAAGAAAATATAGGAGCTATGTGTGATGCCACTAACACACTAGAAGTCCTATGGGTGCTTCTGAGATGAAAATATAGGAGCTCTGTGTGATGCCACTAACATACTAGAAGTCCTATGGGTGCTGCTGAGATGAAAATATAGGAGCTCTGTGTGATGCCACTAACACACTAGAAGTCCTATGGGTGCTGCTGAGAAGAAAATATAGGAGCTCTGTGTGATGCCACTAACACACTAGAAGTCCTATGGGTGCTGCTGAGAAGAAAATATAGGAGCTCTGTTTGCTGCCACTAACACACTAGAAGTCCTATGGGTGCTGCTGAGAAGAAAATATAGGAGCTCTGTGTGCTGCCACTAACACACTAGAAGTCCTATGGGTGCTGCTGAGAAGAAAATATAGGAGCTCTGTTTGCTGCCACTAACACACTAGAAGTCCTATGGGTGCTGCTGAGAAGAAAATATAGGAGCTCTGTGTGATGCCACTAACACACTAGAAGTCCTATGGGTGCTTCTGAGAAGAAAATATAGGAGCTCTGTGTGATGCCACTAACACACTAGAAGTCCTATGGGTGCTTCTGAGAAGAAAATATAGGAGCTCTGTGTGATGCCACTAACACACTAGAAGTCCTATGGGTGCTGCTGAGAAGAAAATATAGGAGCTCTGTGTGATGCCACTAACACACTAGAAGTCCTATGGGTGCTGCTGAGAAGAAAATATAGGAGCTCTGTGTGATGCCACTAACACACTAGAAGTCCTATGGGTGCTTCTGAGATGAAAATATAGGAGCTCTGTTTGCTGCCACTAACACACTAGAAGTCCTATGGGTGCTGCTGAGAAGAAAATATAGGAGCTCTGTGTGATGCCACTAACACACTAGAAGTCCTATGGGTGCTTCTGAGATGAAAATATAGGAGCTCTGTTTGCTGCCACTAACACACTAGAAGTCCTATGGGTGCTGCTGAGAAGAAAATATAGGAGCTCTGTGTGATGCCACTAACACACTAGAAGTCCTATGGGTGCTTCTGAGAAGAAAATATAGGAGCTCTGTGTGATGCCACTAACACACTAGAAGTCCTATGGGTGCTGCTGAGAAGAAAATATAGGAGCTCTGTGTGATGCCACTAACACACTAGAAGTCCTATGGGTGCTGCTGAGAAGAAAATATAGGAGCTCTGTGTGATGCCACTAACACACTAGAAGTCCTATGGGTGCTTCTGAGATGAAAATATAGGAACTCTGTGTGATGCCACTAACACACTAGAAGTCCTATGGGTGCTGCTGAGAAGAAAATATAGGAGCTCTGTGTGATGCCACTAACACACTAGAAGTCCTATGGGTGCTTCTGAGATGAAAATATAGGAGCTCTGTGTGATGCCACTAACACACTAGAAGTCCTATGGGTGCTTCTGAGAAGAAAATATAGGAGCTCTGTGTGATGCCACTAACACACTAGAAGTCCTATGGGTGCTTCTGAGAAGAAAATATAGGAGCTCTGTGTGATGCCACTAACACACTAGAAGTCCTATGGGTGCTGCTGAGAAGAAAATATAGGAGCTCTGTGTGATGCCACTAACACACTAGAAGTCCTATGGGTGCTTCTGAGATGAAAATATAGGAGCTCTGTTTGCTGCCACTAACACACTAGAAGTCCTATGGGTGCTGCTGAGAAGAAAATATAGGAGCTCTGTGTGATGCCACTAACACACTAGAAGTCCTATGGGTGCTTCTGAGATGAAAATATAGGAGCTCTGTTTGCTGCCACTAACACACTAGAAGTCCTATGGGTGCTGCTGAGAAGAAAATATAGGAGCTCTGTGTGATGCCACTAACACACTAGAAGTCCTATGGGTGCTGCTGAGAAGAAAATATAGGAGCTCTGTGTGATGCCACTAACACACTAGAAGTCCTATGGGTGCTTCTGAGATGAAAATATAGGAACTCTGTGTGATGCCACTAACACACTAGAAGTCCTATGGGTGCTGCTGAGAAGAAAATATAGGAGCTCTGTGTGATGCCACTAACACACTAGAAGTCCTATGGGTGCTTCTGAGATGAAAATATAGGAGCTCTGTGTGATGCCACTAACACACTAGAAGTCCTATGGGTGCTGCTGAGAAGAAAATATAGGAGCTCTGTTTGCTGCCACTAACACACTAGAAGTCCTATGGGTGCTGCTGAGAAGAACATATAGGAGCTCTGTGTGATGCCACTAACACACTAGAAGTCCTATGGGTGCTTCTGAGAAGAAAATATAGGAGCTCTGTTTGCTGCCACTAACACACTAGAAGTCCTATGGGTGCTGCTGAGAAGAAAATATAGGAGCTCTGTGTGATGCCACTAACACACTAGAAGTCCTATGGGTGCTTCTGAGATGAAAATATAGGAGCTCTGTGTGATGCCACTAACACACTAGAAGTCCTATGGGTGCTTCTGAGAAGAAAATATAGGAGCTCTGTGTGATGCCACTAACACACTAGAAGTCCTATGGGTGCTGCTGAGAAGAAAATATAGGAGCTCTGTGTGATGCCACTAACATACTAGAAGTCCTATGGGTGCTGCTGAGATGAAAATATAGGAGCTCTGTGTGATGCCACTAACACACTAGAAGTCCTATGGGTGCTTCTGAGATGAAAATATAGGAGCTCTGTTTGCTGCCACTAACACACTAGAAGTCCTATGGGTGCTGCTGAGAAGAAAATATAGGAGCTCTGTGTGATGCCACTAACACACTAGAAGTCCTATGGGTGCTTCTGAGATGAAAATATAGGAGCTCTGTTTGCTGCCACTAACACACTAGAAGTCCTATGGGTGCTGCTGAGAAGAAAATATAGGAGCTCTGTGTGATGCCACTAACACACTAGAAGTCCTATGGGTGCTTCTGAGAAGAAAATATAGGAGCTCTGTGTGATGCCACTAACACACTAGAAGTCCTATGGGTGCTGCTGAGAAGAAAATATAGGAGCTCTGTGTGATGCCACTAACACACTAGAAGTCCTATGGGTGCTGCTGAGAAGAAAATATAGGAGCTCTGTGTGATGCCACTAACACACTAGAAGTCCTATGGGTGCTTCTGAGATGAAAATATAGGAACTCTGTGTGATGCCACTAACACACTAGAAGTCCTATGGGTGCTGCTGAGAAGAAAATATAGGAGCTCTGTGTGATGCCACTAACACACTAGAAGTCCTATGGGTGCTTCTGAGATGAAAATATAGGAGCTCTGTGTGATGCCACTAACACACTAGAAGTCCTATGGGTGCTTCTGAGAAGAAAATATAGGAGCTCTGTGTGATGCCACTAACACACTAGAAGTCCTATGGGTGCTGCTGAGAAGAAAATATAGGAGCTCTGTGTGATGCCACTAACACACTAGAAGTCCTATGGGTGCTTCTGAGATGAAAATATAGGAGCTCTGTTTGCTGCCACTAACACACTAGAAGTCCTATGGGTGCTGCTGAGAAGAAAATATAGGAGCTCTGTGTGATGCCACTAACACACTAGAAGTCCTATGGGTGCTTCTGAGATGAAAATATAGGAGCTCTGTTTGCTGCCACTAACACACTAAAAGTCCTATGGGTGCTGCTGAGAAGAAAATATAGGAGCTCTGTGTGATGCCACTAACACACTAGAAGTCCTATGGGTGCTTCTGAGAAGAAAATATAGGAGCTCTGTGTGATGCCACTAACACACTAGAAGTCCTATGGGTGCTGCTGAGAAGAAAATATAGGAGCTCTGTGTGATGCCACTAACACACTAGAAGTCCTATGGGTGCTGCTGAGAAGAAAATATAGGAGCTCTGTGTGATGCCACTAACACACTAGAAGTCCTATGGGTGCTTCTGAGATGAAAATATAGGAACTCTGTGTGATGCCACTAACACACTAGAAGTCCTATGGGTGCTGCTGAGAAGAAAATATAGGAGCTCTGTGTGATGCCACTAACACACTAGAAGTCCTATGGGTGCTTCTGAGATGAAAATATAGGAGCTCTGTGTGATGCCACTAACACACTAGAAGTCCTATGGGTGCTGCTGAGAAGAACATATAGGAGCTCTGTGTGATGCCACTAACACACTAGAAGTCCTATGGGTGCTGCTGAGAAGAAAATATAGGAGCTCTGTGTGATGCCACTAACACACTAGAAGTCCTATGGGTGCTGCTGAGAAGAAAATATAGGAGCTCTGTTTGCTGCCACTAACACACTAGAAGTCATATGGGTGCTTCTGAGAAGAAAATATAGGAGCTCTGTGTGATGCCACTAACACACTAGAAGTCCTATGGGTGCTGCTGAGAAGAAAATATAGGAGCTCTGTTTGCTGCCACTAACACACTAGAAGTCCTATGGGTGCTTCTGAGATGAAAATATAGGAGCTCTGTGTGATGCCACTAACACACTAGAAGTCCTATGGGTGCTGCTGAGAAGAAAATATAGGAGCTCTGTGTGATGCCACTAACACACTAGAAGTCCTATGGGTGCTTCTGAGATGAAAATATAGGAGCTCTGTGTGATGCCACTAACACACTAGAAGTCCTATGGGTGCTGCTGAGAAGAAAATATAGGAGCTCTGTGTGATGCCACTAACACACTAGAAGTCCTATTGGTGCTTCTGAGATGAAAATATAGGAGCTCTGTGTGATGCCACTAACACACTAGAAGTCCTATGGGTGCTTCTGAGAAGAAAATATAGGAGCTCTGTGTGATGCCACTAACACACTAGAAGTCCTATGGGTGCTGCTGAGAAGAAAATATAGGAGCTCTGTTTGCTGCCACTAACACACTAGAAGTCCTATGGGTGCTGCTGAGATGAAAATATAGGAACTCTGTGTGATGCCACTAACACACTAGAAGTCCTATTGGTGCTTCTGAGATGAAAATATAGGAGCTCTGTGTGATGCCACTAACACACTAGAAGTCCTATGGGTGCTTCTGAGAAGAAAATATAGGAGCTCTGTGTGATGCCACTAACACACTAGAAGTCCTATGGGTGCTTCTGAGATGAAAATATAGGAACTCTGTGTGATGCCACTAACACACTAGAAGTCCTATGGGTGCTTCTGAGAAGAAAATATAGGAGCTCTGTGTGATGCCACTAACACACTAGAAGTCCTATGGGTGCTGCTGAGAAGAAAATATAGGAGCTCTGTTTGCTGCCACTAACACACTAGAAGTCCTATGGGTGCTTCTGAGATGAAAATATAGGAGCTCTGTGTGATGCCACTAACACACTAGAAGTCCTATGGGTGCTGCTGAGAAGAAAATATAGGAGCTCTGTGTGATGCCACTAACACACTAGAAGTCCTATTGGTGCTTCTGAGATGAAAATATAGGAGCTCTGTGTGATGCCACTAACACACTAGAAGTCCTATGGGTGCTTCTGAGAAGAAAATATAGGAGCTCTGTGTGATGCCACTAACACACTAGAAGTCCTATGGGTGCTTCTGAGATGAAAATATAGGAACTCTGTGTGATGCCACTAACACACTAGAAGTCCTATGGGTGCTGCTGAGAAGAAAATATAGGAGCTCTGTGTGATGCCACTAACACACTAGAAGTCCTATGGGTGCTGCTGAGAAGAAAATATAGGAGCTCTGTGTGATGCCACTAACACACTAGAAGTCCTATGGGTGCTTCTGAGATGAAAATATAGGAGCTCTGTGTGCTGCCACTAACACACTAGAAGTCCTATGGGTGCTTCTGAGATGAAAATATAGGAGCTCTGTGTGATGCCACTAACACACTAGAAGTCCTATGGGTGCTTCTGAGAAGAAAATATAGGAGCTCTGTGTGCTGCCACTAACACACTAGAAGTCCTATGGGTGCTGCTGAGAAGAAAATATAGGAGCTCTGTGTGATGCCACTAGGGATGAGCTTCGTGTTCGAGTCGAACATACGTTCGACTCGAACATTGGCTGTTCGATCGTTCGACGAAGATCGAACGATTTGGGCCGTTCGCGCCAAATTCGAGTGACGCGAACGGCCCACAATGCACTACGCCATCGCAGTGTCATCCAGGCGCTGTGATTGGCCAAGCATGCACTGTGACCCCGCATGCTTGGCCAATCACAGCGCCGGCAGCGAGGAGAGCAATGATTGGCCACAGGCAGGATGCCTGTGGCCAATTATTGCTGAGGGTGTTTAGTACACGCCCCACACTATAAAAGGCCGCCAGCACGGCGGCCTAGTGTAGTGTGTTCCGGAGCAGGGATACAGTAGCATAGGCAGGGACAGTGACTGTTATTTCTTTCTTGCTTAACCTGGATTCCTTTAGTTTAGGGAAAGAGAAGGATAGGTAGGGAGAGTGTCAGTGTGTTTTGTGCTTCTGCTATAGTGTGCTTAAAAAAAACATTTATTCTAGGGACAGAAAACTCTAGGTAGGGACAGTGTCAGTTTCTTTCACTCTGCAAGTCCTTGTTTCCAGGGACCTGTAAGGACAGTGAGTTAATTGTCCTTGTGCTATATTGTGCTTAAAAAAAACATTTATTCTAGGGACAGAAAACTCTAGGTAGGGACAGTGTCAGTTTCTTTCACTCTGCAAGTCCTTGTTTCCAGGGACCTGTAAGGACAGTGAGTTAATTGTCCTTGTGCTATATTGTGATTAAAAAAAACATTTATTCTAGGGACAGAAAACTCTAGGTAGGGACAGTGTCAGTTTCTTTCACTCTGCAAGTCCTTGTTTCCAGGGACCTGTAAGGACAGTGAGTTAATTTTCCTTGTGCTATATTGTGATTAAAAAAAACATTTTTTCTAGGGACAGAAAACTGTAGGTAGGGAGAGTGTTTTTTTTCTTTCACTCTGCAAGTCCTTGTTTCCAGGGACCTGTAAGGACAGTGAGTTAATTGTCCTTGTGCTATATTGTGCTTAAAAAAAACATTTATTCTAGGGACAGAAAACTCTAGGTAGGGACAGTGTCAGTTTCTTTCACTCTGCAAGTCCTTGTTTCCAGGGACCTGTAAGGACAGTGAGTTAATTTTCCTTGTGCTATATTGTGATTAAAAAAAACATTTATTCTAGGGACAGAAAACTCTAGGTAGGGACAGTGTCAGTTTCTTTCACTCTGCAAGTCCTTGTTTCCAGGGACCTGTAAGGACAGTGAGTTAATTGTCCTTGTGCTATATTGTGCTTAAAAAAAACATTTATTCTAGGGACAGAAAACTCTAGGTAGGGACAGTGTCAGTTTCTTTCACTCTGCAAGTCCTTGTTTCCAGGGACCTGTAAGGACAGTGAGTTAATTTTCCTTGTGCTATATTGTGATTAAAAAAAACATTTATTCTAGGGACAGAAAACTCTAGGTAGGGACAGTGTCAGTTTCTTTCACTCTGCAAGTCCTTGTTTCCAGGGACCTGTAAGGACAGTGAGTTAATTTTCCTTGTGCTATATTGTGATTAAAAAAAACATTTTTTCTAGGGACAGAAAACTGTAGGTAGGGAGAGTGTTTTTTTTCTTTCACTCTGCAAGTCCTTGTTTCCAGGGACCTGTAAGGACAGTGAGTTAATTGTCCTTGTGCTATATTGTGCTTAAAAAAAACATTTATTCTAGGGACAGAAAACTCTAGGTAGGGACAGTGTCAGTTTCTTTCACTCTGCAAGTCCTTGTTTCCAGGGACCTGTAAGGACAGTGAGTTAATTTTCCTTGTGCTATATTGTGATTAAAAAAAACATTTATTCTAGGGACAGAAAACTCTAGGTAGGGACAGTGTCAGTTTCTTTCACTCTGCAAGTCCTTGTTTCCAGGGACCTGTAAGGACAGTGAGTTAATTTTCCTTGTGCTATATTGTGATTAAAAAAAACATTTTTTCTAGGGACAGAAAACTGTAGGTAGGGAGAGTGTTTTTTTTCTTTCACTCTGCAAGTCCTTGTTTCCAGGGACCTGTAAGGACAGTGAGTTAATTGTCCTTGTGCTATATTGTGCTTAAAAAAAACATTTATTCTAGGGACAGAAAACTCTAGGTAGGGACAGTGTCAGTTTCTTTCACTCTGCAAGTCCTTGTTTCCAGGGACCTGTAAGGACAGTGAGTTAATTTTCCTTGTGCTATATTGTGATTAAAAAAAACATTTTTTCTAGGGACAAAAAACTGTAGGTAGGGAGAGTGTTTTTTTTCTTTCACTCTGCAAGTCCTTGTTTCCAGGGACCTGTAAGGACAGTGAGTTAATTGTCCTTGTGCTATATTGTGCTTAAAAAAAACATTTTTTCTAGGGACAGAAAACTCTAGGTAGGGAGAGTGTTTTTTTTTTTTCACTCTGCAAGTCCTTGTTTCCAGGGACCTGTAAGGACAGTGAGTTAATTGTCCTTGTGCTATATTGTGCTTAAAAAAAACATTTATTCTAGGGACAGAAAACTCTAGGTAGGGACAGTGTCAGTTTCTTTCACTCTGCAAGTCCTTGTTTCCAGGGACCTGTAAGGACAGTGAGTTAATTTTCCTTGTGCTATATTGTGCTTAAAAAAAACATTTATTCTAGGGACAGAAAACTCTAGGTAGGGACAGTGTCAGTTTCTTTCACTCTGCAAGTCCTTGTTTCCAGGGACCTGGAGAGACATTGAGTGAATTGTCCTTGTGCTATATTGTGATTAAAAAAAACATTTATTCTAGGGACAGAAAACTCTAGGTAGGGACAGTGTCAGTTTCTTTCACTGTGAAAGTCCTTGTTTCAAGGGACAGAGAAGGACACCTGAAGGTAGCCCTTATTGCTTTTTTCCCATCTCCCTGCAGGCCATCTATTAGAATGTCTGGAAGGCAAACAAGGAGAGGCAGACAGTCAGGAGGCAATAAAAGAGGGCAAGCAGGCTCTGTGTCTGGGGGCAACAGTGCTGGTCGTGGACGCGGTGCATTGTCATCAGCACATGGCCATGGGACACGCTTGTCCTTCTTTTCGGCAGCTGGACATGTTGAGCCACATCATGCCGAAGACTTGGTAGAGTGGATGACCAAGCCCTCCTCCTCCTCCTCATCCTCTCTCACCCAGGCTCAGGGTACTGGAAAAGCAGCTGCCAAAGCGTCGTCTTCCCTGGTATCAATGTCAGACAAATCATCAGTCACTCCTTCCCTAGACCCACCATGTCCTCCTCCTGAGGAGTCCCCCGAACTGTTTCAGCACAGTGTTGGGTACATGCTCCAGGAGGATGCCCAGCGTTTCGAAGGGTCTGATGATGAAACCCAGCTAGAGGAAGGCAGTAGCGTGAGAGCAGACAGAGGGGATGCTCAAGAAGGACACCAATCTGGCAGTCATGTTCCAGCAGCTGCAGCATACTGCCAGATTGGCTCCAGTGATGAGGAGGGAGGGGATGATGAGGTCAATGACTCCACGTGGGTGCCTAATAGGAGAGAGGAGGAGGAGGAGGATGAGGAGGAGGCACATCTCCAACGAGGCAGGATGCCCTTTGGTGGCCAGCGTAAGGGCAGTACACCGACGGAATCACACCGCAGAGCTCCGCCTGTGCAGGGCGCTGCCTCTGCCCGTCATTCAAAAAGTTCTTTGGTGTGGGCCTTTTTTGAGGCTAGTGCATCAGATCGCACAGCTGCTGTTTGCAACATATGTCTCAAGCGTATATCGCGTGGCCAAAACATCAGCCGCTTGGGTACCACATGCCTGACCAGACATATGTTGACCTGCCATGCAGCTCGTTGGCAAGCCTACCTCAAAGACCCACACCAAAGAACAAAGCGGACCTCTCCTTGCACCGCATCAGCTGGGATCTCCAACCCCACTATAACTTCAGTCCTCTCTGAAACATGCACTGAGAGGAATGAAGGTGTAGAATTAGGTGTGTCACAGCCAAGTACTTGCGCCCACTCTGCTAGCAGTACACCGACGTCCGATTCTAGCAGGCAAATTTCCCTGCCCCAGCTGCTGGACCGTCGAAAGAAGTTCACTCCCAGCCATCCACATGCCCAGCGGTTGAATGCTAGCTTGGCTAAATTGCTAGCGCTTCAACTGCTGCCTTTTCAGTTGGTAGACTCGGCCCCCTTCCGTGAGTTTGTGCAATGTGCGGTTCCTCAGTGGCAGGTTCCCAAACGCCACTTTTTCTCACGGAAGGCTATTCCGGCTCTCTACCGGCATGTGGAAGGCAATGTCTTGGCCTCGCTGGACAGGGCGGTCAGCGGTAAGGTGCATATTACCGCTGACTCATGGTCCAGCAGGCATGGACAGGGACGTTACCTTTCTTTCACGGCCCATTGGGTCACTCTTTTGGCAGCTGGGAAGGATTCAGGACAAGGTGCAGTAGTGTTGGAGGTTGTCCCACCGCCACGCCTCCAAAATGCTACTACTGGTTGTGACACACCTCTCTCCTCCACCCCCTCCTCTTCTTCTTCCTCCATGGCCTCTTCCTGTGGTTTGTCCTATGAACCAGCGGTGCTCCGTAGCCGTTCACGGGGCTACGCAAGTACGCAGGCAAAAAGATGCCATGCCGTGCTTGCGCTGGTGTGTTTGGGGGACAGAAGCCACACTGGGGCAGAGGTCCTGTCTGCTCTGCAGGGCCAGGCCGAGAGGTGGTTGACGCCACGCCAGCTTAAGCCAGGAATGGTGGTTTGCGACAATGGCACCAACCTCCTCTCCGCCCTCCGACAGGGACAACTGACCCATGTGCCCTGTGTGGCTCACGTCCTTAACCTGGTGGTGCAGCGCTTCTTGGGCAGGTACCCGGGCTTACAGGATGTCCTGAGGCAGGCCAGGAAAGTCTGTGTGCATTTCCGCAGATCTTATAATGCCAGTGCTCGCCTGGCTGAGCTGCAAAAGGAGTTGAACCTGCCCAAGAACCGCCTTATATGTGACATGCCCACCAGGTGGAACTCAACGTTGGCCATGCTGCAGCGGCTGCACACGCAGCAGAGGGCCATCAATGAGTACCTGTGCGACTACGGCACCAGGACAGGGTCAGGGGAGCTTGGTTTTTTTTCTCCACGCCAGTGGGGCATGATCAGGGATGCATGCACTGTCCTGGCACCATTTGAGGAGGCCACGAGGATGGTGAGCAGTGACAGTGCATGCATCAGTGACACTGTACCTCTTGTCCACCTGTTGGAGCACACGCTGCGTGGAATAATGGACAGGGCACTTGAGGCAGAACAGAGGCAGGAAGAGGAGGACTTCCTTGCCTCTCAAGGCCCCCTTTACCCAGACAGTGTTCCTTCTGTCCCACCCATCGCACAGGAAGAGGAGGAGGAGGAGGAGGAGGAGGAGGAGGAGGAGGATTGTGTCAGCATGGAGGTGGAGGCTGGCACTCAGCATCATCAGCAGCAGTCTTTTAGGGATGATTTACAGTCCCAAGAAACCAGTGGACTTGTACGTGGCTGGGAGGAGGTGGCTGCGGATCATGTCGTCCTTAGTGACCCAGAGGACTCCGGAGCGAATGCCTCAGCAAACCTACGCTGCATGGCCTCCCTGATCCTGCAAAGTCTGCGGAAGGATCCTCGTATTCTTCGGATCAAGGAGAGGGACCATTACTGGCTGGCCACTCTCCTTGATCCACGGTACAAGGGTAAGGTTGCGGACCTTATGTTACCGTCGCAGAGGGAGCAGAGGATGAGACAACTCCGGGAGGCCTTGCAGAAAGGTCTGTGCAACGCGTTCCCAGAGACTGGGAGGTTGCAAACTCCTGGTCCTGGACAACGAGTTGCTGAGGCTTCGGCCAGTCAAAGAAGGAGCGGTGGGGAAGGTGGCCGTCTGACCGATGCGTTCAGACAATTCTTTAGTCCGCAGCCCCAAAGTATGATCGGTTCCAGCAACCATCGCCAGCGTCTGATAAACATGGTGCAGGAATATCTAGGGGCAAGGTCAGACTTGGACACCTTCCCCACCGAAAATCCTCTGGCTTACTGGGTCTTGAGGATGGATCACTGGCCAGAGCTTGCACAGTATGCAATTGAGCTACTGGCCTGTCCTGCATCCAGCGTTCTTTCGGAACGCACATTCAGTGCTGCTGGAGGATTTGTCACGGATCACAGGGTGCGCCTGTCCACCGACTCGGTTGATCGACTGACTTTCATCAAGATGAACCAGTCTTGGATCACCACCAGCTACCACACACCTGATGCTGATATAACAGACTAATTGATTTTAAAATGTCACATCCCTTCAAGACTGATGCTGATGCTGAGTGCCTGTGCTGTTATGTTGACTGGCTATCCTCCTCCTCCGAGTCCTCAATGATACGATTGATGATGATAGCTTGGAAGATCATTTTTGTTTATGGGTGCCGCCACCAGTGCCTAACGCCCAATTTTTCAGCCCCTGTTTAACAGTGGCGTGTAATTACAATTTTTGAAGCAATACTTTGCAACAGGGCTCATTGCTGTGCTCCAAGTACAGTATCTGTGAGGAGTTGCAGTGTTGTGCCACCAGTGCCTAAGGCCCAATTTTTCAGCCCCTGTTTAACAGGGGCGTGTCATTACAATTTTTGAAGCAATACTTTGCAACAGGGCTCATTGCTGTGCTCCAAGTACAGTATCTGTGAAGGGTTGCAGTGTTGTGCCACCAGTGCCTAAGGCCCAATTTTTCAGCCCCTGTTCAACAGGGGCATGTAATTACAATTCTTGATCTAATGATTCACAGCAGGGCCCATTGCTGCACCCACCAAGAGTAACTGTCAGGGCTTACAGTGTTGTGGCACCAGCACCACCATCAAAGGCCCAATTTTTACTACCACTGTTCAACAATTATATGTAATTAAAATTCCTGATATAATAGTTGACAGCAGGGCGTTCCAGCACCAACCAAGAGTAACTGTGAGTGCTTACAGTGTTGTGCCAACACCAACAACTAAGGGGCCTATTTCTGCAGAGTATATACGGCAGGTCCCTACTTTCAAACATCCAACTTACAAACGACTCCTACTTGCAAACGCAAGAAGACAACAGGAAGTGAGAGGAAATCTACCACTAGGAAGGAAAATTCTCTCCTGTAAGAATAAATATGGGAGAAAGGTGTCTCCTCTGTACTGATGCTTTATCAGCAATCCTTGTTTCAAGAAAAACACCACATTTCAAAAACAGTTGTCATTAGGACGGAAAGTGAGGTGAAATGTTCTGAACAGGGGCACAGACAGCAAAACAAATGTTACAGGGGTGATAACCCTTACCTATGTTTTCCAAAAAGTTTAAAAATAGATTTTTGGTCTGGAGCTACACTTCAACAATGTACCTGTTCAAAATTACAAACAGATTCTACATAAGAACAAACCTACAGTCCCTGTCTTGTATGCACCGCCTGTATACGGCTGTTCAGAGTATATAGGGCCTTTTTTATTTTATGTGCGGGGTTCCCCTTAATATCCATACAAGACCCAAAGGGGCTGGTAATGGGCTGGGGTAGGGGGGGGTCATGGGGTAGCTATGCCATTTTTCTTAAAGATTTTCATCCATATTACCGGGACCAGACATTACATTAAAGCCGCAAGCAGTTTTAAATGGCTTTTTTTTCCTTTAGAAGTGTCATTTTGTGCAGGGACAGTTCTAAACACGGGAAACACGTGGCACTTCACAGGCATACTTTAGACACCCCCCAGGTACGATATTTAAAGGAATATTTGACTTTTTTTTTTTCACTTTATGCATCATTAAAATGACTGCTCCCGGAAAACGACCGTTTTTAAAACTTATTTTTGCATTGATACATGTCCCCTGGTGCAGAACCCGGGTTCCCAAACCCTTTTTAGGACAATAACATGCATAATAGTTGTTATAATTAGCACTTTAGAATTCGAACGTTCGCATCCATTGTATTTAATAGGGTTCTAATGTTCGTTCGAACTTTCGGTCCGTTCGCGGGTTCTGGTGCGAACCGAACCCGGGGGTGTTCGGCTCATCACTAGATGCCACTAACACACTAGAAGTCCTATGGGTGCTGCTGAGAAGAACATATAGGAGCTCTGTGTGATGCCACTAACACACTAGAAGTCCTATGGGTGCTGCTGAGAAGAAAATATAGGAGCTCTGTGTGATGCCACTAACACACTAGAAGTCCTATGGGTGCTTCTGAGATGAAAATATAGGAGCTCTGTTTGCTGCCACTAACACACTAGAAGTCCTATGGGTGCTGCTGAGAAGAAAATATAGGAGCTCTGTGTGATGCCACTAACACACTAGAAGTCCTATGGGTGCTTCTGAGATGAAAATATAGGAGCTCTGTGTGATGCCACTAACACACTAGAAGTCCTATGGGTGCTTCTGAGATGAAAATATAGGAGCTCTGTGTGCTGCCACTAACACACTAGAAGTCCTATGGGTGCTTCTGAGATGAAAATATAGGAGCTCTGTGTGATGCCACTAACACACTAGAAGTCCTATGGGTGCTGCTGAGAATAAAATATAGGAGCTCTGTGTGATGCCACTAACACACTAGAAGTCCTATGGGTGCTTCTGAGAAGAAAATATAGGAGCTCTGTTTGCTGCCACTAACACACTAGAAGTCCTATGGGTGCTGCTGAGAAGAAAATATAGGAGCTCTGTGTGATGCCACTAACACACTAGAAGTCCTATGGGTGCTTCTGAGATGAAAATATAGGAGCTCTGTGTGATGCCACTAACACACTAGAAGTCCTATGGGTGCTGCTGAGAAGAAAATATAGGAGCTCTGTGTGATGCCACTAACACACTAGAAGTCCTATGGGTGCTTCTGAGATGAAAATATAGGAACTCTGTGTGATGCCACTAACACACTAGAAGTCCTATTGGTGCTTCTGAGATGAAAATATAGGAGCTCTGTGTGATGCCACTAACACACTAGAAGTCCTATGGGTGCTTCTGAGAAGAAAATATAGGAGCTCTGTGTGATGCCACTAACACACTAGAAGTCCTATGGGTGCTTCTGAGATGAAAATATAGGAACTCTGTGTGATGCCACTAACACACTAGAAGTCCTATGGGTGCTGCTGAGAAGAAAATATAGGAGCTCTGTGTGATGCCACTAACACACTAGAAGTCCTATGGGTGCTGCTGAGAAGAAAATATAGGAGCTCTGTGTGATGCCACTAACACACTAGAAGTCCTATGGGTGCTGCTGAGAAGAAAATATAGGAGCTCTGTGTGATGTCACTAACACACTAGAAGTCCTATGGGTGCTTCTGAGATGAAAATATAGGAGCTCTGTGTGATGCCACTAACACACTAGAAGTCCTATGGGTGCTTCTGAGATGAAAATATAGGAACTCTGTGTGATGCCACTAACACACTAGAAGTCCTATGGGTGCTGCTGAGAAGAAAATATAGGAACTCTGTGTGATGCCACTAACACACTAGAAGTCCTATGGGTGCTTCTGAGATGAAAATATAGGAGCTCTGTGTGATGCCACTAACACACTAGAAGTCCTATGGGTGCTGCTGAGAAGAAAATATAGGAGCTCTGTGTGATGCCACTAACACACTAGAAGTCCTATGGGTGCTGCTGAGAAGAAAATATAGGAGCTCTGTGTGATGCCACTAACACACTAGAAGTCCTATGGGTGCTGCTGAGAAGAAAATATAGGAGCTCTGTGTGATGCCACTAACACACTAGAAGTCCTATGGGTGCTTCTGAGATGAAAATATAGGAACTCTGTGTGATGCCACTAACACACTAGAAGTCCTATGGGTGCTGCTGAGAAGAAAATATAGGAGCTCTGTGTGATGCCACTAACACACTAGAAGTCCTATGGGTGCTTCTGAGATGAAAATATAGGAGCTCTGTGTGATGCCACTAACACACTAGAAGTCCTATGGGTGCTGCTGAGAAGAACATATAGGAGCTCTGTGTGATGCCACTAACACACTAGAAGTCCTATGGGTGCTGCTGAGAAGAAAATATAGGAGCTCTGTGTGATGCCACTAACACACTAGAAGTCCTATGGGTGCTTCTGAGAAGAAAATATAGGAGCTCTGTGTGATGCCACTAACACACTAGAAGTCCTATGGGTGCTGCTGAGAAGAAAATATAGGAGCTCTGTGTGATGCCACTAACACACTAGAAGTCCTATGGGTGCTTCTGAGATGAAAATATAGGAGCTCTGTGTGATGCCACTAACACACTAGAAGTCCTATGGGTGCTTCTGAGATGAAAATATAGGAACTCTGTGTGATGCCACTAACACACTAGAAGTCCTATGGGTGCTGCTGAGAATAAAATATAGGAGCTCTGTGTGATGCCACTAACACACTAGAAGTCCTATGGGTGCTTCTGAGAAGAAAATATAGGAGCTCTGTTTGCTGCCACTAACACACTAGAAGTCCTATGGGTGCTGCTGAGAAGAAAATATAGGAGCTCTGTGTGATGCCACTAACACACTAGAAGTCCTATGGGTGCTTCTGAGATGAAAATATAGGAGCTCTGTGTGATGCCACTAACACACTAGAAGTCCTATGGGTGCTGCTGAGAAGAAAATATAGGAGCTCTGTGTGATGCCACTAACACACTAGAAGTCCTATGGGTGCTGCTGAGAAGAAAATATAGGAGCTCTGTGTGATGCCACTAACACACTAGAAGTCCTATGGGTGCTTCTGAGATGAAAATATAGGAATTCTGTGTGATGCCACTAACACACTAGAAGTCCTATGGGTGCTTCTGAGATGAAAATATAGGAGCTCTGTGTGCTGCCACTAACACACTAGAAGTCCTATGGGAGCTTCTGAGATGAAAATATAGGAGCTCTGTGTGATGCCACTAACACACTAGAAGTCCTATGGGTGCTTCTGAGATGAAAATATAGGAGCTCTGTGTGCTGCCACTAACACACTAGAAGTCCTATGGGTGCTTCTGAGATGAAAATATAGGAACTCTGTGTGATGCCACTAACACACTAGAAGTCCTATGGGTGCTGCTGAGAAGAAAATATAGGAGCTCTGTGTGATGCCACTAACACACTAGAAGTCCTATGGGTGCTGCTGAGAAGAAAATATAGGAGCTCTGTGTGATGCCACTAACACACTAGAAGTCCTATGGGTGCTTCTGAGATGAAAATATAGGAACTCTGTGTGATGCCACTAACACACTAGAAGTCCTATGGGTGCTGCTGAGAAGAAAATATAGGAGCTCTGTGTGATGCCACTAACACACTAGAAGTCCTATGGGTGCTTCTGAGATGAAAATATAGGAGCTCTGTGTGATGCCACTAACACACTAGAAGTCCTATGGGTGCTGCTGAGAAGAACATATAGGAGCTCTGTGTGATGCCACTAACACACTAGAAGTCCTATGGGTGCTGCTGAGAAGAAAATATAGGAACTCTGTGTGATGCCACTAACACACTAGCAGTCCTATGGGTGCTGCTGAGATGAAAATATAGGAGCTCTGTGTGATGCCACTAACACACTAGAAGTCCTATGGGTGCTTCTGAGATGAAAATATAGGAGCTCTGTTTGCTGCCACTAACACACTAGAAGTCCTATGGGTGCTGCTGAGAAGAAAATATAGGAGCTCTGTGTGATGCCACTAACACACTAGAAGTCCTATGGGTGCTTCTGAGAAGAAAATATAGGAGCTCTGTGTGATGCCACTAACACACTAGCAGTCCTATGGGTGCTGCTGAGATGAAAATATAGGAGCTCTGTGTGATGCCACTAACACACTAGAAGTCCTATGGGTGCTTCTGAGATGAAAATATAGGAGCTCTGTTTGCTGCCACTAACACACTAGAAGTCCTATGGGTGCTGCTGAGAAGAAAATATAGGAGCTCTGTGTGATGCCACTAACACACTAGAAGTCCTATGGGTGCTGCTGAGAAGAAAATATAGGAGCTCTGTGTGATGCCACTAACACACTAGAAGTCCTATGGGTGCTGCTGAGAAGAAAATATAGGAGCTTTGTGTGATGCCACTAACACACTAGAAGTCCTATGGGTGCTGCTGAGAAGAAAATATAGGAGCTTTGTGTGATGCCACTAACACACTAGAAGTCCTATGGGTGCTGCTGAGAAGAAAATATAGGAGCTTTGTGTGATGCCACTAACACACTAGAAGTCCTATGGGTGCTGCTGAGAAGAAAATATAGGAGCTTTGTGTGATGCCACTAACACACTAGAAGTCCTATGGGTGCTGCTGAGAAGAAAATATAGGAGCTCTGTGTGATGCCACTAACACACTAGAAGTCCTATGGGTGCTTCTGAGATGAAAATATAGGAGCTCTGTTTGCTGCCACTAACACACTAGAAGTCCTATGGGTGCTGCTGAGAAGAAAATATAGGAGCTTTGTGTGATGCCACTAACACACTAGAAGTCCTATGGGTGCTGCTGAGAAGAAAATATAGGAGCTTTGTGTGATGCCACTAACACACTAGAAGTCCTATGGGTGCTGCTGAGAAGAAAATATAGGAGCTTTGTGTGATGCCACTAACACACTAGAAGTCCTATGGGTGCTGCTGAGAAGAAAATATAGGAGCTCTGTGTGATGCCACTAACACACTAGAAGTCCTATGGGTGCTGCTGAGAAGAAAATATAGGAGCTCTGTGTGATGCCACTAACACACTAGAAGTCCTATGGGTGCTTCTGAGAAGAAAATATAGGAGCTCTGTGTGATGCCACTAACACACTAGAAGTCCTATGGGTGCTGCTGAGAAGAAAATATAGGAGCTCTGTGTGATGCCACTAACACACTAGAAGTCCTATGGGTGCTGCTGAGAAGAAAATATAGGAGCTCTGTGTGATGCCACTAACACACTAGAAGTCCTATGGGTGCTTCTGAGATGAAAATATAGGAGCTCTGTGTGATGCCACTAACACACTAGAAGTCCTATGGGTGCTTCTGAGATGAAAATATAGGAGCTCTGTGTGCTGCCACTAACACACTAGAAGTCCTATGGGTGCTTCTGAGATGAAAATATAGGAGCTCTGTGTGATGCCACTAACACACTAGAAGTCCTATGGGTGCTGCTGAGAATAAAATATAGGAGCTCTGTTTGCTGCCACTAACACACTAGAAGTCCTATGCGTGCTTCTGAGAAGAAAATATAGGAGCTCTGTTTGCTGCCACTAACACACTAGAAGTCCTATGGGTGCTGCTGAGAAGAAAATATAGGAGCTCTGTGTGCTGCCACTAACACACTAGAAGTCCTATGGGTGCTGCTGAGAAGAAAATATAGGAGCTCTGTGTGATGCCACTAACACACTAGAAGTCCTATGGGTGCTGCTGAGAAGAAAATATAGGAGCTCTGTTTGCTGCCAATAACACACTAGAAGTCCTATGGGTGCTGCTGAGAAGAAAATATAGGAGCTCTGTTTGCTGCCACTAACACACTAGAAGTCCTATGGGTGCTGCTGAGAAGAAAATATAGGAACTCTGTGTGATGCCACTAACACACTAGAAGTCCTATGGGTGCTGCTGAGAAGAAAATATAGGAGCTCTGTGTGATGCCACTAACACACTAGAAGTCCTATGGGTGCTTCTGAGAAGAAAATATAGGAGCTCTGTGTGATGCCACTAACACACTAGAAGTCCTATGGGTGCTTCTGAGATGAAAATATAGGAGCTCTGTTTGCTGCCACTAACACACTAGAAGTCCTATGGGTGCTGCTGAGAAGAAAATATAGGAGCTCTGTGTGATGCCACTAACACACTAGAAGTCCTATGGGTGCTTCTGAGAAGAAAATATAGGAGCTCTGTGTGATGCCACTAACACACTAGCAGTCCTATGGGTGCTGCTGAGATGAAAATATAGGAGCTCTGTGTGATGCCACTAACACACTAGAAGTCCTATGGGTGCTGCTGAGAAGAAAATATAGGAGCTTTGTGTGATGCCACTAACACACTAGAAGTCCTATGGGTGCTGCTGAGAAGAAAATATAGGAGCTCTGTGTGATGCCACTAACACACTAGAAGTCCTATGGGTGCTGCTGAGAAGAAAATATAGGAGCTCTGTGTGATGCCACTAACATACTAGAAGTCCTATGGGTGCTGCTGAGAAGAAAATATAGGAGCTCTGTGTGATGCCACTAACACACTAGAAGTCCTATGGGTGCTGCTGAGAAGAAAATATAGGAGCTCTGTGTGATGCCACTAACACACTAGAAGTCCTATGGGTGCTGCTGAGAAGAAAATATAGGAGCTCTGTGTGATGCCACTAACACACTAGAAGTCCTATGGGTGCTTCTGAGATGAAAATATAGGAGCTCTGTGTGATGCCACTAACACACTAGAAGTCCTATGGGTGCTTCTGAGATGAAAATATAGGAGCTCTGTGTGATGCCACTAACACACTAGAAGTCCTATGGGTGCTGCTGAGAAGAACATATAGGAGCTCTGTGTGATGCCACTAACACACTAGAAGTCCTATGGGTGCTGCTGAGAAGAAAATATAGGAACTCTGTGTGATGCCACTAACACACTAGCAGTCCTATGGGTGCTGCTGAGATGAAAATATAGGAGCTCTGTGTGATGCCACTAACACACTAGTAGTCCTATGGGTGCTTCTGAGATGAAAATATAGGAGCTCTGTTTGCTGCCACTAACACACTAGAAGTCCTATGGGTGCTGCTGAGAAGAAAATATAGGAGCTCTGTGTGATGCCACTAACACACTAGAAGTCCTATGGGTGCTTCTGAGAAGAAAATATAGGAGCTCTGTGTGATGCCACTAACACACTAGCAGTCCTATGGGTGCTGCTGAGATGAAAATATAGGAGCTCTGTGTGATGCCACTAACACACTAGAAGTCCTATGGGTGCTTCTGAGATGAAAATATAGGAGCTCTGTTTGCTGCCACTAACACACTAGAAGTCCTATGGGTGCTGCTGAGAAGAAAATATAGGAGCTTTGTGTGATGCCACTAACACACTAGAAGTCCTATGGGTGCTGCTGAGAAGAAAATATAGGAGCTCTGTGTGATGCCACTAACACACTAGAAGTCCTATGGGTGCTGCTGAGAAGAAAATATAGGAGCTCTGTGTGATGCCACTAACACACTAGAAGTCCTATGGGTGCTGCTGAGAAGAAAATATAGGAGCTCTGTTTGCTGCCACTAACACACTAGAAGTCCTATGGGTGCTGCTGAGAAGAAAATATAGGAGCTCTGTTTGCTGCCACTAACACACTAGAAGTCCTATGGGTGCTGCTGAGAAGAAAATATAGGAGCTCTGTTTGCTGCCACTAACACACTAGAAGTCCTATGGGTGCTTCTGAGAAGAAAATATAGGAGCTCTGTGTGATGCCACTAACACACTAGAAGTCCTATGGGTGCTGCTGAGAAGAAAATATAGGAGCTCTGTGTGATGCCACTAACACACTAGAAGTCCTATGGGTGCTGCTGAGAAGAAAATATAGGAGCTCTGTGTGATGCCACTAACACACTAGAAGTCCTATGGGTGCTTCTGAGATGAAAATATAGGAGCTCTGTGTGATGCCACTAACACACTAGAAGTCCTATGGGTGCTTCTGAGATGAAAATATAGGAGCTCTGTGTGCTGCCACTAACACACTAGAAGTCCTATGGGTGCTTCTGAGATGAAAATATAGGAGCTCTGTGTGATGCCACTAACACACTAGAAGTCCTATGGGTGCTGCTGAGAATAAAATATAGGAGCTCTGTTTGCTGCCACTAACACACTAGAAGTCCTATGCGTGCTTCTGAGAAGAAAATATAGGAGCTCTGTTTGCTGCCACTAACACACTAGAAGTCCTATGGGTGCTGCTGAGAAGAAAATATAGGAGCTCTGTGTGCTGCCACTAACACACTAGAAGTCCTATGGGTGCTGCTGAGAAGAAAATATAGGAGCTCTGTGTGATGCCACTAACACACTAGAAGTCCTATGGGTGCTGCTGAGAAGAAAATATAGGAGCTCTGTGTGATGCCACTAACACACTAGAAGTCCTATGGGTGCTGCTGAGAAGAAAATATAGGAGCTCTGTTTGCTGCCAATAACACACTAGAAGTCCTATGGGTGCTGCTGAGAAGAAAATATAGGAGCTCTGTTTGCTGCCACTAACACACTAGAAGTCCTATGGGTGCTGCTGAGAAGAAAATATAGGAACTCTGTGTGATGCCACTAACACACTAGAAGTCCTATGGGTGCTGCTGAGAAGAAAATATAGGAGCTCTGTGTGATGCCACTAACACACTAGAAGTCCTATGGGTGCTTCTGAGAAGAAAATATAGGAGCTCTGTGTGATGCCACTAAAACACTAGAAGTCCTATGGGTGCTGCTGAGAAGAAAATATAGGAGCTCTGTGTGATGCCACTAACACACTAGAAGTCCTATGGGTGCTGCTGAGAAGAAAATATAGGAGCTCTGTGTGATGCCACTAACACACTAGAAGTCCTATGGGTGCTGCTGAGAAGAAAATATAGGAGCTCTGTGTGATGCCACTAACACACTAGAAGTCCTATGGGTGCTGCTGAGAAGAAAATATAGGAGCTCTGTTTGCTGCCACTAACACACTAGAAGTCCTATGGGTGCTGCTGAGAAGAAAATATAGGAGCTCTGTTTGCTGCCACTAACACACTAGAAGTCCTATGGGTGCTGCTGAGAAGAAAATATAGGAGCTCTGTTTGCTGCCACTAACACACTAGAAGTCCTATGGGTGCTTCTGAGAAGAAAATATAGGAGCTCTGTGTGATGCCACTAACACACTAGAAGTCCTATGGGTGCTGCTGAGAAGAAAATATAGGAGCTCTGTGTGATGCCACTAACACACTAGAAGTCCTATGGGTGCTGCTGAGAAGAAAATATAGGAGCTCTGTGTGATGCCACTAACACACTAGAAGTCCTATGGGTGCTTCTGAGATGAAAATATAGGAGCTCTGTGTGATGCCACTAACACACTAGAAGTCCTATGGGTGCTTCTGAGATGAAAATATAGGAGCTCTGTGTGCTGCCACTAACACACTAGAAGTCCTATGGGTGCTTCTGAGAAGAAAATATAGGAGCTCTGTGTGATGCCACTAACACACTAGAAGTCCTATGGGTGCTGCTGAGAATAAAATATAGGAGCTCTGTTTGCTGCCACTAACACACTAGAAGTCCTATGGGTGCTGCTGAGAAGAAAATATAGGAGCTCTGTGTGATGCCACTAACACACTAGAAGTCCTATGGGTGCTGCTGAGAAGAAAATATAGGAGCTCTGTGTGATGCCACTAACACACTAGAAGTCCTATGGGTGCTGCTGAGAAGAAAATATAGGAGCTCTGTTTGCTGCCAATAACACACTAGAAGTCCTATGGGTGCTGCTGAGAAGAAAATATAGGAGCTCTGTTTGCTGCCACTAACACACTAGAAGTCCTATGGGTGCTGCTGAGAAGAAAATATAGGAACTCTGTGTGATGCCACTAACACACTAGAAGTCCTATGGGTGCTGCTGAGAAGAAAATATAGGAGCTCTGTGTGATGCCACTAACACACTAGAAGTCCTATGGGTGCTTCTGAGAAGAAAATATAGGAGCTCTGTGTGATGCCACTAAAACACTAGAAGTCCTATGGGTGCTGCTGAGAAGAAAATATAGGAGCTCTGTGTGATGCCACTAACACACTAGAAGTCCTATGGGTGCTGCTGAGAAGAAAATATAGGAGCTCTGTTTGCTGCCACTAACACACTAGAAGTCCTATGGGTGCTGCTGAGAAGAAAATATAGGAGCTCTGTTTGCTGCCACTAACACACTAGAAGTCCTATGGGTGCTGTTGGGGTGCAATGCTGTGCTAACAGCACTGCGGTTGGTACTACTGCAATACTGTACTAACAGTAAGCACGCACCAGACTAATCCCCAGCAGCAGCTAATAACACACTAACTGTGCAATCAGCAGCAATGAACGATCAATGACTTAGGTAGCAATGGTTTAGCAAAGAAATAGCCAATGGTTTAGCAAAGAAGAGCAAATCTTTCAGTATCAAGCAAAGACAGAATCAGCAGACTGATCTCTCCTAAAGCCGGAACTCATGTGACCGGGGCCGACGGCGTGGCGGCCTTTTAAATTGTGGGGCGTGTACTAAAGCCCCTGAGCTGTAATTGGCTACAGGCGTCCTGCCTGTAGCCAATTATTGCTCTCCGAGTTTCGGGCGCTGTGATTGGCCAAGCATGCGGGGTCACAGTGCATGCTTGGCCAATCATCAGCCAGCAATGCACTGCGCCGGCCGCGCCGGCCGCAATGCATTGCGGGGCCACTCACATCACACGAATGTGATGCGAACGGCCCAAATAGTTCTGGGCTCGCCGAGCGAGCGAACGCCCGGTGCTCGATTCGAACGTGGGTTCGAATCGAGCACCGGGCCCATCCCTAATCTACAACTTAACATTCATCCTAATATGCTGTGAACCATAGATATAGTCATTTTAAGCAGAGGTTTCCTGAGACCTGAAAAGTTTGTCATGAGTTCCCTTAGTGTAGGCATATTGGAAAAGGCTGGTGTAGATTAGTCGTCGTGGAAAAGGTCTCCACTGTTGTGGATAATAACAGCTCTTCATGCATGTAATCTGGCTCCATAATGCTTGAGGAGCAATTGTCATGATGCATGAAAGACAATATATTATGCATGCCATGGTTTTAGATTTCATCTGCTAATTTTTTTTTATCTATTTCATCAGGGACTATAATGGAGCTGAGCACTGCTGGAGCATCACTGCGCCAACATGATTTCTGGGGATTAGAAGAACACTTGTCATAGCCTACCACCTGATCTATTTCAGAGTGCTTATCGAAAATATTCATAGTATCCCATACATTAACTCTCAGGTGATGGTGGCCCTGGGAGGTGATTTACAATAAACATGCTGTTACAAGGATGCTCCAGCAGAGCACAGCTCCATTATAGTCCCCGATGACATACACAATAAAGTGATCCTTGTATTTGTGGAACCAATTACCTATAATAGGCATCCAGCCACACCAGTATTAAAAATTACCATAGACGGGTTCCCATCCTAAAACCCAGTGACTACAAGCTGACCATGCTTAATAGATGACACCATAAGGAAGATAAGCTCCTGACCACTTCACATCACCATTAAAGACCCTAAACCAATTGTTGGGAAGGTACAATGTGGTGTGGTAGGCAGTAAATACATGGGGTCCTGATTTGCAGAGAACAGTGTATTGAAACAGCAGGCTAACAGCACAAGCAGGCACTGCAGAGAGGGTCACCTGTCCAGTACCACTTACAGCTGTACAGCGGAGGAGGAGCGGAGTGCGGCTTGGCTGGTCCAACCCAAAGGGGAAGCTTCCTGAGAAGGTAGACGTAGTCCTTGCTCTTTCCCTACTCCACCAAAACTTTTCCCTATCGCTGGCACTGTCCCTGACAGATGGGGAACCAGTCCCTACCCTATCCACTTGCATAAAGAGCACCAAACCCAAAAGTCAGAGTCTTGCTTGACCCAAGATGGCCACCAGGGTCACATGGGGCATGTGCATCCAATTGGATCATCGCCCTGGGTTACCGAGGAAATCATTGAGAAACCCAGCTTCTCTCAACTTCCTCTTCCATCTACATTGCCATTGCGGTCGAGCACCACCTGCAGTGCAGAATACAGACTGCACTTGCCTACACACTGACTGGCTGCTATGACTCCTCCTAGACAGTCGTGCTGACTTCCATAAGATAGTACGGATTGGTGGGACTCTGCCTTGGTATCTGCATATCTTGAACTCTAACTGGCCTCAGGTCACATCCTACCTATGGACCACCCTTGGAGCCCCTTCCAACAAACCCACAGCCACCCATTCAGGTAAGTAACCTACTAATAACCTATCTGTTTACTGTTTTAGCCTTTCGGTCCCCCTTCTCACCTTGTCATGTAGGCCCTACACATACAGTATTTGGTTCCTTTCTTTCACCCCCAGACTATCTATGATGCTATAACAGAAAACGGTCTTCCTCAAACTGCTGTCTCAGGGTTGGAAGAGCGCAATTGTCCACAATGTCTTTGCATGCCGAAGCATTAACACTACCCTTCACTGAAGACACCTGGACTTATGGCCATAGAGTATCCACAAGAACTTGTTTGATTTCTCCACTTTGCACATTACAATTCTTAGCTATGGCTTTGATCTTCTCCCCTCCAATAAAAGACTGCAGCATGTTGCTCCAGTGTAAATGTTTCTCCAATCATTTCTAAATGAGACCTGGTGACTGCAGGCTAGGATGGTGCTTTATAATAAAGCCTTTTACGCGTTTTTACTGTAAAAAAAAAAATGCGCTGCCGGCAGGAGCTTTTCTTCACTTTGCACAGTGTATTCATTTTATCGGGTTTGTCTTGGAAGCCCAGAGCTCAGTATTTATCTCGACTTATATGATTCTGCAATGTCAAAAGCAAAGGTTTCATGTAATAACATAGCAAAGCAAGCATACTAATGCGAAATATATCTTGCTGCTGCAACCGTTACGTGGAAATAATGTACAGGATAAAGGTCAATACAACTGGTTTGTCTCTATAACAAACACTGAAAGACTTACAAATGAGAAGGTGTAGATCGAAAACACAGGACATCATCATTCCTGACGTTAGAGTATGTATACTGTAGATTAGATAGATAGATATGTAGCGGGTATATGCTTTCTATTTTTTGAATCTGGTGGGGAAAACTGTGATGTATGGTTCCCTGGGGCCCACCAGGTGGCACTGTCACTTTGGGCCCGGGGTTGAGTCATCGTTGGGGTGGCGTACCTCTTTTGGTCTCTCTCAGCGGTTGTATGATGGGGCGGGGAACCCGCCGTGCTTGCTGGGAGGGGATATAAAGGGGGCGGCCATTTTTGGTGGGGGGAGTCGAGCCCGGGAACCTTCAGCCTGAGGGCGGTGGTTCATGTCGGTCCCCTAGGCGGGTCTAGGCCTAGAGGACGTTCGGAGGTCGTGTTCCATCCCAGGCACCTTTAGCCTGGGGTGAGGTACTCGAGAGGAGGTCTGGAGCTCAGTGCCCAACACTGAGTTCCGCGAGGGAAGGAGGTACTAGGGAACCCCGGGAATGGGTACCCGAATCCGGAAGGCGTAATGGACCGGTGGGAGATACTTACTTGAAGACCCGGTGCAGCATATTGCCAGTGACAGGTGAGCCTCCCATCGGAGACCGCCTGGAAGGAAATTCCCCCTCGCTCGGAGACCGCAACCCACTTTCAGGGAGGAAAGTGGAGAGTTCATTGTGTCTGGGCCTACTCGCATCCACACCTCCTTTTCTGTTCTGTTCTACAAGCGAGTCTAACTGATTGTGTTCATTCAAGAAGAATAAAGGAGTGTTGGACTTTAATGGTGTGGGGCTCATTTTCTGGCAGACATTGTTCAAGGTAACTCCAGGTGCAGAACACTGACCTGAAGATAAAACAAGAACTTTGCTTCCACCACACAAACATCTGCAGTGAGGGCTTGGCATGGTGACCCCGCCCTCTCTCTCCTGTAAAGTACCCCTAGACAAGAGACAGATGAGCTGATAGAAGAGAGGGGAGAGAGGAGGCTGCTACAGATAGATAGGTAGGTAGGTAGGTAGATGGATGGATGGATGGATGGATGGATGGATGGATAGGTAGGTAAGTAGATAGATAGATAGGTAGGTAGGTAGGTGGATGGATGGATGGATGGATGGATGGGTAGGTAGGTAAGTAGATAGATAGATAGATAGATAGATAGATAGATAGATAGATAGATAGATAGATAGATAGATAGATAGAAAGATAGATAGGTATTTTTATGTAAGACTGCTAAATGTTCACCTGCTGCAGTAGGAGGCATAGATATTTATTTTTAAGAGTCTTCCTCAAGACATGGAATGTTCAAAGAGTCTTCTCTAAAACACAGATCATGTAAAGGGTCTTCTCCAGGGCACCACCCTTATAAAGAATCTACAAGATGCGGATCTTTCAAAAGGCTCTTCTCTAGGTCAACAATCATTCAAATAATCTTCCTTAGGACACAAATCTCACAAATGGTCTTTTTAATGCCCTCAGATCATTCAAAAGGTCTTCTCTAGGACACAGATCATTCAAAGGGTCTTCTTCAGGACCCAGGTTTTTGAAAGGGCCTTCTCTAAAACAGATCATTTAAATAATCTTCTCCAAAACACATAACTTTCAAAAGGCCCTTCTGCAGATCTTCCTCAGGACACAGATTGTTCAATGAGTCTTCTCTGAGACACAGATCATTAAAAAGGGTTATCTGCGGAGAACCAACCTTTTAAAGGGTATTCTCTAGACTTGTGCACAACGGAAAAATTTGTTTAGTTTCGGTTCGTTTCTTTTCGGTCCTGTTGATTCGTAATCGTTCGTAATTTTGCTAGACGGAATTTGCCGTGTTCGGACTAATTCGTACTTTCAGGTGGAGTACATTGTTTTTCGTTGATTCTGGACACATCTCCTACTTTCGTAACTTTTTTTGGGTTCGTTGATTCGTAATTTTCTGTGTCTCTCCCACAACGACGCTGCCTGTTATGCCTAATGTGCTTCGAATGGATTCATACTTTTCTAAATACATAGCGGTTATTTGTAACGATTCGAAATCTCGTTATTTACTTTCGTTTTTTACATGCGGCTATAGCCTCCGCCCCTGTACACCATTTTGAGAGGGAGTTCAGCACGGTGAGGGAGAAGCAGAGAGCGGAGCAGAGTGTTATTGTGCTTCGAATGGATTCGTACATTCGTAACTTTTTTCATAACGAATTATGCCGAAGACATTCGGGCATTCGCTGTTTGCGATATAATTTATTTCGGATTTGGTTTTATTCGTAATTGCTTTGTTCAGAAATTCGAATGCTTCCGAATGTCCAAAAGTTGCTAAATTCGGACGAATTTCGATTCGTTAAGAAACTAATTGCACAAGCCTAGTATTCTCCAAGACACAGATCATTCAATGGGTATTCTTCAGACCACAGATCTTTTAAAGGGTCTTCTCCAGAGCACAAATCATTCAAAGGGTCTTCTCCAAGGCACAGATCATTTTTGAAAAGTCTTTTTGCCGTGGCACCAATCTTTTAAAAGGTCCTTTTCAGCAAACAGATCATTCAAGTGGTTTTCAAGGGTTTTCTCAAGGACACAAATCACTCAAAGGGCCTTCTACAGGACACAGATCTTTCAATCGTTCTTCTCCAGGTCAACAGCCTTTCAAAGAATCACCCTTAGGACACAGAGCTTCCAAATGTCTTTTAAATGACCCCAGATCATTCAAATGGTCTTCTCCAAGACACAGATCATTCAAATGTTTTTTTTTCAGGACACAGATCTTTGAAAGGGTCTTCTTCAGAACACTAATCATTTAAAGGATCTTCTCCAAGACAGAACTTTTGAAAGATCTCATTTAGATATTTGAAAGGGTTTCCCCAGGACACAGAATGTCCAAAGAGTCTTCTCTGAGACACAGATCATTTAAAAGGGCTTCTCTAGGACACCGATCATTTAAAGGTGTTTTTAAAGGTTTTTTTTCCAGAACACAGATCTTTGAAAGGGTCCTCTCCAGAACTCACATCATTCAAAGGGTCTTCTCCAAGACACAGATCTTTTGAAAGGCCTTATCCATGGCACCAATCTTTTAAATGGTCCTCTTCAGGAAACAGCTAATTCAAAGGGTTTTCTTATAGACACAGATCATCCGAAGGGCCTTTTACAGGACACAGCTCTTACATGGGATCTTCTCCAGCTCAACAGTCATTCAAAGAATCTTCCTTAGGACATAGATCATCCAAAGGGTCTTTTAAATGCCCCCAGAACATTAAAAATGGTCTCCTCCAGGACACAGATCATTCAAAGGGTTTTCTTCAGGACTCAGATCTTTGAAATAGTCTTCTTCAGGACTCAGATCTTTGAAATAGTCTTCTTCAGGACACAGATCTTTGAAATAGTCTTCTCCAGGACACAGATCATTTAACGGATCTTCTCCAAGACACAGAACTTTCAACAGATCTTCTACAGATCTTTGACAGGGTTTCTCCAGGACACAGATATTTATTTTAAAGGGTCTTCTTTACAGATTGTTCAACGAGTCTTCTCTGAGATACAGATCATTTAAATGGGGTTCTCCAGGACACCGATCATTCAAAGGGTTTTCTTCAGGACACAGATCTTTAAAAGGGTCTTCTTCAGAACACTGATCATTTAAGGGATCTTCTCCAAGACACATAACTTTTGAAAGGTCTTCTCCATGGCACCAATCTTTCAAAAGCCCCCCTTCGGTAAACAGCTCATTCAAATGGTTTTCTTAAGGACCCAAATCATTCAAAGGGCCCTCTACAGGGCACAGATCTTACAAAGGGTCTTCCCCAGCTCAACAGTCTTTCAAAGAATCTTCCTTATTACACAGATCATCCAAAGGGTCTTTTAAATGACCCCAGAACATTAAAAGCAGTCTCCCCAAGGACACAGATCATTCAATGGGTTTTCTTCAGGACACAGATCTTTGAAATAGTCTTCTCAAGGACACAGATCATTTAAAGGATCTTCGCCAAGACACAGAACTTTTGACAGACCTTCTACAGATCTTTGAAAGGGTTTCTCCAGGACACAGATATTCCTTTTAAAGGGTCTTCCTCACAGATTGTTCAAAGAGTCTTCTCTGACTCTGAGATACAGATCATTTAAAGGGGTTTCCTCAGGTCACCAATTTAAATAGTTTTCTGCAGAGCATCAACCTTATCAATGTTCTTTCTCCAGAACACAGATCATTCTAATGCCGCGTACACACGAACGGATTTTCTGTCGGCAAAAACTTGGACGGTTTTTCCGACGGAGTTAAATTAATGATTTAATGATTTAACAAAAAGTGTCTGACATATCAATAGACAGTAGTGGCCAAAAATGATTGGGAGAAGAATGAAAAATGCTGGGGTCAGAATGAGAGTCTTTTTTATTTATTAACATTCGATTTGCAACAGTCATGAGCTGAAAATTGAGTGTGATTTATGAACGGAAAATTAAATGTAGCGCCCTCCTCACTCCCCTCTTTTTCTTCAGCTCATCTCTTCTCTTGTCTAGGGGTACTTTAGAGGGGAAGGGAGCGGGGACACCACGTCTGGCCTTCACCACAGGTGTCAGTGTGGTATAAGCAAAGTTTTTTTACCTTCGGGTCAGTGCTGTGCACCTGGAGCCTCCACCAAGAGTTACCTTGAACAATGTCTGTCAGGAAATGAGCCCCACACCATTAAAGTTCAACACTCCTTTATTCTTCTTGAATGAACACAATCAGTTGAACTCCCTTGTAGAAACAGAACAGAAAAGGAGGTGTGGATGCGAATAGGCCCAGACACAATGTGTTCTCCACTTTCCTCCCTGAAAGTGGGTTGCGGTCTCCGAGCGAGGGGGAATTTCCTTCCAGGCGGTCTCCGAAGAGAGGCTCACCCGTCACTGGTAATATGCTGAACCAGGTCTTCAAGTGAGGAGCTCCCCCCGATCTATTACGCCTTCCGGATTCGGGTACCCACTCCCGGGGTTCCCTAGGATCTCCTTCCCTCGCGGAACTCAGTGTTGGGCACTGAGCTCCAGACCTCCATCCGAGTACCTCACCCCAGGTCAAAGGTGCCTGGGAAGGAACACGACCTCCGACTGTTCTCTAGGCCTAGGCCCGCCTAGAGAACCGACACGAACCACCGCCCTCAGGCTGAAGGTGCCTGGGACTCGACCCCGTGACAAAGATGGCCGGCCCTCTTTATACCCTCTCCCGGCAAGCATGGCGGGTTCCCCGTCCCACCATACGGCTGCCGAGGAAGGACAAAAAGGAGGCACGACACACAGCAATGATTCAACCCCAGCCCAGGGCAACAGCGCCACCTGCTGGGCTACAGGGAATTACACATCACTAATGTCTCTGCCAAGTTCAAATTACACCCGGGAAAGTACACACCCGCTACACTCTCCCCCTGGTGGTTTGACACTGGTCCCCAGTGTCTGGAATAAATCATGCCCTCAACGGCTGACATAATCCAATCCAGAAACCGACTAACAATTGTACAAAAATAAACACTTTAGAAAAACTACCCAACTGAAACATTGTGTCTGAGCCCTGTAATGAAAAGGGAAAAAGGCAGGGAGAAAACAATAGCATTAACCATAACTTTGAATCACATATTCACATTTTACTTTTCACACCCATCCTGACTAAGACCCACCCCATACTCAGTGGTCTTGATGGGATGCTCTCCTGCAAAGGGAAAAGAAAAGGGATTAACACACATAACCCTGACACATATGTTCGTGTGAGAGAAAAGAAACTTCTCCTGGAAGAAATCCCTTTTCTCCAAAGAGTGGGTGCGTGAAAAGTGTTAAACGTTGCGCAACACTGCCACCTGGTGACAGCACAGCGGTAACTGCACTCGTGGAACTTTTCCTCTTCTCTTTGACCCTATCTTCCCCAGAGTCTATGATTTCTTTGCAGAAAAGTGAAGAACAACAGGAACAGTCCTTCATTCCTTTGGGCACAAAGCAACGGGCCCCAGAAAGTTCAGCAGCATAACAAGAACGTAATCCTTTCTCTCCTACAGGTAAAAATGGGGATGCGGCAGAACAAGTGGCTTCAAGTGTTGATCCATGGTCTCCAGATGATACTCCACATCTTCTCCTTCCTTGCGCCGGATCAACACTTTGTCTGCATGGATGTGCCGTCCCAACATCCACTCTACCTTGCAGTCTTTAAAACGTTGAGAAGCCTTTGGAGAGCATGCCAGGTACCTGCGGGCGTGTGGAATCTGAAGGTGGGTCCACACAAAGTCATTGTACCAGCGCTCCTGGCACACCTCCACCTCATAGAGCAACTCCTTAGACAAGTACGGGTACTCCCATCCGTACTCTGCAGCAACCTTCTGGCCAAATAGGCGTTGTAGTCTCGCCAAAGGAGGCATGGTAGCTTTGTCCCCTTCGCCAGGTAAAACGATTGAGTCCGGGTGGCGAGGGACCTTGACCACATCTGGTCTGGGCATTGGTGCCCGCAACAGCATTCTCTTTTCCCCGGTCTTAGGTACAGATGGTACCGGGGTTGTAGATGCAGGCTGGGGACGGGACCTCTCTTCAAGCGCTGGTGCCTCCACCCGGGGTGTACTTTCCCCTGTAGACATGGGTGGATCCCTAAATCTCCGGGATGAAGCGAGAGGTACTTTGTCCCAGCCCTTGTCGGCAAACAGTTCGTCTATCGCAACGTCGTCTCCCATGTCCGAGAGCGACTCCAGGTCAGAGGTGTCACACTCCTCTGCGGGCAGGTACCCTGTAGTGGAGACTGAGTTTTCACCTCTTCCCACACACCAAATCTCTCCGCCAGGCTTACCTCGGCCTTTACTTGAAACGGGACGTCCGGAACTCTTGTCGACGGATCCATCCGGGCCGGGCGTAAGCGGGCGAGACGGTCCACCACAACCGCTGGTCGGGGCTACCATGCCGGTCTTTCTCTTCGGTGGTGGACGCTGCGAGACAGTGGTGACCGAGTCAGCATCCTCGGATTTCTCCCGTTGAGTTTTTACGACCTCCTCCGCGGTCACTGCAGTGTGCGCAGGGATGGCTGTCACAGCAGTGATTCCTCCTCTCTGAGTGGTGTTGCCCGCAGCACGGCCGGGGTAGATGGTTCTTGGCTTCTCAACCGCCGGATCCACTTCAAAAAGGAACTCCCCACAGGCCTCACATCGCCCGAATGGCTTCAGTTGGCACACCAGTCCCGAACAGCCGGGACAAATCACACCCAGGGCCTCAACGTCCATGCATGAATACAGGGCGAATCGACCCCTTGGCTTTAGCCGGATCCCCGTATCTGTTACCAGGGCAGCAGCAGTCAATGTCGTGGTGGAAGGGTGAACTGCAATCCACGATGTATGTGCGAACATGGCAACCTGTTGCTGATCCATCGCACACTGCAAAGTTTTTGCGACAACGTCCCACGTGTAGTCCTTCACACGTATCGGACTCCTCCCCTTTTGCTCCAGTTCGTGGGATTTTGTTCTTTTTTCCTTTTGAGTCACGCCCACGAACTAAGCGATGGGGGTGTGCCTGGTGGCGCTGTGCAAATAGAAACCCCCACATGTAGTACTTCACACGGCTGAGCTTCCCCCTTTCCTCGCTCTTCTGCGCGGGCCTTTCCATTTAATGGGTCATGTCCACGACTTCGAGCACAGGGATGCACTTCGGCCAATGAAGGCCTGCCTACTCGCGTAACTCTTCCAGCAGACACGTTTAATTCCGTGGTGCACAAACACTATACCGGACCCGAGCCCCCACGTGTAGCGCCCTCCTCACTCCCCTCTTTTTCTTCAGCTCGTCTGTTCTCTTGTCTAGGGGTACTTTAGAGGGGAAGGGAGCGGGGACACCATGCCTGGCTTTCACCACAGGTGTCAGTGTGATATAAGCAAAGTTCTTTTACCTTCGGGTCAGTGCTGTGCACTTGGAGACTCCACCAAGAGTTACCTTGAACAATGTCTGTCAGGAAATGAGCCCCACACCATTAAAGTTCAACACTCCTTTATTCTTCTCGAATGAACACAATCAGTTGAACTCCCTTGTAGAAACAGAACAGAAAAGGAGGTGTGGATGCGAACAGGCCCAGACACAATGAGTTCTCCACTTTCCTTCCTGAAAGTGGGTTGCGGTCTCCGAGCGAGGGGGGATTTCCTTCCAGGCGGTCTCCGAAGAGAGGCTCACCCGTCACTGGCAATATGCTGCACCAGGTCTTCAAGTGAGGAGCTCCCCCGGTCTATTACGCCTTCCGGATTCGGGTACCCACTCCCGGGGTTCCCTAGGATCTCCTTCCCTCGCGGAACTCAGTGTTGGGCACTGAGCTCCAGACCTCCATCCGAGTACCTCACCCCAGGCCAAAGGTGCCTGGGATGGAACACGACCTCCGACTGTCCTATAGGCCTAGGCCCGCCTAGAGAACCGACATGAACCACCGCCCGCAGGCTGAAGGTGCCTGGGACTCGATCCTGTGACAAAGGTGGCCGGCCCCCTTTATACCCTCTCCCGGCAAGCACGCGGGTTCCCCGCCCCACCATACCGCTGCCGAGGGAGGACAAAAAGGAGGCACGACACACAGCAATGATTCAACCCCAGCCCAGGGTGACAGCGCCACCTGCTGGGCTGCAGGGAATTACACATCACTAATGTCTCTGCCAAGTTCAAATTACACCCGGGAAAGTACACACCAGCTACATAAAGCTATGTCCCTTTTTTATACACAGGAAGACCTCAGCCAGGATGAGGGCCTGGAAAGTGGCAGGCAGGAGGAGGCAGGGGTAAGTGGCAGCCAGGAGGTGGCCTGGCACAGTGGCAGCCAGGAGGTGGCTGGGCACAGTGGCAGCCAGGAGGTGGCCGGGCACATTGGCCTCACCCAATCCCAGGTGGCAGGGCACAGTGGCCTCACCCAATCCCAGGTGCCTCCCCTCCGCCTCACAACAAAAAGGCCCAGGAGGGGGAGTAACACAGGGGAGGCAGCACTGGGCCGCATTAGGGAGGCTAGTGAGGCACTCAGAACCCCCCTCCCCGACGCTGAAGAGGCCTATGGCTGCTATATAGCTGCTAGATTGCAGAAAATGGAGGAGGGCCAACGCCTCATCTGTGAGGGAATTTTTGCTCAGGCCCTTCAGAAGGGTTTGAGGGGCCAGCTGACTGAGAACAGCCACCTATGTGAGCTCACCCATCCTCCTCCTCCTCCTCCTCCTGCCACAAGTCCACCTCCAGAGACACAGCCTGCAAGGAAGCATGCAGTGAAGGCTGCAGGGAAGGCTGCAGGGAAGACTGCAGGGAAGACTCCAGGGAAGCGTATAGGAAAGGTTGCAAGGAAGACAAGAAAGTGATGGCCTGGGTTCAGTCTGGTCTGACAGAAGATGCAGGCTGTTGTAGTACCACAGACTGGGGACAGTCCAAAGTCCAAGGTAGAGTGAGTTTGCATAATCAAGTCGGGAATTGATGATTGTTCCAACTACTACTGCTGTATCCTCTTCCGGGATAAAGGAGATGAGTCTTTGTAGCAAGCTGAGAAGATGCTGAGATCCGCTCACTACTGATCCTATTTGGGCGTCCATGGTCATGTCTGAGTCAAAGATGACTCCGAGACTTTTGACTTTGGTGCTTGGAGTGATGGTTTTTCCAAGGATGGCTGGTGGTGTCCCTGTCGTCCTAGAGTTCGTCTTCCGGTTTGCGTGAAGAAAGAGAAGTTCTGTTTTGGATCCATTAAGTTTGAGGGAACTCTCCGTCGTTGTGTGTGACTATCTTAAGCCTCGTACACACAACCAAGTTTCTCGTCAAAAAACGTCAAGAAAACTGCCGAGAGAGCTTTCTTGCCGAGAAAACCATTCGTGTGTATGGTTTCTCGTCAAGAAAACTGCCGGGAATCTCAATGAGAAAAAAAAAAGAACCTGCTCTCTATTTTCTCGTCAGGATTCTCGTTTTTCTCGTCTGGTTTCTCGTCGGCCTGTTTTGCGACGAGAAAACCGCTCGTGTGTATGCTTTTCCGAGTCTTAAAAAATTGCGTATGCTCAGAATCAAGTATGAGACGGGAGCGCTCCTTCTGGTAAAACTAGCGTTCGCAATGGAGATAGCACATTCGTCACGCTGAACTGAAAAGCACGAGGCTGAAAAGCGTGAATCGTCTCTCACCAAATTTCAGCAAGATCAGCAAAAGCAGCCCAAGGGGTGGCGCCATTGGAATCAAAGTTCCCCTTTATACTGCCGTCGTACGTGCTGTACGTGACCGCGCAGAACAACGACGAGATTTGGAATTGACAGTGTGTATGCAAGGAAAGCTTGACAAGAATCTCGTCGACAAAATCGACTGTTTTTTTACGACGAGAAACTCGGTCTTGTGTACGAGGCTTAAGTTACTTGGGGAGCCACAGCCCGATCTGAATAATGTGTCCGGGTTTCAGTCCGCCTCAAACCCAGACACATGATTCAAAACCCAGACTGTCCGGGTGAATCCCAGACAGGTGGCAACCCTACTTTAGCTCCTGCCTAGGTCGGCTTGTGGATGAGCCGGCTCATAGGGGCCTGTGGACAGAACCACAGAGTATAGCAGGAGAGAAGGCTTTCACTCATGTGTTCAATGCCAGACGTCCTTCATCAAGCTTAAGCCTCGTACACACGGTCGGACTTCCATCGGACTTTTCCGTGGTTTTTTGTCCGAACGGAGTTGGTTGGGAACACCCATAGCATACACACGCTCTGACTTTTCTGCAAACTTTCTTAAAACTTCTTACAACATCACGTGTTTTTTCTGCTCTTTTCTGATCTTTACTGCCACCCTTTGGACAACTTCTGCTATTGTTGGTTGATTTTAACATTAGTTGTTTTGTCCATCGGACTAAAGTCCGATGGTTTTCTGTACACACGGTCGGACTTTGCTCCATCGGACTTTTGTTGGGCAAAAGTTTGTCCGTTTGCAGACCCAACTTTTGTCCGATGAAATCCAAAACCAAATGAAAAAAGTTTGTCCGATGGAGCGTACACACGGTCGGATTGTTGGTCCAACTTGCTCAAAATGAAGTTTGTTGGGCAAAAGTCCGACCGTGTGTACGGGGCTTAAGGCCTTCAAGAAAGCAAAGTTTAGTGAACAGGTAAGAATTCATTCTCTTCTTTGAAAGGTCGTCTTTGTATTTTACTTGATCAGTCTAGTTACAAAGTTGCTTTAATTCAGAATACTCAGAATAATGTTTTTTTTTTTTTTTTCTCTCCATGCTCTAGATATTGTTAGTGTATCCAGGTCTAAGTAAAAAAAAGTAAACTCCAGAATATATATATTATATATGACAAATTCAAGCTGCACAAAGTTCTTCCAATGTTAGAATGAGAGATGAGGAAGCCTCCCTGGAGAATTCATTCCAAAATGTTCTACCTGCATACAGGATACCAGAGATAGCGTGGTGAAAAATTCATGAAAATGCGTTTGGCAAGCGATGTTTGTGGACGTGTTTTTCATTCTGTTTTCATGAGTTTCTGTAGATTGCTACTCCAATGACTGAACGCAAACAGATGAAATATGCAGAGTATTGGAAATAGGCTGACACAATGTGCTGTCAGCACAGGTACGCATTATAAAAATCTCATCTGGCTTTAATGCACAGAAAACACATGGAAACCGTCAGAACAATTCTAGGTATGAACTCAGGTTATGGGTGGGCCAAAGCCGCACTGCGATGGCCTCATTTGTCTTCCCCTTAAAATGTTTCCAGCTTTCCGTTTACAAGAATGCTACTAAAATGTCTCGAATCCAAAGAGCATTCCAGCATTCTTTACCAATATAATGAGGGGTCCGTTCTCCTATTATGTTCAATGAGCTCTACTCTTTGTTTAGGTAGCCTCCATTGTGTATCTAACTGTAGCCAAACATACAAATACCGTATATACTCGAGTATAAGTCGACCCGAGTATACGCCAAGGCACCTAATTTTACCACAAAAAACTGGGAAAACTTAATAACTCGAGTATAAGCCTAGGGTAGAAAATGCAGCAGCTACTGTAAGTGGAAAAGAGGGTCAACAATGCCCATTTGCAGCTTCACTGTGCCCATCGCATGCCTCACTGTGCCCATTGCAAGCCTCACTGTGCCCATTTGCAGCTTCACTGTGCCCATCGCATGCCTCACTGTGAACATTGCAAGCCTCACTGTGCCCATTTGCAGCTTCACTGTGCCCATCGCATGCCTCACTGTGCCCATTGCAAGCCTCACTGTGCCCATTTGCAGCTTCACTGTGCCCATCGCATGCCTCACTGTGCCCATTGCAAGCCTCACTGTCACCATTGCAGCCTCACTGTGCCCATCACAAGCCTCACTGTGCCCATCGCAAGCCTCATTGTGCCCATTGCATGCCTCACTGTGCCCATTGCAAGCCTCACTGTGCCCATTGCAAGCCTCACTAATGCCCATTACAAGCCTCACTGTGCCCATCTCATGCCTCACTGTGCCCATCGCAAGCCTCACTGTGCCTATTGCATCCCTAATCTTCCCCTTTGCAAGCCTCACTGTGCCCATCACAAGCCTCACTGTGCCCATCACAAGCCTCACTGTGCCCATTGCAAGCCTCTCTGTCCCCATTGCAGCCTCATTGTACCCATCACAAGCCTCACTGTGCCCATCGCAAGCCTCACTGTGCCCATTGCATGCCTCACTGTGCCCATCGCAAGCCTCACTGTGCCCATCGCAAGCCTCACTGTGCCCATAGCATGCCTCACTGTGCCCATCACAAGCCTCACTGTGCCCATTGCAAGCCTCTCTGTCCCCATTGCAGCCTCATTGTGCCCATCACAAGCCTCACTGTGCCCATCGCAGGCCTCACTGTGCCCATTGCATGCCTCACTGTGCCCATCGCAAGCCTCACTGTGCCCATCGCAAGCCTCACTGTGCCCATAGCATGCCTCACTGTGCCCATCGCAAGCCTCACTGTGCCCATCGTAAGCCTCACTGTGCCCATTGCATGCCTCACTGTGCCCATTGCAAGCCTCACTGTGCCCATCGCAAGCCTCACTGTGCCTATTGCATGCCTAACTGTGCCCATTGCATGCCTCACTGTGCCCATTGCAAGCCTCACTGTGCTCATTGCAGCCTCACTGTGCCCATCGCAAGCCTCATTGTGCCCATCGCAAGCCTCACTGTGCCCATTGCATGCCTCACTGTGCCCATTGCAAGCCTCACTGTGCCCATTCCAAGCCTCACTGTGCCCATTGCACGCCTCACTGTGCCCATTGCATGCCTCACTGTGCCCATAGCATGCCTCACTGTGCCCATCACAAGCCTCACTGTGCCCATCGCAAGCCTCACTGTGCCCATTGCAAGCCTCACTGTCCCCATTGCAGCCTCACTGTGCCCATCGCAACCCTCACTGTGTCCATCGCAAGCCTCACTGTCCCCATTACATGCCTCACTGTGCCCATTGCAAGCCTCACTGTGCCCATTCCAAGCCTCACTGTGCCCATTGCATGCCTTGGGGCCCTGCAGCAGTAGGTTATGCTTTTTAAACTAATGTCTTCTTGATGGTCACGTGATGCACTGGGTCCAGTTCAGTCTACTCCTGGCGTTGGACACTTCTGGTTGATGCCAACAGTCCGTCTGATGTAATAACAGAAGAGGGCCGGTCCCTGCATTCGCACACTATGAAGTTGGTTTTCTAAATCCAAAAAGAATGTTAGAGGTAAAGCTCTGCTGACTTCCATCATCCAGTCACCTGCAAGCAAAAATCCTTTTTTTTTTTTTTCTCAAAGCACGTGATTGGGTATTCTTTGCAAAGTAAAAATCTACAACATTCACTAAGGCTCTGGGCCAAATTCCCCTATGAAGTGCAACTTCCCTTGCAAAGTTACCTATTTTCTTCTAGTGAATCAACCCCAATGAGTGGAAGGTTCTGTGCTCAGGAGGGGGCAGGTTCTCTGCTTTGAGTGACGCAGGACTCCATTTAACCAACCGGGGACACCTTGTGGCAAAAAAGGGGTACAACAGTGCACAGCTCTGGTTTGAATGTAAACATTGCAGTCAGAGCTGCTTACCCACTTGCCACCCACCTAGTGCATATATGTGGGGGCAAAGAGAGTTGGCTTTAATGCCCACATGCTGCACTAGGGTTGCCACTTTTTATTCAAGCCAAACCCAAATGCTTGAGCGGCGCACAGTAATTTTTTTTGTTTTGTTTTAGTATACACTATAGCAGGGGTCTCCAAACTTCCTAAACAAAGGGCCGGTTTAATGTCCTTCAGACTTTAGGTGGGCCGGACTGTGGCCATCCCGATTACAAAATGTCCCAGCATCAGTGGGAGTAAGCAAACCCCCATCCCTGGTGTCAGTGGGAGGAATTGTGCCCCTTCATTGGTGTCAATGGGCCCATTGTTGGTGCCTTTGGAAGGAATTGTGCGCCATCATTGGTGTCAATAAGCCCTTTTGTTGGTGCCATTGGGAGGAATTGTGCCCCATCAGTGGGCCCCATTGTGGTGGGTGTCATTGGAAAAAATTGTGCCCCATCATTGGTGTCATTGGACCCCATTGTTGGTGTCATTGGTAGGAACTGTGCCCCATGGATGGTGTCATTGGACACAATTGTTGGTGTCATTGGGAGGAATTGTGCCCCATCAGTGGGCCCCATTGTGGTGGGTGTCATTGGAAAAAATTGTGCCCCATCATTGGTGTCATTGGACCCCATTGTTGGTGTCATTGGTAGGAACTGTGCCCCATGGATGGTGTCATTGGACACAATTGTTGGTGTCATTGGGAGATACTGTGCCCCATTGTTGGTGTCATTGGGAGGAATTGTGCCCCATCAGTGGGCCCCATTGTGGTGGGTGTCATTGGAAAAAAATGTGCCCCATCATTGGTGTCATTGGGCCCCATTGTTGGTGTCATTGGTAGGAACTGTGCCCCATGGTTGGTGTCATTGGACACAATTGTTGGTGTCATTGGGAGATACTGTGCCCCATTGTTGGTATCATTGGGAGGAATTGTGCCCTTCATTTTTGTCAGTGAATAAAATAGCACCCCAAGGGCCAGTTAAAAGCAAGCAAAGGGCCACATCTGTTTGGAGACCACTGCACTATAGGATTGTAAGAGACCTGGGACACCTTTGGGCACTCCAAAGAGAATAGTAATGAGGTGCACATAGTGCCCCCTCACCCTCCTGTCAAGCCCTGTTCTGAGCCACATTCCTGTCTGAATGTGTCCGGGTTTCAGGTGGACTGAAACCCAGACACATGATTCAAAACCCGAACTGTCCGGGTGAATCCTGGACAGGTGGCAACCCTATGCTGCATATATGCATGCATGGGCGGCAAAGGTTTTTGTGATGGCGGCGCGGTAAATGCGCGCTCCCAGCACACTGACTGCACTGTCAAGGACAACTTCTGGTCGTTAGTAATGGTCGGGAGATGGAAGGACCATCTCAAAATCATGTGACCACTATGAGGGCCAATCACAGTGGTCACATGATGGGGCAGACCTTACTGCCCCCTGGTCATAAAGACCCACTTAACCCTTATACCGCCACCGGCATATGCCGTACCGTGGTGGCAAAGGAGTAGTTACGCCTTTATGCCACTGGGAAGCTGACTCTTAGCTGTTGGATGGATGCAATCTAGTAGTCGGCAACTGACACAATGTGTAGGTGACGCAACTTGCCGCAATCGGCAAGTGATGCAAGTAACGCAATTTGTAGGACGACAGCAATCAGCAACTGTCGCAATCCTATCATATAAACTTCAATGCAATATCGCGTCCCATTGACTTCAGTGCAAAATCACGTCCCATAGACTTCACTTGCAACCGGCACAAATCGATAAGCGATTAGGATGGAAATCGGCAACTGGTGCAATCTGTCGTCGGCAAGTGACGCAATTGGCAGGCACCATGCAATTGCGAGGCAAATCGGTATCTGGCACAATCAGTAAGCGACGCAAATTGGCAACTCGCGCAATCGGCAATGGCAGGCACCATGTAACGTGACGCAACGCGGTATCTGCCACAATCGGTAAGTCATGCAAATCGGCAAGTGACTTCAATGCAAAATCGCGTCCTAAAGACTTCATTGCAAAATCGCGCCCCATAGACTTCAATGCAAAATCGCGCCCCAAAGACTTCAATTGCAAAATCGCGTCCCATAGACTTCAATGCAAAATCGCGTCCCATTAGACTTCAATGCAAAATCGCGCCCCATAGACTTCAATGCAAAATCGTGCCCCATAGACTTTAATGCAAAATCGCCTCCCATAGACATCACTTGCAATTGGCGCAGATGGATAAGTGACTAGAACCCAAAATCGGTAAGTCATGCAAATTGGCAAGTGACTTTAATGCAAAATCGCGTCCCAAAGACTTCAATGCAAAATTGCGTCCCATAGACTTCACTTGCAATTGGCGCAGATGGATAAGTGACTAGAACCCAAAATTGGTAAGTCATGCAAATTGGCAACTCACGCAATCGGCAATGGCAGGCACCATGTAACGTGACGCAACTCGGTATCTGCCACAATCGGTAAGTCATGCAAATCGGCAAGTGACTTCAATGCAAAATCGCGTCCCAAAGACTAAAATTGCTAAACTGTGCCCCATAGACTTCAATGCAAAATCGCGTCCCATAGACCTCAATGCAAAATCGCCTCCCATAGACTTCACTTGCAACTGGCGCAGATGGATAAGTGACTAGAACCCAAAATCGGCAAGTGATGTAAATTGGCAACTGACGCAACCGGCAGGAAACGCAACGTGATGCAAATCGGGAAAATGACGCAAATGAGAGGTGACGCAAATCCGCAACCGACGCAAATAAGAGGGGACGCAAGTCGGGCAAGTGACGCAAAACGATGAGTGATGCAACTTGCCGATCAACCAACACAATTGATAGGTGACGCAATCGATAGGTGACGCAACGTGCAGCAAAACGGCAAGTAACGCGTTCCGTAGGTGACTCACATCGGAAAGTGACGCACCTGAAACGTGGTGCAAATTGGAAAGTGCAATCTGTGCTCCGTTAGCTTCATTGGAGGGCGGGTGAGACATCAGGGGGTACTTTAGACCCCTGATGTCTCATTAAAGAGAACCTGTCACCACAAGCATCATCCCATGATGAAAAATAAAGTTTATTGAAAAAAATGTAAAAAAAAAAAAAATGTGTAAAAAAAAAAAAAAAAATGAAAGGTACACCCAAGCACTTAAAACCACGCCCAAATATTTTTTTTTAAGCCCCACCCCCACATACAAACATAAATACACGCTTCTGGGGCACCTACACCAAAAAAAAACAAACATTGTTTGCGTTCACACGTTACATACCGCCGTACGCACTGCAGTGAGATCAATCATTGTAGGTCCGAATTTCATGGATACCTCCAAACTGATGACCCATTGGGGGCTTTTAAAGCGTCACATATGGCAAATATAAGGTACCAAAGTTTGGCGCCATTTCACGGACGCGCACAGGCCTTGACATGTTGGGTCTCTATCTATTTGGCGCAATCTCATCTTTTATATCAACTGGGTAAAATGTTGCGTACGTTTGCCCTAAAATTAACTTCAGGGTATTTTTATTGAAATCTTGTATATTTCGTATATTGCGCGTAACGTAAAAAATTGGAACTACCGCTGGTCGGTCGGTCGGCGGGCGGGTCTGGTGCACTTACCCCATCTATGTAGGGCTTCACCGGGCTCGGCAGCAGTGGCAGCGACAACTTTCCCTTCCTCTGCTCTCCATGGGCATCGGCGGCTTCCGTTTCCTCCCTCCTCCTCCTCCTCCTCAGCGGTCAATTTGGAGTTTTCTCTTTTCAGGCCAATCGGAAAACGGGTCTCAGACCTGTTTCTGATTTGCCGGATTGAGGATCGGTGTTTCAATAGCGAATATTCATTCACTGTTGTAACACCTGGGTGGTAGGGTGATCACGTGTCCCGGATTGCCCGGGACAGTCCCGCATTTTGCAGGTCTGTCCCGGGCACCTTCATTCCAAGACAATACAGTGTCCCGGAATGAAACTGACACAGCCACCCCCCCGGGCCAATCTGATGCCCCCAAAAAAGGCCGCCACATCACCGCTTTACTCACTGACAGTACTTGTCCTGGCCGGGAATGCCTGGAGGAGCACAATCCCCGCCCCCTGCTTGTGATTGGAGAAATCATAAATCCCGCCTCTTGTGTCCAATCACTGTGATGTGATTCGTTACAGCACAAGCTGATTTTTGGGAAGGGGGGGTGTCCCTGAATGGTAGTTTAAAAATGTGGTCACCCTACTGGGTGGGCTCATGGCGCAATGCTCTGCGCTCAGAGTCCACTCTATTTAAGAGCCAATCAGAGCCTCTGGCTCTAATCAGGTGCTTCCAAAGAAAAAAAAAAACCACCGCTGTAATTCAGGCGCCCGGCGTCCTGAAAGGGGGGTGGTCGCAGTGGCCATGGATAGATTCATGCTATGCATGAATCTATACATTATTCATATAGGGGGGGCGTGGATAGAGGGGGCGTGGATGTTTGCTGTGTCCCCCCCATGTTTGCTGTGACCCCACATGTTTGCTGTGTCCCCCCCATGTTTGCTGTGTCCCCCACATGATTGCTGTGTCCCCCACATGATTGCTGTGTCCCCCACATGTTTGCTGTGTACCCCCCATGTTTGCTGTGTCCCCCACATGATTGCTGTGTCCTCCACATGTTTGCTGTGTCCCCCATGTTTGCTGTGTCCCCCCCATGTTTGCTGTGTCCCCCCCATGTTTGCTGTGTCCCCCACATGGCTTCTCACAAACTGCAAACAGGACTTCTTATGACTTTCTTTCACCAATGACTTTCTTCTTGTCACTCTTCCATAAAGGGCAGATTTGTGGAGATCACGACTAATAGTTGTCCTGTGGACAGATTCTCCCCCCTGAGCTGTGGATCTCTGCAGCTCCTCCAGAGTTACCATGGGCCTCTTGTCTGCTTCTCTGATGAATGCTCTCCTTGCCCGGCCCGGTCAGTTTAGGTGGACGGCCATGTCTTGGTAGGTTTGCAGTTGTGCCATACTCTTTCCATTTTCTGATGATGGATTGAACAGAGCTCCGTGAGATGTTCAGAGCTTGGGAGATTTTTTTTATAACCTAACCCTGCTTTATACTTCTCCACAACTTTATCCCTGACCTGTCTGGTGTGTTCCTTGGCCTTCATGATGCTGTTTGTTCACTAAGGTTCTCTAACAAACCTCTGAGGGCTTCACAGAACAGCTGTATTTATACTAAGATTAAATGACACACAGGTGGACTCTATTTACTAATTAGGTGACTTCTAAAGGAAATTGGTTCCACTAGATTTTAGTTATCAGAGTAAAGGGGGCTGAATACAAATGCTTTTTATTTGTATCATTTATAATTTTCCTTCCACTTCACAATTATGTGACACTTTGTGTTGGTCCATAACATAAAATTCCAATAAAATACATTTACGTTTTTTTGGTTTGTAACATGAGAAAATGTGGAAAGTTTCAAGGGGTATGAATACTTTTCCAAGGCACTGTATATATATATATTGGTTGGGATAATATATTGCATCTGTGTGCCGTAAAATGAATGTTACATAGTAGGCGAGGCTGAAAAAAGACACAAATCCAACCTCTGTGTGTGATTCTATGTCAGTCTTACATTGTATATCCCTGTATGTTGTGGTCGTTCAATAAAATAAACGTTAACTTATTTTATTAAAATTTTGCGCTTCGTATACCGCTGCGCTAATATTTTGCGATGTAAAAAAATTGGAACTACCGGTGTATTTTTTACTAACTATATCATATTTTGGAGTTTTTAACCAATCTGGCCTAAAACGGTTTCTTAATTAAACACGCAAAGGGAAAGAAAAACAAAAAAAACACAATATGTGGCTTTGGTGACGAAAGGGTTAAAGAGAAAAGAAAAGGTTAATAGAAAAAAAAGGCCTCAAAATACAAAAAAATAAATAAATAACAGTAACATGTTTCTTTTGTCTCTTTTTTTTTTTTTTTTAGTATTGCCATTTAGATTTATTTTCTCTGTAATCTTTGTACCTTTTTGACCTCTTTGTACGTTTCTTTTCTTGACTGGTTATTTTTTATGATGTGAATTGTAACTTTCTGTAGAATGGGATTGCCGGGGTCGGCTGACACGGTTTTTTTTCTTTTATTTTTATTTATTTTTATTATTCTTTTTTTTTTTTCTTTTTTTTTCTTTCATTGGAAGAAGCATCTTTCATTGGAAGAGAATGGTGACGCCTCCGATAAATGACTCTTCTCATTTCATGAGCTGTTCAAAGTGTTTTTTAATCTAGTGGGCAGCTATTCACCTTTTGATCTCATCTGTGTGTGAGAAGCTTCAGTACCTATGGCAACACCAACTACGGCGCAGGAATGTCGCCTGACATAGCCGAGGGGCCGCCAGGCGTTCAGTGCACAAAAAAAATCGCCATTTCCCTCCATTGCTTCCCATTACACCCCATTATACCGCTTTACTGGGAACCATTCCTGATCCCTACACAAGGAGGCACCTTTGTCCTTGCTAGATAAATTGGTCACTGGGTTTTCTGTCCTAAAAAAAAATATATATATATATATATATATATATATATATATATATATATTTATTTATTTATGACTTTTTATTAATAAATTAATCATATTATAGCTAATAAACTATGTGTTTAGTTATTATTTATTAATTATTATTATTATTATTAATTATTTATTTATTTTACGACTTTTTATTAATAAATTAATCATATTATAGCTAATAAACTATGTGTTTAGTTATTATTTATTAATAATTATTATTATTATTATTATTATTTTTATTTTTTATGACTTTTTATTAATAAATTAATCATATTATAGGTAATAAACTATGTGTTTAGTAATTATTTATTAATTATTATCATTATTATTAATTATTGAATTATTTATTTATTTTATGACTTTTTATTGATAAAAGTTGGAGGTTGTTGTATATAGTTACATATCAGGAATTTATTTATGTAAACTTGTTAAGTTACTGACAGGTCCTCATTATTTATTTATATATATATATATATATATATATATAGATAGATAGATAGATAGATAGATAGATAGATAGATAGATAGATAGATAGATAGATATCTATATATATATAGATATAGATATGTATATATCTAGCTATATTTATATATATGTGTATATATATATATATATGTATATATATATACATATATATATATATATATATATATATATATATATATATATATATATTGTGAGGGGGTTAGCTCGGCAGCGGGTGTGTGTGACCCCCGGGATGGGCTCCCCACACAAAACAGGCCCAGCAAACGGAGGTTGTGGTTTTCAAAATCAAAAAAAGGTGCGGTTTATTTTCTATTTACAGTGACAAAACACAGCAAAGCAAAAGAAACATAACCAAAATAAATCCTGGTCAACTTGACCTCTGACTAAACATACAGGTTTCCTAACTAACAACTGGGATCAGCCTGGTGCTGTCCTAGTCCCTAAGTCCCTGGTTTAGTAAAAGTCCAAACAAATAGCCACACAGGCTTTGTCTCACCGCACAGGGGTTCACTCTCCCTAGACAGTCCACACAGGTCTGGTTCCAGGCATGAGCTAACATCTAATGAAGCTGGGATTTCTTATAGAGGCCTAAATGAGCTGACAAGGTTCAGCTGGTCTCCTCATCTCTGTCCGCCCCACACTCTCCCTAGAGGTATGAGTCATCCATGAGCCCACTAGCCTTATACAACTCTCCACCTAGTTGTATAAGTCGGCGTAAAGCCTGAATCTGGGCGAAATATATCTACCCCCCTGGATGCAACCAGGTGACTTTACCTTCCTGCTGTCACATACCCCCCCCTCTTGTTTTAACCTCGGGGTTGGAACACCAGCAATCAGGCATTCATGTACTCGAGACAAAGCATCCACATTCCCCATTTGAACGCCAGGGCGATGCTTTACTGTGAAGTTGAATTCCTGGAGGGCCAGGAACCACCTATTCACTCTTCTATTTGTTTCCTTGTTTTGAGCCATCCACTTTAACGGAGCGTGATCCGTAACCATGTCAAAGTGCCTACCTAGCAGGTAGTACCGAAGGGAATCTAGAGCCCACTTCACCGCTAAACACTCCTTTTCAACGGTGGCGTAATTTACCTCATGGGACTTCAACTTCCTGCTGAGGTAAATGACTGGGTGCTCTTCCCCGTTCCAGACCTGGGACAATACTGCTCCTAACCCCACATCTGACGCATCACTTTGTACGACAAAGTCTTTAGAGAAGTCGGGTGAGTACAACACTGGCTGGCTACATAAGGCTTGTTTCAAGAATTGGAATGCTGCCTCAGCCTCGGGGGTCCATTTAATCATGACCGACCCTTTCCCCTTCGTCAGGTTGGTTAGGGGCACAGCCTTAGAAGCAAAGTGGGGAATGAATCGCCGATAATACCCAGCGATTCCCAGAAAGGCTCGTACCTGCTTCTTGCTGTTGGGACGTGGCCAACTCTGGATGGCCTCGACTTTGTTGAGTTGGGGTTTTATTACTCCCCTCCCAATGGTGTACCCAAGATATTTGGCCTCCTCCTGCCCAATGGTACACTTCTTGGGGTTAGCCGTAAACCCCGCTTCCCGAACAGAGTCCAGGACTGCTTGCACTTTTGGCAGATGTGAGGCCCAATCTGTGCTATGGACAATTACGTCATCCAGGTAAGCCGCAGCATACTTCCGATGGGGCCTCAGCATCTGGTCCATTTTCCGCTGGAATGTGGCCGGCGCATTCTGTAACCCGAACGGCATTCTTTTATATTGGAACGCCCCGTCTGGGGTTACAAATGCGGTTTTCTCTTTGGCCGACTTGGCCAGGGGGATTTGCCAATACCCTTTTGTGAGGTCAAGAGTCGTCATGTATCGGGCTGTTCCCAGCCGGTCGATCAACTCATCTATACGTGGCATGGGGTAGGTGTCAAATTTTGTAACTTTGTTCAACTGACGAAAATCGTTACAAAATCGCCAGCTCCCATCCGGTTTAGGCACCAACACGATGGGACTAGACCAATCACTTTGGGACTCCTCTATCACCCCTAAGTTCAGCATTTTCTGTACTTCCTCCCGTATTGCCTCCCGTCGAGCCTCTGGGACCCGATAGGGTTTTAACTTCACCCTTTCACCGGGCGGGGTAATGATGTCATGCTCTACCCCAGATGTTTGTCCCGGCAGCTCAGAGAATACCTCCTTGTTGCGAAGCACAAACTCCTTAACCTCCTGTTGTTGGGGTTGTGACAAGGTGGCTGCTATTCCAACCTCAGGAATCACGCAACCAGTTTGAGCTGGTGACCAAGTGTCTGCGACTAGGGACTCTCTATCCCTCCAGGCTTTCAACAGATTAACGTGATAGATCTGTTCGGGCTTTCGCCTTCCTGGTTGTCTGACCTTGTAATTCACTTCGCTCACTTTTTCCATTATCTCGTAGGGGCCTTGCCATTTGGCAAGGAATTTACTTTCAACCGTAGGGACAAGTACCAATATCCTATCCCCCGGGGAAAAGGTACGGGTCTTGGCTCCACGGTTGTACACTCTCTGCTGTGCCAACTGCGCTTGGGCCAAATGTTCCTTCACGATGGGCATTACCTGTGCAATTCGATCTTGCATCAGGGCGACATGCTCAATCACACTCCTGTGGGGAGAACTCTCACTTTCCCAAGTTTCCTTGGCAATATCCAACAGCCCTCTTGGGTGTCTCCCATACAGTAACTCAAAGGGGGAGAATCCCGTAGAGGATTGGGGCACCTCCCTAATAGCAAACATCAAATAAGGAAGTAAACAGTCCCAATCCTTTCCATCTCTATCCACCACTTTCTTCAACATTTGTTTTAGGGTTTTGTTGAATCTTTCAACCAGCCCATCGGTTTGGGGGTGATACACAGACGTACGCAATTGCGTCACTTTGAACAATTTACACAGCTCTTTCATAACCCGGGACATAAAGGGTGTACCTTGGTCCGTAAGCAGTTCTTTACAAATACCCACCCGGCTAAAAACAAGAGATAGCTCTTTGGCTATGGTTTTGGCCGAGGTATTTCGGAGAGGGATCGCTTCTGGATAACGGGTGGCATAGTCCATTATAACTAATATGTACTGGTGCCCCCTAGCGGACTTGATTATAGGACCTACCAAATCCATGGCGATCCTCTCAAACGGGACCTCAATGATGGGTAGAGGGACCAGCGGGCTACGGAAATGTGGCATCGGGGCCAACCTCTGACACACAGGGCAGGAGGAACAATAATTTTCTACGTCCTTCATCACCCCCGGCCAATAGAATCTCTGTAATACCCTCTCTCGGGTTTTCTCTGTCCCCAGATGACCTCCAAGAATGTGCCCATGGGCCAACTCCAACACCAACTTCCTGTAAGGTTTGGGCACCACAAGCTGCTCAACGGTTTCTTCTGCCCTTTTTGCCACCCGATACAGTAGGTCCTTCTCTACGCTGAAGTATGGGTAAGTGCAGGTATTATCTGGGTTCACTAACTCACCATCTATTTTCACTACGTTTTCCCGTGCCTTTATTAGGGCGGGGTCTTTCAACTGTTCTGTGGCAAAGTTTTCCCTGTGAACCTCAAGATCAGAAAACTCCACAGACGGTAGGTTTTCGTCTGAGGAGGTGGGCTCCTCTCCAGTTTCTTGAGTCTCCCCTGCCAATACTGATAAGGGAAATTCCGGAGAGTCCTCACCACTCTCAGGGGAGTTCTGGCTATCACATTCCTGGTACATAGGGGCACCAGTGAGGGGCTCAGGATCATCCCACAGTTCCCAGAACTTCGGAAAATCCCTTCCCACAATGGCGTCATGCGGTAACTGAGATACTAAGCCCACTGGATGAGAGAGGGTACCTTTGGGGGTCTCGAAACACACTGTAGTCACTGGATACTCTCGGGTGTCCCCATGCACACAAATAACAGCTACCTTGCTATTCCCAGAGACCTCTGTTTTAACTAACTCAGCCTTTATCAGGGTCACAAGGCTACCTGAATCCAGCAATACCACAACATTTCTACCATTAACACACATTTTGCATAAATGTTTCTCAGTTCCTCGAATGGCAGTGCATGCGACTGTCGCACACAGCGACTGACGTCTGCCCGTCAGAAAGTCACACTGCATGGGTTCCTCCACAACCGGGCAATTGGCTGCAATATGTCCCGCTTGCCGGCAGCGGTAGCAAACGATCCTTCTTGCCGCCTCTTGAGCCGCTGATTTCCCAGGCTGTTCTCGCCAAACTTGGGGTAGAGCTCCCACCCTCTCACTCTCTCCACCCTCACCCCTTGGAATCCTCTTATCCGCCCCTGGGGATGGTCTGGTCTTAGGGTGGAAAGTCCGAGTGTCTCTGGAAGAGGCCGTCAGGTTCTCTGTAGCCAAGTATTTCTCCACACGATCCACAAGACCATCGGCCGTCTCTGGGTCTCCATGGCTTACCCACTTTTGGATGGCAGTAGGAAGAGCTCTCAAAAACCGATCCATTACAACACGTTCCACAATCTTTGGTGCGGACAAAGTCTCTGGCTGTAGCCACTTTCTGCTCAGGTGAATGAGATCATACATTTGAGACCTGGGGGGTTTTCCAAGCTGGAAAGTCCAGTTATGCACACGCTGAGCCCGGACAGCCTGGGTGACACCCAGCCTTGCCAATATTTCAGCTTTTAGCATCACATAGTCTTTTGCTTGGTTAGGCTCTAGGTCATAGTAAGCTTTCTGCGATTCACCAGTTAACAGAGGAGCCACCAGTCCAGCCCACTGCTCCTCAGGCCACTTTTCTCTTTCAGCGGTCCTTTCAAATGTGGTCAAAAATACCTCTGGATCATCCTCTCCAGTCATTTTTGTCAATAAACGACTCACCCCAAAGGACGCGGTATTAGTGGGACGGCTTTCCTCACTGGTCTGCGGACGTTGCTGCATTACTGCTTCCATCTTTTGTTGTAGTCTCTGCTCTTGCTTCTGCAACAGGTCTATGAAGCGGGCCTCAGATTGCTGCTGGGCTCGTTGCTGAGCCTCCAGACTCTGTTGCAAAGTTGCGTTTGTCTGCTGCTGGGCTGCAAGGCTCCTTTGCAAACCTGCATTTGTCTGCTGTTGATTGGCATTTGCTAGAGCCAGCTGCTTCAGTATCTCCTCCATGCTGGCTTAAAAAAAACTGCCACTGGTTCTCCACCAACTGTGAGGGGGTTAGCTCGGCAGCGGGTGTGTGTGACCCCCGGGATGGGCTCCCCACACAAAACAGGCCCAGCAAACGGAGGTTGTGGTTTTCAAAATCAAAAAAAGGTGCGGTTTATTTTCTATTTACAGTGACAAAACACAGCAAAGCAAAAGAAACATAACCAAAATAAATCCTGGTCAAGTTGACCTCTGACTAAACATACAGGTTTCCTAACTAACAACTGGGATCAGCCTAGTGCTGTCCTAGTCCCTAAGTCCCTGGTTTAGTAAAAGTCCAAACAAATAGCCACACAGGCTTTGCCTCACCGCACAGGGGTTCACTCTCCCTAGACAGTCCACACAGGTCTGGTTCCAGGCATGAGCTAACATCTAATGAAGCTGGGAGTTCTTATAGAGGCCTAAATGAGCTGACAAGGTTCAGCTGGTCTCCTCATCTCTGTCTGTACGACGCCCCACACTCTCCCTAGAGGTATGAGTCATCCATGAGCCCACTAGCCTTATACAACTCTCCACCTAGTTGTATAAGTCGGCGTAAAGCCTGAATCTGGGCGAAATATATCTACCCCCCTGGATGCAACCAGGTGACTTTACCTTCCTGCTGTCACATACCCCCCCCTCTTGTTTTAACCTCGGGGTTGGAACACCAGCAATCAGGCATTCATGTACTCGAGACAAAGCATCCACATTCCCCATTTGAACGCCAGGGCGATGCTTTACTGTGAAGTTGAATTCCTGGAGGGCCAGGAACCACCTATTCACTCTTCTATTTGTTTCCTTGTTTTGAGCCATCCACTTTAACGGAGCGTGATCCGTAACCATGTCAAAGTGCCTACCTAGCAGGTAGTACCGAAGGGAATCTAGAGCCCACTTCACCGCTAAACACTCCTTTTCAACGGTGGCGTAATTTACCTCATGGGACTTCAACTTCCTGCTGAGGTAAATGACTGGGTGCTCTTCCCCGTTCCAGACCTGGGACAATACTGCTCCTAACCCCACATCTGACGCATCACTTTGTACGACAAAGTCTTTAGAGAAGTCGGGTGAGTACAACACTGGCTGGCTACATAAGGCTTGTTTCAAGAATTGGAATGCTGCCTCAGCCTCGGGGGTCCATTTAATCATGACCGACCCTTTCCCCTTCGTCAGGTTGGTTAGGGGCACAGCCTTAGAAGCAAAGTGGGGAATGAATCGCCGATAATACCCAGCGATTCCCAGAAAGGCTCGTACCTGCTTCTTGCTGTTGGGACGTGGCCAACTCTGGATGGCCTCGACTTTGTTGAGTTGGGGTTTTATTACTCCCCTCCCAATGGTGTACCCAAGATATTTGGCCTCCTCCTGCCCAATGGTACACTTCTTGGGGTTAGCCGTAAACCCCGCTTCCCGAACAGAGTCCAGGACTGCTTGCACTTTTGGCAGATGTGAGGCCCAATCTGTGCTATGGACAATTACGTCATCCAGGTAAGCCGCAGCATACTTCCGATGGGGCCTCAGCATCTGGTCCATTTTCCGCTGGAATGTGGCCGGCGCATTCTGTAACCCGAACGGCATTCTTTTATATTGGAACGCCCCGTCTGGGGTTACAAATGCGGTTTTCTCTTTGGCCGACTTGGCCAGGGGGATTTGCCAATACCCTTTTGTGAGGTCAAGAGTCGTCATGTATCGGGCTGTTCCCAGCCGGTCGATCAACTCATCTATACGTGGCATGGGGTAGGTGTCAAATTTTGTAACTTTGTTCAACTGACGAAAATCATTACAAAATCGCCAGCTCCCATCCGGTTTAGGCACCAACACGATGGGACTAGACCAATCACTTTGGGACTCCTCTATCACCCCTAAGTTCAGCATTTTCTGTACTTCCTCCCGTATTGCCTCCCGTCGAGCCTCTGGGACCCGATAGGGTTTTAACTTCACCCTTTCACCGGGCGGGGTAATGATGTCATGCTCTACCCCAGATGTTTGTCCCGGCAGCTCAGAGAATACCTCCTTGTTGCGAAGCACAAACTCCTTAACCTCCTGTTGTTGGGGTTGTGACAAGGTGGCTGCTATTCCAACCTCAGGAATCACGCAACCAGTTTGAGCTGGTGACCAAGTGTCTGCGACTAGGGACTCTCTATCCCTCCAGGCTTTCAACAGATTAACGTGATAGATCTGTTCGGGCTTTCGCCTTCCTGGTTGTCTGACCTTGTAATTCACTTCGCTCACTTTTTCCATTATCTCGTAGGGGCCTTGCCATTTGGCAAGGAATTTACTTTCAACCGTAGGGACAAGTACCAATATCCTATCCCCCGGGGAAAAGGTACGGGTCTTGGCTCCACGGTTGTACACTCTCTGCTGTGCCAACTGCGCTTGGGCCAAATGTTCCTTCACGATGGGCATTACCTGTGCAATTCGATCTTGCATCAGGGCGACATGCTCAATCACACTCCTGTGGGGAGAACTCTCACTTTCCCAAGTTTCCTTGGCAATATCCAACAGCCCTCTTGGGTGTCTCCCATACAGTAACTCAAAGGGGGAGAATCCCGTAGAGGATTGGGGCACCTCCCTAATAGCAAACATCAAATAAGGAAGTAAACAGTCCCAATCCTTTCCATCTCTATCCACCACTTTCTTCAACATTTGTTTTAGGGTTTTGTTGAATCTTTCAACCAGCCCATCGGTTTGGGGGTGATACACAGACGTACGCAATTGCGTCACTTTGAACAATTTACACAGCTCTTTCATAACCCGGGACATAAAGGGTGTACCTTGGTCCGTAAGCAGTTCTTTACAAATACCCACCCGGCTAAAAACAAGAGATAGCTCTTTGGCTATGGTTTTGGCCGAGGTATTTCGGAGAGGGATCGCTTCTGGATAACGGGTGGCATAGTCCATTATAACTAATATGTACTGGTGCCCCCTAGCGGACTTGATTATAGGACCTACCAAATCCATGGCGATCCTCTCAAACGGGACCTCAATGATGGGTAGAGGGACCAGCGGGCTACGGAAATGTGGCATCGGGGCCAACCTCTGACACACAGGGCAGGAGGAACAATAATTTTCTACGTCCTTCATCACCCCCGGCCAATAGAATCTCTGTAATACCCTCTCTCGGGTTTTCTCTGTCCCCAGATGACCTCCAAGAATGTGCCCATGGGCCAACTCCAACACCAACTTCCTGTAAGGTTTGGGCACCACAAGCTGCTCAACGGTTTCTTCTGCCCTTTTTGCCACCCGATACAGTAGGTCCTTCTCTACGCTGAAGTATGGGTAAGTGCAGGTATTATCTGGGTTCACTAACTCACCATCTATTTTCACTACGTTTTCCCGTGCCTTTATTAGGGCGGGGTCTTTCAACTGTTCTGTGGCAAAGTTTTCCCTGTGAACCTCAAGATCAGAAAACTCCACAGACGGTAGGTTTTCGTCTGAGGAGGTGGGCTCCTCTCCAGTTTCTTGAGTCTCCCCTGCCAATACTGATAAGGGAAATTCCGGAGAGTCCTCACCACTCTCAGGGGAGTTCTGGCTATCACATTCCTGGTACATAGGGGCACCAGTGAGGGGCTCAGGATCATCCCACAGTTCCCAGAACTTCGGAAAATCCCTTCCCACAATGGCGTCATGCGGTAACTGAGATACTAAGCCCACTGGATGAGAGAGGGTACCTTTGGGGGTCTCGAAACACACTGTAGTCACTGGATACTCTCGGGTGTCCCCATGCACACAAATAACAGCTACCTTGCTATTCCCAGAGACCTCTGTTTTAACTAACTCAGCCTTTATCAGGGTCACAAGGCTACCTGAATCCAGCAATACCACAACATTTCTACCATTAACACACATTTTGCATAAATGTTTCTCAGTTCCTCGAATGGCAGTGCATGCGACTGTCGCACACAGCGACTGACGTCTGCCCGTCAGAAAGTCACACTGCATGGGTTCCTCCACAACCGGGCAATTGGCTGCAATATGTCCCGCTTGCCGGCAGCGGTAGCAAACGATCCTTCTTGCCGCCTCTTGAGCCGCTGATTTCCCAGGCTGTTCTCGCCAAACTTGGGGTAGAGCTCCCACCCTCTCACTCTCTCCACCCTCACCCCTTGGAATCCTCTTATCCGCCCCTGGGGATGGTCTGGTCTTAGGGTGGAAAGTCCGAGTGTCTCTGGAAGAGGCCGTCAGGTTCTCTGTAGCCAAGTATTTCTCCACACGATCCACAAGACCATCGGCCGTCTCTGGGTCTCCATGGCTTACCCACTTTTGGATGGCAGTAGGAAGAGCTCTCAAAAACCGATCCATTACAACACGTTCCACAATCTTTGGTGCGGACAAAGTCTCTGGCTGTAGCCACTTTCTGCTCAGGTGAATGAGATCATACATTTGAGACCTGGGGGGTTTTCCAAGCTGGAAAGTCCAGTTATGCACACGCTGAGCCCGGACAGCCTGGGTGACACCCAGCCTTGCCAATATTTCAGCTTTTAGCATCACATAGTCTTTTGCTTGGTTAGGCTCTAGGTCATAGTAAGCTTTCTGCGATTCACCAGTTAACAGAGGAGCCACCAGTCCAGCCCACTGCTCCTCAGGCCACTTTTCTCTTTCAGCGGTCCTTTCAAATGTGGTCAAAAATACCTCTGGATCATCCTCTCCAGTCATTTTTGTCAATAAACGACTCACCCCAAAGGACGCGGTATTAGTGGGACGGCTTTCCTCACTGGTCTGCGGACGTTGCTGCATTACTGCTTCCATCTTTTGTTGTAGTCTCTGCTCTTGCTTCTGCAACAGGTCTATGAAGCGGGCCTCAGATTGCTGCTGGGCTCGTTGCTGAGCCTCCAGACTCTGTTGCAAAGTTGCGTTTGTCTGCTGCTGGGCTGCAAGGCTCCTTTGCAAACCTGCATTTGTCTGCTGTTGATTGGCATTTGCTAGAGCCAGCTGCTTCAGTATCTCCTCCATGCTGGCTTAAAAAAAACTGCCACTGGTTCTCCACCAACTGTGAGGGGGTTAGCTCGGCAGCGGGTGTGTGTGACCCCCGGGATGGGCTCCCCACACAAAACAGGCCCAGCAAACGGAGGTTGTGGTTTTCAAAATCAAAAAAAGGTGCGGTTTATTTTCTATTTACAGTGACAAAACACAGCAAAGCAAAAGAAACATAACCAAAATAAATCCTGGTCAAGTTGACCTCTGACTAAACATACAGGTTTCCTAACTAACAACTGGGATCAGCCTAGTGCTGTCCTAGTCCCTAAGTCCCTGGTTTAGTAAAAGTCCAAACAAATAGCCACACAGGCTTTGCCTCACCGCACAGGGGTTCACTCTCCCTAGACAGTCCACACAGGTCTGGTTCCAGGCATGAGCTAACATCTAATGAAGCTGGGAGTTCTTATAGAGGCCTAAATGAGCTGACAAGGTTCAGCTGGTCTCCTCATCTCTGTCTGTACGACGCCCCACACTCTCCCTAGAGGTATGAGTCATCCATGAGCCCACTAGCCTTATACAACTCTCCACCTAGTTGTATAAGTCGGCGTAAAGCCTGAATCTGGGCGAAATATATCTACCCCCCTGGATGCAACCAGGTGACTTTACCTTCCTGCTGTCACAATATATATATATATATAATGAGGACCTGTCAGTAACTTAACAACTATCTATCTGTCTATCTATATAAAAAAAAATATATAAATATATATATATATATATATATATATATATACTCACATATATATATAGATAGTTAGATAGATAGATAGATAGATAGATAGATAGATAGATAGATAGATAGATAGATAGATATCTATATATATATATATATATATAGATATATATATATATGTATATATCTATCTATATTTATATATATGTGTATATATATATATATATATATATATATATATATATATATATGTATATATATATATATATATATATGTATATATATATATATATATATGTATATATATATATATATATATATAAATAATGAGGACCTGTCAGTAACTCTACATAAATAAATTCCTGATATGTAACTATGTACAACAACCTCTAACTTTTATCAATAAAAAGTCATAAAATAAATAAATAATTAAATAATTAATAATAAAAATTTATAATAAATAATAACTAAACACAGAGTTTATTAGCTATAATATGATTGATTTATAAATAAAAAGTCGTAAAATAAATAATGATAATAAAATAATATTGAAACGCATCATTTATTATCTATAATATGATTATTGTATTTATTGGCGTATAACACACACTTTTTTACCCTGAAAAGGTAGAGGGTAAACTGTGCCTGCGTGTTATACACAGGGGGCTGTTGTAAGTTTTTTTTCCTGAAACCTCCCTCTTAAAGTTAGGGTGCGTGTTATGCACCTGTGCGTGTTATACGCCGATAAATACGGTAATTTATGTATAAAAAGTCATACAATAAATAAATAAATAATGATAATAAATAAGAATGAAACACATCATTTATTATCTATAATATGATTCATTTATAAATAAAAAGTCATAAAATCAATAATGATCATAATTAAACACAGAATTTATTATCTATCAAATGATTAATTTATAAATAAAAAGTAATTTAATTAAAAATAAAAATAAATAAATAATGACAATAAATAATAATTAAACAAATAATCTTCTATAATATGAATCATTTATAAATAAAAAGTCATAAAATAAATAAATAGATAATGATTATTAAAAAATAATTGAACACATCATTATAATAGGATTCATTTATAAATAAAAAGTAATTTCATAAAAAAATAAATAAATAATGATAATAAATAATAATTAAACAAATAATTTATTATCTATAATGTGAAAAATTTATAAATAAAAAGTCATACAATAAATAAATAAATAATGATAATAAATAAGAATGAAACACATAATTTATTATCTATAATATGATTCATTTATAAATAAAAAGTCATAAAATAAATCATGATCATAATTAAACACAGAATTTATTATCTATAAAATGATCAATTTATAAATAAAAAGTAATTTAATTAAAAATAAAAATAAATAAATATTGACAATAAATAATAATTAAACAAATAATCTTCTATCTATAATATGAATCATTTATAAATAAAAAGTCATAAAATAAATAAATAGATAATGATAATAAAAAAAATAATTGAACACATCATTATAATATGATTCATTTATAAATAAAAAGTAATTTCATTAAAAATAATAATAATGAATAATAATTAAACAAATAATTTATTATCTATAATATGAACAATTTATAAATAAAAAGTCATACAATAAATAAATAAATAATGATAATAAATAATAATTAAACACATAATTTATTATCCATAATATTATTAATTTATAAATAAAACATCATAAAATAAATAAATAAATAATGACAATAAATCATAATTAAATAAATAATTCATTATTTATAATTATGATTCATTTATAAATAAAATGTGACTTTGCCTTAGGCTGAGATGAGGTCATCAGTCTGCTGCAGGCAGGAGAGAGCATTTTCTTAGTCTCCCCTCCCACCAGTGACTTTGCCTAGGCTGAGATGATGTCATCAGTCTGCTGCAGGCAGGAGGAAGCATTTCCTCTGTCTCCCCTTCCCCCCAGTGAACAGAAAAATCGTTATGTTGTAGCAAGTCACAAAAAAAATTGTCACCTCTTATCACCAAAAAGCCACCCTCGACTCCCAGTAAGTGACTTTGCATAGGCTGAGATGAGGTCATCAGTCTGCTGCAGGCAGGAGAAAGCATTTCCTTAGTCTCCCCTCCCACCAGTGACTTTGCCTAGGCCAAGATGATGTCATCAGTCTGCTGCAGGCCGGAGGAAGCATTTCCTCAGTCTCCTCTCCCCTGGTGACTTTGCCTGGGCTGAAATTATGTCATTAGTCTGCTGCAGGGAGGATAAAGAATTTCCTCAGTCTTCTCTCTCCCAGTGACTTTGTCTAGGCTGAGATGATGTCATTAGTCTGGGTCATTGGTCTGCTGCAGGCAGGAGGAAGTGTTTCCTCAGTCTCCTCTCCCCCAGTGACTTTGCCTGGGCTGAAATGATGTCATCAGTCTGCTGCAGGGAGGAGGAATCATTTCCTCAGTCTCTCCTTCTCCAGTGATCTGAATGCAACATCATAAAGTTGAGGCTGAGATGATGTCATCAGTCTGCTGCAGGGAGGAGGAATCATTTCCTCAGTCTCTCCTTCTCCAGTGATCTGAATGCAACATCGTAAAGTTGAGGCTGAGATGATGTCGTCAGTCTGCTGCAGGCAGGAGGAAATCTTTGCGTAATGCTCATGTGCGATGGCAAGGGTGTAATTTACTGCCCCCCATACCACCCATAGGTGCCCACAGACTCTAATCTCTAATCATGATCAGAAGATGACAGCCAATCACAGAGGTCACTGGGAAGTTTGCCCCTCCCCCCGGGTGTATAGATCGAGGGGACGCTGGTCCAGACAGAAAGGGGTTAAAGCTGAACTCCTAATAAGAATACAATGTTTAGGAAAATAGAAGCTTCCCCACCAAAGGTTACATTGTAAATATTTATTCTTCTGATGGATCACCTGACCTCGTCTCCATGTGCCGACCGCGTTTTGCTTCTCATTGATTGGTTGACTCTATGAGATGCGTGGGGAGAATTCGGAGGTTAAATCCATATTTGTCAACGTTTGTTTCTACAAGAAACACACTTCGGAACGCACATCCTGTGCGAGGAGAAGACGCGAATGTCGCAACGATCGCCGTTCCCCGGGCCGGACGTCTACAGACACGTCTTGTGTGTGTGGGGGGGGGGGAGCGTGGCGCTCTTCTCCGGGAACCAGTTTATTGGGATCAGCCAAAGGGGTGATGGGGACACCCCGGGTGAACTCGGAGCAAACACGGCGCCTATAGCCCCCCCCCTTCCTGGGGACACATCATGGGTGGTATGTGCGAGGCCCGGGGGGGGGGGGGGGGGATGATCAGGAAATCACATGATGCTGCCAAAAAAATTGTCAGGAGTTCATAAATTAGAGATTATGAGTGTGTGGCCCGAGGGGGGGGGAGGGTGGAGGACGGGGAGTCAATACTCCCAAATATTTCATAATAAGAATAATTTATTTCTACAGAATTATCCGCCTGATCAGAGGTCTCTTCTCGTCCTGCAGACGTTTCCTTAGTGTGACGAACGGCCAATCACAGCATTGTTATCATTACATGATTAATTAGATCTGTTATTTGTAAGCAATGTATCAAAATACATTCTATTTATAACACACAGGATGTGACTTTCACCAAACATTTTTGGGGGGAGAATGTTTGGTGAAAGAGGTATGACCAAGAGGTATGACCAATATGTGTCAGCAAAAATCCCCCCCCCTCAAAAAAAAAGTAGAGTCCTCCTTTACATCAGGTGTCCCCAGTAGAGTCCTCCTTTACATCAGGTGTCCCCAGTAGAGTCCCCCTTTACATCAGATGTCCCCAATAGAGTCCCCCTTTACATCAGATGTCCCCAATAGAGTCCCCCTTTACATCAGGTGTCCCCAGTAGAGTCCCCCTTTACATCAGATGTCCCCAATAGAGTCCCCCTTTACATCAGGTGTCCCCAGTAGAGTCCCCCTTTACATCAGATGTCCCCAATAGAGTCCCCCTTTACATCAGGCGTCCCCAGTAGAGTCCCCCTTTACATCAGATGTCCCCAATAGAGTCCCCCTTTACATCAGGTGTCCCCAGTAGAGTCCCCCTTTACATCAGATGTCCCCAATAGAGTCCCCCTTTGCATCAGGTGTCCCCAGTAGAGTCCCCCTTTACATCAGATGTCCCCAATAGAGTCCCCCTTTACATCAGGTGTCCCCAGTAGAGTCCCCCTTTACATCAGGTGTCCCCAATAGAGTCCCCCTTTACATCAGGTGTCCCCAGTAGAGTCCCCCTTTACATCAGGTGTCCCCAATAGAGTCCCCCTTTAAATGGAAATGGATTACCTCATGGATTAAACGAGAATAGGGGTGGGTGCCATCATCCTAAATATGGAATTAGAGAGAAGGGGAGGAGATGCATCAAGGGTCACTCCAACATAGGGCCCTGATCGCCAGTGGTGGTTGGACTGTTACGGCACCCAGACAGAAGGCGTTAAATTTGTAAAACTTAAATATTTATTATAAAGGTTAACAGAAAAGAAAATACAAAAGTACACAGTTGACAGTCACCGTGGTGACCGCACACCATCAATTAAAATCATTGCAATCTCAACAGGTATGTGGAAAACAACATTGATGTGGCTAATGACAATTCCTCGGCATGTTTCGTGACGGGGTCACTTCTTCAGGAGGCGTGTCTAGCTTTGAAATCTGGAACGATATTTATGCTCATAATAATATCAACAAAATATAATCAATTGTAGCACAGCTACGGGTAATACAGTTATTTGTGGACACCCCCAAAAGAGGGGTGTCTCCCCCGTGTCCACCCCCGGGGGAACACCCCTCTTTTGGGGTGTCCCAAATAGCCGCATATTGCCCTACAGGCAAACCTTGGTAAGTCATGTTTCTCTCTTACCCTTCTCCACAAATAAATGTATTACCCGTAGCTGTGCTACAATTGATTATATTTTGTTGATATTATTATGAGATTAAATATCGTTCCAGATGTCAAAGCTAGACACGCCTCCTGAAGAAGTGACTCCGTAACGAAACATGTCGAGGAATTGTCACTAGCCACATCAATGTTGTTTTCCACATACCTGTTGCGATTGCAATGATTTTAATTGATGGTGTGCGGTCACCACGGTGGCTGTCAACTGTGTACTTTTGTATTTTCTTTTCTGTTAACCTTTATAATAAATATTTAAATTTTACAAATTTAATGCCTTCTGTCTGGGTGCCGTAACAATCCAACCACCACTGGCGATCAGGGCCCTATGTTGGAGTGACCCTTGATGCATCTCCTCCCCTTCTCTCAGAGTTCCCCTTTACATCAGGTGTCCCCAGTAGAGTCCCCCTTTACATCAGGTGTCCCCAGTAGAGTCCCCCTTTACATCAGGTGTCCCCAGTAGAGTCCCCCTTTACATCAGGTGTCCCCAGTAGAGTCCCACTTTAGATCAGGTGTCCCCAATAGCATCCCCTTTACATCAGGTGTCCCCAATAGGGTCCCCCTTTACATCAGGTGTCCCCAGTAGAGTCCCACTTTAGATCAGGTGTCCCCAATAGCATCCCCTTTACATCAGGTGTCCCCAATAGGGTCCCCCTTTACATCAGGTGTCCCCAGTAGAGTCCCCCTTTACATCAGGTGTCCAAAGTAGAGTCCCCTTTACATCAGGTATCTCCAAAAGAGTCCCACTTTACATCAGGTGTCCCCAATAGCATCCCCTTTACATCAGGTGTCCCCAATAGGGTCCCCCTTTACATCAGGTGTCCCCAGTAGAGTCCCCCTTTACATCAGGTGTCCCCAGTAGAGTCCCCCTTTACATCAGGTGTCCCCAGTAGAGTCCCCTTTACATCAGGTGTCTCCAAAAGAGTCCCACTTTACATCAGGTGTCCCCAATAGCATCCCCTTTACATCAGGTGTCCCCAATAGAGTCCCCCTTTACATCAGGTGTCCCCAGTAGAGTCCCCCTTTACATCAGGTGTCCCCAATAGAGTCTCCCTTTACATTAGGTGTCCCCAGTAGAGTCCCCCTTTACATCATGTGTCCCCAATAGAGTCCCCCTTTACATCAGGTGTCCCCAAAAGAGTCCCCTTTACATCAGGTGTCTCCAAAAGAGTCCCACTTTACATCAGGTGTCCCCAATAGCATCCCCTTTACATCAGGTGTCCCCAATAGGGTCCCCCTTTACATCAGGTGAACCTAGTAGAGTCCACCTTTTCATCAGGTGTCCCCAATAGGGTCTCCCTTTACATCAGGTGTCCCCAATAGAGTCCCCCTTTACATCAGGTGTCCCCAGTAGAGTCCCCTTTACATCATGTGTCCCCAATAGAGTCCCCCTTTAAAACAGATGTCCCCAGTAGAGTCCCCCTTTACATCGGGTGTTCCCAATAGAGTCCCCCTTTACATCAGGTGTCCCCAGTAGAGTCCCCCTTTACATCAGGTGTCCCCAATAGTGTCTCCCTTTACATTAGGTGTCCCCAGTAGAGTCCCCTTTACATCAGGTGTCCCCAGTAGAGTCCCCTTTACATCAGGTGTCCCCAATAGAGTCCCCTTTACATCTGATGTCCCCAGTAGAGTCCCCTTTACATCATGTGTCCCCAATAGATTCCCCCTTTACATCATGTGTCCCCAATAGAATCCCCCTTTAAAACAGAGGTCCCCAGTAGAGTCCCCTTTACATCATGTGTCCCCAATAGATTCCCCCTTTACATCATGTGTCCCCAATAGAATCCCCCTTTAAAACAGAGGTCCCCAGTAGAGTCCCCCTTTACATCAGGTGTCCCCAATAGAGTCCCCCTTTACATCAGATGTCCTCAGTAGAGTCCCCTTTACATCAGGTGTCCCCAGTAGAGTCTCCCTTTACATCAGGTGTCCCCAGTAGAGTCCCCTTTACATCAGGTGTCCCCAATAGAGTCCCCTTTACATCAGATGTCCCCAATGCTCCCGTGTTGTTGCCCCTCCCTTCTCCCCCTGTACTGGCAGATCGGTATAAATATGTATACGGTATATGAAATGATAAGTAAATTACAGCTTTACTTCTCTTCACCTTTTTCCTATTAACGGACAGTACAGATTTTTATTTAGTAATTTTTGGTTTCCACTCTAAATGTGTAAAGTACAAAGTAACGGATTTGCAGCGGGTCGCATATTTTGCGCTCATGTTCTGTATGTTTTGTGCCTCTATTTTTAGGAGTCTGGAAGGAGCTGAACGTATCATTATCATTGTTCAAAGGTTTCCTGTTATAACCATGTTGGACCTTTTAGTTTCCACCGTCTCATTTATTTGGCTGTAATCCACCCACACTGAGTCCTGAGGAACGAGACTCTCAAAGGCAAAGAGAGTACATCGTATAGTGTCTGACCAATCATCTTCTGCCTGGATGAGTGAAATCGGGTGTTGTTGCTTTGCCAAAATGATGGTGAACACAGAAAATTTTGCTGAAATTTTGCCATTGGAGTTAATGCAAATGTAGTACCAGAACTTTAATATTCTTGTTGAATCCTTCAAATGACCAAGCACATTCTTTTCTGTCAGCTCTACCCCAGGCTAAAGCCCAATTTGTGGGCCACTGCCCCTCATTATGGGATCAGCACATGGTCCTATCCAGATCCGTGTTGTAATTTTTTATTTATTTTTTCCTTTTTAATATACTTTTCTTGAACGAAATTCATTCCTTCAAGATTTTTTTTTCCATCGTGTCGCTTTGAATTTTCCTGTCACAGTGGTAAATTGAACCAGGAAGATCCGGCAGCTTCTCCGATGACGTCACAAACCAGCTTTGTCACTAGCCCAAAAACGATGAAGGTACGACTGTCCTATTTTGGTCACATTGTCAAAAGAGGAAGGTCACTGGAGAAGGAAATAATGTTTGGGAAGATCAAAGGAACCAGGAGAAGAAGGACACCGGCAACCAGATAGACATGCGCAATTCGCTTCGGTTTTAATATAAATTCTGACAAATTTTGGTTGTATCTGAATCTCCAAATGAAATAGTAACGAATTTCTGTAAATTTCGTTTAATTTAGTTTTGTATATTTGTTTTCTAACGAATTCCAAATTTTTGGAACGATCTGAATTCTGTGCGAAGAATAGCTGGTTGTTAAGGAGCGGGCCGTGAAGCCGGCCGCCGCATCCTTAGCAACCGATGACTCATCAGCTGTCCGCGGGCTTCCCCACTAACAGCTGAAATGTAAACAAAAGAATGCCGGCAATGAAAAATTCAGGGGAAAAAAAACAGCGTGGGCCCTCCCCCCCCAATCCATACCAGGCCACATGCCATCAACATGAGAGGAGGTACATTGGGGCAGGGGGGCTCTAAATATATATTTTTTTCTTTTGGCATGGCCCCCCTAATCCATACCATGCCCTTCGGGTCTAGTAAAGGGAACCCCATGCCAAAAAAAATAAAACCTCCTATCATGTTGAGGGCATGTGGCCTGGTATGGTTCAGGAGGGGGGGTGATGCTCGCTCATCCCTCCCCCTCTCCTGACCTGCCGGGCTGCATGCTCGGATAAGGGTCTGGTATGGATTTTGGGGGGGTGCCCAGGCCGTTTTTTTTATTTTATTTCATTGCATTCTTTTGTTTACATTTCAGCTGTCAGCGGGGAAACCCGTTGACAGCTGATGAGTCATTAGACATGTGTGGTTCGTTTCATTCCAATTTTAAAATTTCAGAATTAGAATAGAGCCGAATTTAAACAAATCCAAAATAACAAAAAAAAAAAATTCGGACGAAATTCGAATTTGAATTGTTTTCGAATCGTTTTCGAATACTTTTAGAATTTGAATAGTTTTCAAATTCGAATTCGAAAACTTTTAGAATTTAAATAGTTTTCAAATTCGAATTCGAAAACTTTTCGAAATTGAATCGTTTTCCAATTTCCAAAGAGCGTAAAATAGAATAAAAAAGAAAGTAATAGAATAGAAAAAAATTCTATTCTATTTCTTTATTTTCTATCCTATTTTATTATTTTTGTAAATTGGAAAACGATTCCAATTCGAAAACTTTTCCAATTCGAAAAAATTTCCAATTCGAAAACTATTCGAAATGTATTCCTTTATTTTTTTTTCTATATTATTCTTTTTGGAAATTTGAAAACTATTCAAATTTGAAAACTATTCCAATTTGAAAACTATTCCAATTCGAAAACTTTTCCAATTCGAAAACGTTTCCAATTCGAAAACTATTCGAAATGTATTCCTTTATTTTCTATTCTATTTTATTATTTTTAGAAATTGGAAAACTATTCAAATTCGAAAACATTTCCAATTCGAAAACTATTCCAATTCGAAAACTTTTCCAATTCGAAAACTATTCGAAATTTATTCAAAAGGTTTTAGAAATGATTCAAAAACTTTTCGAATAAATTTGAAAACGAATAAACGAAACAAATTCCGAAAACGAATTATACAAATTTAACTAAATAAATTTCTGTAAATAATGAATCAAAAATTTTTTTTGCATTATGCACATGTCTAGGAGTTATAGGTTGTTTAGGGCGCGGTGGCCAGCTTCCCGGCCTGCTCCTTAAAAAACAATCTATTCTTCACACAGAATTCGGATAATTTCCCTACCGTTCCGAAAATATTAAATTCTAAAATTATTTAACGAAACAAAATTATGAAACGAAGCTAAACGAATTCCGAAACAAATTAACAAAATTAAATTAGTAATATAACGAATCTATAGGAAATGAAACAAAACAAATCTTTCTATTCTGCACAAGTCTACTACAAGTTGTTTGACCACACTTGACCACAGGTGTGGGGAAGACACTGGAAGATCTTGCAACACCCGCAGAAAATTGACTTCTCTTTTGATCTCTCATTCATCAAGTCTCTAGGACTTGGACCCGAGTTGACCACACTTAACACACACCCTACCCCAAAAAACAACATACTCTTTAAATATTTATTTTAAGCAAATTTTACCTTAAATATCTCAATAAGAGAATTTTAGAGATTCCGCTTTTACGCAAATTTTATGGATGGTGAAACCAATTTTGACCGAAGTCTTAGGACCTCCAGACCCCAAGGTGGTGTGAAACCTCATAACGATCCTTAGGTAAAAGTTACTTAAAATAGATTTTAAGCAAATTTTACCTAAAGATCTCATTGAGGGAATTTTAGAGATTCCGCTTTTACGCAAATTTTATGAATGGTGAAACCAATTTTGACCAAAGTCTCAGGACCTCCAGACTCCAAGGTGGTGTGAAACCTTATAACAATCCTTAGCTAAAATTTGCTTAAAATAGATTTTAAGCAAATTTTACCTAAAGATCTCATTGAGGGAATTTTAGAGATTCCGCTTTTACGCAAATTTTATGGATGGTGAAACCAATTTTGACCGAAGCCACAGGACCCCAAGGTGGTGTGAAACCTTATAACCAGCCCGTTGTCTTCTGGCTTCCATGATAAATGATCTCAGAAGTTTCCATTCTCTTTTCCTCGGAATGGTGGAAGGAATAATTGGAAGGGACGTTGTTATGTTAATAAGTTGACTTAGCATTCACAATGAGTGGGAGTCGCGTTGAAGGAACCTGTTAACGATGTGCCGTAGAGAATAGAACAAGTGTGAGAATAGTTCAGATGTAACAATATACTCACCTTGTCCTCATTAATAATGAGAAAATACATACCCATCTCCACCACCCGCCCATCTCCCACATTGGTCACATGACCCAACGCACAAAGAACGGGATACAATGTGAACATTGACAAGTATCAGATCTGATGTAAGAAAGTATTAATACAAGTCATATGAATTAGAAGAGCAAGTCCGATCAAAAGGAAAAAGTGAGAAGTGGAAATGAGGAGCAGCACAACGTTTCAATAAACACTATATTACCAAAAGTATTGGGACGCCTGCCTTTACACGCACATGAACTTTAATGGCATCCCAGTCTTAGTCCGTAGTGTTCAATATTGAGTTGGCCCGCCCTTTGCAGCTATAACAGCTTCATCTCTTCTGGGAAGGCTGTCCTCAAGGTTTAGGAGTGTGTCTATGGGAATGTTTGACCATTCTTCCAGAAGCTCATTTGTGAGGTCAGGCACTGATGTTGGACGAGAAGGCCTGGTTCGCAATCTCTGCTTTCATTCATCCCAAAGGTGTTCTATCGGGTTGAGGTCAGATCTCTGTGCAGGCCAGTCAAGTTCCTCCACCCCAAACTTGCTCATCAATGGTGGTCATGGGACAATAGTGGTGTTCTACTTGGTAGACTTGACCAGGGTAAGAGTGGCATGATCAGAGAGGTTGATGTTGCACAAGACGGTCTTACTTTCAGTCTCCACTCTAATTCATCCCAAAGGTGTTCTATCGGGGTTGCGGTCAGGACTCTGTGCAGGCCACTCAAGTTCCTTCACCCCAATCCATGTCTTTATTGACCTTGCTTTGTTCACTGGTCCAAATCATTTAGTGGAGGGGGGATTATGGTGTGGGGTTGTTTTTAAGGGGTTGGGCTTGGCCTCTTAGTTCCAGTGAAGGCAATTCATAAGGCGTCAGCATACCAAGACATTTTGGACAATTTCATGCTCCCAACTTTGTAGGAACAGTTTGGGGATGGCCCCTTCCTGTTCCAACATGACTACACACCAGTGCACAAAGCAAGGTCCATAAAGACATGGATGAGCGAGTTTGGGGTGGAGGAACTTGACTGGCCTGCACAGAGTCCTGACCTCAACCTGATTAGGAGGGTGTCTATGGGAATGTTTGACCATTCTTCCAGAAGCACATTTGTGAGGTCAGGCACTGATATTGGACGAGAAGGCCTGGCTCGCAGTCTCCGCTCTTATTCATCCCAAAGGTGTTCTATGGGGTTGAGGTCAGGACTCTGTGCAGGCCAGTCAAGTTCCTCCACCCCAAACTCGCTCATCCAAGTCTTTATGGACCTTGCTTTGTGCACTGGTGCACAGTCATGTTGGAACAGGAAGGGGCCGTCCCCAAAACTGTTCCCACAAAGTTGGGATCATGAAATTGTCCAAAATGTCTTGGTATGCCGGCGCCTTAAGAGTTCCCTTCACTGGAACTAAGGGGTCAAGCCCAACCCCTGAAAAACAACCCCACACCATTTCAGTCCAGGAGAGGAGCCGGTACAACTGTGCAAAACTGAAGGGAAGGCCGGAGCTAATCTTTAATCATTTATTCTCTATTCTATCAACCCCCCTCCTCCCCCCAAAAAAAAAAATACTTTAAATATCCTTTAACCTGATTGGTTCCTGCTGGGTGAAAAGTCTGGTAGTTATTTCTCCATTTCTACATGTGTGATTGTAGACCTGGACATCTATTTCCATACAAATCTCATCAGACACCACTAATCCCACCATGGCCCCCACATCTGCTCCGCACCTTCTACAATCCAATCTTTCCAATCCTTCGTATTGTTTAAATCTTTTTCTATTTATTTATTTTTCCCTCTACAATAACAATACAGATTGTAATGAGGGAACCTCAGATCCTGCGCAACCAACGTATAGTACGTAAACACAGCGCCGCGTCCTGATTGGCTCCTTATGATATAAATACTATATACATCGTTATGAAATCTAAGCTGAGTATGGGTCAGCGAACGGGACCGCTTACATGATGAACGACTCAACCATCCCATTCCCAAATTGTTCTCACCGAACGGTTCGGGTCACATTCTCATCAGCTGCTTTAAACTCTGACTTCTCGAAAAATACAAAATTGCTAAAAAAAAGTTTTACAAATTGATTTTATGTTTCTCTTTATTTTTTAACTATGTTTAAGGTGTGCTTAGAGAATTCTACTTATCATTTTTCATGTAAGTAATGATACATTTTATGTAAGTTTGATATAAGTAATAATATGTTTGATATGAGTATTGATTTATTTGATATAAGTATTGATACTATATTAAAAATAAGTTTGACATAAGTATTGATACCTTTGATATAATTAATTATACATTTGATATAAGTTTAATATTAGTAATGATACATTTTTTTATATACATATTGTGAAGGACTAACATCAAGTGTAGAGCTTGAAGGACACCGCCACTCGCTGGTTCTTCTTTTTAAGGGCTTTGTTTGCCCATTTTTTTTAAAAGAAGTTCAAAACAAAATCAAAGGTTTCCCTCGCAGGGGTTTCAGCACTCCTATTCATCAATAACATGACATTCAGCCTCCTGGCTTATACATACTGCAGTGCTGCTCAGGCCTTCCACTTCAGGCTCTCGTCTGTCTCCTACAGACTTTTCCCTTGGCAACACCGTCCATTTAGATAGCAGCCCCTCACTGCTCTGACCCTCAGACCTGGGTCCACTGCTCTGACCCTCAGACCTGGGTCTCTGGCTTCCAGTGTGCAGACAACCACTCTCTGGCTTCTCCAGTGCACACCTGCACTCGTCGGGAGGGTGGAGCCCAGAATGCTGGTCCTGACTCTACTATCAGGCCCACACACACCTGAGCAATCAGTGTGCCGTTGAGTCTCAAAACCCGGATCCAGGTATGGGGATTTCATCCCACCCGGATCTCTAAGAAATCCCCAGGCTCCAGGTCTCAAAGTGGACTTTAGTAAATCATGAGGAAACTGAAAAGCCAGTTTCCTCCCAAACAAGCAAATACCCTGGAGCCCCTCAACCTGCCTGGTTGAGAATCCTGTATTCATACAGTGGTGGGGTACCACACTCTCACAATATCAATGTTATGCAGCATTATTTCATTATCTTTTACATTCTATTGAGCTGTGCCCAGCCCCTTTCCTTTTCATTTGTATTTCCATTTTTATTTCCTTAGCCAAGCCTACATCTGCTCCTTGTGGTTGCTCCTTTAGCTCCCTATTTGGGCTTTTGAGTGCCCTGTGCTGGACGGCGTTCCTTTCTTGGAGGTTTTTTTCCCGGCTGGGTATGTGCTTTTGCCTATGGGGAGGGCGGATGTTTTTAGAATATTGGCACATTGTTTCCACTATGTGTTTTATATTGTGTTAAACCTCATAGATATCTGTTTCTAATTTTTTTTTTTTCTATATTCATATCTAGTATCATACAATCCTCTCTCTGTACTCGTATGTCCCCTGATGAAGCGACAATGCGAAACATGTCGGGACTCCACGTGTAACTCTGTACTGTATACAACAAGCCTTACCTCTGCCAATTGACCATCCAGCTGTTTGTTCTTCCTAATAGTAACTACTGTTATGTGGTCCCTTGTGTATTTTTAAACTGAATTATATTAAAATATTTGAATTTTACTATCTTTTTCTTGTTTGAATTTATTCATTACCACACACAGCACCGTGCAAATCACTTTCCTCCCCTTGTTATCACGTTTTTTTTATGTTTAAAAAAAAATACCGTATTTATCGGCGTATAACACGCGCCGACTTATAACACGCACCCCAAGTTTAGGAGGGAATTTTAAGGAAAAAAACTTTTAGGAGGGAAGTTCAAGGAAAAAAAACATACATTTAAATGCAGCCTTGTCCATCATTGCAGCCTTGCCCGGTGTCCATCTGCAGCCTTGCCCAGTGTCCATCTGCAGCCTTGCCCAGTGTCCATCTGCAGCCTTGCCCAGTGTCCATCTGCAGCCTTGCCCACTGTCCATCATTGCAGCCTTGCCCAGTGTCCATCTGCAGCCTTGCCCAGTGCCTTTGCAGCCTTGCCCAGTGCCTTTTGCAGCCTTGCCCAATGGATTTGCAGCCTTGCCCAGTGCCTTTTGCAGCCTTGCCCAATGGATTTGCAGCATTGCCCAGTGCCTTTGCAGCCTTGCCAGTCTCTGCGATTTTTAAAATTGGCACCGACTTCAGTGTGGAGAGGAGCGAGCGGGGCCGAGTGTACTTCGGCTAGACTCGGCTCCTCTCGCAGTCCCGCCCATCTCCACTGATTGCGCCGCTGACATACAGAAAGCTGAGTGTACTTCGGCTAGACTCGGCTCTGCTCACAGTCAGGGGCGGGACTGCGAGAGGAGCCGAGACTAGCCGAAGTACAGTCGGCTTTCTGTATGTCAGCGGCGCAATCAGTGGAGATGGGCGGGACTGCGAGAGGAGCCGAGTAAAGCCGAGTGTACTTCGGCTTTGTGTATCTCGGCTGCTCTCGCTCGTTTCAGTGGGGGATCGGCGGGGGATCCGCGTATAACACGCACCCACGATTTCCCCCTGATTTTAAGGGGAAAAAAGTGTGTGTTATACGCCGATAAATACGGTAATAATATGTTTGATATGAGTATTAATTAATTTGATATAAGTAATGATAAGTTTAATAAAAGTATTGATAAATTTATTATATGTTTGATATAAGTTTTGATAAATGTATTAAATGTTTGATATGAGTTGAGTTGAGTTGAGTTAAGAGGTATCTTAATATAGCACGGTCTTACCCCGAAGGGACCCGACGCACATAGCAGAGTTCCTAGGAAAAGAGGACCCAGGAACCAAGAGCAGCACAGAGCGGCAGAAAGGGTGGAAGAGAGAGGCTACGCAGGAAAGGCTTGCGTGAAAAGCCAAGTCTTCAGTAACCCGCGGAAGACCGGGATAGTAGGGGCCTCCTGGAGTTCGACAGGGAGGCTATTCCATAATATGACACCCTAGTGGGAGAAGGCCCGACCACCACGCTGGATCTTCTTGGGCATGTAGAGGAGATCTCTGCCGGTAGATCTGAGTGATCTGACAAGAGCTTGTTTATGAAAACGAGAGCAGAGATAGCTAGGAGCCAGGCCTCTCATAATCTTAAACATGATACATCCTGCCTTAAAAAAGGTGTGATAGTGGACCGGCAGCCAATGCCAGGCGCAGAGGATAGGGGTGATATGATCCCTCAGCGGGACATCCATGAGTAACCTTGCCGCAGCATGTTGAATAAGTTGAAGCTTCTGCACTAACATCTTTGGCAATCCCAGATAAAGAGAGTTGCAGTAGTCTAGGCAGCTACCTATCGTGGCACAGATGACAGTTTTTCTGTTCGAGATATCCAAATATTTAAACAGCCCCCTCAGAAGTTTTAGCTGCCAGTGACATGCACTGACAACTTTTTTTAACTGAGGAGCCAGGGTTAAACCTGAATCTAGGATGAATCCCAGATCACGGACCTGGGGGGGGCCTCCTCCGGAGCAGGACCAAATGAGGGAGGCCAAGGAGGGATATCTGGGGGGGTGGCCAGATCGCTGAAGATGATAACCTCAGTTTTTCCCACATTAAGTTTCAGGAAGTTGGCAGACATTCATGTGTTGATGGCCTCCAAACAGCTGGCAAGGGTGGCATCAGCCGTCTGGTTCCTAGGAATCTTCAGGTAGACCTGGGTGTCGTCCGCATAAACATGGTACTGGACGGCGTGGGACTTTAGCAGGTCAACAAGGGGCCTCATATAGATATTAAACAACAGGGGAGACAAGGCAGAGCCCTGTGGCACTCCGCAGTCCAAGGCGGTGTACTTAGAGTAAAAGGGGCCAGTCTTGACTCCCTGAACTCTACCCTCTAAAAAACAGGCCACCCATGCCAAAGCCGACCCACTCATACCCAAAAAAAGATCTCATCCGCTCCAGTAAGATTCCATGATTTATGGTATCAAACGCGGCCGACAGATCCAAGAGAACCAGAGCTCCTGAGTCACCCCTGTCCAAGCTGTGAAGAACATCATCATAAACACAGATGAGGCTCGTCTCTATTCCATGTCCAGGTCGAAATCCAGACTGGAATTCGTCCAAAAGATGGAAAGACTCAAGGTAAGCCTGAAGCTGGATAACCGCCAGGCACTCAATCACCTTTGTCACAAAAGGCAAGATGGAAATCGGCCTGTACTTGCCCAATATGTCAGGGTCCAAGGTCGGTTTCTTCAGCAGGGCCAAGACCACGGCCCACTTCAGAGCGCCCGGGACAATACCCTTCCTGAAGCAGCAGTTGATTATCTCCCCAATAAAGGGGGCCAAAAGGGCAGCAGATTTTTTAGCCAGCCCGGCAGGACATACATCTAATGGGGAGGAAGATGGTTTCAAATAGGCAATTACCACCTGTGTAACCGTAACCGGTTGAAAACCGGGCAATCCAGGGGCCATCACTGTGTGGCCGATGTCCTCTTGCACAGTCTCCGGCCTGGGTATGTTGTCTCTAATGGTCTTAACCTTAGAGACAAAAAAGTCAGCGAGCTCCTGGCACCAGTCCTGTGACTCCTTGGGAGCAGAGCTGGTAGCTTCAGGATGGGTTAACTCTGAAGAGATCTTGAAAAGTTCGGCCGTGCTGTTGGCTGCCTTCCTGATTCGCTCCCGGAAGTAGTTTTTTTTCTTAGCCTCTCTAATAGCCCTCTTATAAAGGTAGAGGGCCACCAGACGCAGCTCTTTGTCAGCTTCCAGAAGGAACTTCCGCCAGCGTCTCTCCCTGGACCGAACTCGCTTTTTGAGGAGCCTAAGCTCCTCTGTAAACCATTGCGGGCTCTTGCCCAGGGGACGGGGATTAGATCTCATCCTACGGGGTGCTAACAGATCAAGGGCAACTTCAATCGACTCCTGAAAAATACTCAGCTTCTCTACCGGGTCGCCCAGCTCAAAAAAGATTTGGCTGGTTAATACCCTTAGCCACAAGGTTTCCAAATCTGTCTGGGCAGACTTTTGATAGATTTCTTGAGAAAACCTTGGGGCCAGAGCGATCTGGGATATGTGGAGGTTTCCCTTCCGGTTTGATATACAGTGCCTTAAAAAAGTATGAAACCATAAAGGGCCCCCCTGACACCTTCCCTCCGAGCCCACCCGACGGAACGCAAGTGCGACCTTTGTGACCCTGGTAGTTCTGCCACTGGTGTCAGTCGTTTACTTTTGGTATTTTTTTTATTTTTTACTTTTGGTATTTTATTTACAGTGCCTTGAAAAAGTATTCATACCCCTTGAAATGTCCCACATTTTGTCATGTTACAACCAAAAGCGTAAATGTATTTTATTGGGATTTTATGTGATAGACCAACACAAAGTGGCACATAATTGTGAAGTGGAAGGAAAATGATAAATGATACAAATAAATATGTGAAAAGTGGGGGGGGGTATTTGTATTCAGCCCCCTTTACTCTGATAACCCTTACTAAAATCCAGTGGAAGCAATTGCCTTCAGAAGTCACCTAATTAGTAAATAGAGTCCACCTGTGTGTAATTTAATCTCAGTATAAATACAGCTGTTCTGTGAAGCCCTCAGAGGTTTGCTAGAGAACCTTAGTGAACAAACAGCATCATGAATGCCAAGGAACACACCAGACAGGTCAGGGATAAAGTTGTGGAGAAGTATAAAGCAGGGTTAGGTTGTAATAAACTCTCCCAAGCTTTGAACATCTCACTGAGCTCTGTTCAATCCATCATTGGAAAATGGAAAGAGTATGGCACAACTGCAAACCTACCAAGACACGGCCATCCACCTAAACTGACCGGGCCGGGCAAGGAGAGCATTCATCAGAGAAGCAGCCAAGAGGTCCATGGTAACTCTGGAGGAGCTGCAGAGATCCACAGCTCAGGTGGGAGAATCTGTCCACAGGACAACTATTAGTCGTGCTTCTCCACAAATCTGCCCTTTATGGAAGAGTGACAAGAAGAAAGACATTGGTGAAAGAAAGTCATAAGAAGTCACGTTTGCAGTTTGTGAACGTGGAATTACCCTTTACTAAAAATTTGACAAGTAATGATACATTCAATATAAGTTTGATATCATTAATTATCAGTTTGGTATAAATTTTATACAAGTAATGATACATTTGATATAAGTAATAAGACATTTGATACATATGATATGTCTGATACAAATAGATCCCCTCCTGTAGATTCATCCAGTATACATCATCCCACGTAATCCAATCACCGATCTCCCATCCGTTCCCTCGTACCCCCCGACTATTCTGTCAAATCTTTCACATGACGTCCAAGCACTGAAACACATTTAAACAAACAAGCCATTTGTAGGCATCTATCCATTCCAAAACCATGGTCATCATATAAAGTTGTCTCCCCTTTGCAGCCATTACTCTTATGGAAAGGCTTTCCAGAAAACAGGTTATGGTGAGCAGACCTACCCGACCATTACATCTCTATAAGCTTGTTGGACAGCCACCCATTCCAAAACCATGGTCATTATATAGGGCTGTCTCCCCTTTTCAGCCATCACAGGCTTTACGCTAATGGGAAGGCTTTCCAGAAAACAGGTTATGGTGAAGTGACCTACTTGACCATTACATGGTTGAACTGAATGGTCTTGTGTCTTTTTTCAACTACATTACCTATGTAACTTTGTACATCTATATGAGCTTGTTGGCCAGCCATCCATTGCAAAAAGAGGGTCATTATATAGAGTTGTCTTCCGGTTGCAGCCATTTCAACCTTTATGCTTCTGAGAAGGCTTTTTTCCAGAAGACAGGTTATGATGAGATAGGCCTGGAACAGGTTAGGGAGAGGTGGACCAAAAGGTACCAAAAGCCTCCTTTGAACCAGTGCAAAGCACAGTTGGGTTGGCTGAATGGGCACATATCCCCACGTTCCAGAAAACAGGTTATGGTGAGGTGACCTACCCGACCATTACATCTATTTGAGCTTATTGGGCATCTATCCATTCCAAAACCATGGTCATCATCAGGGCCGCCATCAGGAATTTTGGGGCCCCTTACACAGCTTCAGGCATGGGCCCTCTGGAGCAGAGGAGAACCGTGGGGCGCATAAAAAAGATTAAATAATTTTTTTTTACAAAAAAAAGGGGGGGTTGCCATCTGGGGACCTCCGGGCCTCCGGGCCCCTTACAAAAAAAAAGAAATAAAAAAAAAAGGGGGTTGCCTTTCGGGGCCCTGGGGACCTCTGGCCCCCTTACAAAAGAAAAAAGTTGGGTTGCCATCTGGGGCCCTGGGGACCTCCAGGCCTCTTACAAAAAAATAAAATTATTTAAAAAAAAGGGGGGTTGCCATCCGGGCCCCTTACAGGTGTACTGCCTGTACCCCCCTGATGGCAGCCCTGGTCATCATATAAAGTTGTCTCCCCTTTGCAGCCATTACTCTTATGGAAAGGCTTTCCAGAAAACAGGTTATGGTGAGGTGACCTACCCGACCATTACATCTCTATGAGCTTGTTGGACAGCCACCCATTCTAAAACCATGGTCATTATATAGGGTTGTCTCCCCTTTTTAGCCATCACATGCTTTGCTCTAATGGGAAGGCTTTCCAGAAAACAGGTTATGGTGAAGTGACCTACTTGACCATTACATGGTTGAACTTGAATGTGTCTTTTTTCAACCAGATTACATATGTAACTTTGTACATCTATATGAACTTGTTGACCAGCCATCTATTCCAAAACCAGGGTCATTATATAGAGTTGTCTTCCGGTTGCAGCCATTTCAACCTTTTATGCTCATGAGAAGGCTTTCCAGAAGACAGGCTATGATGAAGTAGGCCTGGAACAGGTTAGGGAGAGGTGGGACAAAGGGTACCAAAAAGCCTCCAATGAACCAGTGCAAAGCACAGTTGGGTTGGCTGAATGGGCACATATCCCCGCAGACATGCACCAAAATTATGTGGAAAGCCTCCCAGTAAGGGAACCACAAAGAGGTGCAGTAACCCCATAATAATGGCCATGGGGGATAATAACAACTCCATAATAATGGCCATGGGGGATACTAACAACTCCATAATAATGGCCATGGGGGATAAGAACAACCCCATAATAATGGCCATGGGGGATAAGAACAACTCCATAATAATGGCCATGGGGGATAAGAACAACTCCATAATAATGGCCATGGGGGATAAGAACAACTCCATAATAATGGCCATGGGGGATAAGAACAACCCCATAAAAATGTCCATGGGGGATAAGAACAACCCCATAATAATGGCCATGGGGGATAAGAACAACTCCATAATAATGGCCATGGGGGATAAGAACAACTCCATAATAATGGCCATGGGGGATAAGAACAACTCCATAATAATAATAGCCATGGTGGATGAGAACAACTCCATAATAATGGCCATGGGGGATAAGAACAACCCTATAATAATGGCCATGGGGGATAAGAACAACCCCATAATAATGGCCATGGGGGATCAGAACAACTCCATAATAATGGCCATGGGGGATAAGAACAACCCCATAATAATGGCCATGGGGGATAAGAACAACTCCATAATAATGGCCATGGGGGATAAGAACAACTCCATAAAAATGGCCATGGGGGATAAGAACAACCCCATAATAATGGCCATGGGGGATAAGAACAACTCCATAACAATAGCCATGGAGACAGGAGGGCACTTCAATATGAATGGCCATGGGGGTAAGAGTAGCTCCATATTAATGGTCATGGCTTTGTAGTGGGATATCCAACAAGTTTTTTTTTTTTTTACCAGTGAAGAGATTATAAACATTTGGCAATAAAGTGTACTATAAACTTTAAAAAAATAAAATAAAAAATATACGACATAATATAATGTCCTGCCCTGGGAAAAGGAGACCCGTATTTAGAATATAGCTCAGGGTCAGAACAGTAATTGATTATTTGAATAAATGAAAGAATGAATGGTCCATCTTAAAAGGAAAACATAAAAGATTTTTTCACGAGAACGGGCACAGCCCAAAGCCCCCCGCCCCCGCTGGTGTGCAGCTTTGGCTCAATTATCCATATTTTCCCTCAAAGTATGACCTCAGCATTTATGTGTTCGTCTAATGATTGTGAAATGATAATGACACAAGAACACAACAATATGTGGATTAAAAACTTCATTTAATTGCAGTCTAATCACCGAAGAAAGGAAAAAAAAAAACATGTGTTGGTTGTCATGGAAACATACGAAGTTCAACAAAATTGTTTCAAAAACTCTTGTACTTGCCCAAGTTATATAAATAGCATTAATTTCCTTCATTAGCCAATTTCAGAGGTTGGAGTTCCGCTGGGTCATAGCGAACAGGATGAGCCATTCATTTCACAGCTCCTCCTTTGAAATGACAAACAGACATGAATTATGCAATCAGCGCTTTAAATGTTCTCAGCGAAGACCAAAAATAAATAATTTTGGAAGCCGAGTGCAATAAAGTCGGCTAGAGAAAGATTTGTTATTTTCTTGTACTAATTATTATTATTGGTTGTTCACCGGATGAGTTTACATTGTCTTGTTATGTTATTTAGAAGTCTATGTCATAGAGATTCTGAACTTTGATTTGACCTCCTATGCCTCGTGCACACGACTGGTTTTCCCGACGAGAAAACTGTCATGAGAGCTTTTGGCCGGGAATCCCGGCCGTGTGTATGCTCCATCGCAGTTTTAACGACAGGAAAACTGCCGGGAAAACCGGTCGTCTGTATGCTTTCCCGAGGGGAAAAAAAAAACGCGCATGCGTCGAATTGTTCACAAGCAGAGAACGTCATTTTGTCGGCTCGTCGTAGTCTTTGACGTCACGCGTTCTTGGCATTAAAAAGTTCAGCGGTCTTTTGTGTGAGCGTGTGTATGCAAGGCAGGCTTGAGAGGAATCCCGTCGGGAAAAGCGTTGTTTTTTTTCCTGCAGGGAAAACCGGTTGTGTGTAGGAGGCATTAGAGCTGTATGTAGCGTTATTATGGAGCTACTGTATTCACATTAGCTGCACATTTATACAAAAACATGTCAGAGGTCTGATACCAATATACTGTACATTAGGGTGACCAGACATCCCCGGTTTCCGGGGACAGTCCCCGGATTGAGGACACTGTCCCCGGACCAAGTCTGTCCCTGGTTTTGTCCCTGGATTGAAGACACTGTCCCCGGACCAAGTCTGTCCCCGGACTAAGTCTGTCCCTGGTTTTGGATTTGAACAGGGGCTGGGGCAATTTCAAAGACAGTCAGTGCAGAATAGAAAAAAAAATTCTAAATTACACCCCCCGCTCTGCCGCTCTTACTAGTTTAGGGGGTGTATTTTTTCCATTATCTGTGCCCCTTTCTGATGATCATGTGCTGGTCGGAGTGGAGGGAATATTTCTTTAGTTTCGGGGGGAATCCCCATTCAGCTCCGCTCGCATGTTCTTCTGCCTAGACTCAAACCCCGGCCAGCCGCCTGCCTGCTTATCTCCTTGCCTTCCCTGGCAGAGTGATCTTCACCCGCTCCCCACCCAGTAGTAGCCGGGGGCCCGGAGAGTAAGACTTGACAGGCAGTGAGGCGGGCGGCAGCGGCGACAGGCAGAGAGTCGCTGATTGCCGCCATTACTAGTAAAAAAAAAATATGTCCCCGGATTTCATTTAAAAAATATGGTTACCTTTCTGCACATACATAGAGGAATTTAAAGTCAACATTTAGCCAAGTTATCTTTTATCTCTTTTCCCAGTAGGGACCCAATACCTCATCTCCCTCTGCTCCCCGCCCCCCAACAGCTCAGCTCCCTCTGCTTCCCCTCCCAACAGCTCAGCTCCCTCTGCTCCCCCCTTCCAACAGCTCAGCTCCCTCTGCTCTCCCCCTTCCAACAGCTCAGCTCCCTCTGCTCCCCCCTCCCAACAGTTCAGTTCCATCTGCTCCCCCCCGCTCAGCAGCTCAGCTCCCTCTGCTACCCTCCTCCCAACAGCTCAGCTCCCTCTGCCCCCCCAACAGCTCAGCTCCCTCTGCTCCCCCCTCCCAACAGCTCAGCTCCCTCTGCTTCCCCCTCCCAACAGCTCAGCTCCCTCTGCTCCCCCTCCCAACAGCTCAGCTCACTCTGCTCCCCCCCTCCCAACAGCTCAGCTCCCTCTGCTCCCCCCCTTCCCAACAGCTCTGCTCCCTCTTCTTCCCCCCTCCCAACCTCCCAACAGCTCAGCTCCCTCTGCTCCCCCCTCTCAGCAGCTCAGCGCCCTCTGCTCATACCCTCCCAACAGCTCAGCTCCTCTGCTACCCTCCCAACAGCTCAGCTCCCTCTGCTCCCCCTCTCAGCAGCTCAGCTTCTTCTGCACCCCCCTCTTAGCAGCTCAGCTCCCTCTGCTTCTCCCTCTCAGCAGCTCAGATCCCTCTGCTACCTCCTCCCAACAGCTCATCTCCCTCTGCTTTCCCCCCTCAGCAGCTCAGCTCCCTCTGCTTCCCCCTCTCAGCAGCTCAGCTCCCTCTGCTTCTCCCTGTCAGTAGCTCAGCTCCCTCTGCCCCCCCTATCCCAACAGCTCAGCTCCCTCTGCTCCCCCTCCCAACCTCCCAACAGCTCAGCTCCCTCTGCTCCCCCCTCTCAGCAGCTCAGCTCCCTCTGCTTCCCCCTCTCAGCAGCTCAGTGTCATGGATATGCACTAATGTCTGTCTGCCATCTTACCTTTCCTCCTCATGTGTTCATCTTAGAGGCCAGACCCTTTTACCTGGCTTCCTTTATAATCTCCTCCCAGCCTGACTCCACCCCAACAGCTCAGCTCCCTCTGCTCCCCCCTCCCAACCTCCCAACAGCTCAGCTCCCTCTGCTCCCCCCTCTCAGCAACTCAGCTCCCTCTGCTCCCCCCTCTTAACAGCTCAGCCCCCTCTGCTACCCCCTCCCAATAGCTCAGCTCCCTCTGCTCCCCCCTTCCAACAGCTCAGCTCCCTCTGCTCCCCCCCTCCCAACAGCTCAGCTCCCTCTGCTCCCCCCTCCCAACAGCTCAGCTCCATCTGCTCCCCCCACTCAGCAGCTTAGCTCCCTCTGCTACCCTCCTCCCAACAGCTCAGCTCCCTCTGCTCCTTCCTCTCAGCAGCTCAGCTCCCTCTGCTCCCCCTCTCAGCAGCTCAGCTCCCTCTGCTTCCCCTCTCAGCAGCTTAGCTCCCTCTGCTTCCCCTTCTCAGCAGCTTAGCTCCCTCTGCTCCCCCCTCCCAACAGTTCAGCTCCCTCTGCTCCCCCTCCCATCAGCTCAGCTCCATCTGTTACCCGTCTCATCAGCTCAGTGCCGTCTGCTCCCCCTCCCAACAGCTCAGCTCCATCTGCTCCCCCTGCTCAGCAGCTCAGCTCCCTCTGCTACCCTCCTCCCAGCAGCTCAGCTCCCTCTGCTCCCCTTCTCAGCAGCACAGCTCCCTCTGCTCCCCCTCTCAGCAGCTCAGCTCCCTCTTCTTCCCTCCCAACAGCTCAGCTCCCTCAGCTCCCTCAGCCCCCCCTCTCAGCAGCTCAGCACCCTCTGCTCATACCTTCCCAAAAGCTCAGCTCCTCTGCTACCCTCCCAACAGCTCAGCTTCCTCTGCTCCCCTCTCAGCAGCTCAGCTTCTTCTGCTCCCCCCTCTTAGCAGCTCAGCTCCCTCTGCTTCCCCCTCTCAGCAGCTCAGATCCCTCTGCTACCTCCTCCCAACAGCTCATCTCCCTCTGCTTCCCCCTCTCAGCAGCTCAGCTCCCTCTGCTTCCCCCTCTCAGCAGCTCAGCTCCCTCTGCTTCTCCATCTCAGCAGCTCAGCTCCCTCTGCCCCCCCCTATCCCAACAGCTCAGCTCCCTCTGCTCCCCCTCCCAACCTCCCAACAGCTCAGCTCCCTCTGCTCCCCCCTCTCAGCAGCTCAGCTCCCTCTGCTTCCCCCTCTCAGCAGCTCAGTGTCATGGATATGCACTAATGTCTGTCTGCCATCTTACCTTTCCTCCTCATGTGTTCATCTTAGAGGCCAGACCTTTTTACCTGGCTTCCTTTATAATCTCCTCCCAGCCTGACTCCACCCCAACAGCTCAGGTCCCTCTGCTCCCCCCTCCCAACAGCTCAGCTCCATCTGCTCCCCCCACTCAGCAGCTTAGCTCCCTCTGCTACCCTCCTCCCAACAGCTCAGCTCCCTCTGCTCCTTCCTCTCAGCAGCTCAGCTCCCTCTGCTCCCCCTCTCAGCAGCTCAGCTCCCTCTGCTCCCCCTCTCAGCAGCTTAGCTCCCTCTGCTTCCCCCTCTCAGCAGCTTAGCTCCCTCTGCTCCCCCTCCCAACAGTTCAGCTCCCTCTGCTCCCCCTCCCAACAGCTCAGCTCCATCTGTTACCCGTCTCATCAGCTCAGCGCCGTCTGCTCCCCCTCCCAACAGCTCAGCTCCATCTGCTTCCCCTGCTCAGCAGCTCAGCTCCCTCTGCTACCCTCCTCCCAGCAGCTCAGCTCCCTCTGCTCCCCTTCTCAGCAGCACAGCTCCCTCTGCTCCCCCTCTCAGCAGCTCAGCTCCCTCTTCTTCCCTCCCAACAGCTCAGCTCCCTCTGCTCCCCCCTCTCAGCAGCTCAGCGCCCCCCGGGCTCATACCCTCCCAACAGCTCAGCTCCTCTGCTACCCTCCCAACAGCTCAGCTCCCTCTGCTCCCCCTCTCAGCAGCTCAGCTTCTTCTGCTCCCCCCTCTTAGCAGCTCAGCTCCCTCTGCTTCCCCCTCTCAGCAGCTCAGATCCCTCTGCTACCTCCTCTCAACAGCTCATCTCCCTCTGCTTCCCCCTCTCAGCAGCTCAGCTCCCTCTGCTTCCCCATCTCAGCAGCTCAGCTCCCTCTGCTTCTCCCTCTCAGCAGCTCAGCTCCCTCTGCCCCCCCTTCCCAACAGCTCAGCTCCCTCTGCTCCCTCTCCCAACCTCCCAACAGCTCAGCTCCCTCTGCTCCCCCCTCTCAGCAGCTCAGCTCCCTCTGCTTCCCCCTCTCAGCAGCTCAGTGTCATGGATATGCACTAATGTCTGTCTGCCATCTTACCTTTCCTCCTCATGTGTTCATCTTAGAGGCCAGACCCTTTTACCTGGCTTCCTTTATAATCTCCTCCCAGCCTGACTCCACCCCAGGCCCTATCACAGAACACTATATTAACCTGTGCACTGCAAGCCTGCTTTGCTGATCAACGTGTTTGTTAAGCATTGTGTGTTTGGGTTCCTGCCTGCCGTGTGCTACGTCCATCTCTCTGTTACGATATTGGCTTGTTCCTGACTATCCCTGTCTGCTTGTGTCCCTTGACCTTCGGCTTGTCCTTCGTTTATCCTTGTCTGCTTGTGACCCTTGACCTTCGGATTGTCCTTCGCTATTCTTGTATCCTGAGCTGCTGCTTCCCCTCTTTCCTCCTTCCCTACGAGGCGTGAGCTAGGAGACTGTAGGGGTCGCGACCTGGACCTAGCTGCAGCGTAACATCCTCACCACTAGAGGCTCTGGAGAAGACCTGCTGGGTCTTAGACTCGGCGCCCTGGGAAATCTCGGCTCTAGCTTCCTGTAGGATCCCGGTTGTGCTCCTCTGGTCCCGCTTTCCACAACCACCTAGTTTCCTATCCGCAGCAGTCAGCCATAGGGTTCACTACCTTGTGGTGCACTCCTGAGCCCCTACGGTGTGCATCTGTCATCTGGCCACAGGTGACCTGACAGTTTGATCAGCCATGGACCCGGCTGATGTGCCGCTCCCTGCAGATGATCCATTGCAGGGCATAGTCCGCAGACTTAAGACCCAGGAATCTAATCAGACCCAGGTCATGCCATTCCTTTAGGATTTGGCCTCCCATTTTGAACAGGTTCAGGCCTCAATAGGACCCGCTGTTCAACAACCTCAACCGCTACCAACGGCTGCACCTATTCCGGTCGCAGTCGCAGCCACACATTCACTACAACTGCCAGCTCCGTCCCGTTTCTCTGGGGACTCCAAGGCCTGCAGGGGGTTCCTTAGCCAATGCACGATTCATTTTGAGCTTCAGCCTCAAAACTTTCTGTCTGATAGGGCAAAGGTAGCCTATATAATTTCCCTCCTCTCCGGTGAAGCTTTAGCCTGGGCAGCCCCTCTGTGGGAACTGAATGATCCAGTGGTTTCTAGCCTGTCTGGCTTCTTGAAACTTTTTCGGAATATCTTTGAAGAACCGGCTCGTGTCTCTTCAGCGGCCAGCGCCCTTCTACGTCTCTGCCAAGAGTCTGCTTCAGTGGGACAGTATGCCCTACATTTCCGCATACTGTCGGCTGAGTTGAGCTGGAACAATGAGGCCTTAGTCGCAAACCTTTTTGCATGGCCTCTCTGATAGAGTGAAGGATGAATTAGCAGGAAGAACCATCCCCACTGATCTGGGCGGAGTTATCTCCTTGTGTAACCAGATCGATATTCGCTTTCAGGAGAGGACCCTAGAAAAGCAACGCCAGCACTCCTTGGTTCTTAGTCAGCCTGAGCTCCCCTCTCTTCGATAGTGATGAGCCGAACACCCCCGGGTTCGGTTCGCACCAGAACCCGCGAACGGACCGAAAGTTCGAACGAACATTAGAACCCTATTAAATACAATGGATGCGAACGTTCGAATTCTAAAGTGCTAATTATAACAACTTTTATGCATGTTATTGTCATAAATAGGGTTTGGGAACCCGGGTTCTGCACCAGGGGACATGTATCAATGCAAAAAGAAGTTTTAAAAACGGTCGTTTTTCGGGAGCAGTCATTTTAATGATGCATAAAGTGAAAAAAAAAAAGTCAAATATTCCTTTAAATATCGTACCTGGGGGGTGTCTAAAGTATGCCTGTGAAGTGCCACGTGTTTCCCGTGTTTAGAACTGTCCCTGCACAAAATGACACTTCTAAAGGAAAAAAAAGCCATTTAAAACTGCTTGCGGCTTTAATGTAATGTCTGGTCCCGGTAATATGGATGAAATTCTTTAAGAAAAATGGCATAGCTACCCCATGACCCCCCCCCCCCCCCTACCCCAGCCCATTACCAGCCCCTTTGGGTCTTGTATGGATATTAAGGGGAACCCCGCACATAAAATAAAAAAGGCCCTATATACTCTGAACAGCCGTATACAGGCGGTGCATACAAGACAGGGACTGTAGGTTTGTTCTTATGTAGAATCTGTTTGTAATTTTGAACAGGTACATTGTTGAAGTGTAGCTCCAGCCCAAAAATCTATTTTTAAACTTTTTGGGAAACATAGGTAAGGGTTATCACCCCTGTAACATTTGTTTTGCTGTCTGTGCCCCTGTTCAGAACATTTCACCTCACTTTCCGTCCCAATGACAACTGTTTTTGAAATGTGGTGTTTTTCTTGAAACAAGGATTGCTGATAAAGCATCAGTACAGATGAGACCCCTTTCTCCCATATTTATTCTTACAGGAGAGAATTTTCCTTTCTAGGGGTAGATTTCCTCTCACTTCCTGTTGTCTTCTTTCGTTTGCAAGTAGGAGTCGTTTGTAAGTTGGATGTTTGAAAGTAGGGACCTGCCGTATATACTCTGCAGAAATAGGCCCCTTAGTTGTTGGTGTTGGCACAACACTGTAAGCACTCAGTTACTCTTGGTTGGTGCTGGAACGCCCTGCTGTCAACTATTATATCAGGAATTTTAATTACATATAATTGTTGAACAGTGGTAGTAAAAATTGGGGCTTTGATGGTGGTGCTGGTGCCACAACACTGTAAGCCCTGACAGTTACTCTTGGTGGGTGCAGCAATGGGCCCTGCTGTGAATTATTAGATCAAGAATTGTAATTACATGCCCCTTTTGAACAGGGGCTGAAAAATTGGGCCTTTCGTGGTGGTGGTGGTGGTGGCGTTGCCACAAGACTGTAAGCCCTCAGAGTTACTCTTGGTGGGTGCAGCAATGGACCCTGCTGTGAATTATTAGATCAAGAATTGTAATTGCATGCCCCTGTTGAACAGGGGCTGAAAAATTGGGCCTTAGGCACTGGTGGCACAACACTACAACCCCTCACAGATACTGTACTTGGAGCACAGCAATGAGCCCTGTTGCAAAGTATTGCTTCAAAAATTGTAATGACACGCCCCTGTTAAACAGGGGCTGAAAAATTGGGCCTTAGGCACTGGTGCCACAACACTCCAACCCCTCACAGATACTGTACTTGGAGCACAGCAATGAGCCCTATGGCAAATTATTGCTAAAAAAATTGTAATTACACGCCCCTGTAAAACAGGGGCTGAAAAATTGGGCCTTAGCCACTGGTGGCGGCACCCATAAACAAAAATGATCTTCCAAGCTATCATCATCAATCGTATCATTGAGGACTCGGAGGAGGAGGATAGCCAGTCAACATAACAGCACAGGCACTCAGCATCAGCATCAGTCTTGAAGGGATGTGACATGTTAAAATCAATTAGTCTGTTATATCAGCATCAGGTGTGTGGTAGCTGGTGGTGATCCAAGACTGGTTCATCTTGATGAAAGTCAGTCGATCAACCGAGTCGGTGGACAGGCGCACCCTGTGATCCGTGACAAATCCTCCAGCAGCACTGAATGTGCGTTCCGAAAGAACGCTGGATGCAGGACAGGCCAGTAGCTCAATTGCATACTGTGCAAGCTCTGGCCAGTGATCCATCCTCAAGACCCAGTAAGCCAGAGGATTTTCGGTGGGGAAGGTGTCCAAGTCTGACCTTGCCCCTAGATATTCCTGCACCATGTTTATCAGACGCTGGCGATGGTTGCTGGAACCGATCATACTTTGGGGCTGCGGACTAAAGAATTGTCTGAACGCATCGGTCAGACGGGCACCTTCCCCACCGCTCCTTCTTTGACTGGCCGAAGCCTCAGCAACTCGTTGTCCAGGACCAGGAGTTTGTAACCTCCCAGTCTCTGGGAACGCGTTGCACAGACCTTTCTGCAAGGCCTCCCGGAGTTGTCTCATCCTCTGCTCCCTCTGCGACGGTAACATAAGGTCCGCAACCTTACCCTTGTACCGTGGATCAAGGAGAGTGGCCAGCCAGTAATGGTCCCTCTCCTTGATCCGAAGAATACGAGGATCCTTCCGCAGACTTTGCAGGATCAGGGAGGCCATGCAGCGTAGGTTTGCTGAGGCATTCGCTCCGGAGTCCTCTGGGTCACTAAGGACGACATGATCCGCAGCCACCTCCTCCCAGCCACGTACAAGTCCACTGGTTTCTTGGGACTGTAAATCATCCCTAAAAGACTGCTGCTGATGATGCTGAGTGCCAGCCTCCACCTCCATGCTGACACAATCCTCCTCCTCCTCCTCCTCCTCCTCCTCCTCCTCTTCCTGTGCGATGGGTGGGACAGAAGGAACACTGTCTGGGTAAAGGGGGCCTTGAGAGGCAAGGAAGTCCTCCTCTTCCTGCCTCTGTTCTGCCTCAAGTGCCCTGTCCATTATTCCACGCAGCGTGTGCTCCAACAGGTGGACAAGAGGTACAGTGTCACTGATGCATGCACTGTCACTGCTCACCATCCTCGTGGCCTCCTCAAATGGTGCCAGGACAGTGCATGCATCCCTGATCATGCCCCACTGGCGTGGAGAAAAAAAACCAAGCTCCCCTGACCCTGTCCTGGTGCCGTAGTCGCACAGGTACTCATTGATGGCCCTCTGCTGCGTGTGCAGCCGCTGCAGCATGGCCAACGTTGAGTTCCACCTGGTGGGCATGTCACATATAAGGCGGTTCTTGGGCAGGTTCAACTCCTTTTGCAGCTCAGCCAGGCGAGCACTGGCATTATAAGATCTGCGGAAATGCACACAGACTTTCCTGGCCTGCCTCAGGACATCCTGTAAGCCCGGGTACCTGCCCAAGAACCGCTGCACCACCAGGTTAAGGACGTGAGCCACACAGGGCACATGGGTCAGTTGTCCCTGTCGGAGGGCGGAGAGGAGGTTGGTGCCATTGTCGCAAACCACCATTCCTGGCTTAAGCTGGCGTGGCGTCAACCACCTCTCGGCCTGGCCCTGCAGAGCAGACAGGACCTCTGCCCCAGTGTGGCTTCTGTCCCCCAAACACACCAGCGCAAGCACGGCATGGCATCTTTTTGCCTGCGTACTTGCGTAGCCCCGTGAACGGCTACGGAGCACCGCTGGTTCATAGGACAAACCACAGGAAGAGGCCATGGAGGAAGAAGAAGAGGAGGGGGTGGAGGAGAGAGGTGTGTCACAACCAGTAGTAGCATTTTGGAGGCGTGGCGGTGGGACAACCTCCAACACTACTGCACCTTGTCCTGCATCCTTCCCAGCTGCCAAAAGAGTGACCCAATGGGCCGTGAAAGAAAGGTAACGTCCCTGTCCATGCCTGCTGGACCATGAGTCAGCGGTAATATGCACCTTACCGCTGACCGCCCTGTCCAGCGAGGCCAAGACATTGCCTTCCACATGCCGGTAGAGAGCCGGAATAGCCTTCCGTGAGAAAAAGTGGCGTTTGGGAACCTGCCACTGAGGAACCGCACATTGCACAAACTCACGGAAGGGGGCCGAGTCTACCAACTGAAAAGGCAGCAGTTGAAGCGCTAGCAATTTAGCCAAGCTAGCATTCAACCGCTGGGCATGTGGATGGCTGGGAGTGAACTTCTTTCGACGGTCCAGCAGCTGGGGCAGGGAAATTTGCCTGCTAGAATCGGACGTCGGTGTACTGCTAGCAGAGTGGCCGCAAGTACTTGGCTGTGACACACCTAATTCTACACCTTCATTCCTCTCAGTGCATGTTTCAGAGAGGACTGAAGTTATAGTGGGGTTGGAGATCCCAGCTGATGCGGTGCAAGGAGAGGTCCGCTTTGTTCTTTGGTGTGGGTCTTTGAGGTAGGCTTGCCAACGAGCTGCATGGCAGGTCAACATATGTCTGGTCAGGCATGTGGTACCCAAGCGGCTGATGTTTTGGCCACGCGATATACGCTTGAGACATATGTTGCAAACAGCAGCTGTGCGATCTGATGCACTAGCCTCAAAAAAGGCCCACACCAAAGAACTTTTTGAATGACGGGCAGAGGCAGCGCCCTGCACAGGCGGAGCTCTGCGGTGTGATTCCGTCGGTGTACTGCCCTTACGCTGGCCACCAAAGGGCATCCTGCCTCGTTGGAGATGTGCCTCCTCCTCATCCTCCTCCTCCTCCTCTCTCCTATTAGGCACCCACGTGGAGTCAGTGACCTCATCATCACCTCCCTCCTCATCACTGGAGCCAATCTGGCAGTATGCTGCAGCTGCTGGAACATGACTGCCAGATTGGTGTCCTTCTTGAGCATCCCCTCTGTCTGCTCTCACGCTACTGCCTTCCTCTAGCTGGGTTTCATCATCAGACCCTTCGAAACGCTGGGCATCCTCCTGGAGCATGTACCCAACACTGTGCTGAAACAGTTCGGGGGACTCCTCAGGAGGAGGACATGGTGGGTCTAGGGAAGGAGTGACTGATGATGAGTCTGACATTGATACCAGGGAAGAGGACGCTTTGGCAGCTGCTTTTCCAGTACCCTGAGCCTGGGTGAGAGAGGATGAGGAGGAGGAGGAGGGCTTGGTCATCCACTCTACCAAGTCTTCGGCATGATGTGGCTCAACATGTCCAGCTGCCGAAAAGAAGGACAAGCGTGTCCCATGGCCATGTGCTGATGACAATGCACCGCGTCCACGACCAGCACTGTTGCCCCCAGACACAGAGCCTGCTTGCCCTCTTTTATTGCCTCCTGACTGTCTGCCTCTCCTTGTTTGCCTTCCAGACATTCTAATAGATGGCCTGCAGGGAGATGGGAAAAAAGCAATAAGGGCTACCTTCAGGTGTCCTTCTCTGTCCCTTGAAACAAGGACTTTGACAGTGAAAGAAACTGACACACTCTCCCTACCTACAGTTTTCTGTCCCTAGAAAAAATGTTTTTTTTAAGCACAATTTAGCACAAGGAGAATTCACTCACTGTCCTTCCAGGTCCCTGGAAACAAGGACTTTGACAGTGAAAGAAACTGACACACTCTCCCTACCTACAGTTTTCTGTCCCTAGAAAAAATGTTTTTTTTAAGCACAATTTAGCACAAGGAGAATTCACTCACTGTCCTTCCAGGTCCCTGGAAACAAGGACTTTGACAGTGAAAGAAACTGACACACTCTCCCTACCTACAGTTTTCTGTCCCTAGAAAAAATGTTTTTTTTAAGCACAATTTAGCACAAGGAGAATTCACTCACTGTCCTTCCAGGTCCCTGGAAACAAGGACTTTGACAGTGAAAGAAACTGACACACTCTCCCTACCTACAGTTTTCTGTCCCTAGAAAAAATGTTTTTTTTAAGCACAATTTAGCACAAGGAGAATTCACTCACTGTCCTTCCAGGTCCCTGGAAACAAGGACTTTGACAGTGAAAGAAACTGACACACTCTCCCTACCTACAGTTTTCTGTCCCTAGAAAAAATGTTTTTTTTAAGCACAATTTAGCACAAGGAGAATTCACTCACTGTCCTTCCAGGTCCCTGGAAACAAGGACTTTGACAGTGAAAGAAACTGACACACTCTCCCTACCTACAGTTTTCTGTCCCTAGAAAAAATGTTTTTTTTAAGCACAATTTAGCACAAGGAGAATTCACTCACTGTCCTTCCAGGTCCCTGGAAACAAGGACTTTGACAGTGAAAGAAACTGACACACTCTCCCTACCTACAGTTTTCTGTCCCTAGAAAATTTTTTTTTTTAAGCACAATTTAGCACAAGGAGAATTCACTCACTGTCCTTCCAGGTCCCTGGAAACAAGGACTTTGACAGTGAAAGAAACTGACACACTCTCCCTACCTACAGTTTTCTGTCCCTAGAAAAAATGTTTTTTTTAAGCACAATTTAGCACAAGGAGAATTCACTCACTGTCCTTCCAGGTCCCTGGAAACAAGGACTTTGACAGTGAAAGAAACTGACACACTCTCCCTACCTACAGTTTTCTGTCCCTAGAAAAAATGTTTTTTTTAAGCACAATTTAGCACAAGGAGAATTCACTCACTGTCCTTCCAGGTCCCTGGAAACAAGGACTTTGACAGTGAAAGAAACTGACACACTCTCCCTACCTACAGTTTTCTGTCCCTAGAAAAAATGTTTTTTTTAAGCACAATTTAGCACAAGGAGAATTCACTCACTGTCCTTCCAGGTCCCTGGAAACAAGGACTTTGACAGTGAAAGAAACTGACACACTCTCCCTACCTACAGTTTTCTGTCCCTAGAAAAAATGTTTTTTTTAAGCACAATTTAGCACAAGGAGAATTCACTCACTGTCCTTCCAGGTCCCTGGAAACAAGGACTTTGACAGTGAAAGAAACTGACACACTCTCCCTACCTACAGTTTTCTGTCCCTAGAAAAAATGTTTTTTTTAAGCACAATTTAGCACAAGGAGAATTCACTCACTGTCCTTCCAGGTCCCTGGAAACAAGGACTTTGACAGTGAAAGAAACTGACACACTCTCCCTACCTACAGTTTTCTGTCCCTAGAAAAAATGTTTTTTTTAAGCACAATTTAGCACAAGGAGAATTCACTCACTGTCCTTCCAGGTCCCTGGAAACAAGGACTTTGACAGTGAAAGAAACTGACACACTCTCCCTACCTACAGTTTTCTGTCCCTAGAAAAAATGTTTTTTTTAAGCACAATTTAGCACAAGGAGAATTCACTCACTGTCCTTCCAGGTCCCTGGAAACAAGGACTTTGACAGTGAAAGAAACTGACACACTCTCCCTACCTACAGTTTTCTGTCCCTAGAAAAAATGTTTTTTTTAAGCACAATTTAGCACAAGGAGAATTACCTCACTGTCCTTCCAGGTCCCTGGAAACAAGGACTTTGACAGTGAAAGAAACTGACACACTCTCCCTACCTACAGTTTTCTGTCCCTAGAAAAAATGTTTTTTTTAAGCACAATTTAGCACAAGGAGAATTCACTCACTGTCCTTCCAGGTCCCTGGAAACAAGGACTTTGACAGTGAAAGAAACTGACACACTCTCCCTACCTACAGTTTTCTGTCCCTAGAAAAAATGTTTTTTTTAAGCACAATTTAGCACAAGGAGAATTCACTCACTGTCCTTCCAGGTCCCTGGAAACAAGGACTTTGACAGTGAAAGAAACTGACACACTCTCCCTACCTACAGTTTTCTGTCCCTAGAAAAAATGTTTTTTTTAAGCACAATTTAGCACAAGGAGAATTCACTCACTGTCCTTCCAGGTCCCTGGAAACAAGGACTTTGACAGTGAAAGAAACTGACACACTCTCCCTACCTACAGTTTTCTGTCCCTAGAAAAAATGTTTTTTTTAAGCACAATTTAGCACAAGGAGAATTCACTCACTGTCCTTCCAGGTCCCTGGAAACAAGGACTTTGACAGTGAAAGAAACTGACACACTCTCCCTACCTACAGTTTTCTGTCCCTAGAAAAAATGTTTTTTTTAAGCACAATTTAGCACAAGGAGAATTCACTCACTGTCCTTCCAGGTCCCTGGAAACAAGGACTTTGACAGTGAAAGAAACTGACACACTCTCCCTACCTACAGTTTTCTGTCCCTAGAAAAAATGTTTTTTTTAAGCACAATTTAGCACAAGGAGAATTCACTCACTGTCCTTCCAGGTCCCTGGAAACAAGGACTTTGACAGTGAAAGAAACTGACACACTCTCCCTACCTACAGTTTTCTGTCCCTAGAAAAAATGTTTTTTTAAGCACAATTTAGCACAAGGAGAATTACCTCACTGTCCTTCCAGGTCCCTGGAAACAAGGACTTTGACAGTGAAAGAAACTGACACACTCTCCCTACCTACAGTTTTCTGTCCCTAGAAAAAATGTTTTTTTTAAGCACAATTTAGCACAAGGAGAATTCACTCACTGTCCTTCCAGGTCCCTGGAAACAAGGACTTTGACAGTGAAAGAAACTGACACACTCTCCCTACCTACAGTTTTCTGTCCCTAGAAAAAATGTTTTTTTTAAGCACAATTTAGCACAAGGAGAATTCACTCACTGTCCTTCCAGGTCCCTGGAAACAAGGACTTTGACAGTGAAAGAAACTGACACACTCTCCCTACCTACAGTTTTCTGTCCCTAGAAAAAATGTTTTTTTAAGCACAATTTAGCACAAGGAGAATTCACTCACTGTCCTTCCAGGTCCCTGGAAACAAGGACTTTGACAGTGAAAGAAACTGACACACTCTCCCTACCTACAGTTTTCTGTCCCAAGAAAAAATGTTTTTTTTAAGCACAATTTAGCACAAGGAGAATTCACTCACTGTCCTTCCAGGTCCCTGGAAACAAGGACTTTGACAGTGAAAGAAACTGACACACTCTCCCTACCTACAGTTTTCTGTCCCTAGAAAAAATGTTTTTTTTAAGCACAATTTAGCACAAGGAGAATTCACTCACTGTCCTTCCAGGTCCCTGGAAACAAGGACTTTGACAGTGAAAGAAACTGACACACTCTCCCTACCTACAGTTTTCTGTCCCTAGAAAAAATGTTTTTTTTAAGCACAATATAGCACAAGCACAAAACACACTGACACTCTCCCTACCTATCCTTCTCTTTCCCTAAACTAAAGGAATCCAGGTTAAGCAAGAAAGAAATAAAAGTCACTGTCCCTGCCTATGCTGCTCTATCCCTGCTCCGGAACACACTACACTAGGCCACCGTGCTGGCGGCCTTTTATAGTGTGGGGCGTGTACTAAACACCCTCAGCAATAATTGGCCACAGGCATCCTGCCTGTGGCCAATCATTGCTCTCCTCGCTGCCGGCGCTGTGATTGGCCAAGCATGCGGGGTCACAGTGCATGCTTGGCCAATCACAGCGCCTGGATGACACTGCGATGGCGTAGTGCATTGTGGGCCGTTCGCGTCACTCGAATTTGGCGCGAACGGCCCAAATCGTTCGATCTTCGTCGAACGATCGAACAGCCGATGTTCGAGTCGAACGTATGTTCGACTCGAACACGAAGCTCATCCCTACTCTTCGACCCGTAGAGCATCTCCTAGCAGCTGAGGAACCCATGCAGCTGGGTCGAACCAGGCTATCCCCCGAGGAACGTGCTAGGCGCAGAACTCTTGGTCTGTGTCTTTACTGTGGGGGCAAAGGTCATTTTCGTGACACTTGCTCTCTTTGTCCAGAAAAACGTTCGGGTCCACTTCATCTGGAAAGTGGAGTAATGGACCCAGAAATATCACCTTCCCCTTCTCGTCTGCTGCTTTCTGTGTTCCTTCATGTTGGTGCTTCTTCTCATTCGGTCTCAGCATATCTGGTTTCCGGAGCCGCTGGTAATTTCATGGACTGGGAAATCGCATCGTCCATGAGACTTACTCTTTTGCCCCTCACCACGCCATTGGTGGTCTTGGCGATTGATGGTACTGTTCTCCCAGGGGGACCTATCCGCTTCCAGACCCTCCCTGTTAAGATGTCGGTAGGGACACTCCACCAGGAGTGGATATCCTTCCTTATCTTACCCAAGGCCTCAACTCCTATAATTTTGGGTCTCCCATCGTTACGGCTCCATTCTCCTCACGTGGACTGGACTACTGAACAGATCCTGGCTTGGGGTTCCTCCTGTTCCTCGTCCTGCCTACCCAAGGTTGCCCCCTCTGAACCTGAGCCGGCCATTCATTCCAGGTTGCATAACCATTTACATTTGTCTGTCCCTAATCACCCTTGGACGCACAGCCAGGCTAGCTTGTCTACAAGTTCTGCAGTCGCTACATCTTGCGATGCGATTCAGGTAGTCGCTACACCTGACTCTGCTATTCAATCAGCCTCTGCACTAGTTATGCCAGTCCAGCCTATGTCCAGTGAGCCTCCTACTTTTTCTTGTTCAGGACATTCTGCTTGTCGTTCAGCTATTCAGCTTGACTTCAGGGTTCCACTGACATCTGCCCAGTCTGATGGTCCTGTGCTAGATGACCAGTTCATCTTTAAGGGTCTTGTGGACCCTCCTCAGATTCCTGTTGATCTTCTCATGCCCTTGCTTATTCCTAGAGAGCTTTTGGTCCTCAATAAATCTTCTCATCATCTCCCTACCTCGGTTCTGGTCTCTGAGGATAATCTAAAGTACGAGGTTAGACAAGTTCTGGATTCTCGGCTCTGCAGAGGTATTCTTCAGTACCTTGTGCATTGGAGAGGTTTTGGTCCTGAGGAGGCGTCTTGGATCGCTGCATCTGAGGTCGTTGCACCTCATCTGTTGAGGAGGTTTCATCTGAGATTTCCCTTTAAGCCTGAGCCCAGGCGGGGGAGGGCCCATAAGAGGGAGGGTACTGTCATGGATATGCACTAATGTCTGTCTGCCATCTTACCTTTCCTCCTCATGTGTTCCTCTTAGAGGCCAGACCCTTTCACCTGGCTTCCTTTATAATCTCCTCCCAGCCTGACTCCACCCCAGGCCCTATCACAGAACACTATATTAACCTGTGCACTGCAAGCCTGCTTTGCTGATCAACGTGTTTGTTAGGCATTGTGTGTTTGGGTTCCTGCCTGCCATGTGCTACGTCCGTCTCTCTGTTACGATATTGGCTTGTTCCTGACTATCCCTGTCTGCTTGTGTCCCTTGACCTTCGGCTTGTCCTTCGTTTATCCTTGTCTGCTTGTGACCCTTGACCTTCGGCTTGTCCTTCGCTATTCTTGTATCCTGAGCTGCTGCTTCCCCTCTTTCCTCCTTCCCTACGAGGCGTGAGCTAGGAGACTCTAGGGGTCGTGACCTGGACCTAGCTGCAGCGTAACATCCTCACCACTAGAGGCTCTGGAGAAGACCTGCTGGGTCTTAGACTCGCCGCCCTGGGGAATCTCGGCTCTAGCTTCCTGTAGGATCCCGGTTGTGCTCCTCTGGTCCCGATTTCCATAACCACCTAGTTTCCTATCCGCAGCAGTCAGCCATAGGGTTCACTACCTTGTGGTGCACTCCTGACTCCCTACGGTGTGCATCTGTCATCTGGCCACAGGTGACCTGACACTCAGCTCCCTCTGCTACCCCCTCCAAATAGCTCAGCTCCCACTGCTCCCCCCTTCCAACAGCTCAGCTCCCTCTGCCCCCCCTCCCAACAGCTCAGCTCCCTCTGCTCCCCCCTCCCAACAGCTCAGCTCCATCTGCTCCCCCCGCTCAGCAGCTCAGCTCCCTCTGCTACCCTCCTCCCAACAGCTCAGCTCCCTCTGCTCCTTCCTCACAGCAGCTCAGCTCCCTCTGCTCTCCCTCTCAGCAGCTCAGCTCCCTCTGCTCCCCCTCTCAGCAGCTTAGCTCCCTCTGCTTCCCCCTCTCAGCAGCTCAGCTCCCTCTGCTCCCCCCTCCCAACAGCTCAGCTCCATCTGCTCCCCCTCCCAACAGCTCAGCTCCATCTTCTCCCCCGCTCAGCAGCTCAGCTCCCTCTGCTACCCTCCTCCCAACAGCTCAGCTCCCTCTGCTCCCCTTCTCAGCAGCTCAGCTCTCTCTGTTCCCCCTCTCAGCAGCTCAGCTCCCTCTTCTTCTCTTCCAACAGCTCAGCTCCCTCTGCTCCCCCCTCTCAGCAGCTCAGCGCCCTCTGCTCACACCCTCCCAACAGCTCAGCTCCCTCTGCTACCCTCCCAACAGCTCAGCTCCCTCTGCTTCCCCCTCCCAACAGCTCAGCTACATCTGCTTCCCCTGCTCAGCAGCTCATCTCCCTCTGCTACCCTCCTCCCAACAGCTCAGCTCCCTCTGCTCCCTCCTCTCAGCAGCTCAGCTCCCTCTGCTCCCCTCCCAACAGCTCAGCTCCCCCCTCTCAGCAGCTCAGCTCCCTCTGCTTCCCCCTCTCAGCAGCTCAGCTCCCTCTGCTTCTCCCTCCCAACAGCTCAGCTCCCTCTGCTTCCCCCTCTCAGTAGCTCAGCTCCCTCTGCTCCCCTCCCAACAGCTCAGCTCCCTCTTCTTCCCTCTCGCAGCAGCTCAGCTCCCTCTGCCCCCCTCCCAACAGCTCAGCTCCCTTTGCCTCACCCTCTCAGCAGCTCAGCTCCCTGTGCTTCCCCCTCTCAGCAGCTCAGCTCACTCTGCTTCCCTCTCAACAGCTCAGCTCCCTCTGCTTCCCCCTCTCAGTAGCTCAGCTCCCTCTGCTTCCCTCCCAACAGCTCAGTTCCCTTTGCTTCCCTCTCTCGGGAGATCAGCTTCCCCCTCTCAGCTGCTTAGTTCCCTCTGCTCCCCCTCCCAGAAACTCAGCTCCACATGCTTTCCTTTCTAAAAATGTAACTCGCACTGCTTCCCCCTCCCAGCAGCGCAGCTCCCCTGCTCACTATACCAGAAATTACTTATCAGCTCACTTGTCCCCCTCCCAGCAGCCCAGTACCCTGCCCCCCCTCAAAACAACTCAACCCCCCTGCTTCCCTCTCCCATAAACTCAGCTCACCTGTCCCCCTCCCAGCAGCTCAGCTCCCCTGCTCCCCCCTTTCAGAAAATCAGCTCCATTTGGTTCCCCCTTCTAGAAACTCAGCTCCCAATGCTTCCCCCTTCAAGCATCTTGGCTCCCCCTTTTCCCTTTACCAGGAGTGACTTCTCAGCTCACCCATTTATGTTTCTTTATATATCGTTATGTATCTTTATATATCTTTATGTCTCGTTATATAACTTTATGTGTTTTTTATGCATCTTTATATTTCTTCATGTATCTTTATTTAATTTTATATCTCGCTCTGTATCTTTATGTGTCCTTATATATATATTTATGTGTCTTTATCTATATTTATGTAAATTTATGTATCTTTAAATATCTTTATATCTCGCTCTGTGTTCTAATATTTCTTTATGTATCTTTATATATCTATATGTTCCTTTATGTGTCCTTATGTGCCTTTATGTATCTGTATATATCTTTGTGTGCCTTTATGTATCTTTATGTTTCTTCATATAACTTTGTATATCTTTATATATCTTTATGTCTTGTTATGTATCTTTATGTGTCTTTATGTATCTTTATATATCTTTATATATCTTTATGTATCTTTATGTGTCTTTATGTATCTTTATGTCTTGTTATGTATCTTTATGTCTTGTTATGTATCTTTATGTGTCTTTATGTATCATTATATATCTATCTTGCTCTGTATCTTTATGCATCTTTATATAATTGTATGTCTTTATGTATCTTTATATCTCGCTCTGTATCTTTATGTGTCCTTATGTATATTTATGTGTCTTTATCTATCTTTATACACCTTTATATATCTTTATATCCCGCTCTGTATATTTATATTTCTTTATGTATCTTTATATAATTTCATGTGTCTTTATGTATCTTTATATATCTTAGGCCCCTTTCACACTGAGGCGCTTTGCAGGTGCTATTGCGCTAAAAATAGCGCCTGCAATGCGCCCCGAAAAAGCCGCTCAATTGTATCCAGTGTGAAAGCCCGAGGGCTTTCACACTGGAGCATTGCGCTTGCAGGAGGGTCAAAAAACTCCTGCAAGCCGCATCTTTGAGGCGCGATAGGAGCGGTAAAAATATCGCTCCTATAGCGCCCCTGCCCATTGAAATCAATGGGGTAGCGCCTCCAAAACGCCTGCAAAACGCAGCAAAGAGGCGTTATTGCGGGTGTTTTTAACCCTTTTTCGGCCGCTAGCGGGGGTTAAAATCCCTCCGCTAGCGCCCGCAAATCGCAGCAAAAAATACGGTATAGCGGCGCTAAAAATAGCGCCGCTATACCGCCAGCGCATCCAGGGCTTCAGTGTGAAAGTAGCCTAAATGTTCCTTTATGTATTCTTATGTATCATTATGTATCTTCATGTGTCTTTATGTATCTTTATTTCTTGTTATGTATCTTTATGTATCTTTATGTGTCTTTATGTATCTTTATGTATCTTTATGTATCTTTATGTGTCTTTATGTTTCTTTATGTATCTTTATGTATTTTTATGTATCTTTATGTTTCTTTATCTATCTTTATGTGCCTTGTTATGTATCTTTATGTATCTTTATGTATCTTTATGTGTCTTTATGTATCTTTATGTTTCTTTATGTATCTTTATGTCTTGTTATGTATCTTTATGTATCTTTATGTCTTGTTATGTATCTTTATGTTTCTTTATCTATCTTTATGTGTCTTTATGTATCTTTATGTCTTGTTATGTATCTTTATGTTTCTTTATGTACTTTATGTATTTTTATGTCTCTTTATGTTTCTTTATCTATCTTTATGTGTCTTTATGTATCTTTATGTCTTGTTATGTATCTTTATGTGTCTTTATGTATCTTTATGTATCTTTATGTGTCTTTATGTATCTTTATGTATCTTTATGTATCTTTATGTGTCTTTATGTATCTTTATGTATCTTTATGTATCTTTATGTGTCTTTATGTTTCTTTATGTATTTTTATGTATCTTTATGTTTCTTTATCTATCTTTATGTGTCTTGTTATGTATCTTTATGTATCTTTATGTGTCTTTATGTATCTTTATGTCTTGTTATGTATCTTTATGTATCTTTATGTATCTTTATGTATCTTTATGTCTTGTTATGTATCTTAATGTGTCTTTATGTATCTTTATCTATCTTTATGTGTCTTGTTATGTATCTTTATGTATCTTTATGTATCTTTATGTTTCTTTATGTCTTGTTATGTATCTTTATGGTTCTTTATGTATCCTTATGTATCTTTATGTATCTTTATGTTTCTTTATGTCTTGTTATGTATTTTTATGTATCTTTATGTATCTTTATGTTTCTTTATGTCTTGTTATGTATCTTTATGTGTCTTTATGTATCTTTATGTATCTTTATGTGTCTTTATGTTTCTTTATGTATTTTTATGTATCTTTATGTTTCTTTATCTATCGTTATGTGTATTGTTATGTATCTTTATGTGTCTTTATGTATCTTTATATCTTGTTATGTATCTTTATGTGTCTTTATGTGTCTTTATGTATCTTTGTCTATCTTTATGTATCTTTATGTATCTTTATCTATCTTTATGTGTCTTGTTATGTATCTTTATGTATCTTTATGTATCTTTATGTTTCTTTATGTCTTGTTATGTATCTTTATGGTTCTTTATGTATCTTTATGTATCTTTATGTATCTTTATGTTTCTTTATGTCTTGTTATGTATCTTTATGTATCTTTATGTATCTTTATGTCTTGTTATGTATCTTTATGTGTCTTTATGTATCTTTATGTATCTTTATGTTTCTTTATGTCTTGTTATGTATCTTTATGTTTCTTTATGTCTTGTTATGTATCTTTATGTGTCTTTATGTATCTTTATGTATCTTTATGTGTCTTTATGTATCTTTATGGACTCTTTATGTCTTGTTATCTATCTTTATGTGTCTTGTTATGTATCTTTATGTATCTTTATGTATCTTTATGTATCTTTATGTTTCTTTATGTCTTGTTATGTATCTTTATGTGTCTTTATGTGTCTTTAAGTATCTTTATGTTTCTTTATGTCTTGTTATGTATCTTTATGTATCTCTATGTGTCTTTATGTATCTTTATGTCTTGTTATGTATCTTTATGTGTCTTTACGTATCTTTATCTATCTTTATGTGTCTTGTTATGTATCTTTATGTATCTTTATGTTTCTTTATGTCTTGTTATGTATCTTTATGGTTCTTTATGTATCTTTATGTATCTTTATGTATCTTTATGTTTCTTTATGTCTTGTTATGTATCTTTATGTATCTTTATGTATCTTTATGTTTCTTTATGTCTTGTTATGTATCTTTATGTGTCTTTATGTATCTTTATGTATCTTTATGTTTCTTTATGTCTTGTTATGTATCTTTATGTTTCTTTATGTCTTGTTATGTATCTTTATGTGTCTTTATGTATCTTTATGTATCTTTATGTGTCTTTATATATCTTTATGTTTCTTTATGGACTCTTTATGTCTTGTTATCTATCTTTATGTGTCTTGTTATGTATCTTTATGTATCTTTATGTATCTTTATGTTTCTTTATGTCTTGTTATGTATCTTTATGTTTCTTTATGTATCTTTATGTATCTTTATGTTTCTTTATGTATCTTTATGTCTTGTTATGTATCTTTATGTATCTCTATGTGTCTTTATGTATCTTTATGTCTTGTTATGTATCTTTATGTGTCTTTACGTATCTTTATCTATCTTTATGTGTCTTGTTATGTATCTTTATGTATCTTTATGTTTCTTTATGTCTTGTTATGTATCTTTATGGTTCTTTATGTATCTTTATGTATCTTTATGTATCTTTATGTTTCTTTATGTCTTGTTATGTATCTTTATGTATCTTTATGTATCTTTATGTTTCTTTATGTCTTGTTATGTATCTTTATGTGTCTTTATGTATCTTTATGTATCTTTATGTGTCTTTATGTATCTTTATGTTTCTTTATGGACTCTTTATGTCTTGTTATCTATCTTTATGTGTCTTGTTATGTATCTTTATGTATCTTTATGTTTCTTTATGTCTTGTTATGTATCTGTATGTGTCTTTATGTGTCTTTAAGTATCTTTATGTTTCTTTATGTCTTGTTATGTATCTTTATGTATCTCTATGTGTCTTTATGTATCTTTATGTCTTGTTATGTATCTTTATGTGTCTTTACGTATCTTTATCTATCTTTATGTGTCTTGTTATGTATCTTTATGTATCTTTATGTTTCTTTATGTCTTGTTATGTATCTTTATGTATCTTTATGTATCTTTATGTTTCTTTATGTCTTGTTATGTATCTTTATGTGTCTTTATGTATCTTTATGTACCTTTATGTTTCTTTATGTCTTGTTATGTATCTTTATGTTTCTTTATGTCTTGTTATGTATCTTTATGTGTCTTTATGTATCTTTATGTATCTTTTTGTGTCTCTTTATGTCTTGTTATCTATCTTTTTGTGTCTTGTGTGACAGCAGGAAGGTAAAGTCACCTGGTTGCATCCAGGGGGGTAGATATATTTCGCCCAGATTCAGGCTTTACGCCGACTTATACAACTAGGTGGAGAGTTGTATAAGGCTAGTGGGCTCATGGATGACTCATACCTCTAGGGAGAGTGTGGGGCGTCGTACAGACAGGGAGTTGATGAGGCCAGCTGAAGCTTGTCAGCTCATTTAGGCCTCTATAAGAACTCCCAGATTCATTAGGTGTTAGCTCATGCCTGGAACCAGACCTGTGTGGACTGTCTAGGGAGAGTGAACCCCTGTGCGGTGAGACAAAGCCTGTGTGGCTATTTGCTTGGACATTTAAAACCAGGGACTTAGGGACTAGGACAGCACTAGGCTGATCCCAGTTGTTAGTTAGGAAACCTGTATGTTTAGTCAGAGGTCAAGTTGACCAGGATTTATTTTATTTATGTTTCTTTTGCTTTGCTGTGTTTTGTCACTGTAAATAGAAAATAAACCGCACCTTTTTGATTTTGAAAACCACAACCTCCGTTTGCTGGGCCTGTTTTTGTCTGGGGAGCCCATCCCGGGGGTCACACACACCCGCTGCCGAGCTAACCCCCTCACACTTGTTATGTATCTTTATGTATCTTTATGTTTCTTTATGTCTTGTTATGTATCTTTATGTTTCTTTATGTATCTTTATGTATCTTTATGTTTCTTTATGTATCTTTATGTCTTGTTATGTATCTTTATGTATCTTTATGTCTTGTTATGTATCTTTATGTGTCTTTATGTATCTTTATGTATCTTTATGTATCTTTATGGACTCTTTATGTCTTGTTATCTATCTTTATGTGTCTTGTTATGTATCTTTATGTATCTTTATGTATCTTTTTGTATCTTTATGTTTCTTTATGTATCTTTATGTCTTGTTATGTATCTTTATGTTTCTTTATGTATCTTTATGTATCTTTATGTATCTTTATGTTTCTTTATCTATCTTTATGTGTCTTGTTATGTATCTTTATGTATCTTTATGTATCTGTATGTCTTGTTATGTATCTTTATGTATCTTTATGTATCTTTATGTGTCCTTATGTATCTTTATGTATCTTTATGTTTCTTTATGTATCTTTATGTCTTGTTATGTATCTTTATGTATCTTTATGTATCTTTATGTATCTTTATGTTTTGTTATGTATCTTTATTAGTGATGAGCCGAACACCCCCGGGTTCGGTTCGCACCAGAACCCGCGAACGGACCGAAAGTTCGCACAAACTTTAGAACCCTATTAAATACAATGGATGCGAACGTTCGAAATCTAAATTGCTAATTATAACGGCTAATATGCATGTTATTGTCCTAAAAAGGGTTTGGGAACCCGGGTTCTGCACCAGGGGACATGTATCAATGCAAAAATAAGTTTTAAAAATGGCAGTTTTTCTGGAGCAGTCATTTTAATGATGCATAAAGTGAAAAAAAGTCAAATATTCCTTTAAATATCGTACCTGGGGGGTGTCTAAAGTATGCCTGTGAAGTGCCACGTGTTTCCCGTGTTTAGAACTGTCCCTGCACAAAATTACATTTCTAAAGGAAAAAAAGCCATTTAAAACTGCTTGCGGCTTTAATGTAATGTCTGGTCCCGGTAATATGGATGAAAATCTTTAAGAAAAATGGCATAGCTACCCCATCACCCCCCCCTACCCCAGCCCATTACCAGCCCCTTTGGGTCTTGTATGGATATTAAGGGGAACCCCGCACACAAAATAAAAAAGGCCCTATATACTCTGAACAGCCGTATACAGGCGGTGCATACAAGACAGGGACTGTAGGTTTGTTCTTATGTAGAATCTGTTTGTAATTTTGAACAGGTACATTGTTTAAGTGTAGCTCCAGCCAAAAAATATATTTTTAAGCTTTTTGGAAAACATAGGGAAGGGTTATCACCCCTGTAACATTTGTTTTGCTGTCTGTGCAGTGTGCACCTGTTCAGAACAGTTCACCTCACTTTCCGTCCTAATGACAAATGTTTTTTGAAAATTTGGGTTTTTTATTGAAACAAGAATTGGTGATAAAGAATCAGTGGAGAGGAGACACTTTTTTCCCATATTAACTCTTACAGGAGAGAATTTGCCTTCCTAGGGGTAGATTTCCTCTCACTTCCTGTTGTATCCTTCCGTTTGCAAGGAGGAGTCGTTTGTAAGTTGGATGTTTGAAAGTAGGGGCCTGCCGTATATACTCAGCTGAAATTTGCCCCTTACATGTTGGTGTTACCACAACACTGTGAGCCCTCACAGTTACTCTTGGTGGGCTCATGAATGGGCCCTGCTGTGAATTATTAGATCAAGAATTGTAATTGCATGCCCCTGTTGAACAGGGGCTGAAAAATTGGGCCTTTGGTGGTGGTGGTGGTGGTGTTGACACAACACTGTAAGGCCTCACAGTTAGTCTTGGTGGGCGCAGGAATGGGCCCTGCTGTGAATTATTAGATCAAGAATTGTAATTGCATGCCCCTGTTGAACAGGGGCTGAAAAATTGGGCCTTTGGTGGTGGTGGTGGTGGTGGTGTTGACACAACACTGTAAGGCCTCACAGTTAGTCTTGGTGGGCGCAGGAATGGGCCCTGCTGTGAATTATTACATCAAGAATTGTAATTACATGCCCCTGTTAAACAGGGGCAGAAAAATTGAGCCTTAGGCACTGGTGCCACAACACTGCAACCCCTCACAGATACTGTACTTGGAGCACAGCAATGAGCCCTGTTGCAAAGTATTGCATCAAAAATTGTAATTACACGCCCCTGTTAAACAGGGGCTGAAAAATTGGGCCTTAGCCACTGGTGCTGGTGCTACGACACTGCAACCACTCCCAGATACTCTAGTTGGAGTGCAGGAATGAGCCCTGCTGCAAAGCATTGCATAAAAAATTGTAATAACACACCCCTGTTAAACAGGGGCTGAAAAATTGGGCCTTAGCCACTGGTGGCGGCACCCAGAAACAAAAATGTTCTTCCAAGCTATCATCGTCAATCGGATCATTGAGGAGGAGGAGGATAGTCAGTCAACATAACAGGACAAACTCTCAGCATCAGCATCAGTCTTGAAGGGATGTGACATTTGAAAATAAATTAGTCTGTTATATCAGCTTCAGGTGTTTGGTAGCTGGTGGTGATCCAAGACTGGCTCATCTTTATGAAGGTCAGTCGATCAACAGAGTCGGTGGACAGGCGCACCCTGTGATCCGTGACAAATCCTCCAGCAGCACTGAATGTGTGTTCTGAAAGAACGCTGGATGCAGGACAGGCCAGTAGCTCAATTGCATACTGTGCAAGCTCTGGCCAGTGATCCATCCTCAAGACCCAGTAAGCCAGAGGATTTTCGGTGGGGAAGGTGTCCAAGTCTGACCTTGCCCCTAGGTATTCCTGCACCATGTATATCAGACGCTGGCGATGGTTGCTGGAACCGATCATACCTTGGGGCTGCGGACTAAAGAATTGTCTGAACGCTTCGGTCAGACGGCCACCTTCCCCACCGCTCCTTCTTTGACTGACCGAAGCCTCAGCAACTCGTTGTCCAAGACCAGGAGTTTGTAACCTCCCAGTCTCTGGGAACGCGTTGCACAGACCTTTCTGCAAGGCCTCCCGGAGTTGTCTCATCCTCTGCTCCCTCTGCGACGGTAAGATAAGGTCCGCAACCTTACCCTTGTACCGTGGATCAAGGAGAGTGGCCAGCCAGTAATGGTCCCTCTCCTTGATCCGAAGAATACAAGGATCCTTCCGCAGACTTTGCAGGATCAGGGAGGCCATGCAGCGTAGGTTAGCTGAGGCATTCAGTCCGGAGTCCTCTGGGTCACTAAGGACGACATGATCCGCAGTCACCTCCTCCCAGCCACGTACAAGTCCACTGGTTTCTTGGGACTGTAAATCATCCCTAAAAGACTGCTGCTGATTATGCTGAGTGCCAGGCTCCACCTCCATGCTGACACAATCCTCCTCCTCCTCCTCCTCTTCCTGTGCGATGGGTGGGACAGAAGGAACACTGTCTGGGTAAAGGGGGCCTTGAGAGGCAAGGAAGTCCTCCTCTTCCTGCCTCTGTTCTGCCTCAAGTGCCCTGTCCATTATTCCACGCAGCGTATGTTCCAACAGGTGGACAAGAGGTACAGTGTCACTGATGCATGCACTGTCACTGCTCACCATCCTCGTGGCCTCCTCAAATGGTGCCAGGACAGTGCATGCATCCCTGATCATGCCCCACTGGCGTGGTGAAAAAAACCCGAGCTCCCCTGACCCTGTCCTGGTGCCGTAGTCGCACAGGTACTCATTGATGGCCCTCTGCTGCGTGTGCAGCCGCTGCAGCATGCCCAACGTTGAGTTCCACCTGGTGGGCATGTCACATATAAGGCGGTTCTTGGGCAGGTTCAACTCCTTTTGCAGCTCAGCCAGGCGAGCACTGGCATTATAAGATCTGCGGAAATGCACACAGACTTTCCTGGCCTGCCTCAGGACATCCTGTAAGCCCGGGTACCTGCCCAAGAACCGCTGCACCACCAGGTTAAGGACGTGAGCCACACAGGGCACATGGGTCAGTTGTCCCTGTCGGAGAGCGGGGAGGAGGTTGGTGCCATTGTCGCAAACTACCATTCCTGGCTTAAGCTGGCGTGGCGTCAACCACCTCTCGGCCTGCCCCTGCAGAGCAGACAGAACCTCTGCCCCAGTGTGGCTCCTGTCCCCCAAACACACCAGCGCAAGCACGGCATGGCATCTTTCTTGCCTGCGTACTTGCGTAGCCCCTTGAACGCCTACGGAGCACCGCTGGTTCCGAGGACAAAGCACAGGAAGAGGCCACAGAGGAAGAAGAAGAGGAGGGGGTGGAGGACAGAGGTGTGTCACAACCAGTAGTCGCATTTTGGAGGCGTGGCGGTGGAACAACCTCCAACACTACTGCACCTTGTCCTGCATCCTTCCCAGCTGCCAAAAGAGTGACCCAATGGGCCGTGAAAGAAAGGTAACGTCCCTGTCCATGCCTGCTGGACCATGAGTCAGCGGTAATATGCACCTTACCGCTGACCGCCCTGTCCAGCGAGGCCAAGACATTGCCTTCCACATGCCGGTAGAGAGCCGGAATCGCATTCCGTGAGAAAAAGTGGCGTTTGGGAACCTGCCACTGAGGAACCGCACATTGCACAAACTCACGGAAGGGGGCCGAGTCTACCAACTGAAAAGGCAGCAGTTGAAGCGCTAGCAATTTAGCCAAGCTAGCATTCAACCGCTGGGCATGTGGATGGCTGGGAGTGAACTTCTTTTGACGGTCCAGCAGCTGGGGCAGAGAAATTTGCCTGCTAGAATCGGACGTTGGTGTACTGCTAGCAGAGTGCCCGCAAGTACTTGGCTGTGACACACCTAATTCTACACCTTCATTCCTCTCAGCAGGTTTCAGAGAGGACTGAAGGTATAGTGGGGTTGGAGATCCCAGCTGATGCGGTGCAAGAAGAGGTCAGCTTTGTTCTTTGGTGTGGGTCTTTAAGGTAGGCTTGCCAACGAGCTGCATGGCAGGTCAACATATGTCTGGTCAAGCATGTGGTGCCCAAGCGGGTGATGTTTTGGCCACACGATATACGGTTGAGACATATGTTGCAAACAGCAGCTGTGCGATCTGATGCACTCGACTCAAAAAAGGCCCACACCAAAGAACTTTTTGAATAACGGGCAGAGGCAGCGCCTTGCACAGGCGGAGCTCTGCGGTGTGATTCCGTCGGTGTGCTGCCCTTACGCTGGCCCCCCGAGGGCATCCTGCCTCGTTGGAGATGTGCCTCCTCCTCATCCTCCTCCTCCTCCTCTCTCCTATTAGGCACCCACGTGGAGTCAGTGACCTCATCATCCCCTCCCTCCTCATCACTGGAGCCAATCTGGCAGTATGCTGCAGCTGCTGGAACATGACTGCCAGATTGGTGTCCTTCTTGAGCATCCCCTCTCTCTGCTCTCATGCTACTGCCTTCCTCTAGCTGGGTATCATCATCAGACCCTTCGAAACGCTGGGCATCCTCCTGGAGCATGTACCCAACACTGTGCTCAAACAGTTCGGGGGACTCCTCAGGAGGACATGGTTGATCTAGGGAAGGAGTGACTGATGATGACATTGATACCAGGGAAGAGGACGCTTTGGCAGCTGCTTTGCCAGTACCCTGAGCCTGGGTGAGAGAGGATGAGGAGGATGAGGAGGGCTTGGTCATCCACTCTACCAAGTCTTCGGCATGATGCGGCTCAACACGTCCAGCTGCCGAAAAGAAGGACAAGCGTGTCCCATGGCCACGTGCTGATGGCGATGCACCGCGTCCACGACCAGCACTGTTGTCTCTAGACACAGAGCCTGCTTGCCCTCTTTTTTTGGCTCCTGACTGTCTGCCTCTCCTTGTTTGCCTTCCAGACATTCTAATGGCCTGCAGGGAAATGGGAAAAGCAGCAATACAGGCTAAGTTAAGGTGTAATATGGTCAGGAGGCACACTCCGCCCGCTGTAAGTGCCGCAAAATCCTGTTTGTGTAACACACCAGGAAAAAGCAGCAATACAGGTTAAGTTAAGGTGTAATATGGTCAGGAGGCACACTCCGCCCGCTGTAAGTGCCGCAAAATCCTGTTGGTGTAACACACCAGGAAAAAGCAGCAATACAGGCTAAGTTAAGGTGTTATATGGTCAGGAGGCACACTCCGCCCGCTGTAAGTGCTGCAAAATCCTGTTGGTGTAACACACCAGGAAAAAGCAGCAATACAGGCTAAGATCAGGTGTAATATGGTCAGGAGGCACACTCCGCCCGCTGTAAGTGCCGCAAAATCCTGTTTGTGTAACACACCAGGAAAAAGCAGCAATACAGGCTAAGTTCAGGTGTAATATGATCAGGAGGTACACTCCGCCCGCTGTAAGTGCCGCAAAATCCTGTTTGTGTAACACACCAGGAAAAAGCAGCAATACAGGCTAACTTCAGGTGTATAATGTGCAGGAGGCTTAGCAACAATGACACTGACACTGTCCCCTGCCTATCCTTCTCTCTCCCTGCACACAAGGTTTATCAAAGTATATGACACTGACACTCTCCCTGCCTATCCTTCTCTCTCCCTGCACACAAGGTTTAGCAAAGAATATGACACTGACACTGTCCCCTGCCTATCCTTCACTCTCCCTGTACACAAGGTTTATCAAAGTATATGACACTGACACTCTCCCTACCTATCCTTCTCTCTCCCTGTACACAAGGTTTAGCAAAGAATATGACACAGACACTCTCCCTGCCTATCCTTCTCTCTCCCTGCACACAAGGTTTAGCAAAGAATATGACACTGTCCCCTGCCTATCCTTCTCTCTCCCTGTACACAAGGTTTATCAAAGTATATGACACTGACACTCTCCCTACCTATCCTTCTCTCTCCCTGTACACAAGGTTTAGCAAAGAATATGACACTGACACTCTCCCTGCCTATCCTTCTCTGTCCCTACACACAAGGTTTAGCAAAGAATAGATTTGACAAGATTTGACACTGTCCCTGCCTATCCTTCACTTTCCCTGCTCCGGAACACACTACACAAGGCTGCCGTGCTGGCGGCCTTTTATAGTGTGGGGCGTGTACTAAACCCCCTCAGCTATAATTGGCCACAGGCATCCTGCCTGTGGCCAATCATTGCTCTCCTCGCTGCCGGCGCTGTGATTGGCCAAGCATGCAGGGTCACAGTGCATGCTTGGCCAATTACAGCGCCGGGATTACACTGCGATGGCGCAGTGTATTGTGGGCCGTTCGCGTCACTCGAATTTGGCGCGAACGGCCCAAATCGTTCGTTCTTCGCCGAACGCGGCGAACAGCCGATGTTCAACGCGAACACCGAGCTCATCCCTAATCTTTATGTATCTTTATGTATCTTTATGTATCTTTATGTCATGTTATGTATCTTTATGTATCTTTATGTATCTTTATGTCTTGTTATGTATCTTTATGTGTCTTTATGTATCTTTATGTATCTTTATGTCTTGTTATGTATCTTTATGTATCTTTATGTATCTTTATGTATCTTTATGTCTTGTTATGTATCTTTATGTCTTGTTATGTATCTTTATGTATCTTTATGTATCTTTATGTGTCTTTATGTATCTTTATGTTTCTTTATGGACTCTTTATGTCTTGTTATGTGTCTTTATGTATCTTTATGTTTCTTTATGGACTCTTTATGTCTTGTTATGTATCTTTATGTGTCTTTATGTGTCTTTATGTATCTTTATGTATCTTTATGGACTCTTTATGTCTTGTTATGTATCTTTATGTGTCTTTATGTATCTTTATGGACTCTTTATGTCTTGTTATGTATCTTTATGTGTCTTTATGTATCTTTATGGACTCTTTATGTCTTGTTATGTATCTTTATGTGTCTTTATGTATCTTTAAGCCCTGGTTCACACTGATGTGAATCTGATGCAGTTCAGATGCGTTCCAGATCTCATTGTCAAGTGAAATGAACATTGTTTTCTATGACGGCCTTTTCACATCCATGCGGTGGGATTCTGATGCAGTAAAAAAAAAAAAAAAATGGGGGGGGGGGGGATCCTGTGCATGTTTAGTGCTGTGCGGTGCGATTTTAGGCTCCATAGACTTATTAAAATCACAATAAAACCGCAGCTGTCAATCGCACCGCAAAATTTGCACTCCAAACCGCATGAAAATCGCACCGCATCCAGAGTGAACCTAGGCTCAGGATCTAAACCAGAGATCTCAAACTGGCGGCCCTCCAGCTGTTGTGAAACTACAAGTCCCATCATGCCTCTGCCTGAGGGAGTCATGCTTGTAACCGTCAGCCTTGTAATGCCTCATGGGACTTGTAGTTTTGCAAAAGCTGGAGGGCCGCCAGTTTGAGACCCCTGATCTAAACTGTTAGATTTCATGGACTTCTAAGCAGAAGTAGAAAACAGTAAAAGAAGTACCCGGCCCGATGATCTTCCAGTCTTTAGCCTCTCCATGTTCTCTTCTTTATACCGATCCGCAGCGTCTTCTGCGCTCTATATATATTTTTTTTTTTTTGTGTTGCACATTTGACATCTGTTGTCATCTGGAAGAGTCTGTCATCTCCGACCACAGCCCCATCTGTGTGACACTTCCCCCTTCCTCGCTCCTCACACATTCTTCTCCCATCCGCAGCCAATGTTCCGGCTCACTTACCCAAGCTGTGTATCTTCCATCCCAAAGGGTTTCCCGGGAACATCTCTACCTCGCTTCAGTTCCCCGATCTCTGACAGAACCGATCTGCTAGTCCTTCGGAACGCCGGTGTCATCATTATTAATGTATGGCTGAGGCTAGACCTACACAACGTGGCAAGGACAAAAGAAAGAAAAAAAAATACTCGAAAAAAATAAACTCTGAAAGTCGATGGAAACCCCCCCCCCCCCCCCCGAGGAGCGTGTTCATCAAAAATGTTTGCAGAGATATTCGTCCCGGGGAAATCGTGTGTACATTTTTTTTATTTATTTTTTTTTGCTTGGAGGCAAAAAATCAAATATTACTAGGCAAGGTCAAATGTTCTTTATTCATGAGTAAAGCATAAATCAAGAAAATACCTCATTATGGCCACCAGATGGAGCTGATGGTCATAGGAAATAAGTATTTATTTAGGCTACTTTCTCTAATGTTACTCATTCATATTTTTTTTTATATATTTTTTTTTATATATATATATATATATATATATATATATATATATATTTATATATTTTTTTTTATGGTTGAACTAGATGGACTTGTGTCTTTTTTCAACCTGACTAACTATGTAAATGGCGTCATTCAGAAAAAATACGGCTTTATGACCACAGGGAAGAAATAATTGTTTACTATAATCGTCAGCTCCATCTATTGGCCGCAATGAGGTATTTTCCTGAATTTCACTTTATTCTTATGAAAGAATAACATTCAACCTGGAGAGAAAGTAGCCTAGATGGAGCAGATGGGTATTGGAAATAAATACTTATCACCAGCTCCATCTAATGGCCATAATGGGGTATTACTATTAATGAATAACATTCAACCTGGGGGAAAAAAAGCCTTAATGGAGAAGATGGGCAAATAAATACGTATCATCAGCTCCATCTAACGGCCATGATGGGGTATTACTATGAATGAATAACATTTGACCTGGTGATAAAACAGTCTAATAACCAGGGCTTTTTTTTTCTCAATAAATAGGTGCAGGTACTCTTTTCACCCTTACCTACCTCTGAGCACCACCCCTTGTCTCCGCCCCCACCCACCTACTAGTACTTCTCCTGTTAGAGAATACAGAGCCAAGTATCATTTTGTGGTAAGTAATTTGTATGGAATTGGTTAATGGTAATAGATACCAAACCCCCCACCAGCAACAATAGACCCTCCTCAGGAACATAATACACCCTTAGCAACAATAGATCCCCACCAGCAACAAAGGACCCCTGCAGGCACCAATAGACCCCTCCTCCCTCAACAGTGGATCCCCCTAACAACATAAGAACCCCAGAGCAAATGATCCCCCATCAGCAAGAAAGGACCCCTGCAGGCACCAATAGACCCCTCCTCCCTCAACAGTGGATCCCCCTAACAACATAAGAACCCCAGAGCAAATGATCCCCCAACAGCAACAAAGGACCCCTGCAGGCACCAATAGACACCTCCTCCCTCAACAGTGGATCCCCCTAACAACATAAGAACCTAAGAGCAAATGATCCCCCCCATCAGCAACAAAGGACCCCTGCAGGCAACAATAGGTCCCCCAGCAGCCTGCATCAATGGACCCTTCCCCCCAACAGTGGATCCCCCCTAACAACATAAGAACCCCAGAGCAAAAGATCCCCCACCAGCAACGATAAATCCTTCCCAGCAACATTAGCTCCCCCCGCCCCATCCACAACAGTCGATCCTTCCAAGCAACAATTGTCCCTTCACGTAGAAACAAAATACATCCCCCAGCAACAATGGATCCCCACCATCAACAAAAGACCCCTGCTGGCAACAATAGATCTCCCAGCAAACAGTATCAATAGACACCCCCCGTTAGTGAATCCCCCAACAACATAAGAACCCCAGAGCAACAGATCCCCACCCAATCAACAGTAGATCCTTCTCAGCAACAATACCCCCCATCAACAATAGATCCTACCCAGCTTCCCACAGGAACAAAATAGACCCCTCAGGAACAAAATCCACCCCCAGCAACAATGGATCCCCACCAGAAACAAAATACCCCTGCTGGCAACAATAGATCTCCCAGCAAACAGTATCAATAGACACCCCCCGTTAGTGAATCCCCCAACAACATAAGAACCCCAGAGCAACAGATCCCCACCCAATCAACAGTAGATCTTTCTCAGCAACAATACCCCCCATCAACAATAGATCCTACCCAGCTTCCCACAGGAACAAAATAGACCCCTCAGGAACAAAATCCACCCCCAGCAACAATGGATCCCCACCAGAAACAAAATACCCCTGCTGGCAACAATAGATCTCCCAGCAACCAGCATCAATAGACCCCCCCCCCCCGTTAGTGGATCCCCCAACAACATAAGAACCCCAGAGCAACAGATCCTCCACTCAATCAAGAGTAGATCCTTCTCAGAAACAATACCCCCCATCAACAATAGATCCTACCCAGTTTCATACAGGAACAAAATAGACCCCTCAGGAACAAAATACACCCCCAGCAACAATGGATCCCCACCAGCAACAAAAGACGCCTGCTGGCAACAATAGATCTCTTAGCAGGCAGCATAAAAAGACCCCCCCCCCGTTAGTGGATCCCCCTAACAACACAAGGAACCCCAGAGCAAACGGCACCCCACCAGCAACAACAGCCCCCACCCCTTCAACAATAGATCCTTCCCAGCAACAATACCCACACCTCAACAATAGCTTCCCAGCAACAATAGACCCTTCCCATTGGAACAAAATACATCCCTCAGCAACAATGGATTCCCATCAGCAATAAAAGCCGCCTGCCGGCTACAATAGATCTCCCAGCAGGCAACATCAATAGACCCCCCCTTCCCGGTTAGTGGATTCCCCTAACAACATAAGAACCCCAGAGCGAAAGATCCCCACCCGCTCCAACAGCCCCCCCAGCAACAATATACCCTTCACCCAGGATCAAAATACACCCCATAGTCAACAAAATACATCTCTGCTTGCAACAATAGATCCCTCAGCAGCCAGCATCAGTAGACCCTTCCCTCTCATCAGTGGGTCCCCCAACAACATAAGAAAGTGGAACATAAGAACCCCAGAGCACAATATCCCCACCAGCAACCAGGGCCATCTTTAATATTGACTGGACCCTGGGCAAACATTTTCTTGGGCCCCTCTCTCTTCCATGCCGTTTCGCTCTCCACCTTCTCTGAGACATACAATAAATAGCAGCAGCTAGACTCAAAATCAGTTTACTGATTCAGATCAGGCAGCGATTGTGATTGGTTGCAAATTTCAAGGGGTATGAATACTTTTTCCTGCACTGTATGCCTATATAAGGCGTGTTGTAATGGCCATCAGAAGCCCATGTGATGGGGTGACAACTCATGGGGAAAATTGGTAGGCAGAGACCAAGTGTTGAAGGAAGGTAGGTGACTCCGCGCAAAAGGACTTCAAACACAACGTAGTAGTCAGAGCTGCTGCCTCTACTTATTTGCTGCCTCCTAATTCGGTGGAGCAAGGATATGAAAAAAATGAGGGGTGTAGTGGTGGCGCTGCTCTTACGTGAAACCAATCTGCTGGGAGCCAGATATTGGTAATAGGTCTACAAATGAGAAACACAAAGGGGGTTCTCTCTGATATAATCAGAACCTAAGTGGGACCACACATAGAATGTAAAAATCAAATAAATAAATGAAATAAGTAAATAAAGTGGGGTGTCTCTGCCAGGTGTTTACTTGGCTTTAGCAATAGCCTTCAGAAGGTGATAGTGATAATGGACGTAAAGTGAGTGAAGGATTTAGTAGGAATACATTAATTAGTTGAAATAAATAAGTAATATGAATTTTCCAATTCCGGCTCGGCCGGGTGTTTACTAGCAGAGGATTAGCTATTGGAAGTGCTGTGAAGTAAATTGATGCTACCAATGTGGTGCTGTAAGAGATGCAGTGTAAACAAAGTAAAAAACAATGAATTACAATGGATTGGGATGTTGTCTCGGCCGGGTGTTTACTAAACCCAACTGGAATTATACTCGGTCCCAAACCGTTAGAAAAAAGTGTTTATGTGATCCGTAATACACTCTGACAATGTACATCAAATGTTCAGCATAAAAATTGAAGTTGATAAAATGAAGTGAAGATCAATGGTGACAATCCAGAATATAGTGACAGAATAAATTGGTGACTTTGCTGCAGTGCTTGTTCTAGTAGCCTGTGTCGTGAATGTGATTATCCGTGATTGTTTATGATGTTGCACTCACCAGATTCTTCATACCCTCAGGGGGTATGGTGCAGTCACAGTATATGCCACTGTGTAGCAATCTCAGGAATCCAGGGTGGCTCCTTTGGTCCCTTGTGGTTCTCCGAGAAGGTGAGGGTTATGGAAAGGAAAAAAGGATACCCATAGTGTGAACCCGTAAAAAAAAATTTGGTTTATTGATATATCGGGAAAAAGGGTACTCACATAGTATTAGACAATAAAAAGCATTAAAATGGCGCTTGGCCAGTGAAGAGCGATCCAAGGTTCAGGAAGTTTATCTGGATTTCTCTGGATCTCCCCCTGGGATTGCGGATGGGCTTATTTGTTTCTTACCTCTGGTAAGCAGCTTGATTGTTGGTGGTGGACACGGGTGTGCATGCACCGAATTTCAAACTCTTTGCGGTTCACCTCTTCACAGCTTCCCTTCATTGCTGATTTTTGATGGGACTTATTTAGGATATATTCATTTTTACAGGACACATTCATTGTTATCACTGTTGGACTTCATTTATTCAATATATGTGTGGATTCATAATTTTTGATTATTAGTCAATTCACATTAGCGCACTTGTTCCTTTTTATTCTAGTTGTATTTAAAGCTGCAGACTTTCAAAATTATGTCAACAGGTTAAAGCTTTTATGAAACGTTGGTTGACTTCACCGTTCCTGTAAAGATGGACCTTTAATGATCGGTCTATGGACCTTTTAAATCATTAACTCAATTCCAGCTGATGGGACATTGAAATATATATATTATGATGGTTTAAATAAAATCCATATCATGTAATATATCATATGTGGGCTTCAAAGTACCTCTCGCCGTACCTCCAGGGCACATGCGGGCAGCAGCTGTGGTTTACTTTATAGCCAAGATTTATGGCCAATGAATGAAAAGGAAGTGAAAGTTTGTGATTGATTGGATGGGATGGACAAGTGTTGTGGTGGAAAGATTAAAGGGGCTTCCCACCCCAGGTGACAGTAATGGATTAGTCCAAATATGCCCTCCCGTAACTTCACCAAATAAAATATTGCTTGATTTCTTGTTTCAATCTGTGCACTTCCTCCACGACCCGTATCCTTGTAGAGTCACCAACTGGAGGGAAAGAATATATATACTGTATATAGAGAGAGAAAAACTCCACCTGAGCCACACAAACTCACCTCCACTTTATTAGGTCCCCCTTGCTAGTAGTGGGTTGGACCCCCTTTATTAGGTCCCCCTTGCTAGTAGTGGGATGGACCCCCCTTTATTAGGTCCCCCTTGCTAGTAGCAGGTTGGACCCCCTTTATTAGGTCCTCCTTGCTAGTAGCGGGTTGGACCCCCTTTATTAGGCCCCCTTGCTAGTAGCAGGTTGTACCCCCTTTATTAGGTCCTCCTTGCTAGTAGCGGGTTGGACCCCCTTTATTAGGTCCCCCTTGATAGTAGCGGGTTGGACCCCCCTTTATTAGGTCCTCCTTGCTAGTAGTGGGTTGGACCCCCTTTATTAGGTCCCCCTTGCTAGTAGCAGGTTGGACCCCCTTTATTAGGTCCCCCTTGCTAGTAGCGGGTTGGGCCCCCTTTATTAGGTCCTCCTTGCTAGTAGCGGATTGGACACCCTTTATTAGGTCCCCCTTGCTAGTAGCGAGTTGGGCCCCCTTTATTAGGTCCACCTTGCCAGTAGCGGGTTGGACCCCCTTTATTAGGTCCCCCTTGCTAGTAGTGGGTTGGACCCCCTTTATTAGGTCCCCCTTGCTAGTAGCAGGTTGGACCCCCCTTTATTAGGTCCTCCTTGCTAGTAGCGGGTTGGACACCCTTTAATAGGTCCCCCTTGCTAGTAGCGAGTTGGGCCTCCTTTATTAGGTCCCTCTTGCTAGTAGCGGGTTGGACCCCCCTTTATTAGGTCCTCCTTGCTAGTAGTGGGTTGGACCCCCTTTATTAGGTCCCCCTTGCTAGTAGCGGGTTGGACCCCCTTTATTAGGTCCCCCTTGCTAGTAGCGGGTTGGACCTCCTTTATTAGGTCCCCTTTGCTAGTAGCGGGTTGGACCCCCCTTTATTAGGTCCCCCTTGCTAGTAGCAGGTTGGACCCCCCTTTATTAGGTCCTCCTTGCTAGTAGCGGGTTGGACCCCCTTTATTAGGTCCCCCTTGCTAATAGCGGGTTGGACCCCCTTTATTAGGTCCCCCTTGCTAGTAGCGGGTTGGACCTCCTTTATTAGGTCCCCTTTGCTAGTAGCGGGTTGGACTCCCCTTTATTAGGTCCCCCTTGCTAGTAGCAGGTTGGACCCCCCTTTATTAGCTCCCCCTTGCTAGTAGCGGGTTGGACCCTCCTTTATTAGGTCCTCCTTGCTAGTAGCGGGTTGGACCCCCTTTATTAGGTTCCCCTTGCTAGTAGCGGGTTGGATCTCCTTTATTAGGTCCCCCTTGCTAGTAGCGGGTTGGACACCCCTTATTAGGTCCACCTTGCTAGTAGCGGGTTGGGCCCCCTTTATTAGGTCCCCCTTGCTAGTAGCGGGTTGGATCCCCCTTTATTAGGTCCTCCTTGCTACTAGTGGGTTGGACCCCCTTTATTAGGTCCCCCTTGCTAGTAGCGGGTTGGATCCCCCTTTATTAGGTCCTCCTTGCTAGTAGCGGGTTGGACCCCCTTTATTAGGTTCCCCTTGCTAGTAGCGGGTTGGACCTCCTTTATTAGGTCCCCCTTGCTAGTAGCGGGTTGGACACCCTTTATTAGGTCCACCTTGCTAGTAGCGGGTTGGGCCCCCTTTATTAGGTCCCCCTTGCTAGTAGCGGGTTGGATCCCCCTTTATTAGGTCCTCCTTGCTACTAGCGGGTTGGGCCCCCTTTATTAGGTCCCCCTTGCTAGTAGCGGGTTGGATCCCCCTTTATTAGGTCCTCCTTGCTAGTAGTGGGTTGGACCACCTTTATTAGGTCCTTCTTGCTAGTAACGGGTTGGACCCCCCTTTATTAGGTCCTCCTTGCTTGTAGCGGGTTGGACACTCTTTATTAGGTCCTCCTTGCTAGTAGTGGGTTGGACCCCCCTTTATTAGGTCCTCCTTGCTAGTAGAGGGTTGGACCCCCCTTTATTAGGTCCCCCTTGCTAGTAGCGGTTTGTACGTGATTGTACGTGATTGCGTGGAACAGAATCAGAGACAGTAGTGGGATCACAGAAAAAGCCTTTGACCTTTGACTTGTTCCCCGACTATGCTTCTGCTTGATTCCCATCTGCAACCACTTGTCCCTGATCTTTGGCTTGTTTACTGACTACACTTCTGCTTGATCCCTACCTGCTATATCTGCTACTGGATCCTTGCTTGCTCACCTCCTGGTTGGAGCGATCCTAAGGAACCCTGACCTGGTACTAACACGCAGCAAAACCCATCTCCACCATTAGGAGCTCTGGTGAATACTGGTTAGTACTTAGACCCTGTACCTTCGAGTGAGCCCATGTCATCTGCCAGGGTGACCTGCTTCTGTACTTATCCAGCTGGTTGATGGGAACCTCTCAACTGCTATAGCTACTGATCTCTGAGCCTGACTCCTGACCATGAAACTATCTGTCTTTTCCCCGTCTTCTGTTTAGTCCCTGGGAAGGTACCAATGCACAATCTCAATGCACATGTTCCTGGCTGAGTATGCAAGCAGGTGCTGTAGTGACCATCGGCTGGAACCAAAGATAGTCAAGGCAAAAGAACGTCACCAGCACCTTGTGGATCACCAATGTGGTTCCCATAGGCGTGCGCAGGGGTTGTGCCTGGGCACACCCTAATCCTGAGGTTGGCAACCCATCAATCGTGATCTACCTGCCAATCGTGGGCAGGTGACAGGTAAACCGTGATCCTTCCTTGTCAAGCCCCAGAATCTGGACAGGAAGGGCAGCAGGGCTGGATGTCATGGAATGCTAGCAAACCAAACTGTGTGACTGCACAGAGGAGACCAAACGGGTGTAGGTGAAAATATAACAGTTTATTAAGAAAAGTAAACAGACAAATAAACAACTCCAACAGAACACAGTGCAGCAACCTTACCAAATAACAGTGACAATAGAAAATATATACAATAAGGGGAGATACCGGAATCGTAGTGAAAGCCAGGCCGAGGTCATACACAAGGGGATGGAAGCAGATGGGTATGGATGGGCACCAAACAGGAACAGGGAGGGAACGGATGGATTGGCTGCAGAGCAGGGATCCAAGGATCCAGGTAACAGGAGGACAGGGGACCGTGGAAACCAGGAGACAGGAGGGACAGATGCAGGATGGGCTCAAGGTAGGGATCAGGTCGGATCGGGTCAGGCAGGATGCAGGCTCAAAGTCCAGATCACAGGTCCTAGGTCAGGGAGAGAGATACCAGGGCAAGGAGTGTTTGTACTTGCCGGGTATTTATATGAAGGCTTGTGATTAGCTTCAGGTCACAGCTGAGCGCAGGAAGTGCTGCTTGCCCCACACTGCCGGAATACACCCGCTGGTGGACGCCGGTACTACAGTTCATGGATCAGACATTACCACCAGCAGGTGAGATCCTCCAACAAAGATATTGGCTGTAAGAGGACACCTGCTGGCGGACACTAGTACCGCAGTCCATAGGACCAACAGCACCACCAGCGGGTGAAGCCTTTCCTGACACTGGGATATAGTGGAACCGATCTGTATTTTCCTCCTGCAGCAGCTGAAAGTAGGCTTCTCCTCTTCTCCCTCTTCCCGACATTCAGCTGCTACAGGAGCAAAATACAGGGGGATCGGTACCAATATATGCCACCACCGCCACCCCTCCTGTCCTTGTTTGTCTTCTTTCTGCTGCCCGGGTCCCCCTTGCCCCCCCCCATTGTTTCAGGATGGATAGTGGGGAAGAGGCCAGTACATATGTCACACACGCATATGTGTTGGAGCTTTGAGGTGCACACCCTAATGCAATAGGCTGCGCACGCCTATGGTGGGTCCAAAGCTTTATTCAGCAATCACATTGTTACAGCAAAAGCAACGTTTCAGAGCCTTGAAGGACCCCTTCATCAGGCATGTGACACATGCTTGAAGAAGGGGTCCTGTGAGGCTCCGAAATGTTGCTCTTGCTTTAACAATGTGATTGATGAATAAAGCTTTGGACCCACATTGGAGATCCACAAGGTGCTGGTGGTGACATTCTTCTTCTGTCCCTGGGAAGGTGGCACCAATAGATGCACTGGGGATGGAAGGGTGGAAGGGACCATGTCTAATATCCAAGTGCTTGTCTTACCTTAGGCATAATAGTAATTGGTTCTTAAGCCCCGTACACGCGGTCGGACTTCCATCGGATTTTTCCGTGTTTTTTTGTCCGAACGGAGTTGGTCGGGAACACCCATAGCATACACACCATAGGACTTTTCTGCAAACTTTCCCAAAACTTTTTGCAACATCACGTGGTTTTTCTGCTCTTTTCTGCTCTTTACCGCCACCCTTTGGTCAACTTCTGCTATTGTTGGTTGATTTTAACATTAGTTGTTTTGTCCATCGGACAAAAGTTCGATGGTTTTCTGTACACACGGTCGGACTTTGCTCCATCGGACTTTTGTTGGGCAAAAGTTTGTCCGTTTGCAGACCCAACTTTTGTCAGATGAAAACAAGAAAAAAGCAAAAAAAGTTTGTCCGATGGAGCGTACACACGGTCGGATTGTTGGTCCAACTTGCTCAAAATTAAGTTTGTTGGCCAAAAGTCTGACAGTGTGTACGGGGGCTTTAGAGTTCCTGTGACAAATTTTATAGAGCGTCTAATGGAATCACATTATTTTAGAACAGCCAATATTAATTTAAAGGATGAAAAAGAAATAAGAAAAAAATCTTGATTTTTTTTTCCACACAAAAAAGATTGAAGGGATTAGGAGAAAAAAAAAAGAGTCGCGATAATACCTACATTAATCAAACGTTTGATGCTTTAACAAGGCTTTCCTCAGTTGACATAGAGTAATACCATTTAAGAGGATTTTGCTTGTAAGATTCATTTGAGAGACGGCAATTTTTGGATTTGATAACAAGACACCAAAGACCGAAAAAGGAAGTTTTGTGACTACAGAAAAATCCTAGATGTGGAAAGACAAGTAATGAGGTGGGACAACTCCGAAGTGGGTTTTGATGGACTCACGTGCGCTCGGCGGGCTGAGCGGAAACCTTAACCTGTTCTTCACTTTAGAAGAACTTACGGAACGCGGAGTTCCATTTTTGATGAGTTTCACAGCTGGATCTTTTTTCCCCATGCAAAGAGCCCCAGGGTTTAATGGCTTCCAGGATCCAAATGAGATCAGCTTACAAAGTAACCACAACTATGCGGACAATGAATCCTGAAATAGGATGAATAGGATAGCGAAGCCAGAAGCTGCTCATATTAATTGCCTTCAAATGAGCAACTGTTGTTGATATCATAATGCACTGTAATAGGCAAATTTCTGTAAATGGTGTCCCAATTGTTCACTGGGGCTTGGGAACTGCTTAAAGAATAAGCTATGTAGATATCCATTGTGTACCAGTATACTGTATAGCAAGGAGTCAATCACTTTGAGGTAAATATTAATTCTGTGGACCATTAGATTTTTTTTGGCTAATTGTATTCCGAAGTCATCAGTCCACTCTGATATTACTGCTACATATGATAGTCTAATGCAGCCTTTCTCAACCTTTTAGTCCCAAAGGAAGCTTGCATAAATTTTCAGGCCTCAGGGAACCCATGCTAAGATTAGTCTACTGGTGGTCGTTGGGAAAATACCCCTTACATTGGTGATCAGTGGGAAGAATGTCCCTTACATTGGTGATCAGTGGGAAGAATGTTCCTTACATTGGTGATCAGTGGGAAGAATGTTCCTTACATTGGTGATCAGTGGGAAGAATGTCCCTTACATTGGTGATCAGTGGGAAGAATGTTCCTTACATTGGTGATCAGTGGGAAGAATGTCCCTTACATTGGTGATCAGTGGGAAGAATGTTCCTTACATTGGTGATCAGTGGGAAGAATGTTCCTTACATTGGTGATCAGTGAGAAGAATGTTCCTTACATTGGTGATCAGTGAGAAGAATGTTCCTTACATTGGTGATCAGTGAGAAGAATGTTCCTTACATTGGTGATCAGTGGGAAGAATGCTCCTTACATTGGTGATCAGTGGGAAGAATGCTCCTTACATTGGTGATCAGTGGGAAGAATGTTCCTTACATTGGTGATCAGTGGGAAGAATGTTCCTTACATTGGTGATCAGTGAGAAGAATGTCCCTTACGTTGGTGATCAGTGGGAAGAATGTTCCTTACATTGGTGATCAGTGGGAAGAATGTTCCTTACATTGGTGATCAGTGGGAAGAATGTCCCTTACATTGGTGATCAGTGGGAAGAATGTTCCTTACATTGGTGATCAGCGGGAAGAATGTTCCTTACATTGGTGATCAGTGGGAAGAATGTCCCTTACATTAATGGTCAGTGGGAAGAATGTTCCTTACATTGGTGATCAGTGGGAAGAATGTCCCTTACATTAATGGTCAGTGGGAAGAATGTTCCTTACATTGGTGATCAGTGGGAAGAATGCTCCTTACATTGGTAAACAGTGGGAAGAATGTTCCTTACATTGGTGATCAGTGGGAAGAATGTTCCTTACATTGGTGGTCAGTGAGAAGAATGTTCCTTACATTGGTGATCAGTGGGAAGAATGTCCCTTACATTGGTGATCAGTGGGAAGAATGTTCCTTACATTGGTGATCAGTGAGAAGAATGTCCCTTACATTGGTGATCAGTGGGAAGAATGTTCCTTACATTGGTGATCAGTGGGAAGAATGCTCCTTACATTGGTGATCAGTGATAGTGATGAGCCGAACACCCCCGGGTTCGGTTCGCACCAGAACCCGCGAACGGACCGAAAGTTCGAACGAACATTAGAACCCTATTAAATACAATGGATGCGAACGTTCGAATTCTAAAGTGCTAATTATAACAACTATTATGCATGTTATTGTCCTAAAAAGGGTTTGGGAACCCGGGTTCTGCACCAGGGGACATGTATCAATGCAAAAATAAGTTTTAAAAACGGTCGTTTTCCGGGAGCAGTCATTTTAATGATGCATAAAGTGAAAAAAAAAAAGTCAAATATTCCTTTAAATATCGTACCTGGGGGGTGTCTAAAGTATGCCTGTGAAGTGCCACGTGTTTCCCGTGTTTAGAACTGTCCCTGCACAAAATGACACTTCTAAAGGAAAAAAAAGCCATTTAAAACTGCTTGCGGCTTTAATGTAATGTCTGGTCCCGGTAATATGGATGAAAATCTTTAAGAAAAATGGCATAGCTACCCCATGACCCCCCCCCTACCCCAGCCCATTACCAGCCCCTTTGGGTCTTGTATGGATATTAAGGGGAACCCCGCACATAAAATAAAAAAGGCCCTATATACTCTGAACAGCCGTATACAGGCGGTGCATACAAGACAGGGACTGTAGGTTTGTTCTTATGTAGAATCTGTTTGTAATTTTGAACAGGTACATTGTTGAAGTGTAGCTCCAGACCAAAAATCTATTTTTAAACTTTTTGGAAAACATAGGTAAGGGTTATCACCCCTGTAACATTTGTTTTGCTGTCTGTGCCCCTGTTCAGAACATTTCACCTCACTTTCCGTCCTAATGACAACTGTTTTTGAAATGTGGTGTTTTTCTTGAAACAAGGATTGCTGATAAAGCATCAGTACAGAGGAGACACCTTTCTCCCATATTTATTCTTACAGGAGAGAATTTTCCTTCCTAGTGGTAGATTTCCTCTCACTTCCTGTTGTCTTCTTGCGTTTGCAAGTAGGAGTCGTTTGTAAGTTGGATGTTTGAAAGTAGGGACCTGCCGTATATACTCTGCAGAAATAGGCCCCTTAGTTGTTGGTGTTGGCACAACACTGTAAGCACTCACAGTTACTCTTGGTTGGTGCTGGAACGCCCTGCTGTCAACTATTATATCAGGAATTTTAATTACATATAATTGTTGAACAGTGGTAGTAAAAATTGGGCCTTTGATGGTGGTGCTGGTGCCACAACACTGTAAGCCCTGACAGTTACTCTTGGTGGGTGCAGCAATGGGCCCTGCTGTGAATTATTAGATCAAGAATTGTAATTACATGCCCCTGTTGAACAGGGGCTGAAAAATTGGGCCTTAGGCACTGGTGGCACAACACTGCAACCCTTCACAGATACTGTACTTGGAGCACAGCAATGAGCCCTGTTGCAAAGTATTGCTTCAAAAATTGTAATGACACGCCCCTGTTAAACAGGGGCTGAAAAATTGGGCCTTAGGCACTGGTGGCACAACACTGCAACTCCTCACAGATACTGTACTTGGAGCACAGCAATGAGCCCTGTTGCAAAGTATTGCTTCAAAAATTGTAATTACACGCCACTGTTAAACAGGGGCTGAAAAATTGGGCGTTAGGCACTGGTGGCGGCACCCATAAACAAAAATGATCTTCCAAGCTATCATCATCAATCGTATCATTGAGGACTCGGAGGAGGAGGATAGCCAGTCAACATAACAGCACAGGCACTCAGCATCAGCATCAGTCTTGAAGGGATGTGACATTTTAAAATCAATTAGTCTGTTATATCAGCATCAGGTGTGTGGTAGCTGGTGGTGATCCAAGACTGGTTCATCTTGATGAAAGTCAGTCGATCAACCGAGTCGGTGGACAGGCGCACCCTGTGATCCGTGACAAATCCTCCAGCAGCACTGAATGTGCGTTCCGAAAGAACGCTGGATGCAGGACAGGCCAGTAGCTCAATTGCATACTGTGCAAGCTCTGGCCAGTGATCCATCCTCAAGACCCAGTAAGCCAGAGGATTTTCGGTGGGGAAGGTGTCCAAGTCTGACCTTGCCCCTAGATATTCCTGCACCATGTTTATCAGACGCTGGCGATGGTTGCTGGAACCGATCATACTTTGGGGCTGCGGACTAAAGAATTGTCTGAACGCATCGGTCAGACGGCCACCTTCCCCACCGCTCCTTCTTTGACTGGCCGAAGCCTCAGCAACTCGTTGTCCAGGACCAGGAGTTTGCAACCTCCCAGTCTCTGGGAACGCGTTGCACAGACCTTTCTGCAAGGCCTCCCGGAGTTGTCTCATCCTCTGCTCCCTCTGCGACGGTAACATAAGGTCCGCAACCTTACCCTTGTACCGTGGATCAAGGAGAGTGGCCAGCCAGTAATGGTCCCTCTCCTTGATCCGAAGAATACGAGGATCCTTCCGCAGACTTTGCAGGATCAGGGAGGCCATGCAGCGTAGGTTTGCTGAGGCATTCGCTCCGGAGTCCTCTGGGTCACTAAGGACGACATGATCCGCAGCCACCTCCTCCCAGCCACGTACAAGTCCACTGGTTTCTTGGGACTGTAAATCATCCCTAAAAGACTGCTGCTGATGATGCTGAGTGCCAGCCTCCACCTCCATGCTGACACAATCCTCCTCCTCCTCCTCCTCCTCCTCCTCCTCCTCCTCTTCCTGTGCGATGGGTGGGACAGAAGGAACACTGTCTGGGTAAAGGGGGCCTTGAGAGGCAAGGAAGTCCTCCTCTTCCTGCCTCTGTTCTGCCTCAAGTGCCCTGTCCATTATTCCACGCAGCGTGTGCTCCAACAGGTGGACAAGAGGTACAGTGTCACTGATGCATGCACTGTCACTGCTCACCATCCTCGTGGCCTCCTCAAATGGTGCCAGGACAGTGCATGCATCCCTGATCATGCCCCACTGGCGTGGAGAAAAAAAACCAAGCTCCCCTGACCCTGTCCTGGTGCCGTAGTCGCACAGGTACTCATTGATGGCCCTCTGCTGCGTGTGCAGCCGCTGCAGCATGGCCAACGTTGAGTTCCACCTGGTGGGCATGTCACATATAAGGCGGTTCTTGGGCAGGTTCAACTCCTTTTGCAGCTCAGCCAGGCGAGCACTGGCATTATAAGATCTGCGGAAATGCACACAGACTTTCCTGGCCTGCCTCAGGACATCCTGTAAGCCCGGGTACCTGCCCAAGAACCGCTGCACCACCAGGTTAAGGACGTGAGCCACACAGGGCACATGGGTCAGTTGTCCCTGTCGGAGGGCGGAGAGGAGGTTGGTGCCATTGTCGCAAACCACCATTCCTGGCTTAAGCTGGCGTGGCGTCAACCACCTCTCGGCCTGGCCCTGCAGAGCAGACAGGACCTCTGCCCCAGTGTGGCTTCTGTCCCCCAAACACACCAGCGCAAGCACGGCATGGCATCTTTTTGCCTGCGTACTTGCGTAGCCCCGTGAACGGCTACGGAGCACCGCTGGTTCATAGGACAAACCACAGGAAGAGGCCATGGAGGAAGAAGAAGAGGAGGGGGTGGAGGAGAGAGGTGTGTCACAACCAGTAGTAGCATTTTGGAGGCGTGGCGGTGGGACAACCTCCAACACTACTGCACCTTGTCCTGAATCCTTCCCAGCTGCCAAAAGAGTGACCCAATGGGCCGTGAAAGAAAGGTAACGTCCCTGTCCATGCCTGCTGGACCATGAGTCAGCGGTAATATGCACCTTACCGCTGACCGCCCTGTCCAGCGAGGCCAAGACATTGCCTTCCACATGCCGGTAGAGAGCCGGAATAGCCTTCCGTGAGAAAAAGTGGCGTTTGGGAACCTGCCACTGAGGAACCGCACATTGCACAAACTCACGGAAGGGGGCCGAGTCTACCAACTGAAAAGGCAGCAGTTGAAGCGCTAGCAATTTAGCCAAGCTAGCATTCAACCGCTGGGCATGTGGATGGCTGGGAGTGAACTTCTTTCGACGGTCCAGCAGCTGGGGCAGGGAAATTTGCCTGCTAGAATCGGACGTCGGTGTACTGCTAGCAGAGTGGGCGCAAGTACTTGGCTGTGACACACCTAATTCTACACCTTCATTCCTCTCAGTGCATGTTTCAGAGAGGACTGAAGTTATAGTGGGGTTGGAGATCCCAGCTGATGCGGTGCAAGGAGAGGTCCGCTTTGTTCTTTGGTGTGGGTCTTTGAGGTAGGCTTGCCAACGAGCTGCATGGCAGGTCAACATATGTCTGGTCAGGCATGTGGTACCCAAGCGGCTGATGTTTTGGCCACGCGATATACGCTTGAGACATATGTTGCAAACAGCAGCTGTGCGATCTGATGCACTAGCCTCAAAAAAGGCCCACACCAAAGAACTTTTTGAATGACGGGCAGAGGCAGCGCCCTGCACAGGCGGAGCTCTGCGGTGTGATTCCGTCGGTGTACTGCCCTTACGCTGGCCACCAAAGGGCATCCTGCCTCGTTGGAGATGTGCCTCCTCCTCATCCTCCTCCTCCTCCTCTCTCCTATTAGGCACCCACGTGGAGTCATTGACCTCATCATCCCCTCCCTCCTCATCACTGGAGCCAATCTGGCAGTATGCTGCAGCTGCTGGAACATGACTGCCAGATTGGTGTCCTTCTTGAGCATCCCCTCTGTCTGCTCTCACGCTACTGCCTTCCTCTAGCTGGGTTTCATCATCAGACCCTTCGAAACGCTGGGCATCCTCCTGGAGCATGTACCCAACACTGTGCTGAAACAGTTCGGGGGACTCCTCAGGAGGAGGACATGGTGGGTCTAGGGAAGGAGTGACTGATGATTTGTCTGACATTGATACCAGGGAAGACGACGCTTTGGCAGCTGCTTTTCCAGTACCCTGAGCCTGGGTGAGAGAGGATGAGGAGGAGGAGGAGGGCTTGGTCATCCACTCTACCAAGTCTTCGGCATGATGTGGCTCAACATGTCCAGCTGCCGAAAAGAAGGACAAGCGTGTCCCATGGCCATGTGCTGATGACAATGCACCGCGTCCACGACCAGCACTGTTGCCCCCAGACACAGAGCCTGCTTGCCCTCTTTTATTGCCTCCTGACTGTCTGCCTCTCCTTGTTTGCCTTCCAGACATTCTAATAGATGGCCTGCAGGGAGATGGGAAAAAAGCAATAAGGGCTACCTTCAGGTGTCCTTCTCTGTCCCTTGAAACAAGGACTTTCACAGTGAAAGAAACTGACACTGTCCCTACCTAGAGTTTTCTGTCCCTAGAATAAATGTTTTTTTTAATCACAATATAGCACAAGGACAATTCGCTCAATGTCTCTCCAGGTCCCTGGAAACAAGGACTTGCAGAGTGAAAGAAACTGACACTGTCCCTACCTAGAGTTTTCTGTCCCTAGAATAAATGTTTTTTTTAAGCACAATATAGCACAAGGACAATTAACTCACTGTCCTTACAGGTCCCTGGAAACAAGGACTTGCAGAGTGAAAAAAAAAAAACACTCTCCCTACCTACAGTTTTCTGTCCCTAGAAAAAATGTTTTTTTTAAGCACAATATAGCACAAGGACAATTAACTCACTGTCCTTACAGGTCCCTGGAAACAAGGACTTGCAGAGTGAAAGAAAAAAAACACTCTCCCTACCTACAGTTTTCTGTCCCTAGAAAAAATGTTTTTTTTAAGCACAATATAGCACAAGGACAATTAACTCACTGTCCTTACAGGTCCCTGGAAACAAGGACTTGCAGAGTGAAAGAAAAAAAACACTCTCCCTACCTACAGTTTTCTGTCCCTAGAAAAAATGTTTTTTTTAATCACAATATAGCACAAGGAAAATTAACTCACTGTCCTTACAGGTCCCTGGAAACAAGGACTTGCAGAGTGAAAGAAAAAAAACACTCTCCCTACCTACAGTTTTCTGTCCCTAGAAAAAATGTTTTTTTTAATCACAATATAGCACAAGGAAAATTAACTCACTGTCCTTACAGGTCCCTGGAAACAAGGACTTGCAGAGTGAAAGAAAAAAAACACTCTCCCTACCTACAGTTTTCTGTCCCTAGAAAAAATGTTTTTTTTAATCACAATATAGCACAAGGAAAATTAACTCACTGTCCTTACAGGTCCCTGGAAACAAGGACTTGCAGAGTGAAAGAAACTGACACTGTCCCTACCTAGAGTTTTCTGTCCCTAGAATAAATGGTTTTTTTAAGCACAATATAGCACAAGGACAATTAACTCACTGTCCTTACAGGTCCCTGGAAACAAGGACTTGCAGAGTGAAAGAAAAAAAACACTCTCCCTACCTACAGTTTTCTGTCCCTAGAAAAAATGTTTTTTTTAATCACAATATAGCACAAGGAAAATTAACTCACTGTCCTTACAGGTCCCTGGAAACAAGGACTTGCAGAGTGAAAGAAAAAAAACACTCTCCCTACCTACAGTTTTCTGTCCCTAGAAAAAATGTTTTTTTTAATCACAATATAGCACAAGGAAAATTAACTCACTGTCCTTACAGGTCCCTGGAAACAAGGACTTGCAGAGTGAAAGAAAAAAAACACTCTCCCTACCTACAGTTTTCTGTCCCTAGAAAAAATGTTTTTTTTAATCACAATATAGCACAAGGAAAATTAACTCACTGTCCTTACAGGTCCCTGGAAACAAGGACTTGCAGAGTGAAAGAAACTGACACTGTCCCTACCTAGAGTTTTCTGTCCCTAGAATAAATGTTTTTTTTAATCACAATATAGCACAAGGAAAATTAACTCACTGTCCTTACAGGTCCCTGGAAACAAGGACTTGCAGAGTGAAAGAAACTGACACTGTCCCTACCTAGAGTTTTCTGTCCCTAGAATAAATGTTTTTTTTAAGCACAATATAGCACAAGGACAATTAACTCACTGTCCTTACAGGTCCCTGGAAACAAGGACTTGCAGAGTGAAAGAAAAAAAACACTCTCCCTACCTACAGTTTTCTGTCCCTAGAAAAAATGTTTTTTTTAATCACAATATAGCACAAGGAAAATTAACTCACTGTCCTTACAGGTCCCTGGAAACAAGGACTTGCAGAGTGAAAGAAAAAAAACACTCTCCCTACCTACAGTTTTCTGTCCCTAGAAAAAATGTTTTTTTTAATCACAATATAGCACAAGGAAAATTAACTCACTGTCCTTACAGGTCCCTGGAAACAAGGACTTGCAGAGTGAAAGAAAAAAAACACTCTCCCTACCTACAGTTTTCTGTCCCTAGAAAAAATGTTTTTTTTAATCACAATATAGCACAAGGAAAATTAACTCACTGTCCTTACAGGTCCCTGGAAACAAGGACTTGCAGAGTGAAAGAAACTGACACTGTCCCTACCTAGAGTTTTCTGTCCCTAGAATAAATGTTTTTTTTAATCACAATATAGCACAAGGAAAATTAACTCACTGTCCTTACAGGTCCCTGGAAACAAGGACTTGCAGAGTGAAAGAAACTGACACTGTCCCTACCTAGAGTTTTCTGTCCCTAGAATAAATGTTTTTTTTAATCACAATATAGCACAAGGAAAATTAACTCACTGTCCTTACAGGTCCCTGGAAACAAGGACTTGCAGAGTGAAATAAACTGACACTGTCCCTACCTAGAGTTTTCTGTCCCTAGAATAAATGTTTTTTTTAATCACAATATAGCACAAGGAAAATTAACTCACTGTCCTTACAGGTCCCTGGAAACAAGGACTTGCAGAGTGAAAGAAACTGACACTGTCCCTACCTAGAGTTTTCTGTCCCTAGAATAAATGTTTTTTTTAATCACAATATAGCACAAGGAAAATTAACTCACTGTCCTTACAGGTCCCTGGAAACAAGGACTTGCAGAGTGAAAGAAAAAAAACACTCTCCCTACCTACAGTTTTCTGTCCCTAGAAAAAATGTTTTTTTTAATCACAATATAGCACAAGGAAAATTAACTCACTGTCCTTACAGGTCCCTGGAAACAAGGACTTGCAGAGTGAAAGAAACTGACACTGTCCCTACCTAGAGTTTTCTGTCCCTAGAATAAATGTTTTTTTTAATCACAATATAGCACAAGGACAATTAACTCACTGTCCTTACAGGTCCCTGGAAACAAGGACTTGCAGAGTGAAAGAAACTGACACTGTCCCTACCTAGAGTTTTCTGTCCCTAGAATAAATGTTTTTTTTAATCACAATATAGCACAAGGAAAATTAACTCACTGTCCTTACAGGTCCCTGGAAACAAGGACTTGCAGAGTGAAAGAAACTGACACTGTCCCTACCTAGAGTTTTCTGTCCCTAGAATAAATGTTTTTTTTAAGCACAATATAGCACAAGGACAATTAACTCACTGTCCTTACAGGTCCCTGGAAACAAGGACTTGCAGAGTGAAAGAAAAAAAACACTCTCCCTACCTACAGTTTTCTGTCCCTAGAAAAAATGTTTTTTTTAATCACAATATAGCACAAGGAAAATTAACTCACTGTCCTTACAGGTCCCTGGAAACAAGGACTTGCAGAGTGAAAGAAACTGACACTGTCCCTACCTAGAGTTTTCTGTCCCTAGAATAAATGTTTTTTTTAATCACAATATAGCACAAGGAAAATTAACTCACTGTCCTTACAGGTCCCTGGAAACAAGGACTTGCAGAGTGAAAGAAACTGACACTGTCCCTACCTAGAGTTTTCTGTCCCTAGAATAAATGTTTTTTTTAAGCACAATATAGCACAAGGACAATTAACTCACTGTCCTTACAGGTCCCTGGAAACAAGGACTTGCAGAGTGAAAGAAAAAAAACACTCTCCCTACCTACAGTTTTCTGTCCCTAGAAAAAATGTTTTTTTTAATCACAATATAGCACAAGGAAAATTAACTCACTGTCCTTACAGGTCCCTGGAAACAAGGACTTGCAGAGTGAAAGAAACTGACACTGTCCCTACCTAGAGTTTTCTGTCCCTAGAATAAATGTTTTTTTTAATCACAATATAGCACAAGGACAATTAACTCACTGTCCTTACAGGTCCCTGGAAACAAGGACTTGCAGAGTGAAAGAAACTGACACTGTCCCTACCTAGAGTTTTCTGTCCCTAGAATAAATGTTTTTTTTAATCACAATATAGCACAAGGAAAATTAACTCACTGTCCTTACAGGTCCCTGGAAACAAGGACTTGCAGAGTGAAAGAAACTGACACTGTCCCTACCTAGAGTTTTCTGTCCCTAGAATAAATGTTTTTTTTAAGCACAATATAGCACAAGGACAATTAACTCACTGTCCTTACAGGTCCCTGGAAACAAGGACTTGCAGAGTGAAAGAAAAAAAACACTCTCCCTACCTACAGTTTTCTGTCCCTAGAAAAAATGTTTTTTTTAATCACAATATAGCACAAGGAAAATTAACTCACTGTCCTTACAGGTCCCTGGAAACAAGGACTTGCAGAGTGAAAGAAACTGACACTGTCCCTACCTAGAGTTTTCTGTCCCTAGAATAAATGTTTTTTTTAATCACAATATAGCACAAGGACAATTAACTCACTGTCCTTACAGGTCCCTGGAAACAAGGACTTGCAGAGTGAAAGAAACTGACACTGTCCCTACCTAGAGTTTTCTGTCCCTAGAATAAATGTTTTTTTTAAGCACAATATAGCACAAGGACAATTAACTCACTGTCCTTACAGGTCCCTGGAAACAAGGACTTGCAGAGTGAAAGAAACTGACACTGTCCCTACCTAGAGTTTTCTGTCCCTAGAATAAATGTTTTTTTTAAGCACACTATAGCAGAAGCACAAAACACACTGACACTCTCCCTACCTATCCTTCTCTTTCCCTAAACTAAAGGAATCCAGGTTAAGCAAGAAAGAAATAACAGTCACTGTCCCTGCCTATGCTACTCTATCCCTGCTCCGGAACACACTACACTAGGCCGCCGTGCTGGCGGCCTTTTATAGTGTGGGGCGTGTACTAAACACCCTCAGCAATAATTGGCCACAGGCATCCTGCCTGTGGCCAATCATTGCTCTCCTCGCTGCCGGCGCTGTGATTGGCCAAGCATGCGGGGTCACAGTGCATGCTTGGCCAATCACAGCGCCTGGATGACACTGCGATGGCGTAGTGCATTGTGGGCCGTTCGCGTCACTCGAATTTGGCGCGAACGGCCCAAATCGTTCGATCTTCGTCGAACGATCGAACAGCCAATGTTCGAGTCGAACGTATGTTCGACTCGAACACGAAGCTCATCCCTAATCAGTGAGAAGAATGTTCCTTACATTGGTGATCAGTGAGGAAAATGTTCCTTACATTGGTGATCAGTGGGAAGAATGTCCCTTACATTGGTGATCAGTGAGAAGAATGTCCCTTACATTGGTGATCAGTGAGAAGAATGTCCCTTACATTGGTGATCAGTGGGAAGAATGTTCCTTACATTGATGATCAGTGGGAAGAATGTCCCTTACATTGGTGATCAGTGGGAAGAATGTTCCTTACATTGGTGATCAGTGGGAAGAATGTTCCTTACATTGGTGGTCAGTGGGAAGAATGTTCCTTACATTGGTGATCAGTAGTGATGAGCCGAACACCCCCGGGTTCGGTTCGCACCAGAACCCGCGAACGGACCGAAAGTTCGTACGAACATTAGAACCCTATTAAATACAATGGATGCGAACGTTCGAATTCTAAAGTGCTAATTATAACGACTATTATGCATGTTATTGTCCTAAAAAGGGTTTGGGAACCCGGGTTCTGCACCAGGGGACATGTATCAATGCAAAAAGAAGTTTTAAAAACGGTCGTTTTTCGGGAGCAGTCATTTTAATGATGCATAAAGTGAAAAAAAAAGTCAAATATTCCTTTAAATATCGTACCTGGGGGGTGTCTAAAGTATGCCTGTGAAGTGTCACGTGTTTCCCGTGTTTAGAACTGTCCCTGCACAAAATGACACTTCTAAAGGAAAAAAAAGCCATTTAAAACTGCTTGCGGCTTTAATGTAATGTCTGGTCCCGGTAATATGGATGAAAATCTTTAAGAAAAATGGCATAGCTACCCCATGACCCCCCCCTACCCCAGCCCATTACCAGCCCCTTTGGGTCTTGTATGGATATTAAGGGGAACCCCGCACATAAAATAAAAAAGGCCCTATATACTCTGAACAGCCGTATACAGGCGGTGCATACAAGACAGGGACTGTAGGTTTGTTCTTATGTAGAATCTGTTTGTAATTTTGAACAGGTACATTGTTTAAGTGTAGCTCCAGCCCAAAAATCTATTTTTAAACTTTTTGGAAAACATAGGTAAGGGTTATCACCCCTGTAACATTTGTTTTGCTGTCTGTGCCCCTGTTCAGAACATTTCACCTCACTTTCCGTCCCAATGACAACTGTTTTTGAAATGTGGTGTTTTTCTTGAAACAAGGATTGGTGATAAAGCATCAGTACAGAGGAGACACCTTTCTCCCATATTAATTCTTACAGGAGAGAATTTTCCTTCCTAGGGGTAGATTTCCTCTCACTTCCTGTTGTCTTCTTCCGTTTGCAAGTAGTAGTCGTTTGTAAGTTGGATGTTTGAAAGTAGGGACCTGCCGTATATACTCTGCAGAAATAGGGCCTTTGATGGTGGTGCTGGTGCCACAACACTGTAAGCCCTGACAGTTACTCTTGGTGGGTGCAGCAATGGGCCCTGCTGTGAATTATTAGATCAAGAATTGTAATTGCATGCCCCTGTTGAACAGGGGCTGAAAAATTGGGCCTTTCGTGGTGGTGGTGGTGGTGGTGGTGTTGCCACAACACTGTAAGCCCTCAGAGTTACTCTTGGTGGGTGCAGGAATGGGCCCTGCTGTGAATTATTAGATCAAGAATTGTAATTACATGCCCCTTTTGAACAGGGGCTGAAAAATTGGGCCTTTCGTGGTGGTGGTGGTGGTGGCGTTGCCACAACACTGTAAGCCCTCAGAGTTACTCTTGGTGGGTGCAGCAATGGGCCCTGCTGTGAATTATTAGATCAAGAATTGTAATTACATGCCCCTGTTGAACAGGGGCTGAAAAATTGGGCCTTAGGCACTGGTGGCACAACACTGCAACCCCTCACAGATACTGTACTTGGAGCACAGCAATGAGCCCTGTTGCAAAGTATTGCTTCAAAAATTGTAATTACACGCCCATGTTAAACAGGGGCTGAAAAATTGGGCCTTAGGCACTGGTGGCACAACACTGCAACCCCTCACAGATACTGTACTTGGAGCACAGCAATGAGCCCTGTTGCAAAGTATTGCTTCAAAAATTGTAATTACACGCCCCTGTTAAACAGGGGCTGAAAAATTGGGCCTTAGGCACTGGTGGCACAACACTGCAACCCCTCACAGATACTGTACTTGGAGCACAGCAATGAGCCCTGTTGCAAAGTATTGCTTCAAAAATTGTAATTACACGCCCCTGTTAAACAGGGGCTGAAAAATTGGGCCTTAGGCACTGGTGGCACAACACTGCAACCCCTCACAGATACTGTACTTGGAGCACAGCAATGAGCCCTGTTGCAAAGTATTGCTTCAAAAATTGTAATTACACGCCCCTGTTAAACAGGGGCTGAAAAATTGGGCGTTAGGCACTGGTGGCGGCACCCATAAACAAAAATGATCTTCCAAGCTATCATCATCAATCGTATCATTGAGGACTCGGAGGAGGAGGATAGCCAGTCAACATAACAGCACAGGCACTCAGCATCAGCATCAGTCTTGAAGGGATGTGACATGTTAAAATCAATTAGTCTGTTATATCAGCATCAGGTGTGTGGTAGCTGGTGGTGATCCAAGACTGGTTCATCTTGATGAAAGTCAGTCGATCAACCGAGTCGGTGGACAGGCGCACCCTGTGATCCGTGACAAATCCTCCAGCAGCACTGAATGTGCGTTCCGAAAGAACGCTGGATGCAGGACAGGCCAGTAGCTCAATTGCATACTGTGCAAGCTCTGGCCAGTGATCCATCCTCAAGACCCAGTAAGCCAGAGGATTTTCGGTGGGGAAGGTGTCCAAGTCTGACCTTGCCCCTAGATATTCCTGCACCATGTTTATCAGACGCTGGCGATGGTTGCTGGAACCGATCATACTTTGGGGCTGCGGACTAAAGAATTGTCTGAACGCATCGGTCAGACGGCCACCTTCCCCACCGCTCCTTCTTTGACTGGCCGAAGCCTCAGCAACTCGTTCTCCAGGACCAGGAGTTTGTAACCTCCCAGTCTCTGGGAACGCGTTGCACAGACCTTTCTGCAAGGCCTCCCGGAGTTGTCTCATCCTCTGCTCCCTCTGCGACGGTAACATAAGGTCCGCAACCTTACCCTTGTACCATGGATCAAGGAGAGTGGCCAGCCAGTAATGGTCCCTCTCCTTGATCCGAAGAATACGAGGATCCTTCCGCAGACTTTGCAGGATCAGGGAGGCCATGCAGCGTAGGTTAGCTGAGGCATTCGGTCCGGAGTCCTCTGGGTCACTAAGGACGACATGATCCACAGCCACCTCCTCCCAGCCACGTACAAGTCCATGGGTTTCTTGGGACTGTAAATCATCCCTAAAAGACTGCTGCTGTTGATGCTGCTGAGTGCCAGGCTCCACCTCCATGCTGACACAATCCTCCTCCTCCTCCTCCTCCTCCTCCTCGTCCTCTTCCTGTGCGATGGGTGGGACAGAAGGAACACTGTCTGGGTAAAGGGGGCCTTGAGAGGCAAGGAAGTCCTCCTCTTCCTGCCTCTGTTCTGCCTCAAGTGCCCTGTCCATTATTCCACGCAGCGTGTGCTCCAACAGGTGGACAAGAGGTACAGTGTCACTGATGCATGCACTGTCACTGCTCACCATCCTCGTGGCCTCCTCAAATGGTGCCAGGACAGTGCATGCATCCCTGATCATGCCCCACTGGCGTGGAGAAAAAAACCAAGCTCCCCTGACCCTGTCCTGGTGCCGTAGTCGCACAGGTACTCATTGATGGCCCTCTGCTGCGTGTGCAGCCGCTGCAGCATGGCCAACGTTGAGTTCCACCTGGTGGGCATGTCACATATAAGGCGGTTCTTGGGCAGGTTCAACTCCTTTTGCAGCTCAGCCAGGCGAGCACTGGCATTATAAGATCTGCGGAAATGCACACAGACTTTCCTGGCCTGCCTCAGGACATCCTGTAAGCCCGGGTACCTGCCCAAGAACCGCTGCACCACCAGGTTAAGGACGTGAGCCACACAGGGCACATGGGTCAGTTGTCCCTGTCGGAGGGCGGAGAGGAGGTTGGTGCCATTGTCGCAAACCACCATTCCTGGCTTAAGCTGGCGTGGCGTCAACCACCTCTCGGCCTGGCCCTGCAGAGCAGACAGGACCTCTGCCCCAGTGTGGCTTCTGTCCCCCAAACACACCAGCGCAAGCACGGCATGGCATCTTTTTGCCTGCGTACTTGCGTAGCCCCTTGAACGCCTACGGAGCACCGCTGGTTCAGAGGACAAAGCACAGGAAGAGGCCATGGAGGAAGAAGAAGAGGAGGGGGTGGAGGAGAGAGGTGTGTCACAACCAGTAGTAGCATTTTGGAGGCGTGGCGGTGGAACAACCTCCAACACTACTGCACCTTGTCCTGCATCCTTCCCAGCTGCCAAAAGAGTGATCCAATGGGCCGTGAAAGAAAGGTAACGTCCCTGTCCATGCCTGCTGGACCATGAGTCAGCGGTAATATGCACCTTACCGCTGACCGCCCTGTCCAGCGAGGCCAAGACATTGCCTTCCACATGCCGGTAGAGAGCCGGAATAGCCTTCCGTGAGAAAAAGTGGCGTTTGGGAACCTGCCACTGAGGAACCGCACATTGCACAAACTCACGGAAGGGGGCCGAGTCTACCAACTGAAAAGGCAGCAGTTGAAGCGCTAGCAATTTAGCCAAGCTAGCATTCAACCGCTGGGCATGTGGATGGCTGGGAGTGAACTTCTTTCGACGGTCCAGCAGCTGGGGCAGGGAAATTTGCCTGCTAGAATCGGACGTCGGTGTACTGCTAGCAGAGTGGCCGCAAGTACTTGGCTGTGACACACCTAATTCTACACCTTCATTCCTCTCAGTGCATGTTTCAGAGAGGACTGAAGTTATAGTGGGGTTGGAGATCCCAGCTGATGCGGTGCAAGGAGAGGTCCGCTTTGTTCTTTGGTGTGGGTCTTTGAGGTAGGCTTGCCAACGAGCTGCATGGCAGGTCAACATATGTCTGGTCAGGCATGTGGTACCCAAGCGGCTGATGTTTTGGCCACGCGATATACGCTTGAGACATATGTTGCAAACAGCAGCTGTGCGATCTGATGCACTAGCCTCAAAAAAGGCCCACACCAAAGAACTTTTTGAATGACGGGCAGAGGCAGCGCCCTGCACAGGCGGAGCTCTGCGGTGTGATTCCGTCGGTGTACTGCCCTTACGCTGGCCACCAAAGGGCATCCTGCCTCGTTGGAGATGTGCCTCCTCCTCATCCTCCTCCTCCTCCTCTCTCCTATTAGGCACCCACGTGGAGTCAGTGACCTCATCATCCCCTCCCTCCTCATCACTGGAGCCAATCTGGCAGTATGCTGCAGCTGCTGGAACATGACTGCCAGATTGGTGTCCTTCTTGAGCATCCCCTCTGTCTGCTCTCACGCTACTGCCTTCCTCTAGCTGGGTTTCATCATCAGACCCTTCGAAACGCTGGGCATCCTCCTGGAGCATGTACCCAACACTGTGCTCAAACAGTTCGGGGGACTCCTCAGGAGGAGGACATGGTGGGTCTAGGGAAGGAGTGACTGATGATGAGTCTGACATTGATACCAGGGAAGAGGACGCTTTGGCAGCTGCTTTGCCAGTACCCTGAGCCTGGGTGAGAGAGGATGAGGAGGAGGAGGAGGGCTTGGTCATCCACTCTACCAAGTCTTCGGCATGATGTGGCTCAACATGTCCAGCTGCCGAAAAGAAGGACAAGCGTGTCCCATGGCCATGTGCTGATGACAATGCACCGCGTCCACGACCAGCACTGTTGCCCCCAGACACAGAGCCTGCTTGCCCTCTTTTATTGCCTCCTGACTGTCTGCCTCTCCTTGTTTGCCTTCCAGACATTCTAATAGATGGCCTGCAGGGAGATGGGAAAAAAGCAATAAGGGCTACCTTCAGTTGTCCTTCTCTGTCCCTTTACTTAAGGATTTCTAAATATGGTTGAGGATGATTGCTTTCGCACAGAATAGCACAATGACAATTTCCCTGACTGTCCAAAAAACAAGGATTTCAAAGATGGTTGATGAGGAATGCTTTAGCACAGTATAGCACAATGAGAATTCCCCTCACTGTCCTTCCCTGTCCCTACAAACAAGGTTTAGCACAGTAAAACACACTGACACTCTCCCTACCTATAGTTTTCTGTCCCTATAAAAACATTTTTTTTTAAAGATGGTTGATGAGGAATGCTTTAGCACAGTATAGCACAATGAGAATTTCCCTCACTGTCCTTCCCTGTCCCTACAAACAAGGTTTAGCACAGTAAAACACACTGACACTCTCCCTACCTATAGTTTTCTGTCCCTATAAAAAAATTTTTTTTAACCACTTAAGCCCCGGACCATTTCGGGCCATTAGGACCAAGCCTGTTTTTGGGATTCGGCACTGCGCTGCTTTAACTGTAAATTGTGCGGACATGCAATGTTGTAACCAAATGAAATTTGCGTCCTTTTCTTCCCACAAATAGAGCTTTCTTTTAATGGTATTTGATTGCCTCTGCGATTTTTATTTTTTGCGATATAAATGGAAAAAGAACGAAAATTTTGAAAAAAAAAGATATTTTCTACTTTTTGTTATAAGAAAAATCGAATAAACTCAATTTTAGTCATACATTTAGGCCAAAATGTATTCAGCCACATGTCTTTAGTAAAAAAAATGTCAATAAGCGTATATTTATTGGTTTGCGCAAAAGTTATAGCGTTTACAAACTAGGGTACATTTTCTGAAATTTACACAGCTTTAAATTTATGACTGCCTATCTCATTTCTTGAGGTGCTAAAATGGCAGGGCAGTACAAAACCCCCCCAAATGACCCCATTTTGGAAAGTAGACACCCCAGGGAAATTGCTGAGAGGCATGTTGAGCCCATTGAATATTTTTTTTTTTTGTCCCAAGTGATTGAATAATGACAAAAAAAAAAAAAAATACAAAAAGTTGTCACTAAATGATATATTGCTCACACATGCCATGGTTATATGTGGAATTGCACCCCAAAATACATTCTGCTGCTTCTCCTGAGTACGGGGATACCACATGTGTGGGACTTTTTAGGAGCCTAGCCACGTACGGGACCCCGGAAACCAAGCACCGCCTTCAGGATTTCTAAGGGCGCAAATTTTTGATTTCACTCCTCACTACCTATCACAGTTTCGAAGGCCATAAAATGCCAAAATAGCACAAAACCCCCCCAAATGACCCCATTTTGGAAAGTAGACACCCCAAGCTATTTACTGAGAGGCATGTTCAGTCCATGGAATATTTTAGATTTTGCCACAAGTTGCGGGAATATGACAAACTTTTTTTTTTTTGCACAAAGTTGTCACTAAATGATATATTGCTCACACATGCCATGGGCATATGTGAAATTACACCCCAAAATACATTCTGCTGCCTCTCCTGAGTACGGGGATACCACATGTGTGGGACTTATTGGGAGCCTAGCCGCGTACGGGACCCCAAAAACCAAGCACCGCCTTCAAGGTTTCTAAGGGCATAAATTTTTGATTTCACTCCTCACTACCTATCACAGTTTTGAAGGCCATAAAATGCCAAGATGACACAAAACCCCCCCAAATGACCCCATTTTGGAAAGTAGACACCCCAAGCTATTTGCTGAGAGGCATGTTGACCCCATTGAATATTTTTTTTTTTGTCCCAAATGATTGAATAATGACAAAAAGAAAAAAAAATGTACAAAAAGTTGTCACTAAATGATATATTGCTCACACATGCCATGGTTATATGTGGAATTGCACCCCAAAATACATTCTGCTGCTTTTCCTGAGTACGGGGATACCACATGTGTGGGACTTTTTGGGAGCCTAGCCGCGTACAGGGCCCCAAAAACCAAGCACTGCGAACGCTGCAGTTATGTGTGTTGTGTTTGGTAAGTGACAGTGATCGATCGATACTGCACTTGGGTGGGCTGGGCTGGGCTGGGCTGGGCGGAGGGGCTAAACGCAGGCGCTAGCAGGTATCTGGGCTGATCCCGCTAACACTGCGTTTTTGGGAACCCTAAACCGCTGGGGATGCTAGTATAGATCTGATCAGATCTGATCAGATACTATACCACTAAGGGGGGTGTATGCTTTGCGCGTGGGTGTTAGCGTTACTGTCACTAACCTAACACTGCCTGGGGCGACGCAGACCCTCTCTGGCGCTAAAACCTAATTGATCTCACCCGCCGGGCGATCAGGGGGGTTAAACCTTTATTGGGTTATATACGGCGGGTGCCCTGATGCTATAAAAAGCAAACTAATCAACCAGCGTCACCCGTAACCTTTATATGGTGATCACTGGTGAAAGGGTTAACTAGGGGCAATCAGGGGGTTAAAATCTTTATTAGGTTAAATATGGGGGTACCTGACACTATATAAAAACCTGACGGGTAACCTAAATAACTAAATAACTTACTGGCTAACCAGTGACACCAGTGACGCTTATACGGCGATCACTGGTGAAAGGGTTAACTCTAGGGGCAATCAGGGGGTTAAAATAATATATGGGGGTACCTGACACTAATAAAAACCTGCGGCGAACCTAAAAAAAAATAACTGCCTATCTAAAACACCAGCGACACGAATACAGCGATCGGAAAAACAATCGCTTAGTGACGCTGAAGTTAGGGGGTGAAAGGGTTACCTGGGGGGTGATCAAGGGGTTAAACCTTTATATGGGGGGGTTAGGGGGCTACCCTGGACCTAAAGGGGCCTAATCCTAACTGCCCTGCAACTTTTTACAATCACAGATGACACTAAATGCAGTGATCAGTAAAATAAATGATCACTGCAATCAGTGACACTGTGATTGGGGGCTTTGGGGTGACCTGGGGGGTGATCTGGGGGTGACTGGGGGGTGATTTGTGTGCCTATGTGTACCTACGTGTCAGTGGACTGTTAGTGCACTAACCTGCTTCCTCTCTGCTCGGCGCCGGGAACGGAAAGACCGCGGCGAGGGAGATGACATCACTTCCTCCAGCCTTGTTTACATCACATGGCGGAGGAAGCATTTTCATTGGCCGGGAGCGATCGCGAGGGGGGGGCGGAATCGAGCGCCCCCTCCCTCATGCCTGATCGCTCCCGAACACTTAACGGCCGCTCACTGCAGTGAAGGGGGGTCCGGATGGACCCCCCAACTGCACAAAGGCGATCACGTAGATCTACGTGATTCTGCCTGTCCGTGCCATTCTGCCGACGTAAATCGGCGGTGGGCGGTCGTTAAGTGGTTAAAGATGGTTGATGAGGAATGCTTTAGCACAGTATAGCACAATGAGAATTTCCCTCACTGTCCTTCCCTGTCCCTACAAACAAGGTTTAGCACAGTAAAACACACTGACACTCTCCCTACCTATAGTTTTCTGTCCCTATAAAAATTTTTTTTTTTAAAGATGGTTGATGAGGAATGCTTTAGCACAGTATAGCACAATGAGAATTTCCCTCACTGTCCTTCCCTGTCCCTACAAACAAGGTTTAGCACAGTAAAACACACTGACACTCTCCCTACCTATAGTTTTCTGTCCCTATATTTTTTTTTTTTTTTTAAGATGGTTGATGAGGAATGCTTTAGCACAGTATAGCACAAGGAGAATTTCCCTCACTGTCCTTCCCTGTCCCTACAAACAAGGTTTAGCACAGTAAAACACACTGACACTCTCCCTACCTATAGTTTTCTGTCCCTATAATTATTTTTTTTTTAAAGATGGTTGATGAGGAATGCTTTAGCACAGTATAGCACAATGAGAATTTCCCTCACTGTCCTTCCCTGTCCCTACAAACAAGGTTTAGCACAGTAAAACACACTGACACTCTCCCTACCTATAGTTTTCTGTCCCTATAATTATTTTTTTTTTAAAGATGGTTGATGAGGAATGCTTTAGCACAGTATAGCACAATGAGAATTTCCCTCACTGTCCTTCCCTGTCCCTACAAACAAGGTTTAGCACAGTAAAACACACTGACACTCTCCCTACCTATAGATTTCTGTCCCTATACATTTTTTTTTTTTTAAAGATGGTTGATGAGGAATGCTTTAGCACAGTATAGCACAATGAGAATTTCCCTCACTGTCCTTCCCTGTCCCTACAAACAAGGTTTAGCACAGTAAAACACACTGACACTCTCCCTACCTATAGTTTTCTGTCCCTATAAAAAAAATTTTTTTTAAAGATGGTTGATGAGGAATGCTTTAGCACAGTATAGCACAATGAGAATTTCCCTCACTGTCCTTCCCTGTCCCTACAAACAAGGTTTAGCACAGTAAAACACACTGACACTCTCCCTATCTATAGTTTTCTGTCCGTATATTTTTTTATTTTTTTAAAGATGGTTGATGAGGAATGCTTTAGCACAGTATAGCACAATGAGAATTTCCCTCACTGTCCTTCCCTGTCCCTACAAACAAGGTTTAGCACAGTAAAACACACTGACACTCTCCCTACCTATAGTTTTCTGTCCCTATAATTATTATTTTTTTAAAGATGGTTGATGAGGAATGCTTTAGCACAGTATAGCACAATGAGAATTTCCCTCACTGTCCTTCCCTGTCCCTACAAACAAGGTTTAGCACAGTAAAACACACTGACACTCTCCTTACCTATAGTTTTCTGTCCCTATAAATTTTTTTTTTTTTAAAGATGGTTGATGAGGAATGCTTTAGCACAGTATAGCACAATGAGAATTTCCCTCACTGTCCTTCCCTGTCCCTACAAACAAGGTTTAGCACAGTAAAACACACTGACACTCTCCCTACCTATAGTTTTCTGTCCCTATAAAAACATTTTTTTTAAAGATGGTTGATGAGGAATGCTTTAGCACAGTATAGCACAATGAGAATTTCCCTCACTGTCCTTCCCTGTCCCTACAAACAAGGTTTAGCACAGTAAAACACACTGACACTCTCCCTACCTATAGTTTTCTGTCCCTATAAAAAATTTTTTTTTTAAAGATGGTTGATGAGGAATGCTTTAGCACAGTATAGCACAATGAGAATTTCCCTCACTGTCCTTCCCTGTCCCTACAAACAAGGTTTAGCACAGTAAAACACACTGACACTCTCCCTACCTATAGTTTTCTGTCCCTATAATTATTTTTTTTTTAAAGATGGTTGATGAGGAATGCTTTAGCACAGTATAGCACAATGAGAATTTCCCTCACTGTCCTTCCCTGTCCCTACAAACAAGGTTTAGCACAGTAAAACACACTGACACTCTCCCTACCTATAGTTTTCTGTCCCTATAAAAAATTTTTTTTTTTAAAGATGGTTGATGAGGAATGCTTTAGCACAGTATAGCACAATGAGAATTTCCCTCACTGTCCTTCCCTGTCCCTACAAACAAGGTTTAGCACAGTAAAACACACTGACACTCTCCCTACCTATAGTTTTCTGTCCCTATAATTTTTTTTTTTTTTAAAGATGGTTGATGAGGAATGCTTTAGCACAGTATAGCACAATGAGAATTTCCCTCACTGTCCTTCCCTGTCCCTACAAACAAGGTTTAGCACAGTAAAACACACTGACACTCTCCCTACCTATAGTTTTCTGTCCCTATAAAAAATTATTTTTTTAAAGATGGTTGATGAGGAATGCTTTAGCACAGTATAGCACAATGAGAATTTCCCTCACTGTCCTTCCCTGTCCCTACAAACAAGGTTTAGCACAGTAAAACACACTGACACTCTCCCTACCTATAGTTTTCTGTCCCTATAAAAAAAATTTTTTTTAAAGATGGTTGATGAGGAATGCTTTAGCACAGTATAGCACAATGAGAATTTCCCTCACTGTCCTTCCCTGTCCCTACAAACAAGGTTTAGCAAAGTAAAACACACTGACACTCTCCCTATCTATAGTTTTCTGTCCGTATAATTTTTTTTTTTTTAAAAGATGGTTGATGAGGAATGCTTTAGCACAGTATAGCACAATGAGAATTTCCCTCACTGTCCTTCCCTGTCCCTACAAACAAGGTTTAGCACAGTAAAACACATTGACACTCTCCCTACCTATAGTTTTCTGTCCCTATAATTATTTTTTTTTTAAAGATGGTTGATGAGGAATGCTTTAGCACAGTATAGCACAATGAGAATTTCCCTCACTGTCCTTCCCTGTCCCTACAAACAAGGTTTAGCACAGTAAAACACACTGACACTCTCCCTACCTATAGTTTTCTGTCCCTATAAAAAAATTTTTTTTAAAGATGGTTGATGAGGAATGCTTTAGCACAGTATAGCACAATGAGAATTTCCCTCACTGTCCTTCCCTGTCCCTACAAACAAGGTTTAGCACAGTAAAACACACTGACACTCTCCCTACCTATAGTTTTCTGTCCCTATAAAAATTTTTTTTTTTAAAGATGGTTGATGAGGAATGCTTTAGCACAGTATAGCACAATGAGAATTTCCCTCACTGTCCTTCCCTGTCCCTACAAACAAGGTTTAGCACAGTAAAACACACTGACACTCTCCCTATCTATAGTTTTCTGTCCGTATAATTTTTTTTTTTTTTTAAAGATGGTTGATGAGGAATGCTTTAGCACAGTATAGCACAATGAGAATTTCCCTCACTGTCCTTCCCTGTCCCTACAAACAAGGTTTAGCACAGTAAAACACACTGACACTCTCCCTACCTATAGTTTTCTGTCCCTATAATTTTTTTTTTTTTAAAGATGGTTGATGAGGAATGCTTTAGCACAGTATAGCACAATGAGAATTTCCCTCACTGTCCTTCCCTGTCCCTACAAACAAGGTTTAGCACAGTAAAACACACTGACACTCTCCCTACCTATAGTTTTCTGTCCCTATAATTTTTTTTTTTTTTAAAGATGGTTGATGAGGAATGCTTTAGCACAGTATAGCACAATGAGAATTTCCCTCACTGTCCTTCCCTGTCCCTACAAACAAGGTTTAGCACAGTAAAACACACTGACACTCTCCCTACCTATAGTTTTCTGTCCCTATAAAAAATTATTTTTTTAAAGATGGTTGATGAGGAATGCTTTAGCACAGTATAGCACAATGAGAATTTCCCTCACTGTCCTTCCCTGTCCCTACAAACAAGGTTTAGCACAGTAAAACACACTGACACTCTCCCTACCTATAGTTTTCTGTCCCTATAAATTTTTTTTTTTTTAAAGATGGTTGATGAGGAATGCTTTAGCACAGTATAGCACAATGAGAATTTCCCTCACTGTCCTTCCCTGTCCCTACAAACAAGGTTTAGCACAGTAAAACACACTGACACTCTCCCTATCTATAGTTTTCTGTCCGTATAATTTTTTTTTTTTTAAAAGATGGTTGATGAGGAATGCTTTAGCACAGTATAGCACAATGAGAATTTCCCTCACTGTCCTTCCCTGTCCCTACAAACAAGGTTTAGCACAGTAAAACACATTGACACTCTCCCTACCTATAGTTTTCTGTCCCTATAATTTTTTTTTTTTTAAAGATGGTTGATGAGGAATGCTTTAGCACAGTATAGCACAATGAGAATTTCCCTCACTGTCCTTCCCTGTCCCTACAAACAAGGTTTAGCACAGTAAAACACACTGACACTCTCCCTACCTATAGTTTTCTGTCCCTATAAAAAATTTTTTTTTAAAGATGGTTGATGAGGAATGCTTTAGCACAGTATAGCACAATGAGAATTTCCCTCACTGTCCTTCCCTGTCCCTACAAACAAGGTTTAGCACAGTAAAACACACTGACACTCTCCCTACCTATAGTTTTCTGTCCCTATAAATTTTTTTTTTTTTAAAGATGGTTGATGAGGAATGCTTTAGCACAGTATAGCACAATGAGAATTTCCCTCACTGTCCTTCCCTGTCCCTACAAACAAGGTTTAGCACAGTAAAACACACTGACACTCTCCCTACCTATACTTTTCTGTCCCTATAAAAATATTTTTTTTAAAGATGGTTGATGAGGAATGCTTTAGCACAGTATAGCACAATGAGAATTTCCCTCACTGTCCTTCCCTGTCCCTACAAACAAGGTTTAGCACAGTAAAACACACTGACACTCTCCCTACCTATAGTTTTCTGTCCCTATAATTTTTTTTTTTTTTAAAGATGGTTGATGAGGAATGCTTTAGCACAGTATAGCACAATGAGAATTTCCCTCACTGTCCTTCCCTGTCCCTACAAACAAGGTTTAGCACAGTAAAACACACTGACACTCTCCCTACCTATAGTTTTCTGTCCCTATAAAAAATTATTTTTTTAAAGATGGTTGATGAGGAATGCTTTAGCACAGTATAGCACAATGAGAATTTCCCTCACTGTCCTTCCCTGTCCCTACAAACAAGGTTTAGCACAGTAAAACACACTGACACTCTCCCTACCTATAGTTTTCTGTCCCTATAAAAAATTTTTTTTTTAAAGATGGTTGATGAGGAATGCTTTAGCACAGTATAGCACAATGAGAATTTCCCTCACTGTCCTTCCCTGTCCCTACAAACAAGGTTTAGCACAGTAAAACACACTGACACTCTCCCTATCTATAGTTTTCTGTCCGTATAATTTTTTTTTTTTTAAAAGATGGTTGATGAGGAATGCTTTAGCACAGTATAGCACAATGAGAATTTCCCTCACTGTCCTTCCCTGTCCCTACAAACAAGGTTTAGCACAGTAAAACACATTGACACTCTCCCTACCTATAGTTTTCTGTCCCTATAATTATTTTTTTTTTAAAGATGGTTGATGAGGAATGCTTTAGCACAGTATAGCACAATGAGAATTTCCCTCACTGTCCTTCCCTGTCCCTACAAACAAGGTTTAGCACAGTAAAACACACTGACACTCTCCCTACCTATAGTTTTCTGTCCCTATAAAAAAATTTTTTTTAAAGATGGTTGATGAGGAATGCTTTAGCACAGTATAGCACAATGAGAATTTCCCTCACTGTCCTTCCCTGTCCCTACAAACAAGGTTTAGCACAGTAAAACACACTGACACTCTCCCTACCTATAGTTTTCTGTCCCTATAAATTTTTTTTTTTTTAAAGATGGTTGATGAGGAATGCTTTAGCACAGTATAGCACAATGAGAATTTCCCTCACTGTCCTTCCCTGTCCCTACAAACAAGGTTTAGCACAGTAAAACACACTGACACTCTCCCTACCTATACTTTTCTGTCCCTATAAAAATATTTTTTTTAAAGATGGTTGATGAGGAATGCTTTAGCACAGTATAGCACAATGAGAATTTCCCTCACTGTCCTTCCCTGTCCCTACAAACAAGGTTTAGCACAGTAAAACACACTGACACTCTCCCTACCTATAGTTTTCTGTCCCTATAATTTTTTTTTTTTAAAGATGGTTGATGAGGAATGCTTTAGCACAGTATAGCACAATGAGAATTTCCCTCACTGTCCTTCCCTGTCCCTACAAACAAGGTTTAGCACAGTAAAACACACTGACACTCTCCCTACCTATAGTTTTCTGTCCCTATAAAAAACATTTTTTTTTTAAAGATGGTTGATGAGGAATGCTTTAGCACAGTATAGCACAATGAGAATTTCCCTCACTGTCCTTCCCTGTCCCTACAAACAAGGTTTAGCACAGCAAAACACACTGACACTCTCCCTACCTATAGTTTTCTGTCCCTATAATTTTTTTTTTTTTTAAAGATGGTTGATGAGGAATGCTTTAGCACAGTATAGCACAATGAGAATTTCCCTCACTGTCCTTCCCTGTCCCTACAAACAAGGTTTAGCACAGTAAAACACACTGACACTCTCCCTACCTATAGTTTTCTGTCCCTATAAAAATTTTTTTTTTTAAAGATGGTTGATGAGGAATGCTTTAGCACAGTATAGCACAATGAGAATTTCCCTCACTGTCCTTCCCTGTCCCTACAAACAAGGTTTAGCACAGTAAAACACACTGACACTCTCCCTACCTATAGTTTTCTGTCCCTATAATTTTTTTTTTTTTTAAAGATGGTTGATGAGGAATGCTTTAGCACAGTATAGCACAATGAGAATTTCCCTCACTGTCCTTCCCTGTCCCTACAAACAAGGTTTAGCACAGTAAAACACACTGACACTCTCCCTATCTATAGTTTTCTGTCCGTATAATTTTTTTTTTTTTAAAAGATGGTTGATGAGGAATGCTTTAGCACAGTATAGCACAATGAGAATTTCCCTCACTGTCCTTCCCTGTCCCTACAAACAAGGTTTAGCACAGTAAAACACATTGACACTCTCCCTACCTATAGTTTTCTGTCCCTATAATTATTTTTTTTTTAAAGATGGTTGATGAGGAATGCTTTAGCACAGTATAGCACAATGAGAATTTCCCTCACTGTCCTTCCCTGTCCCTACAAACAAGGTTTAGCACAGTAAAACACACTGACACTCTCCCTACCTATAGTTTTCTGTCCCTATAAAAATTTTTTTTTTAAAGATGGTTGATGAGGAATGCTTTAGCACAGTATAGCACAATGAGAATTTCCCTCACTGTCCTTCCCTGTCCCTACAAACAAGGTTTAGCACAGTAAAACACACTGACACTCTCCCTACCTATAGTTTTCTGTCCCTATAAATTTTTTTTTTTTTAAAGATGGTTGATGAGGAATGCTTTAGCACAGTATAGCACAATGAGAATTTCCCTCACTGTCCTTCCCTGTCCCTACAAACAAGGTTTAGCACAGTAAAACACACTGACACTCTCCCTACCTATACTTTTCTGTCCCTATAAAAATATTTTTTTTAAAGATGGTTGATGAGGAATGCTTTAGCACAGTATAGCACAATGAGAATTTCCCTCACTGTCCTTCCCTGTCCCTACAAACAAGGTTTAGCACAGTAAAACACACTGACACTCTCCCTACCTATAGTTTTCTGTCCCTATAATTTTTTTTTTTTAAAGATGGTTGATGAGGAATGCTTTAGCACAGTATAGCACAATGAGAATTTCCCTCACTGTCCTTCCCTGTCCCTACAAACAAGGTTTAGCACAGTAAAACACACTGACACTCTCCCTACCTATAGTTTTCTGTCCCTATAAAAATTTTTTTTTTTAAAGATGGTTGATGAGGAATGCTTTAGCACAGTATAGCACAATGAGAATTTCCCTCACTGTCCTTCCCTGTCCCTACAAACAAGGTTTAGCACAGTAAAACACACTGACACTCTCCCTACCTATAGTTTTCTGTCCCTATAAAAAATTTTTTTTTTAAAGATGGTTGATGAGGAATGCTTTAGCACAGTATAGCACAATGAGAATTTCCCTCACTGTCCTTCCCTGTCCCTACAAACAAGGTTTAGCACAGTAAAACACACTGACACTCTCCCTACCTATAGTTTTCTGTCCCTATAAAAAATTTTTTTTTTAAAGATGGTTGATGAGGAATGCTTTAGCACAGTATAGCACAATGAGAATTTCCCTCACTGTCCTTCCCTGTCCCTACAAACAAGGTTTAGCACAGTAAAACACACTGACACTCTCCCTACCTATAGTTTTCTGTCCCTATAAAAATTTTTTTTTTTAAAGATGGTTGATGAGGAATGCTTTAGCACAGTATAGCACAATGAGAATTTCCCTCACTGTCCTTCCCTGTCCCTACAAACAAGGTTTAGCACAGTAAAACACACTGACACTCTCCCTACCTATAGTTTTCTGTCCCTATAAAAATTTTTTTTTTTAAAGATGGTTGATGAGGAATGCTTTAGCACAGTATAGCACAATGAGAATTTCCCTCACTGTCCTTCCCTGTCCCTACAAACAAGGTTTAGCACAGTAAAACACACTGACACTCTCCCTACCTATAGTTTTCTGTCCCTATAAAAAATTTTTTTTTTAAAGATGGTTGATGAGGAATGCTTTAGCACAGTATAGCACAATGAGAATTTCCCTCACTGTCCTTCCCTGTCCCTACAAACAAGGTTTAGCACAGTAAAACACACTGACACTCTCCCTACCTATAGTTTTCTGTCCCTATAAAATTTTTTTTTTTTAAAGATGGTTGATGAGGAATGCTTTAGCACAGTATAGCACAATGAGAATTTCCCTCACTGTCCTTCCCTGTCCCTACAAACAAGGTTTAGCACAGTAAAACACACTGACACTCTCCCTACCTATAGTTTTCTGTCCCTATAAAAAATTTTTTTTTTTAAAGATGGTTGATGAGGAATGCTTTAGCACAGTATAGCACAATGAGAATTTCCCTCACTGTCCTTCCCTGTCCCTACAAACAAGGTTTAGCACAGTAAAACACACTGACACTCTCCCTACCTATAGTTTTCTGTCCCTATAAAAAATTTTTTTTTTAAAGATGGTTGATGAGGAATGCTTTAGCACAGTATAGCACAATGAGAATTTCCCTCACTGTCCTTCCCTGTCCCTACAAACAAGGTTTAGCACAGTAAAACACACTGACACTCTCCCTACCTATAGTTTTCTGTCCCTATAATTTTTTTTTTTTAAAGATGGTTGATGAGGAATGCTTTAGCACAGTATAGCACAATGAGAATTTCCCTCACTGTCCTTCCCTGTCCCTACAAACAAGGTTTAGCACAGTAAAACACACTGACACTCTCCCTACCTATAGTTTTCTGTCCCTATAAAAAATTATATTTTTTAAAGATGGTTGATGAGGAATGCTTTAGCACAGTATAGCACAATGAGAATTTCCCTCACTGTCCTTCCCTGTCCCTACAAACAAGGTTTAGCACAGCAAAACACACTGACACTCTCCCTACCTATAGTTTTCTGTCCCTATAAATTTTTTTTTTTTTAAAGATGGTTGATGAGGAATGCTTTAGCACAGTATAGCACAATGAGAATTTCCCTCACTGTCCTTCCCTGTCCCTACAAACAAGGTTTAGCACAGTAAAACACACTGACACTCTCCCTACCTATAGTTTTCTGTCCCTATAAAAATTTTTTTTTTAAAGATGGTTGATGAGGAATGCTTTAGCACAGTATAGCACAATGAGAATTTCCCTCACTGTCCTTCCCTGTCCCTACAAACAAGGTTTAGCACAGTAAAACACACTGACACTCTCCCTACCTATAGTTTTCTGTCCCTATAAAAAATTTATTTTTTAAAGATGGTTGATGAGGAATGCTTTAGCACAGTATAGCACAATGAGAATTTCCCTCACTGTCCTTCCCTGTCCCTACAAACAAGGTTTAGCACAGTAAAACACACTGACACTCTCCCTACCTATAGTTTTCTGTCCCTATAAAAAAATTTTTTTTTAAAGATGGTTGATGAGGAATGCTTTAGCACAGTATAGCACAATGAGAATTTCCCTCACTGTCCTTCCCTGTCCCTACAAACAAGGTTTAGCACAGTAAAACACACTGACACTCTCCCTATCTATAGTTTTCTGTCCGTATAAAAATTTTTTTTTTTAAAGATGGTTGATGAGGAATGCTTTAGCACAGTATAGCACAATGAGAATTTCCCTCACTGTCCTTCCCTGTCCCTACAAACAAGGTTTAGCACAGTAAAACACACTGACACTCTCCCTACCTATAGTTTTCTGTCCCTATAAAAAATTTTTTTTTTAAAGATGGTTGATGAGGAATGCTTTAGCACAGTATAGCACAATGAGAATTTCCCTCACTGTCCTTCCCTGTCCCTACAAACAAGGTTTAGCACAGTAAAACAGACTGACACTCTCCCTACCTATCCTTCTCTTTCCCTAAACTAAAGGAATCCAGGTTAAGCAAGAAAAAAAAAATTCACTGTCCCTGCCTATGCTTCTCTTTCCCTGCTCCGGAACACACTACACTAGGCCGCCGTGCTGGCGGCCTTTTATAGTGTGGGGCGTGTACTAAACACCCTCAGCAATAATTGGCCACAGGCATCCTGCCTGTGGCCAATCATTGCTCTCCTCGCTGCCGGCGCTGTGATTGGCCAAGCATGCGGGGTCACAGTGCATGCTTGGCCAATCACAGCGCCTGGATGACACTGCGATGGCGTAGTGCATTGTGGGCCGCGAATTAGGCGAGAACGGCCCAAATCGTTCGTTGTTCGGCGAACGATCGAACAGCCGATGTTCGAGTCGAACGTATGTTCGACTCGAACACCGAGCTCATCCCTAGTGATCAGTGAGAAGAATGTTCCTTACATTGGTGATCAGTGAGAAGAATGTTTCTTACATTGGTGATCAGTGGGAAGAATGTCCCTTACATTGGTGATCAGTGGGAAGAATGTCCCTTACATTGGTGATCAGTGAGAAGAATGTCCCTTACATTGGTGATCAGTGAGAAGAATGTCCCTTACATTGTTGATCAGTGAGAAGAATGTTTCTTACATTGGTGATCAGTGGGAAGAATGTCCCTTACATTGGTGATCAGTGGGAAGAATGTCCCTTACATTGGTGATCAGTGGGAAGAATGTTCCTTACATTGGTGATCAGTGAGAAGAATGTTCATTACATTGGTGATCAGTGGGAAGAATGTTCCTTACATTGGTGATCAGTGAGAAGAATGTCCCTTACATTGGTGATCAGTGGGAAGAATGTTCCTTACATTGGTGATCAGTGGGAAGAATGTTCCTTACATTGGTGATCAGTGAGAAGAATGTCCCTTACATTGGTGATCAGTGGGAAGAATGCTCCTTACATTGGTGATCAGTGGGAAGAATGTTCCTTACATTGGTGATCAGTGGGAAGAATGTCCCTTACATTGGTGATCAGTGTGAAGAATGTTCCTTACATTGGTGATCAGTGAGAAGAATGTTCCTTACATTGGTGATCAGTGAGAAGAATGTTCCTTACATTGGTGATCAGTGGGAAGAATGTTCCTTACATTGGTGATCAGTGAGAAGAATGTCCCTTACATTGGTGATCAGTGGGAAGAATGTACCTTACATTGGTGATCAGTGGAAAGAATGTTCCTTACATTGGTGATCAGTGGGAAGAATGTCCCTTACATTGGTGATCAGTGGGAAGAATGTTCCTTACATTGGTGATCAGTGGGAAGAATGCTCCTTACATTGGTGATCAGCGAGAAGAATGTCCCTTACATTGGTGATCAGTGGGAACAATGACCCTTACATTGGTGATCAGTGGGAAGAATGACCCTTACATTGGTGATCAGTGAGAAGAATGTTCCTTACATTGGTGATCAGTGAGAAGAATGTTCCTTACATTGGTGATCAGTGGGAAGAATGTCCCTTACATTGGTGATCAGTGGGAAGAATGTTCCTTACATTGGTGATCAGTGGGAAGAATGTCCCTTACATTGGTGATCAGTGGGAAGAATGTTCCTTACATTGGTGATCAGTGGGAAGAATGTTCCTTACATTGGTGATCAGTGAGAAGAATGTTCCTTACATTGGTGATCAGTGAGAAGAATGTTCCTTACATTGGTGATCAGTGAGAAGAATGTTCCTTACATTGGTGATCAGTGGGAAGAATGCTCCTTACATTGGTGATCAAAGGGGAAGAATGCTCCTTACATTGGTGATCAGTGGGAAGAATGTTCCTTACATTGGTGATCAGTGGGAAGAATGTCCCTTACATTGGTGATCAGTGGGAAGAATGTTCCTTACATTGGTGATCAGTGAGAAGAATGTCCCTTACGTTGGTGATCAGTGGGAAGAATGTTCCTTACATTGGTGATCAGTGGGAAGAATGTTCCTTACATTGGTGATCAGTGGGAAGAATGTCCCTTACATTGGTGATCAGTGGGAAGAATGTTCCTTACATTGGTGATCAGCGGGAAGAATGTTCCTTACATTGGTGATCAGTGGGAAGAATGTCCCTTACATTAATGGTCAGTGGGAAGAATGTTCCTTACATTGGTGATCAGTGGGAAGAATGTCCCTTACATTAATGGTCAGTGGGAAGAATGTTCCTTACATTGGTGATCAGTGGGAAGAATGCTCCTTACATTGGTAAACAGTGGGAAGAATGTTCCTTACATTGGTGATCAGTGGGAAGAATGTTCCTTACATTGGTGGTCAGTGAGAAGAATGTTCCTTACATTGGTGATCAGTGGGAAGAATGTCCCTTACATTGGTGATCAGTGGGAAGAATGTTCCTTACATTGGTGATCAGTGAGAAGAATGTCCCTTACATTGGTGATCAGTGGGAAGAATGTTCCTTACATTGGTGATCAGTGGGAAGAATGTCCCTTACATTGGTGATCAGTGAGAAGAATGTTCCTTACATTGGTGATCAGTGAGGAAAATGTTCCTTACATTGGTGATCAGTGGGAAGAATGTCCCTTACATTGGTGATCAGTGAGAAGAATGTCCCTTACATTGGTGATCAGTGAGAAGAATGTCCCTTACATTGGTGATCAGTGGGAAGAATGTTCCTTACATTGATGATCAGTGGGAAGAATGTCCCTTACATTGGTGATCAGTGGGAAGAATGTTCCTTACATTGGTGATCAGTGGGAAGAATGTTCCTTACATTGGTGGTCAGTGGGAAGAATGTTCCTTACATTGGTGATCAGTAGTGATGAGCCGAACACCCCCGGGTTCGGTTCGCACCAGAACCCGCGAACGGACCGAAAGTTCGTACGAACATTAGAACCCTATTAAATACAATGGATGCGAACGTTCGAATTCTAAAGTGCTAATTATAACGACTATTATGCATGTTATTGTCCTAAAAAGGGTTTGGGAACCCGGGTTCTGCACCAGGGGACATGTATCAATGCAAAAAGAAGTTTTAAAAACGGTCGTTTTTCGGGAGCAGTCATTTTAATGATGCATAAAGTGAAAAAAAAAGTCAAATATTCCTTTAAATATCGTACCTGGGGGGTGTCTAAAGTATGCCTGTGAAGTGTCACGTGTTTCCCGTGTTTAGAACTGTCCCTGCACAAAATGACACTTCTAAAGGAAAAAAAAGCCATTTAAAACTGCTTGCGGCTTTAATGTAATGTCTGGTCCCGGTAATATGGATGAAAATCTTTAAGAAAAATGGCATAGCTACCCCATGACCCCCCCCTACCCCAGCCCATTACCAGCCCCTTTGGGTCTTGTATGGATATTAAGGGGAACCCCGCACATAAAATAAAAAAGGCCCTATATACTCTGAACAGCCGTATACAGGCGGTGCATACAAGACAGGGACTGTAGGTTTGTTCTTATGTAGAATCTGTTTGTAATTTTGAACAGGTACATTGTTTAAGTGTAGCTCCAGCCCAAAAATCTATTTTTAAACTTTTTGGAAAACATAGGTAAGGGTTATCACCCCTGTAACATTTGTTTTGCTGTCTGTGCCCCTGTTCAGAACATTTCACCTCACTTTCCGTCCCAATGACAACTGTTTTTGAAATGTGGTGTTTTTCTTGAAACAAGGATTGGTGATAAAGCATCAGTACAGAGGAGACACCTTTCTCCCATATTAATTCTTACAGGAGAGAATTTTCCTTCCTAGGGGTAGATTTCCTCTCACTTCCTGTTGTCTTCTTCCGTTTGCAAGTAGTAGTCGTTTGTAAGTTGGATGTTTGAAAGTAGGGACCTGCCGTATATACTCTGCAGAAATAGGCCCCTTAGTTGTTGGTGTTGGCACATAACTGTAAGCACTCACAGTTACTCTTGGCTGGTGCTGGAACGCCCTGCTGTCAACTATTATATCAGGAATTGTAATTACATATAATTGTTGAACAGTGGTAGTAAAAATTGGGCCTTTGATGGTGGTGCTGGTGCCACAACACTGTAAGCCCTGACAGTTACTCTTGGTGGGTGCAGCAATGGGCCCTGCTGTGAATTATTAGATCAAGAATTGTAATTGCATGCCCCTGTTGAACAGGGGCTGAAAAATTGGGCCTTTCGTGGTGGTGGTGGTGGTGGTGGTGTTGCCACAACACTGTAAGCCCTCAGAGTTACTCTTGGTGGGTGCAGGAATGGGCCCTGCTGTGAATTATTAGATCAAGAATTGTAATTACATGCCCCTTTTGAACAGGGGCTGAAAAATTGGGCCTTTCGTGGTGGTGGTGGTGGTGGCGTTGCCACAACACTGTAAGCCCTCAGAGTTACTCTTGGTGGGTGCAGCAATGGGCCCTGCTGTGAATTATTAGATCAAGAATTGTAATTACATGCCCCTGTTGAACAGGGGCTGAAAAATTGGGCCTTAGGCACTGGTGGCACAACACTGCAACCCCTCACAGATACTGTACTTGGAGCACAGCAATGAGCCCTGTTGCAAAGTATTGCTTCAAAAATTGTAATTACACGCCCCTGTTAAACAGGGGCTGAAAAATTGGGCCTTAGGCACTGGTGGCACAACACTGCAACCCCTCACAGATACTGCACTTGGAGCACAGCAATGAGCCCTGTTGCAAAGTATTGCTTCAAAAATTGTAATTACACGCCCCTGTTAAACAGGGGCTGAAAAATTGGGCCTTAGGCACTGGTGGCACAACACTGCAACCCCTCACAGATACTGTACTTGGAGCACAGCAATGAGCCCTGTTGCAAAGTATTGCTTCAAAAATTGTAATTACACGCCCCTGTTAAACAGGGGCTGAAAAATTGGGCCTTAGGCACTGGTGGCACAACACTGCAACCCCTCACAGATACTGTACTTGGAGCACAGCAATGAGCCCTGTTGCAAAGTATTGCTTCAAAAATTGTAATTACACGCCCCTGTTAAACAGGGGCTGAAAAATTGGGCGTTAGGCACTGGTGGCGGCACCCATAAACAAAAATGATCTTCCAAGCTATCATCATCAATCGTATCATTGAGGACTCGGAGGAGGAGGATAGCCAGTCAACATAACAGCACAGGCACTCAGCATCAGCATCAGTCTTGAAGGGATGTGACATGTTAAAATCAATTAGTCTGTTATATCAGCATCAGGTGTGTGGTAGCTGGTGGTGATCCAAGACTGGTTCATCTTGATGAAAGTCAGTCGATCAACCGAGTCGGTGGACAGGCGCACCCTGTGATCCGTGACAAATCCTCCAGCAGCACTGAATGTGCGTTCCGAAAGAACGCTGGATGCAGGACAGGCCAGTAGCTCAATTGCATACTGTGCAAGCTCTGGCCAGTGATCCATCCTCAAGACCCAGTAAGCCAGAGGATTTTCGGTGGGGAAGGTGTCCAAGTCTGACCTTGCCCCTAGATATTCCTGCACCATGTTTATCAGACGCTGGCGATGGTTGCTGGAACCGATCATACTTTGGGGCTGCGGACTAAAGAATTGTCTGAACGCATCGGTCAGACGGCCACCTTCCCCACCGCTCCTTCTTTGACTGGCCGAAGCCTCAGCAACTCGTTCTCCAGGACCAGGAGTTTGTAACCTCCCAGTCTCTGGGAACGCGTTGCACAGACCTTTCTGCAAGGCCTCCCGGAGTTGTCTCATCCTCTGCTCCCTCTGCGACGGTAACATAAGGTCCGCAACCTTACCCTTGTACCATGGATCAAGGAGAGTGGCCAGCCAGTAATGGTCCCTCTCCTTGATCCGAAGAATACGAGGATCCTTCCGCAGAATTTGCAGGATCAGGGAGGCCATGCAGCGTAGGTTAGCTGAGGCATTCGGTCCGGAGTCCTCTGGGTCACTAAGGACGACATGATCCGCAGCCACCTCCTCCCAGCCACGTACAAGTCCACGGGTTTCTTGGGACTGTAAATCATCCCTAAAAGACTGCTGCTGTTGATGCTGCTGAGTGCCAGGCTCCACCTCCATGCTGACACAATCCTCCTCCTCCTCCTCCTCGTCCTCTTCCTGTGCGATGGGTGGGACAGAAGGAACACTGTCTGGGTAAAGGGGGCCTTGAGAGGCAAGGAAGTCCTCCTCTTCCTGCCTCTGTTCTGCCTCAAGTGCCCTGTCCATTATTCCACGCAGCGTGTGCTCCAACAGGTGGACAAGAGGTACAGTGTCACTGATGCATGCACTGTCACTGCTCACCATCCTCGTGGCCACCTCAAATGGTGCCAGGACAGTGCATGCATCCCTGATCATGCCCCACTGGCGTGGAGAAAAAAACCAAGCTCCCCTGACCCTGTCCTGGTGCCGTAGTCGCACAGGTACTCATTGATGGCCCTCTGCTGCGTGTGCAGCCGCTGCAGCATGGCCAACGTTGAGTTCCACCTGGTGGGCATGTCACATATAAGGCGGTTCTTGGGCAGGTTCAACTCCTTTTGCAGCTCAGCCAGGCGAGCACTGGCATTATAAGATCTGCGGAAATGCACACAGACTTTCCTGGCCTGCCTCAGGACATCCTGTAAGCCCGGGTACCTGCCCAAGAACCGCTGCACCACCAGGTTAAGGACGTGAGCCACACAGGGCACATGGGTCAGTTGTCCCTGTCGGAGGGCGGAGAGGAGGTTGGTGCCATTGTCGCAAACCACCATTCCTGGCTTAAGCTGGCGTGGCGTCAACCACCTCTCGGCCTGGCCCTGCAGAGCTGACAGGACCTCTGCCCCAGTGTGGCTTCTGTCCCCCAAACACACCAGCGCAAGCACGGCATGGCATCTTTTTGCCTGCGTACTTGCGTAGCCCCTTGAACGCCTACGGAGCACCGCTGGTTCAGAGGACAAAGCACAGGAAGAGGCCATGGAGGAAGAAGAAGAGGAGGGGGTGGAGGAGAGAGGTGTGTCACAACCAGTAGTAGCATTTTGGAGGCGTGGCGGTGGAACAACCTCCAACACTACTGCACCTTGTCCTGCATCCTTCCCAGCTGCCAAAAGAGTGATCCAATGGGCCGTGAAAGAAAGGTAACGTCCCTGTCCATGCCTGCTGGACCATGAGTCAGCGGTAATATGCACCTTACCGCTGACCGCCCTGTCCAGCGAGGCCAAGACATTGCCTTCCACATGCCGGTAGAGAGCCGGAATAGCCTTCCGTGAGAAAAAGTGGCGTTTGGGAACCTGCCACTGAGGAACCGCACATTGCACAAACTCACGGAAGGGGGCCGAGTCTACCAACTGAAAAGGCAGCAGTTGAAGCGCTAGCAATTTAGCCAAGCTAGCATTCAACCGCTGGGCATGTGGATGGCTGGGAGTGAACTTCTTTCGACGGTCCAGCAGCTGGGGCAGGGAAATTTGCCTGCTAGAATCGGACGTCGGTGTACTGCTAGCAGAGTGGCCGCAAGTACTTGGCTGTGACACACCTAATTCTACACCTTCATTCCTCTCAGTGCATGTTTCAGAGAGGACTGAAGTTATAGTGGGGTTGGAGATCCCAGCTGATGCGGTGCAAGGAGAGGTCCGCTTTGTTCTTTGGTGTGGGTCTTTGAGGTAGGCTTGCCAACGAGCTGCATGGCAGGTCAACATATGTCTGGTCAGGCATGTGGTACCCAAGCGGCTGATGTTTTGGCCACGCGATATACGCTTGAGACATATGTTGCAAACAGCAGCTGTGCGATCTGATGCACTAGCCTCAAAAAAGGCCCACACCAAAGAACTTTTTGAATGACGGGCAGAGGCAGCGCCCTGCACAGGCGGAGCTCTGCGGTGTGATTCCGTCGGTGTACTGCCCTTACGCTGGCCACCAAAGGGCATCCTGCCTCGTTGGAGATGTGCCTCCTCCTCATCCTCCTCCTCCTCCTCTCTCCTATTAGGCACCCACGTGGAGTCAGTGACCTTATCATCCCCTCCCTCCTCATCACTGGAGCCAATCTGGCAGTATGCTGCAGCTGCTGGAACATGACTGCCAGATTGGTGTCCTTCTTGAGCATCCCCTCTGTCTGCTCTCACGCTACTGCCTTCCTCTAGCTGGGTTTCATCATCAGACCCTTCGAAACGCTGGGCATCCTCCTGGAGCATGTACCCAACACTGTGCTCAAACAGTTCGGGGGACTCCTCAGGAGGAGGACATGGTGGGTCTAGGGAAGGAGTGACTGATGATGAGTCTGACATTGATACCAGGGAAGAGGACGCTTTGGCAGCTGCTTTGCCAGTACCCTGAGCCTGGGTGAGAGAGGATGAGGAGGAGGAGGAGGGCTTGGTCATCCACTCTACCAAGTCTTCGGCATGATGTGGCTCAACATGTCCAGCTGCCGAAAAGAAGGACAAGCGTGTCCCATGGCCATGTGCTGATGACAATGCACCGCGTCCACGACCAGCACTGTTGCCCCCAGACACAGAGCCTGCTTGCCCTCTTTTATTGCCTCCTGACTGTCTGCCTCTCCTTGTTTGCCTTCCAGACATTCTAATAGATGGCCTGCAGGGAGATGGGAAAAAAGCAATAAGGGCTACCTTCAGTTGTCCTTCTCTGTCCCTTTACTTAAGGATTTCTAAATATGGTTGAGGATGATTGCTTTCGCACAGAATAGCACAATGACAATTTCCCTGACTGTCCAAAAAACAAGGATTTCAAAGATGGTTGATGAGGAATGCTTTAGCACAGTATAGCACAATGAGAATTCCCCTCACTGTCCTTCCCTGTCCCTACAAACAAGGTTTAGCACAGTAAAACACACTGACACTCTCCCTACCTATAGTTTTCTGTCCCTATAAAAAAATTTTTTTTTAAAGATGGTTGATGAGGAATGCTTTAGCACAGTATAGCACAATGAGAATTTCCCTCACTGTCCTTCCCTGTCCCTACAAACAAGGTTTAGCACAGTAAAACACACTGACACTCTCCCTACCTATAGTTTTCTGTCCCTATAAAAAAAAATTTTTTAACCACTTAAGCCCCGGACCATTTCGGGCCATTAGGACCAAGCCTGTTTTTGGGATTCGGCACTGCGCTGCTTTAACTGTAAATTGTGCGGACATGCAATGTTGTACCCAAATGAAATTTGCGTCCTTTTCTTCCCACAAATAGAGCTTTCTTTTAATGGTATTTGATTGCCTCTGCGATTTTTATTTTTTGCGATATAAATGGAAAAAGAACGAAAATTTTGAAAAAAAAAGATATTTTCTACTTTTTGTTATAAGAAAAATCGAATAAACTCAATTTTAGTCATACATTTAGGCCAAAATGTATTCAGCCACATGTCTTTAGTAAAAAAAATGTCAATAAGCGTATATTTATTGGTTTGCGCAAAAGTTATAGCGTTTACAAACTAGGGTACATTTTCTGAAATTTACACAGCTTTAAATTTATGACTGCCTATCTCATTTCTTGAGGTGCTAAAATGGCAGGGCAGTACAAAACCCCCCCAAATGACCCCATTTTGGAAAGTAGACACCCCAGGGAAATTGCTGAGAGGCATGTTGAGCCCATTGAATATTTTTTTTTTTTGTCCCAAGTGATTGAATAATGACAAAAAAAAAAAAATACAAAAAGTTGTCACTAAATGATATATTGCTCACACATGCCATGGTTATATGTAGAATTGCACCCCAAAATACATTCTGCTGCTTCTCCTGAGTACGGGGATACCACATGTGTGGGACTTTTTAGGAGCCTAGCCACGTACGGGACCCCGGAAACCAAGCACCGCCTTCAGGATTTCTAAGGGCGCAAATTTTTGATTTCACTCCTCACTACCTATCACAGTTTCGAAGGCCATAAAATGCCAAAATAGCACAAAACCCCCCCAAATGACCCCATTTTGGAAAGTAGACACCCCAAGCTATTTACTGAGAGGCATGTTCAGTCCATGGAATATTTTATATTTTGCCACAAGTTGCGGGAATATGACAAACTTTTTTTTTTTTGCACAAAGTTGTCACTAAATGATATATTGCTCACACATGCCATGGGCATATGTGAAATTACACCCCAAAATACATTCTGCTGCCTCTCCTGAGTACGGGGATACCACATGTGTGGGACTTATTGGGAGCCTAGCCGCGTACGGGACCCCAAAAACCAAGCACCGCCTTCAAGGTTTCTAAGGGCATAAATTTTTGATTTCACTCCTCACTACCTATCACAGTTTTGAAGGCCATAAAATGCCAAGATGGCACAAAACCCCCCCAAATGACCCCATTTTGGAAAGTAGACACCCCAAGCTATTTGCTGAGAGGCATGTTGACCCCATTGAATATTTTTTTTTTTTGTCCCAAATGATTGAATAATGACAAAAAGAAAAAAAAAATGTACAAAAAGTTGTCACTAAATGATATATTGCTCACACATGCCATGGTTATATGTGGAATTGCACCCCAAAATACATTCTGCTGCTTTTCCTGAGTACGGGGATACCACATGTGTGGGACTTTTTGGGAGCCTAGCCGCGTACAGGGCCCCAAAAACCAAGCACTGCGAACGCTGCAGTTATGTGTGTTGTGTTTGGTAAGTGACAGTGATCGATCGATACTGCACTTGGGTGGGCTGGGCTGGGCTGGGCTGGGCGGAGGGGCTAAACGCAGGCGCTAGCAGGTATCTGGGCTGATCCCGCTAACACTGCGTTTTTGGGAACCCTAAACCGCTGGGGATGCTAGTATAGATCTGATCAGATCTGATCAGATACTATACCACTAAGGGGGGTGTATGCTTTGCGCGTGGGTGTTAGCGTTACTGTCACTAACCTAACACTGCCTGGGGCGACGCAGACCCTCTCTGGCGCTAAAACCTAATTGATCTCACCCGCCGGGCGATCAGGGGGGTTAAACCTTTATTGGGTTATATACGGCGGGTGCCCTGATGCTATAAAAAGCAAACTAATCAACCAGCGTCACCCGTAACCTTTATATGGTGATCACTGGTGAAAGGGTTAACTAGGGGCAATCAGGGGGTTAAAATCTTTATTAGGTTAAATATGGGGGTACCTGACACTATATAAAAACCTGACGGGTAACCTAAATAACTAAATAACTTACTGGCTAACCAGTGACACCAGTGACGCTTATACGGCGATCACTGGTGAAAGGGTTAACTCTAGGGGCAATCAGGGGGTTAAAATAATATATGGGGGTACCTGACACTAATAAAAACCTGCGGCGAACCTAAAAAAAAATAACTGCCTATCTAAAACACCAGCGACACGAATACAGCGATCGGAAAAACAATCGCTTAGTGACGCTGAAGTTAGGGGGTGAAAGGGTTACCTGGGGGGTGATCAAGGGGTTAAACCTTTATATGGGGGGGTTAGGGGGCTACCCTGGACCTAAAGGGGCCTAATCCTAACTGCCCTGCAACTTTTTACAATCACAGATGACACTAAATGCAGTGATCAGTAAAATAAATGATCACTGCAGTCAGTGACACTGTGATTGGGGGCTTTGGGGTGACCTGGGGGGTGATCTGGGGGTGACTGGGGGGTGATTTGTGTGCCTATGTGTACCTACGTGTCAGTGGACTGTTAGTGCACTAACCTGCTTCCTCTCTGCTCGGCGCCGGGAACGGAAAGACCGCGGCGAGGGAGATGACATCACTTCCTCCAGCCTTGTTTACATCACATGGCGGAGGAAGCATTTTCATTGGCCGGGAGCGATCGCGAGGGGGGGGGCGGAATCGAGCGCCCCCCCCCCTCATGCCTGATCGCTCCCGAACACTTAACGGCCGCTCACTGCAGTGAAGGGGGGTCCGGATGGACCCCCCAACTGCACAAAGGCGATCACGTAGATCTACGTGATTCTGCCTGTCCGTGCCATTCTGCCGACGTAAATCGGCAGTGGGCGGTCGTTAAGTGGTTAAAGATGGTTGATGAGGAATGCTTTAGCACAGTATAGCACAATGAGAATTTCCCTCACTGTCCTTCCCTGTCCCTACAAACAAGGTTTAGCACAGTAAAACACACTGACACTCTCCCTACCTATAGTTTTCTGTCCCTATAAAAAATGTTTTTTTAAAGATGGTTGATGAGGAATGCTTTAGCACAGTATAGCACAATGAGAATTTCCCTCACTGTCCTTCCCTGTCCCTACAAACAAGGTTTAGCACAGTAAAACACACTGACACTCTCCCTACCTATAGTTTTCTGTCCCTATAAAAAATTTTTTTTTTTAAGATGGTTGATGAGGAATGCTTTAGCACAGTATAGCACAATGAGAATTTCCCTCACTGTCCTTCCCTGTCCCTACAAACAAGGTTTAGCACAGTAAAACACACTGACACTCTCCCTACCTATAGTTTTCTGTCCCTATAAAAAAAAATTTTTTTAAAGATGGTTGATGAGGAATGCTTTAGCACAGTATAGCACAATGAGAATTTCCCTCACTGTCCTTCCCTGTCCCTACAAACAAGGTTTAGCACAGTAAAACACACTGACACTCTCCCTATCTATAGTTTTCTGTCCGTATAATTTTTTTTTTTTTAAAGATGGTTGATGAGGAATGCTTTAGCACAGTATAGCACAATGAGAATTTCCCTCACTGTCCTTCCCTGTCCCTACAAACAAGGTTTAGCACAGTAAAACACACTGACACTCTCCCTACCTATAGTTTTCTGTCCCTATAATTTTTTTTTTTTTTAAAGATGGTTGATGAGGAATGCTTTAGCACAGTATAGCACAATGAGAATTTCCCTCACTGTCCTTCCCTGTCCCTACAAACAAGGTTTAGCACAGTAAAACACACTGACACTCTCCCTACCTATAGTTTTCTGTCCCTATAAAAAATTATTTTTTTAAAGATGGTTGATGAGGAATGCTTTAGCACAGTATAGCACAATGAGAATTTCCCTCACTGTCCTTCCCTGTCCCTACAAACAAGGTTTAGCACAGTAAAACACACTGACACTCTCCCTACCTATAGTTTTCTGTCCCTATAAAAATTTTTTTTTTAAAGATGGTTGATGAGGAATGCTTTAGCACAGTATAGCACAATGAGAATTTCCCTCACTGTCCTTCCCTGTCCCTACAAACAAGGTTTAGCACAGTAAAACACACTGACACTCTCCCTATCTATAGTTTTCTGTCCGTATAATTTTTTTTTTTTTTAAAGATGGTTGATGAGGAATGCTTTAGCACAGTATAGCACAATGAGAATTTCCCTCACTGTCCTTCCCTGTCCCTACAAACAAGGTTTAGCACAGTAAAACACATTGACACTCTCCCTACCTATAGTTTTCTGTCCCTATAATTTTTTTTTTTTTAAAGATGGTTGATGAGGAATGCTTTAGCACAGTATAGCACAATGAGAATTTCCCTCACTGTCCTTCCCTGTCCCTACAAACAAGGTTTAGCACAGTAAAACACACTGACACTCTCCCTATCTATAGTTTTCTGTCCGTATAAAAAATTTTTTTTTTAAAGATGGTTGATGAGGAATGCTTTAGCACAGTATAGCACAATGAGAATTTCCCTCACTGTCCTTCCCTGTCCCTACAAACAAGGTTTAGCACAGTAAAACACACTGACACTCTCCCTACCTATAGTTTTCTGTCCCTATAATTATTTATTTTTTAAAGATGGTTGATGAGGAATGCTTTAGCACAGTATAGCACAATGAGAATTTCCCTCACTGTCCTTCCCTGTCCCTACAAACAAGGTTTAGCACAGTAAAACACACTGACACTCTCCCTACCTATAGTTTTCTGTCCCTATAATTTTTTTTTTTTTTAAAGATGGTTGATGAGGAATGCTTTAGCACAGTATAGCACAATGAGAATTTCCCTCACTGTCCTTCCCTGTCCCTACAAACAAGGTTTAGCACAGTAAAACACACTGACACTCTCCCTACCTATAGTTTTCTGTCCCTATAAAAAAATTGTTTTTTAAAGATGGTTGATGAGGAATGCTTTAGCACAGTATAGCACAATGAGAATTTCCCTCACTGTCCTTCCCTGTCCCTACAAACAAGGTTTAGCACAGTAAAACACACTGACACTCTCCCTACCTATAGTTTTCTGTCCCTATAAAAAATTTTTTTTTTAAAGATGGTTGATGAGGAATGCTTTAGCACAGTATAGCACAATGAGAATTTCCCTCACTGTCCTTCCCTGTCCCTACAAACAAGGTTTAGCACAGTAAAACACACTGACACTCTCCCTACCTATAGTTTTCTGTCCCTATAATTATTTTTTTTTTAAAGATGGTTGATGAGGAATGCTTTAGCACAGTATAGCACAATGAGAATTTCCCTCACTGTCCTTCCCTGTCCCTACAAACAAGGTTTAGCATAGTAAAACACACTGACACTCTCCCTACCTATAGTTTTCTGTCCCTATAAAAAAATTTTTTTTTAAAGATGGTTGATGAGGAATGCTTTAGCACAGTATAGCACAATGAGAATTTCCCTCACTGTCCTTCCCTGTCCCTACAAACAAGGTTTAGCACAGTAAAACACACTGACACTCTCCCTACCTATAGTTTTCTGTCCCTATAAAAATTTTTTTTTTTAAAGATGGTTAATGAGGAATGCTTTAGCACAGTATAGCACAATGAGAATTTCCCTCACTGTCCTTCCCTGTCCCTACAAACAAGGTTTAGCACAGTAAAACACACTGACACTCTCCCTACCTATAGTTTTCTGTCCCTATAAAAAATTTTTTTTTTAAAGATGGTTGATGAGGAATGCTTTAGCACAGTATAGCACAATGAGAATTTCCCTCACTGTCCTTCCCTGTCCCTACAAACAAGGTTTAGCACAGTAAAACACACTGACACTCTCCCTACCTATAGTTTTCTGTCCCTATAAAAAATTTTTTTTTTAAAGATGGTTGATGAGGAATGCTTTAGCACAGTATAGCACAATGAGAATTTCCCTCACTGTCCTTCCCTGTCCCTACAAACAAGGTTTAGCACAGTAAAACACACTGACACTCTCCCTATCTATAGTTTTCTGTCCGTATAAATTTTTTTTTTTTTAAAGATGGTTGATGAGGAATGCTTTAGCACAGTATAGCACAATGAGAATTTCCCTCACTGTCCTTCCCTGTCCCTACAAACAAGGTTTAGCACAGTAAAACACACTGACACTCTCCCTACCTATAGTTTTCTGTCCCTATAAAATTTTTTTTTTTTAAAGATGGTTGATGAGGAATGCTTTAGCACAGTATAGCACAATGAGAATTTCCCTCACTGTCCTTCCCTGTCCCTACAAACAAGGTTTAGCACAGTAAAACACACTGACACTCTCCCTACCTATAGTTTTCTGTCCCTATAAAAATTTTTTTTTTTAAAGATGGTTGATGAGGAATGCTTTAGCACAGTATAGCACAATGAGAATTTCCCTCACTGTCCTTCCCTGTCCCTACAAACAAGGTTTAGCACAGTAAAACACACTGACACTCTCCCTACCTATAGTTTTCTGTCCCTATAAAAAAAATTTTTTTTAAAGATGGTTGATGAGGAATGCTTTAGCACAGTATAGCACAATGAGAATTTCCCTCACTGTCCTTCCCTGTCCCTACAAACAAGGTTTAGCACAGTAAAACACACTGACACTCTCCCTACCTATAGTTTTCTGTCCCTATAATTTTTTTTTTTTTTTTAAAGATGGTTGATGAGGAATGCTTTAGCACAGTATAGCACAATGAGAATTTCCCTCACTGTCCTTCCCTGTCCCTACAAACAAGGTTTAGCACAGTAAAACACACTGACACTCTCCCTACCTATAGTTTTCTGTCCCTATAAAAATTTTTTTTTTTAAAGATGGTTGATGAGGAATGCTTTAGCACAGTATAGCACAATGAGAATTTCCCTCACTGTCCTTCCCTGTCCCTACAAACAAGGTTTAGCACAGTAAAACACACTGACACTCTCCCTACCTATAGTTTTCTGTCCCTATAAAAAAAATTTTTTTTAAAGATGGTTGATGAGGAATGCTTTAGCACAGTATAGCACAATGAGAATTTCCCTCACTGTCCTTCCCTGTCCCTACAAACAAGGTTTATCACAGTATAACACACTGACACTCTCCCTACCTATAGTTTTCTGTCCCTATAAAAAATTTTTTTTTTAAAGATGGTTGATGAGGAATGCTTTAGCACAGTATAGCACAATGAGAATTTCCCTCACTGTCCTTCCCTGTCCCTACAAACAAGGTTTAGCACAGTAAAACACACTGACACTCTCCCTACCTATAGTTTTCTGTCCCTATAATTTTTTTTTTTTAAAGATGGTTGATGAGGAATGCTTTAGCACAGTATAGCACAAGGAGAATTTCCCTCACTGTCCTTCCCTGTCCCTACAAACAAGGTTTATCACAGTAAAACACACTGACACTCTCCCTACCTATAGTTTTCTGTCCCTATAATTTTTTTTTTTTTAAAGATGGTTGATGAGGAATGCTTTAGCACAGTATAGCACAATGAGAATTTCCCTCACTGTCCTTCCCTGTCCCTACAAACAAGGTTTAGCACAGTAAAACAGACTGACACTCTCCCTACCTATCCTTCTCTTTCCCTAAACTAAAGGAATCCAGGTTAAGCAAGAAAAAAAAAAATTTCACTGTCCCTGCCTATGCTTCTCTTTCCCTGCTCCGGAACACACTACACTAGGCCGCCGTGCTGGCGGCCTTTTATAGTGTGGGGCGTGTACTAAACACCCTCAGCAATAATTGGCCACAGGCATCCTGCCTGTGGCCAATCATTGCTCTCCTCGCTGCCGGCGCTGTGATTGGCCAAGCATGCGGGGTCACAGTGCATGCTTGGCCAATCACAGCGCCTGGATGACACTGCGATGGCGTAGTGCATTGTGGGCCGCGAATTAGGCGAGAACGGCCCAAATCGTTCGTTGTTCGGCGAACGATCGAACAGCCGATGTTCGAGTCGAACGTATGTTCGACTCGAACACCGAGCTCATCCCTAGTGATCAGTGAGAAGAATGTTCCTTACATTGGTGATCAGTGAGAAGAATGTTTCTTACATTGGTGATCAGTGGGAAGAATGTCCCTTACATTGGTGATCAGTGGGAAGAATGTCCCTTACATTGGTGATCAGTGAGAAGAATGTCCCTTACATTGGTGATCAGTGAGAAGAATGTCCCTTACATTGTTGATCAGTGAGAAGAATGTTTCTTACATTGGTGATCAGTGGGAAGAATGTCCCTTACATTGGTGATCAGTGGGAAGAATGTCCCTTACATTGGTGATCAGTGGGAAGAATGTTCCTTACATTGGTGATCAGTGAGAAGAATGTTCCTTACATTGGTGATCAGTGGGAAGAATGTTCCTTACATTGGTGATCAGTGAGAAGAATGTCCCTTACATTGGTGATCAGTGGGAAGAATGTTCCTTACATTGGTGATCAGTGGGAAGAATGTTCCTTACATTGGTGATCAGTGAGAAGAATGTCCCTTACATTGGTGATCAGTGGGAAGAATGCTCCTTACATTGGTGATCAGTGGGAAGAATGTTCCTTACATTGGTGATCAGTGGGAAGAATGTCCCTTACATTGGTGATCAGTGTGAAGAATGTTCCTTACATTGGTGATCAGTGAGAAGAATGTCCCTTACATTGGTGATCAGTGGGAAGAATGTACCTTACATTGGTGATCAGTGGAAAGAATGTTCCTTACATTGGTGATCAGTGGGAAGAATGTCCCTTACATTGGTGATCAGTGGGAAGAATGTTCCTTACATTGGTGATCAGTGGGAAGAATGCTCCTTACATTGGTGATCAGCGAGAAGAATGTCCCTTACATTGGTGATCAGTGGGAACAATGACCCTTACATTGGTGATCAGTGGGAAGAATGACCCTTACATTGGTGATCAGTGAGAAGAATGTTCCTTACATTGGTGATCAGTGAGAAGAATGTCCCTTACATTGGTGATCAGTGAGAAGAATGTTCCTTACATTGGTGATCAGTGGGAAGAATGTTCCTTACATTGGTGATCAGTGGGAAGAATGTTCCTTACATTGGTGATCAGTGAGAAGAATGTTCCTTACATTGGTGATCAGTGGGAAGAATGTCCCTTACATTGGTGATCAGTGGGAAGAATGTTCCTTACACAAAAACGTAAAAAAAATACCAAAAATAAAAAACTACTGACACCAGTGGCGGAACTACCAGGGTCACAAAGGTCGCACTTGTGTTCCATCGGGTGGGCTCGGAGGGAAGGGGTCAGGGGGGCCCTTTATGGTTTCTTGCACCGGGGCTTGCATGGGGTTCTAGTTATGCCACTGTGCCCTATAATTAATAAGCCATGCCTGGTAAAGAACCTTTCCATACAGTAATATGATGACTAAATCCTGTGAAATATCTGGGAGGGGGGCTGAGCGGGTGAAAACCACACTATTGGCACATTTCAATTAAAAATATGAAAAAATAAAAAATAATGAAAGAGCCGCTGGAAGCAGACCTGAGTAAGCGAGCCGCGGCCAACAACGCTCTGACAGCACCAAGGTGCGAGCGATGAGCCGCGGCCCTTTTGTTTCCTCATCTGGCAAAGGTTTAATTAAAGCTTAAGGTGACGTTGAAGCGTTCCGGCTTTAGTAGAATGGCGTCATCGTGTGGGAACCGATTACTTCATCCAGCCGCTATGAGGTCTTCGAAATCCGGCCACGTGACGGCTCTGAGAAGATGAAGTGAGACCTGAATGGGGAACAAAAAAAAGAAACAAAATTATTAAAATAATTACAAAACGTTACAGTGGAGCTCGCTTTATTCTCGTGATAAGTGCGGGACGCATCCAGGTACATATTCCCTCTCACAGAGATCACAGGACTCCTTCTGACAATGCGTTCATTTGATTTTTTTAATTTATTTTTTTGAAGCTCTAATAGTTTTCAAAAAAGTTGGGCTCGGGGGCGCAGAGCACTGTGCCCTGAGCCCACCCACTTGTGACATTAGCTTATCAACATTCAGCTATTGTCTTCCTGCTCCCTCTCCCGGCCAACCAGGACAGGAAGCGGGTCCTAAGACCGGACTGGCCGGGAGGAGAAGTGACCGGACTGTCCGGGAGGAGAAGTGACTGGACTGGCCCGGGAGGAGAAGTGACTGGACTGGCCGGGAGAAGAAGTGACTGGACTGGCCGGGAGGAGAAGTGGCTGAACTGGCCGGGAGAGGTGGCTGGACTGGCCGGGAGGAGAAGTGACTGGACTGGCCGGGAGGGGATGTGACTGGACTGGCCGGGAGGAGAAGTGGCTGGACTGGTCAGGAGGAGAAGTGACTGGACTGGCGGGGAGTGGAAGTGACTGGACTGGCCGGGAGGAGAAGTGGCTGGACTGACCGGGAGGAGAAATGGCTGGATTGGCTGGGAGGAGAAGACGGGAAGCTGCCCGCGACCTGGATGGGGTAAATGCGAGTGGGCAAGCAGGCGGGCGGATGAGCGAGCACCAGCCGTCACTGGTTTAATCACCACGGGCTAACAGAGTATTGTTGCTGACCATGTCCATCCCTTTATGACTACAGTGTCCCCATCTTCTGATGGCTCCTTCCAGCAGGATAATGCACCATGTCACAAAGCTCCAATCATTTCACCACTGGACAATGAGGTAACTGTACTCCAATGGCCTCCACACTCGTCACATCTCATCCAATAGAGCACCTTTGGGATGTGGTAAAACGGGAGATTGGCATCATGGATGTGCAGCCGACAAATCTGCAGCAACTGCATGATGCTATCATGTCACTATGAAGCAAAATCTCTGAGGAACGTTTCCAACACCTTGTTGTATCTATGCCACCAAAAATTAAGGCCAAAGGGGGTCCAACCCGCTACTAGCAAGGTGGACCTAATAAAGTGGCAGGTGAATGTACACACACTACAGTAGGTGCCGCCGATTTTGTGTCAATCTCGCCTCTTCTAGCGGCGAGATTGACACCCTACAAGCCCCGTCGCGAGAGCCAGCGCCGAGCTGTCTCGTCATCGGGAAAGGAAAAATTGTGTTTTTCCTTTTCGCAATGAGCGACACGCATTGCTGACATTGAGGCCGGTGGACGGGATCCGACGTGGATTCCCGCCAATACCAGGCACTATGTTTGGTATGAATCCTGAGCGGGATCTCCACGCCAAATTTTAAATAAAAAAACGGCATGGGTTCCCCCTCCAGGAGCATACCAGGCCCTTCGGTCTGGTATGGATTTGAAGGGGAATCCCCTAAGCCGAAAAAACGGCGTAGGGGTCCCCCTTAAAATCCAAACCAGACCCTTATCCGAGCACGCAACCTGGCAGGCCACAGGAAAAGAGGGGGGGACGAGAGAGCGGCCCCCCCTCCCTCCTGAACCGTACCAGGCTGCATGCCCTCGCGACCCATGCGACCTGCGGCCCCCCACCCCAAAGCACCCTGTCCCCATGTTGATGGGGACAAGGGCCTCTTCCCGACAACCCTGGCCATTGGTTGTCGGGGTCTGCGGGCGGGGGCTGATCAGAATCCGGGAGCCCCCTTTAATAAGGGGGCCCCCAAATCCTGGCCCCCACCCTATGTGAATGAGTATGGGGTACATCGTACCCCTACCCATTCACCTGGTGGAAAAAAAATGTCAATAAAAAAAACACACACAGGTTTTTAAAGTAATTTATTACACAGCTCCAGGGGTCTTCTGCCGAATTCGGGGGTCTCTTCCGACTTCGGGGGTCTCCTGTGTCGTCTCTGCGCTCTCCGGTTGTCATGAAGATCCTGCCAGAAACAGGCGCCCCGGACTTCCTGGTCTCCGTTCGCGCGTGCGTCCAGCGGGTGGCGCCAGAGAGACTATTTAAACCTGTCAATTACAGACAGTCCCTGCTGTCTGCTCTACAGCGTTGTGTGCTTAACCCTGATCTGAGACCATACCTGTGCTAAAAGACCCGGCTTACCTTGACCAACCTGTTATCTGCCTGCACCCGACCCCGGCTTGTTGTGACTACCCTTTGCCTGCACCCTGTACTTCTGCTGCCCGCCTGATATCTGACCCGGCCTGTTTACTACCCTGTTCCTGGTTCCGATCCAGTTTGCTTAACCGATCCAGTCTGCTGAGCTGTCCCAGATCCAGCCTGCTAAGCTGAACCTGCCTGCTAGCTGATCCTGTCTGCTGTGCTTCTTCCGATCCAGTCTGCGAGACCGATCCAGTCTGCTGAGCTGTCCCAGATCCAGCCTGCTAAGCCAAACCTGCCTGCTAGCTGATCCTGTCTGCTGTGCTTCTTCCGATCCAGTCTGCAAGACTGATCCAGTCTGCTGCGCTACTTCCGATCCAGCCTGCTAGCCGTTCCAGTTCCGGTATTCTGCAAGGAAGCTTCCGGGTGTTTGAATCACCACCTCACCACAGTTGATCCTGCCAGGCACCCGTGCCACTCCTTACTCCTGTGCCAACTGTCACCTTACCAGGGGGCCGGGAGTGGGGGCCGTAAGGGAGGCCGTCCCCTGCAATTTGGGCTCACTACCATCAGGTACGTGACAGTAGCAGACAGCCATGCCTGAGCCTGAGCAGGGAGCCTCCCCTATGGAAGATCTGTGTCAGCATCTGGCAGATCTAACCGAAGCAGTCAAGGACCTTCAACAAAGCTACACCCGGCTGGAAGAACGGTTACTGGTTTTTCCCAACCCTACCGGAACCCAAGGATCTTCCCATGCTTCCACCTCTTATGCTGGGACTGAACCAACCCAAACAATAGTAATGCTTCCTCCAGAACCTAGGGTCCCTGCACCAGAAAGATTTTCCGGAAATCGAAGTAGCTTTAGGGCTTTTCGCAACTCCTGCGAACTATGCTTTACCCTCCAGCCACGAACCTTCGCTCTGGAAATCACTAAAGTGGGCTTTGTTATTTCCCTGCTTACCGGGGACCCCCAAGCCTGGGCCCACCGTCTCCTGGAACGAAAGGACATAGTTCTGACCAACCTTGCCTCCTTCTTTGACGCTATGGCTCAGCTATACGAGGATCCCCAGCTTTCAGCAACTGCAGAAGCGGCTTTGCGTACCCTTCAGCAGGGACGCAGGGCAGCAGAGGACTACGTGGCCGAGTTTAGGCGGTGGAACGCAGATACGGACTGGAACGATGCCGCTCTCCGTCACCAGTTCCGCATGGGACTCTCTGATTCTCTGAAAGATGAGCTGGCTAGAGTTGGGGTGCCACAGACTTTGAATGCGTTGATCGATTTAACCATACAGATCGACCGACGCCTAAGAGAACGAAGGGCTGAGAGAGCTACAGGGTTTTCTCACCCAACCTGGATGCTCCCAAGGGCTCCAAGTCACCTGCACCCAGTACCCGCTACATCACCAGCTTCCGCACCCAACGCACCTGAGCCCATGCAGCTTGGAGTTCTTCGTCCTTCCCTTACTTCGGAGGAGCGACAACGTCGTCGGATGAACAATCTGTGTCTCTATTGCGGAGGGCCCGGACATTACGTTAGGAACTGCCCTCTGAAGCTCCGTAAATGTCTCTCTATGATTCCTGAATACACGGGTCCTATAGCCAAGACCGCATCTCATCTTGCCCTTTCAGTCTCATTGCAGCTTTCAGGAAAGACCCTGCCAACCCCCGCCATTATTGATTCTGGGGCCTGCAGTTGTTTCATGGACTCTTCATTCGCTGCTAAACATCGGATTCCTCTGCTTCCCAAGACCCATGGACTCTCTGTTCACCTGGCTGATGGGTCTGCTATTAAATCCGGCCCTGTAGTTCTAGAGACTGCTCCTATTCCTGCTGTCATTTCCAGCTCCCACCACGAACTGTTACGTATGGACATCATCTCTTCTCCATTATTCCCTGTGATCCTCGGTATGCCCTAGCTGCAAGCTCACAACCCTGCCATCAACTGGGCCACAGGGGAAGTCACCTTTTGGTCACCTTACTGCCAGCAGTTCTGTGGCTCTCACGCCCCTCATGGGCCGTCTAACCTGCTCTGCCTGGATTCAGAAGCTGAATTACGTCAGTCTATTCCAGAAGTCTATCATGAGTACCTGGATGTATTCAGTAAACAACGAGCGGAGGTTCTACCACCCCATCAAGCCTACGACTGCCCCATTGAACTATTACCTGGGGCTGAAATCCCATTTGGAAGGATTTTTCTGTTGACAGAGGTTGAACAGGGGGCACTAAGGGAATACGTTGACGAGAACCTGAAGAAGGGGTTTATTCGCCCGTCCACGTCTCCAGCAGGCGCGGGCATCTTTTTCGTCGAGAAAAAGGACCATACCCTTCGTCCTTGCGTGGATTACCGCAAATTAAATAAAATTACGGTGAAGAACCGTTATCCCCTTCCTTTGATGCCGGAGTTATTCCAGAGACTGGGGGCTGCCAATGTCTTCACCAAGCTTGATCTCCGTAGAGCCTATAATTTGGTCCACATCAGGGACGAAGATGAGTGGAAGACTGCTTTCCGTACTCGATTTGGGCACTTCGAGTATTTGGTGATGCCTTTCGGGTTGTGCAATGCCCCCGCCACGTTCCAATACTTCATTAATGATGCCCTTCGAGACTTTCTGGACTTATTTGCTATCGTCTATCTAGACGACATATTAATTTTCTCTTCCTCCCTCGAATCCCATCGCAGGCATGTCAAGAGTGTGTTAGCCCGGCTTCGACAACATGGCCTTTATGCGAAAGCCGAAAAATGTGCGTTCGAGCAGGGAAGTATACCATTCTTGGGATTAATCATCTCCAGTGAGGGCATTGAAATGGACCCCCAGAAGATTGCTGCAATCCTAGACTGGCCAGTCCCTACAGACAAGAATGGAATCCAACGTTTTGTCGGTTTTTGCCAATTTTTACCGCAAGTTCATCAGAGGATTCTCGGCCATCATTGCACCAATCACTCAATTAACCCAACAGGGGAACCGCTTCCATTGGTCCTCCGAGGCCCAAAAGGCCTTTGAGGCCCTTAAGGGACTTTTTACCTCTGCCTCCGTCTTGAAGCATCCGGATTCCTCTTTGCCATTCGTCCTCGAGGTAGACGCATCCGAAATCGCTGTAGGGGCAATATTGTCCCAGAGACAAGGAACCAAGGCCCTGCTTCACCCAGTGGCCTTCTTCTCACGCAAGTTGTCAACAGCAGAGAGGAACTACGATGTGGGGGATCGGCAGTTGCTGGCGATTAAGTCTGCGCTAGAAGAATGGCGCTATCTCCTGGAGGGAGCTGCCCATCCAATTCTGATATTTACTGACCATAAGAACCTGGAATATCTGAGATCTGCAAAGAGACTGAAACCACGACAAGCCAGATGGGTGCTCTTTTTCTCCAGGTTTTCGTTCCATGTCACGTATCGTCCAGGCTCGAAGAACACTAAGCCTGACGCCTTGTCTCAGATGTTTCACAAACCCAAAGAAGTTTCTCTTCCGGATACCATCCTTGCCCCTGGGAATTTCCTCTTGCTTCAGGAAAACCTGCTCTCCAGACTTAAACAAGCCTCCGCAGGGCAGTTGCCCTCTCCTGAATTGGAACTGCAGGTTAAGGACGGGTTGCTCTGGCATAAGGACAAGGTCTATATCCCAGAGGATCTACGAGTATCTGTCCTGGAACTCTGCCACGACCATGCATTAGCCGGGCACTTTGGCATAGCGAAGACCACGACTTGGTACAGCGTACCTTTTGGTGGCCTCAATTACGGGAAGATTGTAAAGAATTTGTGGAGTCCTGCACTACCTGCATCAGGAACAAGACTCATAGAACCAAGGCCTGGGGCTTATTAAGACCTTTACCTGTTCCAGACAGACCATGGAGGATGTTATCCATAGACTTCATTGTCGAGTTACCTCCAGCAGAAGATCATACCACTATCTTTGTGATAGTCGATCGTCTGTCCAAAATGGCACACTTTATTGCTATGAAAGGCACTCCCTCTGCCCCTGAAACAGCACAGGAATTTATCAAGGAAATCGTCAGACTCCACGGGGTACCAGCCAACATTGTTTCAGATCGAGGGGTACAGTTCACCTCCCGCTTCTGGAGGTCCCTCTGTAAGGCCTTGGATATAGAACTGTCATTCTCTTCCGCCTATCACCCCCAGACCAATGGACAGACTGAGAGGACTAACCAAACTCTGGAGCAGTACCTGCGCTGCTTCTCCTCTTTTACACAAGATAACTGGATTTCCCTGCTTCCTTTGGCCGAATTCGCCTACAACAACTCCATCCACTCCGCCACCAAGCAGACCCCGTTCTTTGCCAACTTTGGTTTTCACCCTTCATTCCTACCCAATTCTCTTCCCGAATGTGCGGTGCCAGCAGTACAGGAGAAAATTAATTTATTTTCCACCAATAACCAACTTTTGCAGGAAACTATGACCAGGACCCAGGAACACAACAAATTAACTTTTGACAAGAAGAGACGGGGTGAGTTAGTACTGGTACCCGGTGACCTGGTGTGGCTGTCTACAGTGAACTTGAGGATGGCATGCCCTTCAAAGAAATTGGGTCCCAAGTTCCTAGGACCTTTTCCGGTTAAAAGGAAAATCAGTGAAGTGGCTTTTGAACTGGAACTCCCGGATTCACTGAAGATCCACCCAGTATTCCATGTGTCACTGTTGAAACCATCTATTTCCAATCCCTTTCCTGGCCGAAGCTCTGTTACCCCTGACCCTGTTATTATAGACGGGGAAGAGGAGTTTGAAGTAGAGGCTATCCTGGATTACAGGAGGAGAAGGAACCAGCACCAGTTTTTGATAAAGTGGAAGGGGTATGGACCCGAAGAGAATTCTTGGGAGCCCGAGGGGAACATCCACGCTAAGAGTCTGGTACAGTCCTTTAAAAGGTCTCACCCTGAAAAGTTCGCCCGGATGGGCATCCGGAGGCTGCCCCTTGGGTGGGGGGCAATGTCATGAAGATCCTGCCAGAAACAGGCGCCCCGGACTTCCTGGTCTCCGTTCGCGCGTGCGTCCAGCGGGTGGCGCCAGAGAGACTATTTAAACCTGTCAATTACAGACAGTCCCTGCTGTCTGCTCTACAGCGTTGTGTGCTTAACCCTGATCTGAGACCATACCTGTGCTAAAAGACCCGGCTTACCTTGACCAACCTGTTATCTGCCTGCACCCGACCCCGGCTTGTTGTGACTACCCTTTGCCTGCACCCTGTACTTCTGCTGCCCGCCTGATATCTGACCCGGCCTGTTTACTACCCTGTTCCTGGTTCCGATCCAGTTTGCTTAACCGATCCAGTCTGCTGAGCTGTCCCAGATCCAACCTGCTAAGCTGAACCTGCCTGCTAGCTGATCCTGTCTGCTGTGCTTCTTCCGATCCAGTCTGCGAGACCGATCCAGTCTGCTGAGCTGTCCCAGATCCAGCCTGCTAAGCCAAACCTGCCTGCTAGCTGATCCTGTCTGCTGTGCTTCTTCCGATCCAGTCTGCAAGACTGATCCAGTCTGCTGTGCTACTTCCGATCCAGCCTGCTAGCCGTTCCAGTTCCGGTATTCTGCAAGGAAGCTTCCGGGTGTTTGAATCACCACCTCACCACAGTTGATCCTGCCAGGCACCCGTGCCACTCCTTACTCCTGTGCCAACTGTCACCTTACCAGGGGGCCGTAAGGGAGGCCGTCCCCTGCAATTCGGGCTCACTACCATCAGGTACGTGACACCGGTTCTTCTCTCGCTCTCCGGTTCTTTCTTCCTTCTGCCGGGCCTCGGCTATCTTCTTCCAGCTCTTTTGCTAGCGGAGAGGCCCGGTCTTCCCCGTCGTCTCGTCCGGCTCTCCGTTGTCCTTCTGCCGGCCCCTCCACTATCTTCTTCCAGCTCTTTTGCTACTGGAGGGGCCCGGTCTTCCCGGCGCCGTCTGCGTCTTCTTCCCTCTTCTTCTCCTCGATTTTCACTTGTCGCTTCCTCCCGCTGTAATGCTGGGTGTTCGGTCCGCAACGATTTATATAGGCTTCTCATGACGTCACAGTCACATGCTCCCATGACGTCACAGTTACATGCTCCGGGGGCCACCCGGAGCATGTGACTGTGACGTCATGAGAAGCCTATATAAATCGTTGACCATTCTTGCAGAAGAGCATTTGTGAGGTCAGGCCCTGATGTTGGACGAGAAGGCCTTGCTCGCAGTCTCCACTCTAATTCATCACCAAAGGTGTTCTATCGGTTTGAGGTCAGGACTCTGTGCAGGTCAGTCAACTTCCTCCACCCCAAACTTGCTCACCCATGTCTTTTATGGACCTTGAATTTGTGCACTGGTGGAACGGGAAGGGGCCATCCCCAAGCTGTTCCCACAAAGTTGGGAGCCAAACGCCCCACACAAGTACAGATGTAACAAGCATATGGAGGACCTGTTATGGGCAGGAGACCGGTGAGGAGTAGACCTGCACCCAGGAAAGCCGGCTGTAGACTTTCTGACCCTTATGTAGGTGGGGGCTAAGGTGGGTTGCAAAAGGCCTTCTAGGCCAGGCCAAGAGCTCCCTGAGTGAGGCTATTCCCCTGGAGGGTCCTGGGAGGGGTGTTCCTTCCTATAGAGTAGATGACTGCAGAGAGCCTAGTCCTGTGAGAACAAATGACCCCAGGGTGGAGGAGAAACTGTTAGTAGGAGATAGCTGGTTAAAGTGCTGTATATGCATTCACATGCATATGGTCTAAATCATTTGGTGGAGGGGGGATTATGGTGTGGGGTTGTTTTTCAGGGGTTGGGCTTGGCCCCTTAATTCAGTGAAGGGAACTCTTAAGGCGTCAGCATACCAAGACATTTTGGACAATTTCATGCCCCCAACTTTGTTTGGGGACGGCCCCTTCCTGTTCCAACATGACTGCGCACCAGTGCACAAAGCAAGGTCCATAAAGACATGGATGAGCGAGTTTGGGGTGGAGGAACTTGATTGGCCTGTAGAGTTGGGACCTCAACCCGATAGAACACCTTTGGGATAAATTAGAGCGGAGACTGTGAGCCAAACCTTTTCGTCCAACATCAGTGCCTGACCTCACAAATGCATTTCTGGAAGAATGATCAAACATTCCCATAGACACCCTCCTAAACCTTGTGGACAGCCTTCCCAGAAGAGTTGAAGCTGTTATAGCTGCAAAGGGTGGGCCAACTCAATATTGAACCCTACGGACTAACGCTGGGATGCCATTAAAGTTCATGTGCGTGTAAAGGCAGGCGTCCCAAAACTTTTGGTAATATAGAGTGTGTATATATATATATATATATATATATATATATATATATATATATATATACATTGTTGGGTTTAAGGAGAGCAAGATTTTCCATGCTTTTCCTCAGGAATAAGGTTGTGCGTACCGTCACAGGAATTCCATGCCAGAACACAACTTGGCACCAATGTCCGTAGCTCGGCTCATTACAGCTGCACACCATTAAACCCCTGCTTCCTTTTCTATTAGTATGCTTTGGACTCGCTCCCAGCTCCCCCCTCCAGTACAGGAGCTCCATCATTGCCTTTAGTGTTATAAAGTGAATCTGCTGTCGGAAAGGTTTTTCGGGACCTTTAAGTAGACTTTGGAGTATTTTCTGTTTAATCAGCTGAGGCCGAATTCAATGGTATTATCTCTCCCGGAGAGAAGCCACCCACAGACCTCTCTCTATGGTACCAGATCCTGCCAGAACCTCCATGGAGCGTTGGATGGAAGGACACTGGGATCAAGTCCCTCCTGGATTATGAGCTCAGTGAACATAAACATATGCTGAGCATTACCCTTCCATGGTCCTCCCACCGTCCATGGTTCCCCCACCTTCCATGGTCCTTCCACCTTCCATGGTTCTTCCATGGTCTTCCCACCTTCTATGGTTCTCCCACCTTCCATGGTCCTCCCACCTTCCATGGTTCTCCCACCTTCCATGGTCCTCCCACCTTCTATGGTTCTCCCACCTTCCATGGTCCTCCCAACTTCTATGGTCCTCCCACCTTCCATGGTCCTTCTACATTCCATGGTTCTCCCACCTTCCATGGTCTTCCCACCTTCCATGTTTCTCCAACCTTCCATGGTTCTCCCACCTTCCATGGTCCTCCCACCTTCCATGGTCCTCCCACCTTCCATAGCTCTCCAACCTTCCATGGTCCTCCCACCTTCTATTGTTCTCCCACCTTCCATGGTCCTCCCACCTTCCATGGTTCTCCCACCTTCCATGGTCCTCCAACCTTCCATGGTCCTCCAACCTTCCATGGTTCTCCCACCTTCCAGGGTTCTCCCACCTTCCATGGTCCCCCCACCTTCCATGGTCCTCCCACTTTTCATGGTTCTCCCACCTTCCATGGTTCTCCCACTTTCCATTGTTCTCCAACCTTCCATGGTTCTCCCACCTTCCATGGTCCTCCCACCTTCCATGGTTCTCCCACCTTCCATGGTCCTCCCACCTTCCATGGTTCTCCCACCTTCCATGGTCCTCCCACCTTCCATGGTTCTCCCAACTTCCATGGTTCTCCCACCTTCCATGGTCCTCCCACCTCCCATGGTTCTCCCACCTTCCATGGTCCTCCCACCTTCCATGGTCCTCCCACCTTCCATGGTTCTCCAACCTTCCATGGTCCTCCCACCTTCCATGGACCTCCTACCTTCCATGGTCCTCCCACCTTCCATGGTCCGCCCTCCTTCTATGGTTCTCCCACCTTCCATGGTCCATGGACAGACGAAAACGGCCAGCAAAGCATTATTAAAGTTTTTTTTAGGAGATGAAACCGGACATCGAGGGACAAATTTTACCAAACACGTGAGTTTTACTATGACAAAATGATTAATTGTAGTTGGAACTCCGCTGTAAGGAAACAAATACATACATTGCTTTTTTTTTGGGGGGGGGGGAATCTATTTTGGCAAAATAATTTTGCCAACATGATTTTGGTTTCTATGGAATCTATAGGCAGAAAGATGTTTTTTTGCTAATCGGCACTGCGCTACTTTAACCACTTCAATACCGGAATTTTCACCCCCTTCCTGCTTTTCAGCTTTCATCGCTGTCACAATTTGAATGACAATTGTGCGGTCATGCTACACTGTACAATTATGCAATTTTTATCATTTATTTCACACAAATGGAGCTTTCTTTTGGTGGTATTTGATCACCTCTGGGGTTTAATTTTTTTTCTTAGTTTCTGTTATAAAAATTAGCACATAAGTAACTTTTCTCCTTTACTGATGGGCACTGATAAGGCAGCACTGATGGGCACTGATGAGGCAGCACTAATGGGCACTGATAAGGCAGCACTGATGGGCACTGATGAGGCAGCACTAATGGGCACTGATAAGGCAGCACTGATGGGAACTGATGAGGCAGCACTAATGGGCACTGATAAGGCAGCATTGATGGGCACTGATGAGGGGGCACTGATGGGTACTGATGAGGAGGCACTAATGAGGCTGCACTGATGGGTACTAATGAGGCAGCACTGATGGGCACTGATGATGCTGCACTGATGGGTACTGTTCAGGAGGCACTGCTGAGGCTGCACTGATGGGTACTAATGAGGCAGCACTGATGGGCACTGATGATTCTTCACTGATGGGTACTGATGAGGAGGCACCAATAAGGCTGCACTGATGGGTACTAATGAGGCAGCACTGATGGGCACTGATGATGCTGCACTGACGGGTACTAATGAGGAGGCACTTATGAGGCTGCACTGATGGGTACTTATGAGGCAGCACTGATGGGCACTGATGATGCTGCACTGATGAGGCTGCACTGATAGGCACTAATGAGACAGCACTGATGGGCACTGATGATGATGCACTGATAGGGACTAATGAGGAGCATTGATGGGCACTGAGGTGGCAGCACTGATGGGCACTGATGAGGCTGCACTGATGGGTACTAATGAGGCAGCACTGATGGACACTGATGATGCTGCACTGATAGGCACTAATGAGGCAACACTGATGGGCACTGATAAGGAGACACTGACGAGGCTGCACTGATGGGCACTGATGAGGAAGCACTAATGAGGCAGCACTGATGGGCACTGATGAGGCTGCACTGATGGGCACTGATAGGCAGCACTGATGAGTATACACTGATAGGTGGCACTGATTGGCACTTATGGGGCTGCACTGATAATCAGGGCGCTGTCAAATCCATTTCATCATGATGGGGAGACACTGTTTAGTGCCCAATATACTTGTGTTGTGTTGTACTTATTCAGGGAAGCCTACCCCACCTCCACCTAAGAACTGTACCCGAGTCACCTCCATCAGATCATCCCTCGCAGCTATTACCTCTCCCTCCCTTTAGATTGTAAGCTCCACGAGCAAGGCCCTCCTAATCCTTCTGTATTGAACTGCATTGTAATCGTTCTGTCCCCCTTTACATTGTAAAGCGCTGTGTAAACTGCTGGCGCTCTATAAATCCTGTATAATAATATAATAATAATTCTAATACAAATGTTCTGTCTATGAGCAAAAACCACAAGATATCTGCAAGTACATTTATTAACGAAGAAAGTTATTAATTAAACCATTAATAAGGTCTTAACTTCTCATATTTTGGTAAGTCTTTTTACCGGCCATTCCATTGTCCATAGGCCTCAGGCGAGGATGGTTGGAGGAGCCTACCCAAGTCAGAAAAAGCAGAAACCAGAAACTCAATCAAACTAAATCAGAATGGCAGAGAAGAGGCTTGTCCGGCTAATAAAAGTCACATCGGCCATCTTGTGGCGTCACTTTGTAAAAAAGTTTAGAATGTAGGACAGGTTCTCTTTATGTGCTTGCTTCTATTCTTTTTTTAAGCAGCACCGGCGGCAAAAATAGAGAGCGCTCCAGGGAATAGAGATTATGCTCCAAAGCCTCACCAGACTCACGCCTGATCCTTCGATCTCATTTACAAACCAATGTTGTAGTTGACTTCCCAATGGTGAGATCGAATTATTTGGTCACCAAATATAGTAACTTCCTTCCCCCCATCCATCTTCCTATCTCATACCTAAGAAGATGTATTCCGCCTCGGGGTCTTTGCTGGCCCAGATGCATGAATTTGCACCTATTTATTCCGAAAGACGTCAATTTCCTGGGAATTCATGCGCTGCTCTCTCCTTGACTTCCCGTCTACCTTCACGATATTGGTCCTGAGATTAAAGAGACATAAATATACATTGTAACAAGTCTTTATGAGTTTGTTTTCTGAAGTCTTTGTAGTCCAACCTTCGTAACTAAACTTAGTTTACCGGTTTATGTTACCAGCAATTTTTTCTCCTTTCCTTGAAACGATAGAAGGTGATAGAATCCTCCCTAGACCTTAATTTTCTGCTCTAGGAAGCTATAAGAGAGCATAGAGCAACCAATAGCAAACACAAATCATTGGCTCATTCCAGTAGTACTAATTTGATTGGTCGATATGAGTTACTATTCTCAAATTGAAAAAAAACTCTATTTGATGGGATTTTTTAGACAGCAAGTAGGAAACAAATAATAATATCCAAAATAATTTATTATAGAAAAATTTAATGTGAAACAAATATTATACAAATAATGTTAAAAACATGGATCATGATTGAACTAGACATAGGAATACTATTCATTATCAATGATATGTCACCAGATCAACTGGCGATGAGCAGTGATGTATATCCAACGTGTTTCGAATGCAGAGCATCCTTCTTCAAGGGATATTGTAGTATCACAGTCTAAAATAAATCAGAATACAAATTTCTATTAAACAACTGTAGCGGCCTCACTCCCTTCTCTCGTGAATCGGTTATCGGATAGCTCTTGTCTAGGGGTATCTTGTATGCAAGAGTGAGATGCGCCACGGCCCATGTCCTCCCCATTGCAGCGGGTGAGGTGAAGGCCAGTACCTGTTGTTCTCCTCGGGCCTGTGTGTTTCTTTAAGAGCCAAGTCTGTTGTGCTGACACTTCCCTTCGTTCCCATTAACCAGAGTACCACACACCGATAAAGGTCCAACACTTGTTTATTATAGCACACGAATAAACAGTCCTTTGTCAGCCGACTGGTTGGGACCCATAAAACAGTTCAATACGGTGGGGTGAGCAGGTCGAGGCACAGTCCTAACAATCAAACTAAACCACTGTGGTTTCACCAGCGGTTGCTACAGCCATCGGCTTGAGAGAGAACTTGAATCTTCGGAGTCTCTACCAACGACTCTAGAGAACATGAACTGGAGTACCTTTGCTGCGTTGTGGCCCCTGTCAGGGGGAAGCTGTCCCTCCAAGGGAGTTACCAGAGGCCCCTCTGTCACCGGGTTGATGCTGCTCCGTGCTCTTCAGAAGGGTAACCTCTCCGGCCTCCTCGCCTCAGATACGGGCCCCATCCACCTCAGGGTCCCTCGGACTCATCCACCCTTGCGGAGCCCAGTCGAAGTCACTGGGCCCCAGGCCTCCGGTGTAGTACCTCACCCCAGGCTTAAGGTGCCTGAGATGGACGCCAACACTGCTCCGACCAGGCCATGGGCACCTGAGCCGGAACTCCGGACCGCCAGCACCCAGACAAAGGGTGCCTGGGCACGGGATAGCAAGAAGACCTCGTGGCGAGGGCGTCTCCCCCTTTTATGCCTTCCCCCAGCCGGCACAGCAGGTTCCCTGCCCCGCTGTACCACTGTCAGAGCAAGACAAAAACGGTGCAGCACTACGGCATTGGTTCTACCTCTACTTGGGACATCGCCACCCACAGGTCAAGGAGAACAGCACACTACCAAAGTCCTCCACGACTTAAATGGTCTAAACCCTCTCATGATTGGTACATCCTGGATCATACTACCACCCAGGTGCTCCCCCTAGATTTAGACCCCCGCTACACAACAAACAAGTGAAAAAAATCACCATCCCCCCACCCAAAGGGGTGTTTACAAAAAATGGAGACTCACTTGTGTTCAATCATGTGCACCAGAAAAGATCCATGGATACACTTCCAAAGCAGAGGCACAGGTAGTGGGAATTATTCCTCCCCCAATTCTCCCAACTGGAAAATACGTCGCTCCTTGTCTCCACTCTCCATAAGTGAACAGGAAAAGAATTCCAATCAAAGTGGCATTTGAAGTAAAAGGGGACAACTATAGATGCAATTGAAAATAAAAATTACTATTCTCTAGATATCACATTTGCATTGTTCACGGATTCCATAACTGGTCGGTTGCAGGGAACATCTGGGTTTGGGATCCCCTAGGCCAAATCCTAATAAGATATGTTGGGTTGGTGGCCTTGATTGGAGATACTCAGGGCCGGTGCTAGACTATTATTCCATAACTGGTTGGTTGCAGGGAACAACTGGGTTTGGGATCCCCTAGGCCAAATCCTAATAAGATATGTTGGGTTGGTGGCCTTGATTGGAGATACTCAGGGCCGGTGCTAGACTATTATTCCATAACTGGTCGGTTGCAGAGGACAACTGGGTTTGGGATCCCCTAGGCCAAATCCTAATAAGATATGTTGGGTTGGTGGCCTTGATTGGAGATACTCAGGGCCGGTGCTAGACTATTATTCCATAACTGGTCGGTTGCATGGAACAACTGGGTTTGGGATTCCCTAGGCCATATCCTAATAAGATATGCTGCGTTGGTGGCCTTGATTGGAGATACTCAGGGCCGGTGCTAGACTATTATTCCATAACTGTTCGGTTGCAGGGAATAACTGGGTTTGGAATCCCCTAGGCCATATTCTAATAAGATATGTTGCGTTGGTGGCCATGATTGGAGATTCTGAGGGCCAGTGCTAGACTATTATTCCATAACTGGTCGGTTGCAGGGAACAACTGGGTCCAGGATCCCCTAGGCCATATCCTAATAAGATATGTTGTGTTGGTGACCTTGATTGGAGATACTCAGGGCCGGTGCTAGACTATTATTCCATAACTGGTCGGCTGCATGGAACAACTGGGTTTGGGATCCCCTAGGCCATATCCTAATAAGATATGTTGCATTGGTGGCCTTGATTGGAGATACTCTGGGCCGGTGCTAGACTATTATTCCATAACTGGTCAGTTGCAGGGAATAACTGGGTTTGGAATCCCCTGGGCCATATCCTAATAAGATTTGTTGCGTTGGTGGCCTTGATTGGAGATACTCAGGGCCAGTGCTAGACTATTATTCCATAACTGGTCGGTTGCAGGGAACAACTGGGTTTGGGGTCCCCTGGGCCATATCCTAATAAGATATGCTGCGTTGGTGGCCTTGATTGGAGATACTCAGGGCCGGTGCTAGACTATTATTCCATAACTGGTCGGTTGCAGTGGACAACTGGGTTTGGGATCCCCTAGGCCAAATCCTAATAAGATATGCTGCGTTGGTGGCCTTGATTGGAGATACTCAGGACCAGTGCTAGACTATTATTCCATAACTGGTTGGTTGCAGCGGACAACTGGGTTTGGGATCCCCTAGGCCATATCCTAATAAGATATGCTGCGTTGGTGGCCTTGATTGGATATACTCAGGGCTGGTGCTAGACTATTATTCCATAACTGGTCGGTTGCAGGGAATAACTGGGTTTGGAATCCCCTAGGCCATATTCTAATAAGATATGTTGCGTTGGTGGCCTTGATTGGAGATACTCAGGACCGGTGCTAGACTATTATTCCATAACTGGTCGGTTGCATGGAACAACTGGGTTTGGGATCCCCTAGGCCAGGGATATGCAATTAGCGGACCTCCAGCTGTTGCCAAACTACAAGTCCCATGAGGCATAGCAAGACTCTGACAGCAGCAAGCATGACACCCAGAGGCAGAGGCATGATGGGACTTGTAGTTTTGCAACAGCTGGAGGTCCACTAATTGCATATCCATGCCCTAGGCCATATCCTAATAAGATATGTTGCGTTGGTGGCCTTGATTGGAGATACTCTGGGCCGGTGCTAGACTATTATTCCATAACTGGTCGGTTGCAGGGAATAACTGGGTTTGGAATCCACTAGGCCATATCCTAATAAGATATGTTGCGTTGGTCACCTTGATTGGAGATACTCAGGGCCGGTGCTAGACTATTATTTCATAATTGGTCGGTTGCATGGAACAACTGGGTTTGGGATCCCCTATGCCATATCCTAATAAGATATGTTGCGTTGGTGGCCTTGATTGGAGATACTCAGGGCCGGTGCTAGACTATTAAGAATAGGAAGGCCCCCCAGTGGGTTTTTAAGCAGCAAAAGTGTTCAAAGGTATGATAAAACATTTTTATTGCATCTATACATAAAATTACAAAGCTCTGATGGAGTTTGCACACACAGAATATTAAAACACAACATAGACAGTACACAGCAATGCTATACAGCTATACATGTCAATATGCATCTGTATACGTTACTGACGCGTTTCGATCACAGAGGATCTTCTTCAGAGGGTATGTTGTTGGCTGCAAACAATTATAAGGTGAGTATCACTTCATTACCTGGGTATGTACCCAAAGGTAAGGGACACAAATTGTATAATTACCGATATGCTGTGTGTTAGAACCTAGCTTCCAATCAGAGCTCCGCTGAAAGGCCGGCGCTCCCAGGGACCCAACAGCCTCCCAGCCACCCGACACCCCGGCAGCTGGCGCCACCAAGGAACAAGTGCGACCTACAGGGAGACATACCGGAGGGGGGAAGCTCCACGCAGAGCGCGCATGGACAGGCGACCAGCACCTGTAAAGGACATCAAAGGCATCAATGTAGGATGCATTGGTATTGCTTCCATACAAATTCTATGTTATATGACATCTTATTGTGTGGGTAGGTAGGAGGTCCATGTGGTTATGCCCTTCCATTAGTATATATTGGGATGTTAGTGTATTTGGTAATAATTTCTATTGATATAATGGGTACAGCGGTGACTGGGTATGTTGTGTGTGTGAGTGGGTGAGGGTGAGAAAGTGTGGTGTAGAAGGACTGGTGGGGGTGAATGGAAGATAATGGGAAAATTACAAAAACAAATCAGTGAAAAATGAGTGAAAAATGTGAAGGAAAATGGGAAAATTAAGTGTAATCAAAAGTGTAGAGGAATGAGGTGTGAATGTGGAATGTGAAGTGGGATGGGATGTGATGTTACGGGAGTGATGGGATGAGTGTTGGGAATGAAAAATGTGTGTATGTGAGAAACCTAGTGTGTTAGATGTAGTGAGTGTGAAATGCTACACCCATGTCCAAGTCACAGCTGCATATTAAAGAGCTATATCCACGGATACTGGAAGGTTCCCGGTTAAACCTTTACCAGGGAAAGTGACCAGTGCCCGTGGAGCTCAATGGAAGAAGTTATTTTAAAAGGGTGTCTATTGTACCTACATGATATAATCCTAAGGGGAAGAAAGGAGGGAAGAGTAACAATCAGCCTGGTCGGTTGCAGGGAACAATTGGGTTTGGGATCCCCTAGGCCATATCCTAATAAGATATGTTGGGTTGGTGGCCTTAATTGGAGATACTCAGGGCTGGTACTAGACTATTATTCCATAACTGGTCGGTTGCAGGGGACAACTGGGTTTGGGATCCTGTCACGTACCTGGTGGAAGAGTCTGGTATGCAGAGGGAGGCCTCTCTTACACCTCTCACTTGAGGCCCCTGGTAGTGAAGACAGGAGGCGCAGGAGTGCACAGTCGCACGAGAGCCTGGCAAGGTTGCTGGTAGACGAGCTGGACCGGAACTGGAGCAGGAACTGGAACTGACCCAGGAACAGCTGTCAGACTGGAACTGGAGCTCAGGCAGGTGCGGGCAGATGGACTGGAAGAGTAGACACACAAGTCCAAAGCAGGTGAACACTGGAGCAGGGTCAGATACAAGCAGGTTCGGCAACTGGCTGGCGGCAGGGTAGCAGAAGGAGCAGGCAGGAACGTGGTCTCAGGTACAGGGAGGTTCGGCAACAGGCTGGCAGCAAGGTAGCAGAAGGAGCAGGCAGGAACGTAGTTAACACAGGCCGAGGTCAGATGCAGGCAGATAAGCAGGGGTAGTCAGGAGCAAGCCAGGTAGGGTCAACTGGAGCAGGAAACAGGTAAATGATAATCAGAGGTCTCAGGTAACGCTGTAGACCACACAGCACTGATCCAAGGAAGTAAGGCAGTTTAAATAATCCATTAGCGGCACAACGATACTGGGCGCGCGCACGGGTGCGTGCGCGCCGGTGCCGGCGATTCATGTGGCACTAGTGTGCAAGCGTGTGCATGCCTGCACAGGTGCGCGCATGCGTGCTGGCGCATGCAAACGCACCCGTGCAGCCCTTATATGCAGAACAGGGGAATGTCCATAGTCGCCATCATGATTGCTGGCGTGCCCTTCCTGACAGATCCCCTAGGCCATATCCTAATAAGATATGTTTGGTTGGTGGCCTTGATTGAAGATACTCAGGGCCGGTGGTAGACTATTTTGCGCCCTAGGCAAGACCGGCGACTTGCAACCCCCCATCCCCTAAAACTTCTACACCTCTAAAATATACTTTCTTTTTTCAAAAAGATTTTATTAGAGTTTTCCATGAAATATACAGAGAAATACATCAAACTGGGGTACAGGTTCCATACACAATAAGCTCAACAGTAGCTAACAGGTTGCTGACATCAAACTTGTCTAGAGGTTAGGTTAGAACTATATGGAGCACTATAACATTACGAACAGTATGTAAGGTCCGAGCGTGTAGTGGCTTCTTTCTTTGATCATGTGTCTCGGCTCAAATTAACCTACTAACACTCTCGGAGACTATCCAAACCACCTGAGGGGGCCTATTCGTAGCAGCCCTGTATTACCCAATTCTGACTTCTTGGAACGGCAACCTGGAGGTCAGGACCGACCCAAACAGTCGGCACCAACCTCCAGATCCCCGACCATAAAGGGCTCAGATGAGAAAGAAGAGAAGAGAACAGAAAAAGTAAGAGGGGGAGGAGGGAGGGGTGAGTGACAGAGGAAAAAAAAGAGGGATTGACAAAGGGGGCGTGGGGTCCCACCTGCTACACTCTCCGTCTACTGTTTGCTGTTTACATCAACAGGTTCCTCCGGAATTCCACCTGCTCCCACGGGAGCAGGTTTGTCCACCTGCTCCCGTGGCCTCCGGTTCTAGCACTGCAGTCTGGTGACGGACCGGGAGAGGGGCCCTGCCAGGCACAGCACGTTCTCCGGCTTCCTCTTCACTCCGCGCCTGAACTCCTTCTTCTCATCTTGCAGCCCCTGCATGGTCCCCCGTAGCGGACATTCCCTCTCCTCCTTTGGTACACTCAGGGGCGGACTGGCAACTTTTTGCCCAGGGGACAAGTACAACCCAATGGCCCGTGATGCAGCAACTCAGCCCCCCTCCCACTCCCCTTCTTCCCTGCCTCCTCCTGACCCCCATTCCAGGCTAAAGCTCCACTCCAGGAACTCTCTGCTCACCGGGTGTGTTGGGCTGGACAGTGCCTGCTGCACTAACTCTGGGTTCCCAAACTGGCTGGCAGGGGGGAGCTGGGGTGGCTTGGTAGGACCTGGCTGGGTGAGGAGAGCCAGCCTCTGCCCAGACACAGCATACACCATCCATGCTGGGGGGAGGGGGGGTGCCTGCCCTCTGTCCTCATCCTCATCCCACACTGGCGAGGACTTTTTACCCCTCTTCACCAGAAAGCCTTTAGGCATGTCTGCCGCAGAAGCAGTCTTTTAACAGGGCATCAGAGCGGCTCTGGGGGCAATTGCCCCCCCCGCCTACTCCGCCCCTGGGTACACTCCTGCAGACTGGCCACACCGACACCTCCGCCCCGGGCCTACATGCTGGCGGGCAATGACAGGTGGTGATTGGGGCATTGGGCTGACTTCAGCTGAAGCGAGCGCCAACCACCACTATCCAGTGAATGACCTTGGTGTCTCAGCTCACTTCTGCTATGTGTAGGTGCACCGGAGAGGAACGGCGGCTCCAGAGGTGACATCCACTGGGGATGAGGAGGTTGATAAGAGAGGAATGTGATGCCCCTAGCCCCCCCCCAAGCTCCTCCACTTGCCGTGGCTGCCTAGTTCACCTAGAAGTAACGCTGGCCCTGGAGATACTTCAGAAATCAATCAGAGAAGGACCCCCAGCCTAACACCTGGTAGGTGTTATATAGCTACAGTATCTGTTCCCTATACAGACCCGTAACCACTGCACCTGGCAGGGGGGGGACTTCCAACCATAGGCGTGCGCAGAGGGTGTGCCCAGGCACACCCTAATCACCCTGTGCAGAACGGATTCCCCCTACTGACCTGGCTCCCCCTCCTTCCCCCCACACCACTGCCAGCTTCCCCCCTCTCCCACCGGTTGTTGCTGTGGATGTTTTAGGATGAGTGGGGGAAGGGGCCAGTAAATATGCCATTTACCGGCCCCTTCCCTTTCTGAATGAACATTGTGAGTGATCGGTAGGGTGTGTTTGAGCTTTGGGGTGCACACCCTATAGCCAAAGACACCTATGCTTCCAACGCCAGCTTCTTGATAGGTCCTGTCAAAACTCTGGGGTGGGTATTAAGGAGTGCTTAGTACAAAAGCTCATTAAAGAACAAATAATACCCAATTTTGCTGATTCATCATTTCATGAGGTTGAATATTCGCCAACGTCGCATAGTTGTGGGTCTGATCTGAGTTGGAATGAATTTTATTGGTTCGCTCATCTCTTGTTGCGGTCTGCTAATGAGTGAGTCAACTGCACAAACCAGAACTCCCAGTGACCCTGAAATCTGACCAGTCCTGGACAAAGTTCACCGGTAAGCTGTTCCATTGTGCCGGTAAACCCCATTCACTCAGTGATAGTGTAAAAGGGGGTCCAAAGGACGACAAAGGACAACCAACGGCAACAAAAATAGGATTTTTTACTCACCGTAAAATCCTTTTCTCTGAGTCCATGGACCGACACAGCTTCTCTATTGACAAAGTGGGTATTATCCGTTAATTAGGAGTGACTAGGCAGAAAAACTTGTAAAAAGTGTTGCATCACACCTTCTACAGTACCGCCCAGGGGGCGGACCCTCTGGGTATACCCTCTCAGTCTGCATCTTCGCAGATCAGTTCGTCAAAAAGCAGTACAAACTTAAAAGGAGGGGTGGGTGCTGTGTCGGTCCATGGACTCAGAGAAAAGGATTTTACGGTGAGTAAAAAATCCTATTTACTCTTTCGTCCATGGACCGACACAGCTTCTCTATTGACAAAGTGGGACGTCCCAAAGCAGTGTCAGAGAAAAAACGAGGGGTGGTAACAGCATAAAAATAAACTTCACCCCAAACACAAAACAGCACTCCTCCAACGGAGGAGTTGCAACTCTAAACAGCCGCTTGCAAAACCTTGCGGCCAAAAGAGGCATCCGAAGATGCACCTACATCAATTTTGTAGAATTTTGTGAAAGTGTGAGCGGACGACCAAGTCGCCGCTTTACATAATTGGGAAACAGACGCTTGATGTCGGAAAGCCCAAGAGGCACCTATTGCCCTGGTCGAATGCGCCGTGACAGGAAAGGGGGGTGCCTGACCCTTTAAGGCGTAAGCCTGGATTACTATCTGTCGGATCCACCTAGAGATGGTGGCCGATGAGACTGCTTGGCCCTTCTTGGGACCAGCCACTGAAACAAACAGTGAGTCTGACTTCCGGAACAGGGAAGTAGCAGATAGGTATACTCTCAAAGCTCGGACAACGTCCAAGGAATGCAACGCCGACTCCTTAGGATTCGACGGCTGAGGACACAAGGATGGAAGTACAATGTCTTCGTTGAGATGAAAAGCCGAAACGACTTTCGGAAGAAAGGAAGGCTGCGGCCGCAGCACCACCTTATCCTTGTGGAAAATCAAATAGGGAGCCTTGCAGGACAAGGCTGCCAGCTCAGAGACTCGTCGTACTGACGTAACAGCCACCAAAAAGACCACTTTCTGAGAAAGTGTCAACAGGGGAATATCTCTAATATTCTCAAACGGTGCCTTCTGAAGCACCGAGAGGACCAGGTTCAAGTCCCACGGAGGTAACGGGGGACGGACCGTAGGGGCCACCTGTCGGACCCCCTGCACAAATGTACTCACGAGAGAGTGAGTCGCCAGGGGTCGCTGAAAAAAGACAGCCAGGGCAGATATCTGTCCCTTAAATCGTACTTAGGGCAAGCCCTTGGTCCACCCCATGCTGTAAAAACAGCAGGATTCTGGAAACCAAATAGGTACGCGGATGCCATTTCATTTCCTCACACCTGGAGATGTAGGCCCTCCAAGTGCGGTGATAGACCTTCCTAGAGGACGGTTTTCGAGCACTTCTCATAGTAGAGATTACTGAGTCTGACAGGCCCCGGTCTCTCAGTACCTGGTTCTCAACAGCCATGCCGTTAAAGCCAATGACTGTAAAGCAGGATGGAATATGGGACCTTGCGATAGCAGGTCCTTCCATAGTGGTAGGCGCCCGGGGAAGTCTGCTACCAGACGTACTAGATCGTCGTACCAAGGACGCTGAGGCCAATCTGGAGCGATTAGGATCATTGGAATTCCCTCTGCCTCCACTCTGCGGAGCAGAAGAGGAAGAAGCCTTAAGGGAGGGAAGGCATAGATTAGCCGATACTGACCCCACGATGCTACCAACGCGTCCGTTGCGTCTGCCCATGGGTCTCTTGACCGGGCCACAAATCTCAATACCTTCCGATTGAGTCGGGAAGCCAGAAGATCTACGTCTGGTGTGCCCCATCTTTGGTAGAGGAGTTGGAACACCTCCGGGTGTAAGGACCATTCTCCCTGGTCCAGCATCTGGCGGCTCAGGTAGTCCGCCTGCCAGCTTTCCACACCCGGAATGTACACGGCCGACAGTGCCAGTACGCTCCTCTCTGCCCACTTCAGGATGCGAGCGATCTCCGATGCTGCAGCTGAGCTTCTTGTTCCTCCTAGATGATTGACATATGCCACTGCTGTGGCGTTGTCTGACTGGATCCTGACTGGACGCCCTTGCAGTCTCTGAGACCATTTGAAGAGGCACAGCTTGATCGCCCGGATCTCCAGGACATTGATCGGCAGGAGGGCTTCCTCTGGGGTCCAGCGACCCTGCGCCGACTGGACACCCCAGACTCCCCCCCAACCTGTAAGGCTGGCGTCCGTCGTGATCACTATCCAGTAAACTGGAAGAAATGACTTCCCGGCCATTACAGCCGGTGCTGTCAGCCACCATACCAGGGATCTCCTGACTAGGTGGCTCACTCGGATTTGATAATCCAGAGATGAAGGGCATCTGTTCCATCTGGACAGAACTTCCTTCTGTAACACTCGAGTGTGGTATTGAACATATGGGACCGCCTCGAAGGAGGCTACCATGAGGCCCAAAACTTGCATGCAAAAACGGAGTGACGACCAATTCCTGGAAGTCAGCTGCCGTACTGCAGCCCGGAGGGTCTGCAACTTCTCCACAGGGAGGAATACCTTTGCCTCTGAGGAATCCAGAATCAACCCCAGGTACACTAGGCGTTGAGTGGGCACCAATACTGACTTTTGCGTGTTTAGTATCCAACCACAGTCTCGAAGAGTCTGACAGGTAATGGACACGCTTACCTCTAATTCTGAGCTTGAAGGGGCCTTCAGCAGAAGGTCGTATAAGTAGCCTGTGATAGCGATACCCCGCTGTCTTAGAAGTGCCAGAATCGGAGCGAGCACCTTGGTGAACGTCCTGGGTGCTGAGGCAAGGCCCAACGGGAGGGCCACAAACTGGTAGTGGTCCTTCCCGATAGCAAATCGCAGATCTGGTGTCTGGAGTATATGGGGACATGCAGGTATGCGTCCTTGATGTCCAAGGAGGCCAGAAAGTCCCCCGGATGGAGAGCCGTGACTACAGATCGAACCGACTCCATCCGAAAACTTTGTACCTTCACAAAGCAATTGAGGGCTCTGAGATCCAAGCTTGGACGAACCCCCTCCTTCTTCGGCACAATGAACAGATTTGAGTAAAAACCCCGTTCCAGTTCTGGAACTGGAATAACTACCCCGCGTTCCAGTAGACCCTGGACCGCCCCATACAGGGCCTCCCGACGGGTCGGTAGTAGCTGGAGATTGGAGGTGTTGAATCTGTCCGGTGGACAAGAGAGAAACTCTATCTTGTAGCCTGAGGAGATTACTTCGCAAACCCACCTGTCGGAGATTAGTGCTGTCCACTGAGTCGCGAATTTGCGAAGACGTCTCCCCACCCGAGAGCTGGGTGGGGGTGGACCTTCATGCGGACGCAAATTTGTCCGCAGGCTTATTGGGTATGCGGGACCAGGGACGCTTTTGTCCTTGGGCAGGCGCTTTATCGGCCTGGGGTCTTTTCCCTGTCGCCCTAGGGGGACGAAAAAAACACTTGTGTGCAGTAAAGGAGGGCCCTTGCCCTTGGCGTGGCCCCTTACCCTTGCTAATTTGGGGAAGCAAAGTGCTTTTACTTCCTGTGGCATCCTTGATGATGTCATCCAGAGAAGCCCCAAAAAGTCTGTCGCCCTTAAAAGGCAGATCCAACAGGGCTTTCTTGGAAGTCTGGTCCGCAGACCAGCCTTTTAGCCAGATCAGGCGGCGTATTGCTACTGCATAAACCGAAGTTTTAGACAGCAGGGGAATAGTATTCGTGTCTGACTCGCAGACAAACCTAAGGCCCTGGACCAACAGGTCGGCCAATGTTATCTCATCAGGAGGAGCATCTCGCTCCTTAACCACTGGAGTAGCAATCTTGCCCATTCAGTAAGTGTGTGAGACACTAGGGCCCCCGCCAATGCCGGGCGTACTGCCGAGCCTACCACTGAGTATAGGTAGCAAGCAAGTGCTTCAGCCTTCTTATCCACAGGGTCCTAGAAAACAGGAGCCCCTTCTACAGGAATTGTGGTGGCTCTATTAAGTCTGGACACCGGAGGGTCCACTATAGGGGGGAGAGGTCCATTTCTTCAGAAAACTCTCCTCAAAAGGGGTACCGTACCGCAAACCTCTTTGGGGCTGTAAAGACCCTCAGTGGGTTCTCCCATTCCTTGTATAAGAGTTTATCAAAAGACACACAAGGGAACACCTTAGCAGTGCGGGCAGGTCTATGAAACCCAAGTGGACCGGAGTCTCTGCTGCTTCTGCAGTATTTTCCAATTTTAGCATATCCCGCACTGCAGTAATAAGGTCAGATACCAAAGCCGTCTCGCGTACTGACCTGGACTTTGAGTCATTCTCACTGTCCGGTCACGGTCTGCAGTCTCTGATGCGTCAGAATCTGGGCCCCGAGCCGTAGCTGGACCTGGTTCTGCACCAGAATTATCCCCAGAAGCTTGCAGGGGATGGGGCGTTTACTACCCCCTGTATTCCCGTGTGCTGCTTCCACCCTGGCAGCAAACGCCTCTAGGATTGCAGTCATAGCGTTCATAGACACCTCAGGGGCACCAGCTGCTAAATCTGGTGTTTCAGGGGAGAAGACATCTGGCTCAGATGCCATGCTGACCACACGCTGACACTCACAGGGCTCCAGGCAAGATATCAATAGGCCACCCTCCTGTGCTGCAGAGAGGCCGGGTCACCCAGAGGACTCACCACCCTGGATAGGTACTGCTATGCTGCGCCTGTGATGCTGTCCCACTGCTGCTGTGTCAGTCTGCTTCTTTTATCAGCACTTCCTGTGTGAATTTTCGCGCCAGTGTAATGCACCCTAGAGGCCGGAGGCTCTCGAAAAATGGTTGCCAAAAACGTCTGTATGGAAGATAATGTGGGCTCTAAGAAAATGGCCGCCGACAGAAGATAGAGGTCAAGCAGCCATAGCCCACAACAAGATGGCCGCCGAACGGCAATATCTGCATACAGGGTGGACAAACATGGCCGCCGATCAGCTGATAGGGGCCAGTGGGTGTGGCCGAACCACAGGAAGATGGCCGCCGGGCAGTCACAAGAGGCCAAACTTGGCATGGACCACCTCAAAATGGCCGCCGACAGCATGGAGGAGGAAGGACACAAACACAGGTAAGAAAAAATGACATTTCTTTTCAATGTTAGTTACAGCCAGCCCCGCTCCAGTGGGACCCCCTAGGTGACCCCCAGCACCCAGCAACCTCTAGCTAGAAGCCCAGGGAGGAGGGAAAGGCAGGGAGAGAGGGAAGAAAGGGGCCACAACCACTTACTTGATCTCTTCAGGAATGTCCAGCTAAATCACCCAGCCGAGGCAGGGGAGTTTTACTTACCTATCCTGCATGTATTCTGCTGGAAGACATTCCAAACAGATCATCGTCCGCGCACGGAAGGTGACTGTTGGCCAGGCATGCTGTGATTGGACCCAGAAGGGACGATCATATGTATGCCCTGGAGCATGACGCTCACCGGACAGGCTGCTGCGACTCGGCCGTAAGGTCAGCCGAAGCTGAGCGGTCCGATGCAAGCCTTGGAGCGTAAGCTCACCGGCCAGGCTGCTGCGACTCGGCCGTAAGGTCAGCCGAAGCTGAGCGGTCCGATGCAGGCCCTGGAGCGTAAGCTCACCGGCCACCCGTGGAGCGACGGGCATGTCGTGGAAAACCCAGCGCGTAGCTAGGGTCGGCACACGCTTGATGGCCGAAACTGGGGAGACTACAAGGATTGAGGATCCAGCCTGTCACCCAGTCGGCAGTTGATCGAAGATCGCAGGAAACAACAAATGTAGCAAAAAAAAAAATATATATATATATATATCTTTTTTCCCCGGACCAATGGGCCCGAAGGGAGCCATGTCCTACTCCTTGCTAGACAGAAAAAAACTGATCTGCGAAGATGCAGACTGAGAGGGTATACCCAGAGGGTCCGCCCCCCGGGCGGTACTGTAGAAGGTGTGATGCAACACTTTTTACAAGTTTTTCTGCCTAGTCACTCCTAATTAACGGATAATACCCACTTTGTCAATAGAGAAGCTGTGTCGGTCCATGGACGAAGGAGTAAAGACACCTGCCGCATTCAATATGATACCTTTAAGGAGAATTAAGGTGGATGGTGTAATGAAATGAGAGAAGAGTAGGAGCAACAAAGTGCCAAAGAAATAATCATACAAACATATATTTTTATTAAATAAATGTAAAAATATTTAAAAAATATTTTGACTTAATAAAAAATTTTTTTTTTTAATTTTAAGTCTTATTTCGTCAAAAAAATCATCATAATAGAAAAATGTCAGCTGTTCAAAATATTGCTGTTCCAGTGAAGTTAAAAGCACTCATCCCCCTCAGAGTAGTACAGTGTCACTATGAAAGTATGTAAAAAAAAAAAATAGTAACAAAATAAAAAAATAAAAAACAAATTAAAAAATAAAATTTTTTTTTTTCAAAAAATGGAATAAAAAAATATATTATTCTTCTTTTTTTTTTTAGTAGACTGTCTACTTTCCAAAAAAGGGGCAATTTGGGGGATATTTATACTGTCCTGTATATATATGTCGATTTTCATATATATATATATATATATATATATATATATATATATATATATATATATATATATTTTGTTGTTCTTTTACCAAAGACTACATGTCTTTGGAAAAAGAACAAAAAAAAAATACAGATTACATTTTGGCCTAAATTTTTGAAGAAATTTGATTTTTTTCTTTTTTTTTGGGGGGGGGGGGATATTTAGTGGATTATGCTTTATAACAGAAATTAAAAAATATTATTATTATTTTTTTTTTTTTTAATTTTCAGTCTTTCTTTCGTCTATATCATTAAAAAAAAACATAAAAAAAAAAAAAACAGTGGTGATCAAATATCACCAAAGGAAAGCTCTATTTATATCTATTATTTTACATTTATTCTATTTTATTTTGCAGGCGCTGCTGGAAACCGCGCAATTTTGCACACGTTTTCACACACTACACCTGGTCTGAACAAGCCCTAAAGTTTTGTTTTTTTCTGGTACTAGATCTTTAGATCCCATGAACCTCCATTTCAGGTATTTGGTTTGGTAACGTTTACCGTCCTTGCTATGTAAGCTTCAAGTTGACAGGGAGCGTCGCCTAAATTGCGTAATAAAGGCCGCCGTGCGGAACGTCCCAGTGTAAAATAAAAAGGGCTCATTGTAAATAATTATTTCCAATATAAATTTAAGCTGCGAGTCGACGGCTCAGATTTCGTTTTGGCGAGAGGCGGCGGCGGTGGCTTCTTTAAGGTAAATTGGGAAATCTCCTGGTTAGCCGGTATCAAGCTCGACACTCTCAGGGGCGCGCAATTCCCAGATTGTTAGAAATAACATTGTTACCCCCCCCAGAGCAGACGCATTAGTGACCCCGCAGGCTGGAACAGATTGCCCCCACTTTCCTCGGCTGGGACTCTCCCGTCACAGGACACTGATTCAGAAATTCTTCAGATAACTATCAAGAAGTTTCTTGTGTTCGCACTCTTTTCAGGTTCGGCCAAAAATCCTCTGGCAATGGCGTGGAAATTTGGAAATGGGTGGGGAGGGGGAGCTGGAAGAGAAGGTCAATATTTTTAAAACAGACAGCGGGGGTTATTAGAAATACAGATTAAGACGGAGGGGGGGGGGAACCCAGAGATCTGTAATTCCATATTTGACAGGAGGACACGGCATGAGACGGCTCCCGAGGAATGTAATGCCCCGTACACACGATCTGATTTTTCCGTCGGGATAAACTCCGACGGATTTTTCCGACAGGAATTCCAAATTCCGACCGTCAAGAACGCGGTGACCTAGGTACAACACTACGACGAGCCGAGAAAAATTATAAAAATTAAAAGTTCAATGCTTCCGAGCATGCGTCGACTTGATTCTGAGCATGCGTGGTGTTTTTTTTTTCTCCGTCGAAGTTCCATACAGACGGACAGAATTTCCGCTAGAAATTTTTTTTTCGTCGGAAAAAAAGACAACATGTTCTTTCTTTTTTTTTTTTTTACAATTTCTTTATTTATTTATCTACTTCATCCAGCATACAGGAGAAATGACAAATAACAAATTTACCGATTCAGTTCAAACCAATGAGTACCCACCGGGTCTATTCAACATACAACCTTCCTCTTATCCTAAATACAACATATACCTAGTTATTAGACATGTGCAATTTGTTTAGTTCCGAATTCGTTTTTTAACGAATTTCGACAAATTTGTTAATTCGGAAATATCCAAATTAACGAAAACTCGTTTAACGAATATTCGGAAATTCGAATATTCGAAAATACGTACATTCGTAAATGCTTAAATTCGTACATTCGTAAATTTGTAAATACGTAAATTAGTAAATTCGGAAATCTGAAATAATAATTAACTAATAATATCTTAACTATTAAATTATAGGTATTGGAATTTCCTTTAAAATTTGGCTGTTAGTGAACTTAACGAAGTTATGAATTGTTTTCCGAAATAATGAATGCCGTATCTAAACTAATGGAACGTAATGACTTAATAATAATAATAAATAACAATAATAATAATAAAAACGTTATATTATTATTATTATTTATTATTAATTTGTTCTGTTCCATTTGTTTAGATGTGGCATTTGTTATTTCAGGTTATGCGTAACTTCGGATAAATTTGTATTCGTTACGTTCGCTAACAGCCAAATTTGAAAGGAAATTACAATACCTATAATTTAATAGTTATTTTTTCAGATTTTTGAATTTTCGGGATTTCAAATTTCCAAATTTCCGAATTTAAAAATTTCCAAATGTACGAATTTACAAATTTCCGAATGTACGAATTTACAAATTTACGAATGTACGAATTTACGAATGTATATATATTTACGAATGTACGAATTTACGAATGTATATATATTTACGAATGTATGAATTTACGAATGTATATATATTTACGAATGTTCGAATTTACGAATGTATATATATTTACGAATGTACGAATTTACGAATGTATATATATTTACGAATGTACGAATTTACAAATGTATAAATTTACGAATGTACGAATTTACGAATTGCGATCATAACGAATGACCCGAAAAACGAAAAAAAAACAAACACGAATGAAACGAAAACTAACACATTTTTTGGCAGTGCACATGTCTACTAGTTATATTGAAATATTCCCTCTCCTTTGGTTCTTCCCCTCCTGGATACCCGGACTTCCCCCCCCTTTTTTTTAAAACTCAAATTAACCCCTGAAAAAAAAAAAAAAAAGAAAGAGAGAAAAAAAAAAACCCATCCAGAAAAAAAATTTGTTCTCTTTCTAACTCCGTCGGAATTTCCGATGAAAAAATTCCGTCGGAAATTCTGACCCTGTGTACAAGGCATTACTCTTTCCCTCTCTTTTGGAAAAGGCCGGAATGGGAGGCTTCTACACCACGGCTTCTCAACGCCAGTCAGACCGGGGGCCTGGTGCATCCTTCCAAAATCTTAAAGCGGAGCTCCACCCGCGATAATTTTTTTTTAAAAAAGTCAGCAGCTACAAACACTGCAGCTGCTGACTTTTAATAAGGACACTTACCTGTCCTACTCACCTGCGATGTCAGCCCCCCCCCCCCCAGGCCAATCCCTTGAACCTGGCAGCTCCCGGCGCCTCCATCCTCAGTAAGGGAAACAGGCAGTGAAGCCGTGCGGTTTCACTGCCCGTTTCCTACTGCGCATGCGCGAGCAGCGCTGCGCTTTCTGAATGGGGCGTCTGCTCTCTGGGATACACACAGTTCCCAGAAGGTGGCGCGCCCCATTCACCAGAAGACACCGAGTGTAGGACGAGGAAGAAGATCCACCGCGGAGGATGAAGAGGCAGATTAGGGACTTCCGCATAGCAACCGCTATTTCTGGTAAGTAAAACAATTTTTTTTTCATTTATTTTTTTATTTATTTATTTGTAGATTTTTGGTCCAAATTTTTTTTTTCAAAGTGGAACTCCACTTTATGTATTGCCCCAATATAAAAAAAAAGTTTATACTTGTACAAGAATGGGGAGGCAAAATATATACCGTATATACTCAAGTATAAGCCGACCTGAATATAAGCCGAGGCACCTGGGAAAACATATTGACTCGAGTATAAGCCTAGGGTGTCCATGTGCATGCCTCACTGTGCCTCACTTTGCCTCACTGTGTCCATGTGCATGCCAATAAATATTATTGTCCCATCTGAAGTAATCCAAACCACAATCTCAGTGTCCATTAAGTGGTGGTCCATCATTAGAGAATGATCTGCTCTCTCCCTGGGTCATAGTCAGCGGGTAAGAGGCTCCTAGTCCTCTCCAGAAGCCCCTATCTTGGGTAGGTATGTCACAGTATATATGTATATATGTTTATAAATATATATATATATATATATATATATATATATATATATATATATATATATATATATACATATACATATACATATGTGTATATATATATATATATATATATATATATATATATATATATATATACAATATACAGTATACTGTGTGTGTGTGTATATATATATATATATATATATATATACACACTATTTTACCAAAAGTATTGGGACACCTGCCTTTACACGTACATGAACTTTAATGGCATCCCAGTCTTAGTCCGTAGGGTTCAATATTGAGGGTTTTATATATATATATATATATATATATATATATATATATATACATACTGTATATGTATTGTGAAAGTGTGAAGCCCTTTTACTGTGTTAAAAGTGACACAAATACAAAGTGCGGGGTTACGAAATATTCATTCTAAATGGAGAAAGGTGTTTTTTGGGTTTTTACTGGGTTTTGGTTTTCCCGAATTGTGTTCCGGACTTTGGAGACTTCTAAGAGCTTTGGAAGGGATGAAGCCTTCACCCCAGTGTCCAGGTCTTGAGGGAGACTAGTGGGGTGTGTGTCCAGGTGCACACAGTCTTTATGGTGACAGGCTTGGGCATAGCTCACATAGCTCACAGCTTCTGTTAGGAGATAGGTGTTCTCTGCTCTGAAGACAGTACTCCATGGTGGAGTCAGGAGGTTCTGTGTCAAACCACTGAGAGAGTCAAGACGACTGAGTGAATCTATAAGACTGAGAGAGTCAAGATGACTGAGTGAGCCTAGAGAACTGAGAGAGTCTAGGGGACTGAGAGAGTTAAGACAACTGAGTGAGTCTAGAGGACTCAATGTGTTAAGGCAACTAAGCGAGTCGAGACGACTGAGTGAGTTTAGAGGACTGAGAGAGTCCAGGTGACTGAATGAGTCTAGAGGACTGATAGAGTTGAGATGACTGAGTGAGTCTAGAGAACTGAGAGAGTCAAGATGACTAAGTGAGCCTAGAGAACTGAGAGAGTCAAGATGACTAAGTGAGTCTAGAGGACTGAGAGAGTCAAGATGACTGAGTGAGTCTGGAGGACTGAGAGAGTTGAGACGACTGAGTCAAGATGACTGAGTGATTCTAGAGAACTGAGAGAGTTGAGACGACTGAGTCTAGAGGACTGAATGAGTTAAGGCGACTAAGCAAGTCGAGACGACTGAGTGAGTTTAGAGGACTGAGAGAGTCCAGGTGACTGAATGAGTCTTGAGGACTGAGAGAGTTGAGATGACTGAGAGAGTCGAGACAACTGAGTGAGCCTAGAGAACTGAGAGAGTCAAGATGACTAAGTGAGTCTAGAGGACTGAGAGAGTCAAGATGACTGAGTGAGTCTAGAGGACTGAGAGAGTCGAGACGACTGAGAGAGTCAAGACAACTGAGTGAGCCTAGAGAACTGAGAGAGTCAAGATGACTAAGTGAGTCTAGAGGACTGAGAGAGTCAAGATGACTGAGTGAGTCTAGAGGACTGAGAGAGTCGAGACGACTGAGAGAGTCGAGACAACTGAGTGAGCCTAGAGAACTGAGAGAGTCAAGATGACTAAGTGAGTCTAGAGGACTGAGAGAGTCAAGATGACTGAGTGAGTCTAGAGGACTGAGAGAGTCGAGACGACTGAGAGAGTCAAGACAACTGAGTGAGCCTAGAGAACTGAGAGAGTCAAGATGACTAAGTGAGTCTAGAGGACTGAGAGAGTCAAGATGACTGAGTGAGTCTAGAGGACTGAGAGAGTCGAGACGACTGAGAGAGTCGAGACAACTGCCTAGAGAACTGAGAGAGTCAAGATGACTAAGTGAGTCTAGAGGACTGAGAGAGTCAAGATGACTGAGTGAGTCTAGAGGACTGAGAGAGTCGAGACGACTGAGAGAGTCGAGACAACTGAGTGAGCCTAGAGAACTGAGAGAGTCAAGATGACTAAGTGAGTCTAGAGGACTGAGAGAGTTAAGATGACTGAGTGAGTCTGGAGGACTGAGAGCGTTGAGACGACTGAGTCAAGATCACTAAGTGATTCTAGAGGACTGAGAGGGTTGAGACGACTGAGTCTGAAATACGCCTCAGTGTGAAAGGGGCCTTAGGTATAGCAAGTCCAGTAAGCACCCTGACTAAGGCACCTTTCACACTGAGGCATATTTCAGGCATTTTAGCTCTAAAAATAGCGCAAAAATAACGCCTGAAATACTCCTGCCCCAGTATGCTCAATGTGAAAGCCCGAGGGCTTCCACACTGAGGCAATGTGCTGGCGGGAGGAAAAAAAAATCTCCTGCAAGCCGCGTCTTTGGAGCGGTGGAGGAACGGTGTGTATACCGCTCCTTTACCGCTCCTTCCCATTGAAATCAATGGGACACTGCGGTAACAGGGCCGGCGCTACCACTAGGCGAAGTAGGCAGCCGCCTAGGGGCGCACTACCACCTAGGGCGCAACCACAGCCTCTGTCCTATGTGAGCTCGGCTCTCCTCTCCTGATCGCTCGCCCCATTCAGTGTCACCACCAATCCCCCATGTGTAGCGCTGAGCGCCCCGCTGCGCTGTCTCCTCAAACAGGTATATCACACAGCGCCGCTCCGGGACTCCTTTGCTCCAGCCTGTCCCTCTGGTGTGGCGCTGTGTGTCTGTGTGTGCAGCGGAGGGGCGGGGCTCAACGAAGATGGGAGCATTGAGAGGAGCAGCTGACCTCCTGCCCAGTGAGGACTCCGTGAAGCGGGTGGATGGCGCTGGCCTGACCCCTGAGCAGAGCCCTGATAATGGTTGATGAAGCCACAAAGAGCAGAGGTAAGGAGGAGGACTGATCCTCCCCGTCCCCGATCTACATTGAGCTGTATGGGGGGGGGGGGTGGTGTGTTTGAGTAGTGCAGGAAGTAGGAGTAAGGGGGGTCACTGTATTTGTCAGGTAAGAGCGGGGTCACTGTATGCGTCAGGTAAGGGGGGTCACTGTATGTGTCAGGTAAGGGGGGTCAGGGTATGTGTCAGGTAAGGGGGGGTCAGTGTATGTGTCAGGTAAGGGGGGGTCAGTGTATGTGTCAGGTAAGGGGGGGTCAGTGTATGTGTCAGGTAAGGGGGGGAAGGGGGGGTCAGTGTATGTGTCAGATAAGGGGGGGTCAGTGTATGTGTCAGGTAAGGGGGGGTCAGTGTATGTGTCAGGTAAGGGGGGGTCAGTGTATGTGTCAGGTAAGGGGGGGTCAGTGTATGTGTCAGGTAAGGGGGGGTCAGTGTATGTGTCAGGTAAGGGGGGTCAGTGTATGTGTCAGATAAGGGGGGGTCAGTGTATGTGTCAGGTAAGGGGGGGTCAGTGTATGTGTCAGGTAAGGGGGGGTCAGTGTATGTGTCAGGTAAGGGGGGGTCAGTGTATGTGTCAGGTAAGGGGGGGGTCAGTGTATATGTCAGGTATGGGGGGGTCAGTGTATGTGTCAGGTTAGTGTAATTGTCAGGTGGGTCAGTGTAGGGGACAGGGGGTCAGTGTAGGGGTCACATGTGTTGCAAGGGCATGGTAAAGTGGAGTCAAGGGCGCAGCCGGGGGAGGGGGGGCGGCAAAATTAGGTTTTGCCTAGGGTGTCAAAGATCCTTGCACCAGCCCTCCGCTGTAGCCGCGGTTTGCGGGCGGTATTAACCCTTTTTTGACCGGACCGCTAGCGGCCGAATATCGCAGTAAATACGATGGTATAGCGGCGCTATACCGCCACTACACCTGCCCGCCCCAGTGTGAAAGGGGCCTAAAGCATAGCAAGTTCAATTAGTACTATAACTAAGGCATAGCAACCCCTGTAAGCACCATGACAAGCCCGGCAAGTACCAGGACTAAGGAACAGTAAGTCCGGCAAGTACCAGGACTAAGGTACAGCAAGCCTGGTAAGCAGGGCCTTCGGAACAGGACAGGCAAACCAAGCAACTGCTTGGGGCCCCGAGCTGGTCTGGGGCCCCAGCAGTCCCGCACAGCAGGAAGAGGAGCAAGAGAAGGCAGCACGGGAGGAGGTAAGACAAAAGACAAAATCCCCCCCTCCGCTTATCCACTCTAATGTCGGGCGATCATCGCCCCCCGCTCCCGCGATTGGCGCCCTCCCCTCCCGAGATTCAGTAACACCCCCCCCCCCGCCCTGCTTCTCAACTGCTTGGGGCCCCCAAATTCCTTCAAACGGCCCTGCTGGTAAGCACCAAGACTAAGGCATAGCAAGCCCGGCAAGTACCAGGACTAAGGAACAGTAAGTCCGGCAAGTACCAGGACTAAGGAACAGTAAGTCCGGCAAGTACCAGGACTAAGGAACAGTAAGTCCGGCAAGTACCAGGACTAAACTTAGGTACAGCAAACCTGGTAAGCACCATGACTAAAAAATAGCAAGCCCAGCAAGTACCAGGACTAAGGAATAGCAAGCCTGGTAAGCACCATGACGAAGGCATAGCAAGTCCAGGCAAGTATCGGGACTTAGGCATAGCAAGGCCAACAAATATGGGGACTTTTCATTGCTTTTGGGTTTCGTTTCAATATGCATTGCCACACAAACCCAGCAAGGCTAGCAAAGAAAGGTAGATAGTGAAGACTAGCGCCAGCAATGAGGGGGAGCTGGTTGTTGAATCCTCACCAGAAAGTCCCGTATTTGTATTTAATGGACTAGTGTGCGCTCTACTACAATCTGAAATTTCTAAAATAATTCAATTTGCCCGTATTTCTTGAACACAATTAATATTGTATTGTGTTGGACACATGGTTAGGTTTCTGTATTACCCTTCCATCTGGAATCTGGAGGACTGGAGCTGAAATATTGCATAATTCTCCAAAGACCAACGTGGTCAAAGCTGATAAATGTGTGTGGATGGAATCTAAGTAACGTTGAGCTGATATTTTTGCATTATGTAGAAGTTCTCCAGTAGCAGAGCTCACAAACTTTCTAGCTGCAGAAAAAGTCCCCCCCCCTCTCTCTCTCTCTCTCTCTGTCTCTCTCTCTGTCTTGCCTCAGGTCTGAATTTCAACAAGACAATTGCACCTTAGTAAGAAAGAGAGATAGATGGAGTGAAAATGATATGCGCAGCAAACGTGTACGTGAAAGGGAGAGAGTCTGAGAGGTGGCTGGAGGGCTCGGGTTTCTCTGAGAAATATCAGGGCCTATTGATAGATGGAGGGGAGGAAAGCCAAGTCTTGAATAAAATGGGGTGATAATTTCAGGCAGCTGGGGAGTGGATTAGAACAGCAAGGTGCTAATCGAATGCAGTGTAAAGACTGAAAGACGGGGGAACATGCCAAAGGAGCTTCAGGAAGGCGAAGGCTGGAAATTCTACGCTCCAGGAGGAAAACCTCAAGAAAGATGGCTTTTCTGAAGACTGATGGGTAGCAGACGCGAGCCTGGGCCCAGACTCCGCTGAGATGTTAGAAACGCGGAGTTTGCCTACAGTGGAATTAGCCAAAGGCACCGCAGTCAATTTCGTAGAGAGAGCGAGCGAGAGATGAGGTGCTCATGGTGGGCTCCAACCACACGTGTGATTATGCCAGGCTTTAGCCGTCCCGTTTCTCACCTCCGCGTGCTACCGTCTGAAAAAATAAAAAAGGACTTTAGAATGTAGTAATTATATCATTATAGGCCAGCACGGCATTGGGTTTTCAGAAAAATTGTTATAAGAACAGGAAAATAGTGCGACTGCTTCTTCATTTCACTACAGAACAGAATTTTTTCCACTAAAACCAGCAATGTTATGGTAGGTGTTTAAGCTTAAAGTGGATCTTCACCCCCCCCCCACCACCATTTTTTTTAAACCCCTGCTTACCTGGTTGCATGTCCGGCACAAATAAGATACTCACCCGTCCAGTTGATGCAGCATTGTCTTGCTAGGAACCTCTTCTTTTCTGTCCCCCCACTCGGTCCCAAGCCACCATTTTCCTGCGTGACATCATTGGGAAGCTGCTAGCTCTTCTGGGTTCAGTCAGTGGCTCTCCTGATGATGAGTCATTAGGCCTATACCCTCCTCCTTTCTCAATGAAGGAATACATCCGGTGGCTCTCCTGACGATGAGCCACTAGGCCCATACCCTCCTCCTTTCTCAATGAACGATTACATCTGGTGGCTCTCCTGATGATGAGCCACTAGGCCCATACCCTCCTCCTTTCTCAATGAAGGACTACATCTGGTGGCTCTACTGATGATGAACCACTAGGCCCATACCCTTCTCCTTTCTCAATGAAGGACTACATCCGGTGGCTCTCCTGATGATGAGCCACTAGGCCCATACCCTCCTCCTTTCTCAATGAAGAACTACATTCGGTGGCTCTCTTGACGATAAGCCACTAGGCCCATACCCTCCTCCTTTCTCAATGAAGGACTACATCCGGTGGCTCTCCTGACGATGAGCCACTAGGCCCATACCCTCCTCCTTTCTCAATGAAGGACTACATCTGGTTGCTCTCCTGATGATGAGCCACTAGGCCCATACCCTCCTCCTTTCTCAATGAAGGACTACATCCGGTGGCTCTCCTGATGATGAGCCACTAGGCCCATACCCTCCTCCTTTCTCAATGAAGGACTACTTCCGGTGGCTATCGTGATGATGAGCCACTAGGCCCATACCCTCCTCCTTTCTCAATGAAGGACTACATCCGGTGGTTCTCCTGATGATGAGCCACTAGGCCCATACCCTCCTCCTTTCTCAATGAAGGACTTTATCCAGTGGCTCTCCTGACGATGAGCCACTAGGCCCATACCCTCCTCCTTTCTCAATGAAGGACTACATCCGGTGGCTCTCCTGATGATGAGCCACTAGGCCCATACCCTCCTCCTTTCTCAATGAAGGACTACATCCGGTGGCTCTCCTGATAATGAGCCACTAGGCCCATACCCTCCTCCTTTCTCAATGAAGGACTACATCCGGTGGCTCTCCTGACGATGAGCCAGTAGGCCCATACCCTCCTCCTTTCTCAATGAAGGACTACTTCCGGTGGCTCTTCTGACGATGAGCCACTAGGCCCATACCCTCCTCCTTTCTCAATGAAGGACTACTTCCGGTGGCTCTCCTGATGATGAGCCACTAGGCCCATACCCTCCTCCTTTCTCAATGAAGGACTACATCCGGTGGCTCTCCTGACGATGAGCCACTAGGCCCATACCATCCTCCTTTCTCAATGAAGGACTACATCCTTTGGCTCTCCTGACGATGAGCCACTAGGCCCATACCCTCCTCCTTTCTCAATGAAGGACTACATCCGGTGGCTCTCCTGACGATGAGCCACTAGGCCCATACCCTCCTCCTTTCTCAATGAAGGACTACATATGGTGGCTCTCCTGACGATGAGCCACTAGGCCCATACCCTCCTCCTTTCTCAATGAAGGACTACTTCCGGTGGCTCTCCTGATGATGAGCCTCTAGGCCCATACCCTCCTCCTTTCTCAATGAAGGACTACATCCACTGGCTCTCCTGATGATGAGCCACTAGGCCCATACCCTCCACCTTTTTCAATGAAGGACTACATCCGGTGGCTCTCCTGACTATGAACCACTAGGCCCATACCCTCCTCCTTTCTCAATGAAGGACTACATCCGGTGACTCTCCTGACAATGAGCCACTAGGCCCATACCCTCCTCCTTTTTTTAATGAAGGACTACATCCGGTGGCTCTTTTGACGATGAGCCACTAGGCCCATACCCTCCTCCTTTCTCAATGAAGGACTACATCCGCTGGCTCTCCTGATGATGAGCCACTAGGCCCATACCCTCCTCCTTTCTCAATGAAGGAGTACATCCGGTGGCTCTCCTGACAATGAGCCACTAGGCCCATACCCTCCTCCTTTCTCAATGAAGGACTACATCCGGTGGCTCTCCTGACGATGAGCCACTAGGCCCATACCCTCCTCCTTTCTCAATGAAGGACTTCATCCGGTGGCTCTCCTGACAATGAGCCACTAGGCCCATACCCTCCTCCTTTCTCAATGAAGGACTACATCCAGTGGCTCTCCTGACGATGAGCCACTAGGTCCATACCCTCCTCCTTTCTCAATGAAGGACTACATCCGGTGGCTCTCCTGATGATGAGCCACTTGGCCCATACCCTCCTCCTTTCTCAATGAAGGACTTCATCCAGTGGCTCTCCTGACAATGAGCCACTAGGCCCATACCCTCCTCCTTTCTCAATGAAGGACTACATCCGGTGGCTCTCCTGACGATGAGCCACTAGGCCCATACCCTCCTCCTTTCTCAATGAAGGACTACATCCGGTGGCTCTCCTGACGATGAGCCACTAGGCCCATACCCTCCTCCTTTCTCAATGAAGGACTACATCCGGTGGCTCTCCTGACGATGAGCCACTAGGCCCATACCCTCCTCCTTTCTCAATGAAGGACTACATCCGGTGGCTCTCCTCATGATGAGCCACTTGGCCCATACCCTCCTCCTTTCTCAATGAAGGATTTCATCCAGTGGCTCTCCTGACAATGTTCCACTAGACCCATACCCTCCTCCTTTCTCAATGAAGGACTACATCCGGTGGCTCTCCTGACGATGAGCCACTAGGCCCATACCCTCCTCCTTTCTCAATGAAGGACTACATCCGGTGGCTTTCCTGATGGTGAGCCACTAGGCCCATACCCTCCTCCTTTCTCAATGAAGGACTACATCCGGTGGCTCTCCTGACGATGAGCCACTAGGCCCATACCCTCCTCCTTTCTCAATGAAGGACTACATCCGGTGGCTCTCCTGACGATGAGCCACTAGGCCCATACCCTCCTCCTTTCTCAATGAAGGACTACATCCGGTGGCTTTCCTGATGATGAGCCACTAGGCCCATACCCTCCTTCTTTCTAAATGAAGGACTATGCCTCCTGGGATAGGTGGTGTACCTCTCCCAGGAGGCACGGTGGGCAAATTGCACGTCATTTGTGTGATGTGCATGGGGGGTGAGCCAGAGCTTTTATATATAAAAAAAAGGTAAATAAAAAAAGCCCTATTTGCACAAAGTGGAGGAGGAGAGGAAGCAACATCAAACTGAGATTGAAGATCTGCTTTAACTATAGAAGGAGCTCCAGGCTCCCCCCTCTGGACACGAAAACAAAATGCAAAAAATGGTGGTTCCCCCCCCCCCATACCAGGCCCTTTGGTCCACACCAAAATAAAATAAAATGATGTGGGGCCCCCCCAGAATCCATACCAGACCCTTATCCGAGAATGCAGCCTGGCAGGCCAGGAAAGGGGGGGTGAGTGCTTTTGGGCGGGGGGGGCTCATGTTGATGGGAACAAGGGCCTCTTCACAACAACCCTGGCCAGTGGTTGTGGGGGTCTGTGGGCAGGGGGTATCAGAATCTGGAAACCCCCTTTAAAAGGGGCCCCCCAGATCCCGCACCCCCCATTGTACCCCTACCCATTCACCAAAAATAAGTGTCAAACATGTATAGAAACAGTAAACAGGTTTTTGACAAATCCTTTATTAAATTAATTTAAAAAAATAAACAGAACAGTGTCCCCCCAATGTAGATCCATCTTCAATCAAGACACCCCCCGCACCACCGGATCCAAAAAAAACAGTGGGAAATATGGATAGAACATCATTGGTGGCTGGTTCACGACCAAAGTTGCCATCTAATCCAGCTAATACCGAACTCAGAATCATCCTGGACTACAACATTCAGCACAAAAAGTTTGAGAGGATCATTATGAAGCACTGGGACATTTTGAAAAAAGATTGTGTAATGGGACCTATTATACCATCGAGACCCAGGTTAATTTATAGGAGGGCACCCACACTTAGAGATGTCATTGCCCCGAGTGTGGTTGACCCCCCAGTAGTGAAGGAAAATCAAATCTTTCCCCTTATGACTGGATTCTATGCATGTGGCAGGTGTCCACCATGCAGAAAGTGCAGACGCAATGTCAAACGGAGAAAAGATTTTAGTGCCCCCACTACTGGCAAAACCTACCCAATCAAAAGTCTCATCACATGCAATACTGTGGGTGTGGTCTACATCCTTTTATTGTTTTGTATTGCCAGCAATAACTTGCAGCTGTGAAGTACCTATACATGTATTTTTTTTTCTTTACAAATGTCACTTTACAGGCAGACTTAGGCCCCTTTCACACTGGGGCGGTTTGCAGGCGCTATTGTGCTAAAAATAGCGCCTGCAAACCGAGCCTAAACAGCGGCTGCTGTTTCTCAAATGTAAAAGCCCTGAGGGCTTTCACACTGGAGCGGTGCGCTAGCAGGACATGAAAAAAACGTCCTGCTAGCCGCATCTTTGGAGCAGTGAGAGGAGCGGTGTGTTTACCGCTCCTCCACCGCTCCTTCCCATTGAAATGAATGGGACACCGCTGTAGCCGCGGTTTGCGGGTGGTATTAACCCTTTTTCGACCGCTAGCGGGGGTTAAAACCGCACCGCTAGCGGCCGAATACCTCAGCAATTTTTCATTTTTATTGTTTCACTTTTTTTTTTTATTGTTTTGTATTGCCGGAAATATTGTTTCACTTTTTTTTTTTTATTGTTTTGTATTGCCAGCAATAACTTGCAGCTACGAAGTACCTATAAATGTATTTTTTTTTCTTTACAAATGTCAGTTTTGCTGCAGCAGGTTCTATACATGGCACAGATGCACCACGTTACAGGCAGATTAAGGGGACCCACCAGGCGATATACTTAAAGCAATTTTTCATTTTTATTGTTTCCCTTTTTTCTTTTTGTTTTGTATTGCCAGTAATAACTTGCAGCTGCGAAGTACCTATAAATGTCTTTTTTTTTTCTTTACAAATGTCAGTTTTGCTGCAGCAGGTTCTATACATGGTACAGATGCACCACTTTAAATGCAGACTAAGGGGACCCACCAGGCACTACTTTTATCGTTTCACATTAATCATCATTAAAAACACGGCTCCTTTAAAAACAATAGCTTAACAAAAAAAAATAAAAAAACATTTTTGCATTGATACATGTCTTCCAGGGCAGTACCTGGGGCCCCCATACCCCTTTTCATGGCCAATAACTTGCATATAAGCCTTCAAAATGGTGACTTTTGATTTTAGCGCAAAAGATTAATAGTACCAAAAGACAGCTCTATTCGTGTGAAAAAATAATATACATTTTATTTGGGGACAGCGTCGTGGGACCGCGCAATTAGCAGTTAAAGTAACTATGTGCCGTATCGCAAAAAATGGCCTGGTCATTAAGGGGGGGGTAAACCTTTGGGAGGTCAAGTGGTTAAACATCATCCAGTTTGGGTTTAGATCTACTTTAAATGTTTGTAGCAGTATTTTCTAAAATATAAGTATGAATATAATATTAATAAAATGTATTTTGGTGGCACCCTCGCAGTAGCTCCTCTATCTGGGCTGGTGGAAAATACGGGAACTTTGAACTCTTTTATTTAAACAAAAATTCACACCTCATAACCCACTTTTACTAAATGTAAGATCTTTATTTTGGTTGGCTTCCACCCTGGACAAAAAAAAAAGGCGTTGGGTCCAACGAAAGCAACTTAATATGTTTATTTTGCACAAGCTTAACGTATGGATTTTTTTTTTGCATTTCTGTGGATTCCTTCATGATATCTAATAAGATTTGGTGGGCCAATAATATGATACAATATAATGTACTGTATGTTGTAATGCAATTCCAAACTGTATGAAGTGGGATTTGGCAGCTCTCTTGGAGTAAAAAAAGCCTTGGTTCTTCGAGGGATAATGGAGGTGAAAATCAACTTCAATCTTCTCTCTCCATATCGGTCTGGTGATATTTTGATTTGGTGACTGGAGTTGTTCCTGGCTTTGGATAAGAGGACAGTACATGCCTGTTGGGAGATCCATCCCAGTAATGGGACTATCTGGTCACAATCCTCCGGATACTGCTATGCAATCATCTGTAGATCCAAAAGCCAACCAAAGGAATCCAAGTGGATCCACTTTACACATCCGACACCCAGGGCATTTTTTTCAATGGGAACACAGTTTTGGCACCTCCCACACAGATTGTATGCACTCTCAAAGGGGGCTGGGGTGTCCTGGAGGGTCTATTTGTAGGCAGGTGGTAGAGCAGGTCCACGTTAAGGTTCCTCCTACCCCTGGGCGAAGGCTGGAAGTCTAGCAAGGACCTAGGAGGGAGGTGGGTTAGACTGCAGAAGAAGCAGTAACATCTATCAGCTGTGCTCCTGCACGTCCCCCTCTTGAGGGAGGGCAGGCTGCCCTGGGGTTCCCCATCCTAGTTCCAGGAGAGATAAGAGAGAGCTATGGAGCTGGTTTACCCCTCTGTTTTCCCCTTTCTGGGTCAGGAAGAACACTGGCCCATCTAACTGCAGTGACAAGAGCAACCAAGGACAGTACATAGCAGGGGACACTTGCTCCCTAGCAACCAAGGACAGTAGGAACCAGAGGCTCATTGCATACTAGCAACCAAGGACAGTAAGTGGCAGGGGTCACTTGCTTCCTAGCAACCAAGGACAGTAGATGACAGTAGATGTCAGGGGACACTTGCATACTAGCAACCAAGGACAGTACATAGCAGGGGACACTTGCTTCCTAGCAACCAAGGACAGTAGGAACCAGAGGCCTGTTGCATACTAGCAACCAAGGACAGTAGATGTCAGGGGACACTTGCATCCTAGCAACCAAGGACAGCACGCACTAGGGGCCACTTGCATCCTAGAAACCAAGGACCAAAGGCACCAGTGGCCAATTTCGTCCTAGCAATCAAGGACAGAACGTAGCAGGGATCACTTACTTCCTAGCAACCAAGGACAGTACATAGCAGGGGACACTTGCTTCTAGCAATCAATGACAGTAGGAACCAGAGGCCAGTTTAATCTTAGCAACCAAGGTCAGTAGATGGCAGGGGAATCTTTCATACTAGCAACCAAGGACCATTGGCACCAGGGGCCAGTTGCACACTAGCAACTAAGGACAGCAGATGGCAGGGGCTACTTGCATCCTAGCAGCCAAGAACAGTAGGCAGCTGGGGACACTTGCATCCTAGCAACCAAGGACAGTAGAAACCAAGGGCCAGTTTTGTCCTAGCAAACATGGACAGTATGTGGCAGGAAACACTTCCATCCTAGCAACCAAGGACCATAGGCACCAGGGGACACTTGCATCCTAGCAACCAAGGACAGTACTTAGCAGGGGACATTTGCTTCCTAGCAACCAAAGACAGTAGGAACCAGAGGCCCGTTGCATACTAGCAACCAAGGACAGTAGATGTCACGGGACACTTGAAACCTAGCACAGCAGGCACCAGAGGCCACTTGCATCCTAGAAACCAAGGACCAAAGGCACCAGTGGCCAGTTTCATCCTAGCAACCAAGGACAGTAGAAACCAGGGGCCCATTTTTTTCCAGGCAAACAAGGACAGTATGTGGCAGGAAACACTTCCATCCTAGCAACCAAGGACCATAGGCACCAGGGGACAGTAGATGGCAGGGGACACTTGCATCCTACCAACAGGGCAACTGATAGGGGTGAACAGGTAGTCCTCCCTATATGCTGTGGTTAAAAATACCTCCCGGCGAGTGTAACAAGGAGTAGCAGATGCTGAAAGCCGCTATCTTTTCACACACAGCCAGCCACTTCTTGCCACAGCTAATCAGTTTTGTCCCTCTTGGCTTGAGGGGTTCTTGCTTGTGGTGGGGTGTACCACTTGCACCCTATAGAGTTGTAGTTACTCAGCAATGCTTACGTGTAGGTGTACCAGGATATGGGGGGCCCTGACAGGTAGGTAGTGGTGGCAGCGCGTGTGCGTGCGGGAGTGTGTGTGTGTGTGGGGGGGGGGGTTTGTCAGATAGACCTTTTCGGGCCCTCAAGGGGGTTTCATTCAGGGGTACCAAGTACAGGATGATAGAGTCATGCAGTGCAGATGTCAGTGACCTCCAGGCCATTAAATACAATTTGGCATGTTGTGTTATGTGTGCCATTATTAGCTCCACCCCCTACACCACCCTCTGTCCCTAATTTTCCCAGAACAAAGATGGCAACCCTAGTTGCTACTCAACGGTTGGCCTAGGGAAGTAGCAACCATAGCGCCACTATGCTTGATAATTCCCCAGGCCAACTGTTGTGTACCAACTAGGGTTGCCATCTTTGTTCTGGGAAAATTAGGGACTAGGGCTGTCATGTTTTGCTATGATGGAGTCCTTCAGGTCTTAGGAACAGGCAGGGCCGCTGATAGGCCAGTACAACTGGCCCTGTTGTACCGGGCCCGGTCAGCAAGGGGGCCCCGGGCAACCTGAACAGATAGCTAATTAATGTAAAAAAAAAAAAAAAATCCTCCAGCCATCCTCCGTCCGACGCCCAAGCCACTATGGCCCATAACGCATGTGCTGCCTGTAGAGACAGTGCCACCCATGCCGCCAATGCTGTGATGTGCTGCAGACAGTGCCACCCTTGCCGCCAATGCCGTAATGTGCTGCAGACAGTGCCACTATGCATTTGGCGCCATGGGTGGCACTGTCTGCAGCACATTACGGCATTGGCCGCATGGGTGGCACTGTCTCTGCAGCACATTACGGCATTGGCGGCACGGGTGGCACTGTCTCTGCAGGCAGCACATGCGTTATAGGCCATAATGCATGTGCTACCTGCAGACAGTGCCACCCATGCCACCAATGCCATATTGTGCTGCAGACAGTGCCACCTATGCTGCCAATGCTGTAATGTGCTGCAGACAGTGCCACCCATGACGCCAATGGCATAATGCCATTGGCAGCATGGGTGGCACTGTTTCTGCAGGCAGCACATGCGTTTTGGCATTAGCGTCATGGGTGGCACTGTCTGCAGCACATTACGGCATTGGCGGCATGGGTGAGAAAAATAAATATCACTCGTAGACAAACCTGCACTTTGTTTCAAGGTGGGGTCTGGGGAGGGGCCAGGGGCGGGGCCAGGGGTGGGGCTAAAGGAGGGACCAGGGGCGGGACCAGGGGTGGGGCTGAAGGGGGCCCCGTCAGGTAGGCTGTACAGGGCCCCATGATTTCTATCAGCGGCCCTGGGAACAGGAAAGCCATGGCATTAAGCCCTACAAGGATCATACGCTGAAGTCTCTATAGTAAGGTGACCAGATTTTTAAAATAAAAACCGGGGACGTTTTTTTTTTTTTTACTAGTAATGACGGCAATCATCGACTCTCTGCCTGTCGCCGCCGCCGTCCACCTCACAGCCTCTCAAGTCTTACTCTCCGGGCCCCGGCTACTACTGGGTGGGGAGCGGAGGAAGATCACTCCACCAGGGAAGGCAAGGAGATAAGCAGGCAGGCGGCTGGCCGGGACTTGAGCCAAGGCAGAAGAACATGGGAGCGGAGCTGAATGGACATCCGAAACTGAAGAAATATTCCCTCCGCTCCGACCAGCACATGATCATCAGAAAGAGGCACAGATTTTTTTTTTTTATTCTGCACTGACTGTCTTTGAAATTGCCCCAGCCCCTGTTCAAATCCAATCCGGGGACAAAACCGGGGACAGACTTGGTCCGGGGATAGTGTCCTCAATCCGGGGACTGTCCCCTGAAACCGGGAACTGTCTGGTCACCCTACTCTATGGCTGCTACAAGGAATGAAAATAAAAGACACACGTATCTATGAATTGTATCAAACATCTTTTATTAAAATGCCTTCAAATTTCTACCCAGAGTTCAGCTTTAAGTATGCATGGAAATTGGAATCCGTTATGAGAAATGAACGTTAGATGTGTCGTAGCGGAAGGTTGGCAGATAATAATCCATGCAACACCTCCTTGTATTATTTAGTGTTTATAGAAGAAGGAAGAGAAGGTTTGTAGATAAGGCTCTATCTCCCGGCTCAGAGGGATGCGCAGTGTTTACACTTGGAGGAAGTTCTGAGGCTCGGTTCATGCCTCACACCTCGCCATTGTCTATGGTGTTTAGACTGCGGGGCAGACCCCTATCTCTGGATTTTCCTTGCTCATCCGTTCTCAAGGGGGGGGGGGTTCAGGACGAGTCTTGACAACCAGAGAGTGAGATGAACACAAGATCCACCGTACAAGCAGAGAAGATAGTGAACTTTCTCCACCAGATACCTTGACCAGTGTAGTCAAGATAGTAGTCAAATATCCCCAACTTTTCTTACCACCCCCTTAAACCCCACAACTCCCCACACTCACATTCCCATACCACCATCCAATGATAAGACCAGACCAGAGTTTGGAAGTATAAATGGCCATGGCAGCCTTTTTATTAACCAAAATATTTTAATAATTTCCAAATAACCTTTTGTAACGACCACTTTAAACACACAGCCTGTTGGTCTTTGACGGCACCCCGAACTTCACGTTTTCCACCACTACACTGCGGGGCCTTTTACCATACCAGGCCTCCAGCCGTATCACCAGCTCGGAGACAACCCCTTTCCCGCAGTGCAACCAATAACCGTATTCCAGCAGACACCGTTCCACTGGAATTCCCCCAGAGGGGCCCATACCACGGATGAGCCCCCCACCACTTCCATCAAAGACCAAAGACACCGCTGTTACACCGCTGCCATGACGATCCGAAATCCATTGATCCTGAAATAAAGAAATCAAACGAAGAACACAATAGGGAGTGTGAGTGGGAAACTGTCTCCTTCTGTCTTTCTCACCAACTGCTCCCGGAAGTCCCCCACCGGCGCCTCTACCTTTTGTACAGCTCCTCCCCCCCTTCCAGCACTTTTACTCCTCCTGACTCCTCCCCTTCAACTTTCCAACTTAACCCTTTGCTGACTCTCCTTTCCACCTTGTCATGTCCGGCCCTCCACTACTTGTTCCTTTGGCCCTCCCTGCATGGAGTGTAGACCTCTTAAGCCTCGTACACACGACCGAGAAGCCCAGCCGAGAAGCCAGCGCGTTCACGGTGCTGGACTTTCGAGGGGTCAGGGCGCTAATCTTCAGATGTTTTTTCATCTTAATGCATGCAGTGCCGAATAGAAAAAAGTGCTCTTCTTTGGCCAGCCAAATGGTCCCGTCGTAAAAAAAAAAACTTTGATTTTCTGGACGGGATTCTTGCCAAGCTTTCCTTGCATACACACTGTCAATCAAAAATCTCATCGGTGTAAAGCGTGGTCACGTACAACACGTACGACAGCAGTATAAAGGGGAAGTTTGATTCCAATGGCGCCACCCCTTGGGCTGCTTTTGCTGATCTCGTGTTACCGCGTGTTAGTAAAAAGTTTGGTGAGAGACGATTCGCGCTTTTCAGTCTTTGTGCTTTCAGTCCGTTACAGCGTGACGAATGTGCTCTCTCCTTTACGAACGCTAGTTTTACCAGAAGGAGCGCTCCCGTCTCATAACTTGATTCGCGTTTTTTTTTAAGACTCGGAAAAGCATACACACGACCGGTTTTCTCGTCAGGGAAAAAGGCAGACGAGAATCCCGACGAGAAAAACGAGAATCCTGACGAGAAAATAGAGAGCAGGTTCTCTATTTTTCTCGTCGAGATTCTCTGCATTTTTCTCGACAAGAAACCATACACACGACCACTAATTATTAGGCTAATCCTAATAATAACTTCAAGGCTAATGCCAAGGTTAACCCTACTACTAACCCTAAGGCTAATGCTAACCTTACTACTAACCCTAAGGCTAATGCTAACCCTACTACTAACCCTAAGGCTAATGCCAACCTTACTACTAACCCTAAGGCTAATGCTAACCCTACTACTAACCCTAAGGCTAATGCTAACCTTACTACTAACCCTAAGGCTAATGCTAACCTTACTACTAACCCTAAGGCTAATGCTAACCTTACTACTAACCCTAAGGCTAATGCTAACCCTACTACTAACCCTAAGGCTAATGCTAACCTTACTACTAACCCTAAGGCTAATGCTAACCTTACTACTAACCCTAAGGCTAATGCTAACCTTACTACTAACCCTAAGGCTAATGCTAACCCTACTACTAACCCTAAGGCTAATGCTAACCCTACTACTAACCCTAAGGCTAATGCTAACCTTACTACTAACCCTAAGGCTAATGCTAACCTTACTACTAACCCTAAGGCTAATGCTAACCCTACTACTAACCCTAAGGCTAATGCTAACTCCTACCACTAGGAATAACCCTAATACTAACCCTAAACGTAACACTAAACCCTAACTTTAACCCCTAAGGCTAGCAATAATGATAACGCCACTGCTAACCCTAAGGTTAACCTTAACTTAGACTAACATTAACTCTAACAGTAAGACCAACCCTAATACTAACCCTAACCCTAAGGTTAACCCTCACACTAAATATATGGTTAACCCTAACACTAAGCTTAACACTAATGCTAACCCTAAGACCACTTTCACACTGAGGCGCTTTTCAGGCGCTTTCACGCTAAAAAAAGCACCTGAAAACATATTTCCATTAAAATCAATGAATCCTTTCACACTGGGGCAGTGCGCTGAAAAAATGCCCGTCTCCATTGAAATGAATTGAAAGCGCTTCAAAAGCGCCTGAAAAGCGCTTCAAAAGCGCTCAGTCTTTTACTGGCAGTTTTTCAAGCGCCTCAGTGTGAAAGTGGCCTTAGGCTAGCACTATTGCTAAATTCTAACACTCTTTCTAATCCTAACACCAACCCTAAGGTTAACTCTAAGTCTAAGACTAACAATAATGCTAACACTAGTCCTTATTTCGACCGTAACCCTAAAGCTAACCCTTACACTAACCCCAAGGCTAATCTTAATGCTAACCCCAACACTAACCCTAAAGCTATCCCAAACACTAAAGCTAAAAATAATGCTAACACTAATCCTAATACTAACTCTAACACTAAGGCGTAAACTAACCCTTATCCTAACACTAACCCTACAGATAATAATAATTCTAATGTTAATGCTAGCACTAACCCTAACGCTAACCCTAGGGCTAATAATAATGCTAACTCCAACACTAACCCTAAGGTTAATCCTAACTGTAACCCTAACACTAACCCTAGGGATAATAATAATTCTAACTCCGACACTAATGCTAATGTTAACACTAACACTAACCCTAGGAATAATTATAATGCTAATTCTAACACTAACCCTAAGGTTAATCCTAACTGTAACCCTAACACTAACCCCAGGAATAATAATTCTAATTCTGGTACTAATAATATCCCAACACTAAAGATAAAAATAATGCTAACACTAACCCTAATACTAACTCTAACACTAAAGCTTAAACTAACCCTTATCCTTTCACTAACCCTAGAGCTAATAATAATTCTACCTCTGACACTAAAGCTAATGCTAACACTGACCCTATTGTTAACCCCTAACACTAACCCTAGAGATAATAATAATTCCAACCCCAACATTAAAGCTAATGCTAAAACTAACCCTAACACTAACCCTAGGGCTTATAATAACACTTATGCCGTGTACACACGACCGTTTTTCTCGTCGAGAAAAACGAAAATTTTTCCATTTGACGAGAAAAACGATAGTCTGTGGGCATTTTGTCGTTTTTCTCGACGAGAAAAACGGCATTAAAAACGACGAGAAAAATTAGAACATGTTTTAATTTTTCTCGTCGTTTTTTCCGACATTTTTTCCGCGGCAGTTTTCCCATAGGGAAACACTGCCGCGGAGCCCACAGACGGTCGTTTTTCTCGACAAAAGAAAAAATGACGTGAAAAACGACCGTGTGTGGGGAACAAGCCGTTCCCTCGTTTTTAATGTCATTATTCACGGCGGTTTTTTAACCGCCATGAATAATGATCTGTGTACGCGGCATTACTCTAACACTAACCCTAAGGTTAATCCTAACTGTAACCCTAACACTAACCCTAGGGCTAATGATAATTCTAACGCCGACACTAATGCTAATGTTAACCCTAACACTAACCCTAGGGCTAATAATAATTCTAACTCCGACACTAATGCTAATGTTAACCCTAACACTAACCCTAGGGATAATAATAATTGGCCATGTGAGTTTCTTCTTTTTTTTTCAGGCAAATTTCATTTTACTTTTTTTCACTATCTTTTTTTTCCCCCAAAAATGTTTTATTTGGATTTCATAGAATATCAAAACAATATTACAATCATCATATCTTTTTTTTTTTTTTTTTTTGTAAAAAAAATATAAAATAACAAAACCAACGAGGGACCATTTTTTATTTTATTTTTTTGTCTTAAGGTGGTGTTCCAGCCGCGATTTTTTATTTTAAAAGTCAGCAGCTACAAACACTGTAGCTGCTGACTTTTAATTTTCAATTTTTTTGGAGCATTTTTATGTCATTTTTTTTTTTTTTTTTTACCTCCACTTTAAGAAGAAATACAGGGGATGAGCTTCCATAAACCTCAGCATCCATTTAAAGCTCATTGCACCCTTTAACAAATATAAAAATCCTAATTTTTACCTTCCCCTTCACTATGAAAGAATTTCACCAAAAATGGCAAAAAAAAAAAATTGACAACATTTTCAGATGTTTCCTCAAAATTTCAGTAAAAATAAAAACTCTTCTTTCCTTCATCTCCGATCATTTAAATGACTTTTAACGTGATTGACAAATGTGAAATCTCAGATTTATTGAGCCCCCCGAAAAATATATTTTATTTTTATTTTAAATGTTTGTTTTTTTTTTGTTTACCCCCCCCCCCCCCCCCCTCCAAAAAAATAAAATTATTTTAAATGTCCGGGTGATGGCAGTATAATTTATTATTAGTACCCGGCTCATATCACATGTTCACATGCAAAAGGCGCATGGCGGCGCAGACAATGCCCCGCGACCCACCGCCGCCCTCCCGCCATGTCAGCTGCTCCTATTTAATTGTCTGCATTGCTGAAAACAGGATTTCAACAAAAAAAAATGCCTTTTTCTCGGGTCTGACAAAGAATGTAACAACCAACAACCTGCGATCCATGTTGCCACGGCAACCCAAACACCTTATGAAGATTACACTTTAAGTGCTGAAATTTATTTGGAAGGCACAACTCCCATGACTGCGAGCCTCCTCACCACCAACGTGACAACTAGCTCCAGGGCCCTTTTTTTATATATTTTTTTTTTGCTTTTCTTTGGAGATCAATTTATATTTAGAAAAAAAAAATAATAACAATTAAATAAATAAATACAATAAATACATAAATAGCGTTAATAAATAAGTTAAATACATTTAAGTTAGCTCCAGGGCCTTTTTTAATATTTTTAATATTTTTATTTATTTTTTTGCTTTTCTTTGGAGATCAATTAATATTTAGAAAAAAAATAATAACAATTAAATAAATAAATACAATAAATACATAAATAACGTTAATAAATAAGTTAAATACATTTAAGTTAGCTCCAGGGCCTTTTTTAATATTTTAAATATTATTATTATTATTATTATTAATTTTGCTTTTCTTTGGAGATCAATTAATATTTAGAAAAAAATAATAATAACAATTAAATAAATAAATACATAAATAGCGTTAATAAATAAGTGAAATACATTTAAGTTAGCTCCAGGGCCTTTTTTAATATTTTCTATTTTTTTTTTGCTTTTCTTTGGAGATCAATTAATATTTAGAAAAAAAAATAACAATTAAATAAATAAATACATAAATAACGTTAATAAATAAGTTAAATACATTTAAGCTCCAGGGCCCTTTTAAATATGTTTAATATACATTTTTTTTTGCTTTTCTTTAGAGATCAATTACTATTTAGAAAAAATAAATAATAAAAATTAAATAAATAAATACAATAAAAACATAAATAACGTTAATAAATAAGTTAAATACATTTAAGTTAGCTCCAGGGCCTTTTTTAATTTAAATTTTATTTATTTTTTGCTTTTCTTTGGAGATCAATTAATATTTAGAAAAAAAATAATAATAACAATTAAATACATAAATAACGTTAATAAATACGTTTAATAGATTTAAGTTAGCTCCAGGGCCTTTTTAAATATTTTTAATATATTTTTTTTGCCTTTTTTTTGGAGATCAATTAATATTTAGAAAAAAAAATAATAACAATGAAATAAATAAATAAATACATAAATAACGTTTTTGCTAAACAAACAAGAAAAGACCAACCATTTTGAAAAAAAAAATGCAATCAGGTAATTTTTCTCCTTCACTGATGTGCGCTGAGGAGGCTGCACTGATGGGCACTAATAGGTGGCACTGGTGGGCACTGATGAGGCTGCACTGATTGGTGGCACTGATAGGCGGCACTGAAGAGCACTGAGGGGTGACATTAATAGGCGGCACTGATCAGGTTGCATTGATACGTAGCACTGATGGGCACTAATAGGTGTCACTGGTGGGCACTGATAGGTGGCAATGGTAGGCATCACTAATAGGTGGAACTGATGGTGGCACTGAAGAGCACTGATAGGTGGCACTGATGGGCACTAATTAGGCTGCACTGGTGGGCACTGATTAGGAGGCACTGATGAGGCTGCACTGATAGGTGGCACTGATGGGCACTAATAGGTGGCACTGATGGGCACCAATAGGTGGCACTGATGGGCACTGATAGGCGGCACTGAAGAGCACTGGGAGGTGACACTAAAAGGTGGCACTGATGAGGCTGCACTGATAGGTGGCACTGATGGGCACTAATAGGTGTCAGTTGTGGGCACTGATAGGTGGCACTGAAGGGCACTGAGAGGTGGAAGTGATAGGCGGCACTGACAGGTGGCACTGATGGGGCTGCACTGATAGGTGGCACTGATGGGCACTAATAGGTGGCACTGGTGGGCACTGATAGGCGGCAATGAAGGGCACTGATAGTGGGCATTGATTAGGCTGCACTGGTGGGCAATGATTAGGAGTCACTGATGAGGCTGCACTGATTGGTGGCACTGATGGGCACTAATAGGTGGCACTGATAGGCACTAATAGGTGGCACTGGTGGGCACTGATTAGGAGGCACTGAAGAGGCTGCACTGATAGTTGGCACTGATAGGCACTAATAGGTGGCACTGAAGGGCACTGAGAGGTTGCACTGATAGGTGGCACTGATAGGCACTAATAGGTGTCACTGATGGGCACTGATGAGCACTAATAGGTGGCACTGGTGGGCACTGATTAGGAGTTACTGATCAGGCTTCACTAATTGGTGGCACTAATGGGCACTAATAGGCGGCACTGATGGGTACTAATAGGTGGCACTGGTGGGCACTGATTAGGAGGCACTGATAGTTGGCACTGTTGGGCACCAATAGGTGGCACTGATGGGCACTGAGAGGTTGCACTGATAGGCGGCACTGAAGAGGCTGCACTGATAGGTGGCACTGGTGGGCACTGATTAGCTGGTAATCGGCTTTATTCATATCTCATGGTGCTCTCAGCCTGAGGGGAAAAAAGACGATTACCGGCTTCTGTTTACATCCTGTGATCAGCTGTCATTGGCCGTCAGCTGATCACATGGTAAAGGACCGGGATCGGCCCCTTACTCCGATTTGTGATTTTTCCTTGATCATTTTTTTTGTATTATTATTTTCTATTTGTTTGAATACAAATACAATTACAATTGTGACCAGGTGGTCCATTGAGTCTGCCTCTTTTATTTTTTTATTTTTTTTTTTTTTAAAAACCTCCGGCCCCTGATAATGATCCTTTTTTTTTTCTACTTTTTTTCACAAAAAATAAAAAAAAGACAGACAGTGGGGGGAAAATAAATGAATAACATAAAATAAAGTAAAAGTAATAGGCCAAAAAAACCAAAAAAAACAAAACAAATAGAAATGAAGACTATTTTTTTTTTTTTTTATTTCCAAAAAAAAAAAATGGAAATAAAAAAAAAGGAAATAAAAAAAGAGAAAGAGAAATTAACACTAAATTAAATAAACTGCTTGTCAACGTAGAGCAAACGGACTTGTTTCATCTAAGGGTCTGACACGCCCCCCTGCACAGTGCACCAATCGACAGCATTCACACTTCCTGAGCAGCTCTGTTGATTGGAGCGTGTCAAGGACTGGGACCTCTGCTCTCTGTGTTAGGCAATAGTCTCCAGCAAGACATTTTAAGCCTTGCTGTAGCAAAATATTTGAAAAAAATATATAAAAATAAACGCCCACTATGCATAAAAAAATATATTGTAACACAAAATAAATATATAAAAAATAATAATATAAAATAAAATAATAAATACAAATAAAAAATATAATAAAAAATAATAAAATACAATTTGAAAAAAAATATATAAAAATAAACGCCCACCATGCATAAAAAAAATTGTAACAAAAAAATATATATAAAAAATACATAAAATAATAATAAAAAATAAAATATGAAATAAAAATAAAAAATATAATAAAACATAAATAAAAAATAATAAAATACAATTTGAAAAAATAAATATATAAAAATAAATGCCCACCATGCAAAAAAAAAATTCTGAAGCAAAAAAAAATTAAAAATATAAAAACAATATATAAAAAATAAATAAAATAATAATAAAAATAAAATAATAAATAAAAATAAAAAATATAATAAAAAATAAATAAAAAATAATAAAATACAATTTAAAAGAAAAATATATAAAAATAAACGCCCACCATGCATAAAAAAAAATTCTGAAACACAAAAAAATAAAAAATATAAAAACAATATATAAAAAATAAATAAAATAATAATAAAAATAAAATAATAAATAAAAATAAAAAATATAATAAAAAATAAATAAAAAATAATAAAATACAATTTAAAATAAAAATATATAAAAATAAACGCCCACCATGCATAAAAAAAATTCTGAAACACAAAAAAATAAAAAAAATAAAAATAAAAAATAAATAAATAAAATAATAATAAAAAATAAAATAATAAATATAAATAAAAAATATAATAAAAAATAAATAAAAAATAATAAAATACAATTAAAAACAAACAAACAAACAAAACACAGGTTAGGCTTTTAGCCTAAAGGCAGTGAAGGGTTAATCAACCTAATGGAACGGGAAGGGCATTTTCTTGCCAGCTGCGGTTTTGTTGGCACTGCGGGGATGCTGGCAGTGCGTGGTTGTCTTGTATAAGTGCGCGCCGCATCCCCGCGCTCCAAGTCATTTTCTTAGACAAGATTGATTCCAAACTCCCTGTAATCTGCCTGCCACTCAGCGGCTTTTACTTGTCAGCGGAGCTGAGCGGAGTGACAGAGGGGAATATAATGATATAGAGCAGTAAAAAGCAGCCTGTCACTTTAAATATAGCCGAGCCGTCTGATGGAGGTTTAGAACACAGAGGGCTTCAGGGGTGGCGGAACACCGATGCGGCGTCTTATTGTAGTCCCGAGCGCGGCGTGCAGCGCCGGCTTTATTATTAATGCCTATGTACTATGATCACACGGGTGAGCGAAAAAAACAAAAATCTGAGCTTGTGGGATTTATCATTCGCCTGCCATGTGCGCTATTGTTTGTGCCCGGGCAACAGGGAAGATATGTAGAATTTATTATTAAGGGTGGTCTGCTATAGCATGTACACTAAGGTATCCGATCGATCACCAGCTAAGCCATGGACATGGCCTAACTAATATATTTATTATCTAATTTATTTTTTATTTTTTTTTAATGTTTTTTTTTATCTAATTTTTTTTTATTTTCTTATTATTTGCTTTTTTTTTTTTTTAAATGTTTTATTTATTTATTTTTTACCACTTGATTTAAGTGTTGTCCAACCAAAATATATATTTATTTTTAAAATTTGTTTTATTATTTTTATTGTTTATTATTATTTTTATTTTTTTTATTTGCTTTTTTTTATTATATTTATTTTTCTTTAATTATTATTATTATTATTATTACTACCACTTTCAGGTCTATTTAAGTATTGTTAGCATTTTTTGAGGCTCATACCATAACAGAATCAAGTGCACAAAGGATTTTATATTTATATATATATATATATATACTGTGTTACCGAAAGTATTGGGACACCTGCCTTTACACGCACATGACCTTTAATGGCATCCCAGTCTTAGTCCGTAGGGTTCAATATTGAGTTGGCCCGCCCTTTGCAGCTATAACACCTTCAACTCTTCTGGGAAGGCTGTCCACAAGGTTTAGGAGGGTGTCTATGGGAGTGTTTGATCATTCTTCCAGAAGTGCATTTGTGAGGTCAGGCACTGATGTTGGACGAGAAGGCCTGGCTTGCAGCCTCCGCTCTAATTCATCACAAAGGTGTTCTAACGGGTTGAGGTCAGGACTCTGTGCAGGCCAGTCATGTTCCTCCACCCCAAACTCGACTTTATGGACTTTGCTTTGTACACTGGTGCGCAGTTATGTTGGAACAGGAAGGGGCCATCCCCCAAACTGTTCCCACAAAGTTGGGAGCATGAAATTGTCCAAAATGTCTTGGTATGCTGACGTCTTAAGAGTTCCCTTCACTGGAACTAAGGGGTCAAACCTGACCCCTGAGCCACGGTTTGAGGTCAGGACTCTGTGCAGACCAGTCAAGTTCCTGCACCCCAAACTCGCTTTAAATACCAGGATTGCATTACATACAGAGTGCAGAGTTCAGGGGGGGTTACATACAGAGTGCAGAGCTGTCACTTGTAAACACAGAAACCAGACTTCTATGTTTACAAGTGATTGTGGTCATCAGCCCCCCCCCCCCCCAAGGGTCTGAGCCAGAGGTGGTGGAACTGAGTTCCACCAAGTTCCCCATGAAAAAAAGCCCTTTTACTATAGATATACAGATTAGCACCTCCTGGCCTCCACCCACCAGCTTCCAGAAACATCTCCAAGTTTCTAGAACCAGGGGGAGGTACCAGAGGCCTGACCTGTAAAAACCCTCCAGCCTGACCTACAGTAACCCGACCCAATTACAGACTCGTATAACTACCATAAGTCACAAAAACAAATTTACCTACACTAGACTAGCACTAGAGGGTGCTACAATATTGCAGGGGGTGACATCATCCTGCCACCAACAAGATCAGGATCGTCTCCTCACGGGACTTGGGCTACTCAATGTTCTACGAGATCTGACCGGAAGGAAGATGATGCCACCCTCGCTGTGGGAGGAAGTCAGGGAAGGGTGAGTATATTATCCAACAATTTTTTCACCCAGCAGTATGTAGCACACTCCCGTAGGAGCTGCTGGTTTAATTTTGGGCCTTGCACGTTACCTCGGTATTCGTTGTCTAGGGGAAGAAAGTCTGTAGGAACTCCAATGTCCACACAAGATGTAAAACCTTAAGCTGTTAGGTTTTATTTTCCTTTTGCATAAACATTTGAAAAGTAGTAGAAGGGTGAAGGGAAGAGGTAGGTTCAGGCACACAGTACAGATCACTGGGGAAAAACTTCTCACGTATAAAGTTAATCACCACTCCTCCCAGAGTGGGTATTGCTCACCCGGATAGGCCCCCCTCACCTGGCCTAGCACCTGGAATGATGCACGAACTATGATCAGGACCAGTCTCTGCCACAGACCGGTGGTGCACAGAATTAGATAGTCCGGGATCCTCTTCCACAGGACTTAACGCCCGAACTTCCAGCCAAACAGTGGAGAGCCTTTAAGCCGACCCGGCAGACTGTAAGGTGAACTTTAACTGCGGTGCATCCTCCAATAGAATTACCAGGCCCTCCTCAAGACACCAGCCTTCCGCTTGGTCTTTTCCAGGACAGGTCCTCCCCTGGTTTCCTCCATTGAGTGGCTTCCTCCCTCAGGACGGACAGCACAGGATCACCTTCAAAGTGCAGACCCAGTCAGCAGAACTGGGCCTACTTGTTGGAGTTGCAGCCTCGGACCAGCATGGTCCCGAGGCCAAAAAAATCACACAATACACCCCTCACGCCAGGAGGGCCGCGAGGGGATGAAGGACTCCAAAAGATGGCGTCTGCCCCTTAAGTACCCTTCCCCAGCATGCTCAGTGGGTAGACCACGTCCACTGAACTGTTCCCGGGGGAAGGCACCCAATACACTCTGGCTTGTCAGTCTTCCACATTGGCCTGAGGTGGTAACGCCACCTACAGGCAAACAGTGGGAAGTCTGCCCAACACAGCCATAGCCAAAACAGAGGCCAATTTAGCATCAATTATTTACAACTGAGCCTAACTATTGGCTCAGATACCCTCTAAATTGAAACGTAGCGCGCAGTCATTGGGAGCAGGGCGCTACAAGTACTTTTCTGCAAAACTTTAGGAAGAGTCAGTGAGCAACTGAGGTGGAAGGAAACTTTAGGAAACATGGAGTGGAGGTGTAGACCACAGATGGTCATCGGTTGGTGGATTTGATGACCGAAGCTACAGGGAAGACAAGGGTGGGGCGGCAGTAATCACATGTTCCTGAAGCATCTGTTGTGTATTGGTGGGTGAGGCTTGTTCATACTTCAGGTTGAACCCTAACAGATCAGAATGGTATAACGAAGGAATGGCGGCATGTTCATCCTTTGATGTTCTCCTGCTTATCCTCTATCACTCAGCAGAATCTGCTTCTCTTTTATCAGTAATCATTACCATTATATAGTGATACTGACAATAAGCACTGTGAGTTCCTCTGACCCCCAGGAATCTGCAGCCCAGATGTTCTTCCTTTAGTAGATATGAATGGCTGGATACCTTCTTCCAGAGAGGTGCACATGGTCTACGGTGTCTTATTACTGAGCTAAAACAATATCCTGCCGGTTTTATGTTCTACAGTAGATGTAAAACCTAAAGCCTCGTACACACGGGCGGGAATCCCGTCGAAAAAAAAACATTGGTTTTCTCGACGGGATTCCTGGCAAGCTTGTCTTGCCAAGACCTGTGTACACACACGCCATTCAAAAGAACCGCTGTTCTTTTGAGTGGCAAGAACGCGGTGATGTCATCGACTACGTCGAGCCGGCGCTCGTCACATTCGATGCCATCGCCGCCATCTTGCTACACTCTACACTACCCTTGTAAGCTACCGCGCTTGCATCGAAGTCTCATCGAGCATGTGCGGCTTTCCCTGGATAGGTAAACATACACACTCACGGTTTTCTCGTCGGGAAACAGGCCGACGAGAATCCCGACGAGAAAATAGAGAGCAGGTTCTCTATTTTTTCTCGTCGAGATTCCCGGCAGTTTTCCCGACGAGAAACCATTAGACATGTGCATTTGTTTTCGTCCGAATTTCGGGTATTTTCGTTATCGTTTTAACAAACGATAAAGAGAGCGCAGAATCCGAAAACTGAAAGATCCGACATAAACAAATGCCTTATTTTCGTTTTCGTTCGATATAGATTGGAGATTCGACATGACGCTGACAATAACAATCTGTGTCTATCGAATCTGCGGTCAAATGTGCCTAACCTTAACTCTATTAGTCCGAGATTATTCTACATAGGAGAGAAAAGATTTGACATTATAGAGAGAAAAGATTTGACATCATAGAGAGAAAAGATTCGACATTATAGAGAGAAAAGATTCGACATTATAGAAACATGAAGATTCGACATAGAGAGAAAAGATTCGACATAGAGAGAAAAGATTAGACATTATAGAGACATGAAGATTCGACATAGAGAGAAAAGATTCGACATAGAGAGAAAAGATTTGACATTATAGAGACATGAAGATTCGACATAGAGAGAAAAGATTCGACATTATAGAGACATGAAGATTCAGCGAATGTGGTCGAATGTGCCTAACCCTAACTCTATTAGTCCGAGATTATTCTACATAGAGAGAAAAGATTTGACATTATAGAGACATGAAGATTCGACATTATAGAGAGAAAAGATTCGACATTATAGAGAGAAAAGATTTGACATTATAGAGACATGAAGATTCGACATAGAGAGAAAAGATTCGACATTATAGAGACATGAAGATTAGACATAGAGAGAAAAGATTCGACATTATAGAGAGAAAAGATTCGACATAGAGAGAAAAGATTCGACATAGAGAGAAAAGATTCGACATTATAGAGACATGAAGATTCGACATAGAGAGAAAAGATTCGACATAGAGAGAAAAGATTTGACATTATAGAGACATGAAGATTCGACATAGAGAGAAAAGATTCGACATTATAGAGACATGAAGATTCAGCGAATGTGGTCGAATGTGCCTAACCCTAACTCTATTAGTCCGAGATTATTCTACATAGAGAGAAAAGATTTGACATTATAGAGACATGAAGATTCGACATTATAGAGAGAAAAGATTCGACATTATAGAGAGAAAAGATTTGACATTATAGAGACATGAAGATTCGACATTATAGAGAGAAAAGATTCGACATTATAGAGACATGAAGATTAGACATAGAGAGAAAAGATTTGACATTATAGAGAGAAAAGATTCGACATAGAGAGAAAAGATTCTACATAGAGAGAAAAGATTTGACATTATAGAGACATGAAGATTCGACATAGAGAGAAAAGATTCGACATTATAGAGACATGAAGATTAGACATAGAGAGAAAAGATTCGACATTATAGAGACATGAAGATTAGACATAGAGAGAAAAGATTTGACATTATAGAGACATGAAGATTTGACATAGAGAGAAAAGATTCGACATTATAGAGACATGAAGATTAGACATAGAGAGAAAAGATTTGACATTATAGAGACATGAAGATTTGACATAGAGAGAAAAGATTCGACATTATAGAGACATGAAGATTAGACATAGAGAGAAAAGATTTGACATTATAGAGACATGAAGATTTGACATAGAGAGAAAAGATTCGACATTATAGAGAGAAAAGATTCGACATTATAGAGAGAAAAGATTCGACATAGAGAGAAAAGATTTGACATTATAGAGACATGAAGATTCGACATAGAGAGAAAAGATTCGACATTATAGAGACATGAAGATTCGACATAGAGAGAAAAGATTCAACATTATAGAGACATGAAGATTCAACGAAGCAGCTAAAAACATACGATAACCACGAGCGGACAATTACGGTCAAATGCTCGGCCCATAGGCTATAGAAGAATTCTAAAAAAGAAGGGGGTGGAGGCGCCAACTAAATTAGTCCTACTGTAATTATTAATGTAAGTATAGTATATATACTTACAGGTTCACTTGAAAATGATATCCATCGAGGATGGGGGTGTTCTGAGGTCTGTTGGTGCTGCTCTGCTGGCTCTGGCAAAGTTCCCCTCAGCCGTGAGGTGTAGGAGATGTCGATTTTCGTTTGCACAGGCTTCTCTGCGGTGAAGAATTCTAATGTTGGTTGACTAGTAATAATAAATTAATAAATATAATTATTACTAGTGTCATATAACATTAGAATTCTACTATAGCTTGTGGGCGGAGCAATCAACCGGAAATGTACGATCGCGGCGTCGTGCAGTTTCGCTGCTCCGTCGAATCTTCTTAGAACATTCGACAGACACCATAAGCCTTCAATGACAGATTCGACCTTAATTCATTCAGATTTTCGGACAAGTGCATTTTTTAACGAAAAACGAAATAAATAAAAACGAATTTCGGGAGTAACTAAATAAATTTATTTTTCGGACGAAATTCCGAAACGAAATATTTCAGTGTGCACATGTCTAGAAACCATACACACGAACGGTTTTCTCGGCAAAAAGCTCTCCCAGCAGCTTTCTTGCTGAGAAAACCGGTCGTGTGTACGAACGAGGCTTAAGTGAGATATTCTTTGCTATATGCGCATTTAATTTTTGTTTTTACCTTTTTTCCTCCTTTGTTTCATTTCAGTGCTGCTGATCTTCTGTGCAGCCACTTCCTGTCTACATGCGCTTCAGTGATGGCTGGATGGTATTTCTCAGGGCGGGTTTTCTGATGGTGTCAACAGTGGGCCATGCCTTCATTATGTGTATTGAAACTTATAGTCTCCATGTGACAGGGTGACAACACAGGAGCACAAGTGGGAGATGGGGAGAGAGTGTTGTCACCCTATAAGAGGACATAAGGATCTTCATGGTAGGTTCACCAGGGACTATTTTAATGACAGTGGCAGATGTAATACTATTAAAAAAGGCTTTTATAGAAATATTAAAAATAAAATGTTAAAGTAGAACTATAGGCAAAACTTTTTTATTCATTTTGGATAGAGTAAGGGAGGGTTATAACCCCTGTTTTTTTTCCCGCCATCTGTGTCCAATTGGGGAGATTTCCATTCACTTCCTGTCCCATAGCCAAACAGGAAATGAGAGGAAATCCCTGAAAATTCAGGGAATTCCTTGGGGACCTCCAGGTCATCAGAATTAGTGTCCCCTCTATTCCTTTTCTGGGGACAACTCAAAATTTAGGATTTTCTTTTATTTTCACTTTCGGTGATAGCTGTAAGCAGGACAAATAGAGAGGATGAATTTCCCTAACGGGGTCACAGACAGCAATAAACACTGACAGATATTCTAAACCCTCTCTACTCCTTTCAAGTCTAATAAGAAAAGGATTTGCCTTTAGTTATACTTATTAATAAAACATTATTATGAATATAACATAATAAAAAGAATGGTATTATTATTATTATTATTATTATTATTATTAATAATAATATTAATAATGAATAAGTAAACATAATAAGGTAATAATAATAATAATAAATTAACATATAATACATAAATAATAATAAATAATTAGGTAATAATAATAAGAAAAATCTATACCAATATTAACAATTTAAATGTTATTAATAGCATATATATTATTATTATTATTATTAATAGTAGTAATGAAATTAAAATTGGTATTATTATTATTCCCCTTCTTCTCCTTCTCTTCCTTCTTCTCCTTTTTCTCCTTCTCCTCCTTCTTCTTCTTCTCCTTCTCCTTCTCCTCTTTCTCCTTCTTTTCCTTCTTCTCCTCCTTCTCCTTCTCTTTCTTGTCCTTCTCCTCCTTCTCCTTCTCCCCCTTCTTCTCCTTCTCCTCATTCTTCTTCTCCTTCTCCTCCTCCTTCTCCTCATTCTTCTTCTCCTTCTCCTCCTCCTACTTCTTCTTCTTCTTCTCCTTATCCTTTTCCTTCTCCTCCTCCTACTTCTTCTTCTTCTTCTTCTCCTTATCCTTCCCTTCTCCTTCTCCTCTTTCTCCTTCTTTTCCTTCTTCTCCTCCTTCTTCTTTTTCTTGTCCTTCTCCTCTTTCTCCTTCTTCTCCTTCTCCTCCTTCTCCTCTTTATCCTTCTTTTCCTTCTTCTCCTCCTTCTCCTCTTTCTGATTCTTTTTCTTTCTTCTCCTCCTTCTCCTTCTCTTTCTTGTCCTTCTCCTCCTTCTTCTTCTCCTCCTTCTTCTCCTTCTCCTCATTCTTCTTCTCCTTCTCCTCCTCCTACTTCTTCTTCTTCTTCTCCTTCTCCTTCTCCTCTTTCTCCTTCTTTTCCTTCTTCTCCTCCTTCTTCTTTTTCTTGTCCTTCTCCTCTTTCTCCTTCTTCTTCTCCTTCTCCTCCTTCTCCTCTTTATCCTTCTATTCCTTCTTATCCTCCTTCTCGTCTTTCTCCTTCTTTTCATTCTTCTCCTCCTTCTCCTCTTTCTCCTTCTTTTCCTTCTCCTCCTCCTTCTCCTTCTCTTTCTTGTCCTTCTCCTCCTTCATCTCCTTCTTCTCCTTCTCCTCCTCCTTCTCCTCATTCTCCTGCTTCTCATTCTTCTCCTCCTTCTCTTTTTCCTTCTCCTTCTTCTTCTCCTTATCCTCCTTCGCCTACTTCTTCTCCTCCTTCTTTTTCTTCTTCTTATTATTCTACTCCTTCTTCTCGTTCTCTTTCTTCTTCCTCTCCTTTTCGTTCTTCCTCTCCTTTTCCTTCTTCTTCTCCTTCTCCTCCTTCTTCTCCTTCTTTTTCTTCTTCTCTTTCTTCTACTCCTTCTTCTCTTTCTTCTTCCTCTCCTTTTCCTTCTTCTTCTCTTTCTCCTTCTTCTTTTCCTTCTTCTACTTCTCTTTCTTCTCCTTCTTCTCCTCCTTTTCTGCCCTCTTCTCCTTCTCCTTCTCCTCCGTCTTCTTCTCCTTCTCTTTCTTCCCCCTCTCCTTCATCTCCTTCTCTTTCTTCTTCTTCTTATTATTAATACCTTATTATTTATATTTATTATTATTATTATTATTATTTAAATTTTTAATATTGTTATAAAAGCCATTTCAGTAATCTTAAATCTGTAGCTCTCAATAAAAAAATCCCTGATGACCCTACCATGAAGATCATTATGTCCTTTTTATTTCGATAATAAATAAATAATAATACTAATAATACTACTACTACTAATAATAATTAAATAATTTGATAACAATATGTTTTAAAGCAAATATGGGACTTTAAATTAATAAAAAAATATGACCTACTATTTCCTTATTGCTCATGAGTAGGTGTAACTCCAAATACAAATCCCATTTTATAAAAAGAAACACAAATAAGGGTGTGAGTATGGTGAGGTCTTAGAGGTCACTGATTATAAAAACAAGTGTAGCGGGGGTGCCAATTTAGGGGGCTGCTATATTAAATTTAGGGGTGATTCGAGTGGTAGTTGGCTCGGATCTTCCAATTTGTTGGACTCTGCCTTGCTGCTGTTTTCACCTGGCGTGCAGTTCCCCTTAGAAGTATGGGTGGCGCTGTCACTTGTACTCGGGGTTGAACCACAGGTGATGGAGTGGCGATTGGGTGTCCTCTCTCGGCAGCCATGCAGTGAGCGTGGTCTACCCGCTGTGCATGCCGGGAGAGGGTAAAAAAGGGGCAGACGCCATTGGTCAGGGTGGACTTTGGTGAGAGTGGACTTACTACCCCGGGGACCTGTACCCGGGGGAACCTACGGTTCTGGAGTCCAAGTTCCAGTGCATGGCCCTCCAGGCCATGGGGTCACATGCGCCTCAGTCCCAGGCACCTTTAGTCCTGGGACTGCAACTTCAGCCCTGGGCCCAGCACCTTTAGCTGGAGCCCACTTCAGAAAGGAAGAATCCCAGGGTGCCGCCTTGCGAGGGGACCCGCATCTGGAAGAGGAGGCTGGGGGAGGACCGTTCTGAAGGACTGGTGAGAGATCACAGTGAAGGAAGGGGCCCAGTAACTCTCCGGAGGGATGTCATCCATCCGAAAAGGGATCTAACGGCGTAACCATTAGGAGGTTCGGGACACTATAGATTCTGTGGCAGGGGATCTCCCGATCGCATCTATCAAGGGAATCTGATTGACTGTTCGAGCTACATGCCGGCTGCTAGTGCCATTGGGTGACTATCCGGGTGAGCTATACCCACTCGGGATTGAGTGGCGAAGAAGCCAGGAGTGTCTGAATCTGATCTGCTTCTCTAACACCTTTCTCTCTTCTCAACTTTGTGGTTATTCATGCATAAGGAAAATAAACTCTACATTGGAGGTGCTACTGGTGTGGACCTTGGAGTTACTTGGGGGTATAGAGACTTGTCCTTTATATTCTAGGGGATGAGAACCAACTTTGAGGAGAACCTTGCTGCAAGACCCGTAAATTACAAGTGTGCTTAACCTCTGCAAACCAGAGGGTACGGGCATGGTGGCATGGTGCGCCTTTTCCTCCTGTGAGTGAGCCAAAGACGGGAGGGAAAGGGCGCGTGTGCTACACAAGGTACTTCCCAAAAAGAAGGATACAGATCCTTATCATCTACTCAATGCAAACCCCACTAATTATTCTCGAATGGAGTTTTTGTTAGATTAGGAGATACAATGAGCATTTTCATCTTAAAATGATGCAAATTGTTTGAACATCAACCAAATATACTATAAATGCGTTAACACGTTAAATCTGAGCTCCAGGAATTATTTTGTTGCATACTTACATTGGGTCAGTTTGGCTCAAGGTAAGTACACATATCTGGTATTCAGAGAGCCACGAGGATGCTGTAAAACAACGGTAGTACGTTGTAGTAGCAGAGATCTTCCATGTTCTGTGAAAACGGTTTCCCCTCTGATGACAGGGCTCACTCACTTGGCGCTACGACCATTCACAGAATGTCTTGTATTTTTTTAATGAACACAAGTTTTTCTGTGATTTGATGAGATGGAGAGGAGGGGTGGTGATGTCAGAGAGCTAGGGACACTGCTAGGGTCTTTAGCATTCAACACTTTCAGTTGTGTCAGGTCACTTCCTGTTTCCCACTGGCTTGATATGTCGTTAGTATACCCCTTCAGTGCTGTAGACACTTGGACGTGTGGCTGTCATTGGGTGGAGCCAAAATGGAGATTTATCAGACCAGGCTATGTTCCTTTCGGGTCTCCATCCATCCAGTTTTGGTGACTGTGTGCCCACTGCAGCCTCAATTTCCTTGTTCTGGGCTGACAGCAGTGGAACCCAACATGGTCTTCTGCTGCTGTAGGCCATTCACCTCAAGGTTCCATGTTATGTACATTGTACATGGATTCCAAACAGAAGCAACGTGTTGTCATTGACTTCTTGATGAAGGAGGGGTGCAGGCTGTCTGACATCCTCAGAAGGCTACACAATATTTATAGGACAACATTGAAAAGAGCAATGTCTTGTCATTGGTGACTCTGGTCAATGGTGTCATCTCTGTAAACATTCTGTAGTCTTCTGTGGATGTCGGACAGCTTGCACTGCTCCTTCATCAAGAACTCAATTATAGCATGTGCTTCTGCTTGGAATCCATTACTGGAGAAGGAAAAGAAGGGAAAAAAGGAGAAGGGGGAGAAGGATGAGGATGAGGAGGAGGAGAAGAAGACGAAGAAGAAAAAGGAGAAGAAGGAGAAGGAAAAAAAGAAGAAGAAGAAAATGGAGAAGAAGTAGGATAAGTAGCAGGAAAAGAAGAAGGAGAAGGAGATGGAAGAGAAGGAGAATAAGGCAGAGAAGGAGGAGATAGAGAAGGAGAAGAAGGGTAAGTAGAAGAGAAGAAGGAGGAGAAGGAGAAGGAAAATAAAGAGAAGGAGGAAAAGGAAAAAGAGAAGGCAGAGAAGCAGAAGGAGAAAAAGAAGAAGAAAAAGGATAAGTAGAAGGAAAAGAAGGAAAAGGAGAAGGAAGAGAAAGAGAAAAAGGCAGAGGAGGAGAAAGAGAAGGAGAGGAAGGCTAAGTAGAAGAAAGAAGTGAAGAAGGAGAAGAAGGAGGAGAAGGAGAAGAATGAGAAGGAGGAAAAGGAGAAAAAGAAGGCAGAGGAGGAGAAAAAGAAGGAGAAGGAGGAGAAGAAGAAGGAGTGGAAGGGAAAAAAGAAGGAGGAGAAGCAGAAGGAGGAAAAGGAGAAAGAGGAGAAAGAGAAGGAGAAGGAGGAGAAGCAGAAGAAGGAAAATGAGGAGAAAGAGGAGAAGGAGGAGAGGGAGAAAAAGGAGGAGAAGGAGAAGAAGGAGGAGGAGAAGAAGGGAAAGGAGGAGAAGGAGAAGGAGGAGAAGGAGAAAAGGGAGAAGGAGAAGAAGAAAAAGAAGAAGGAGTCGAAGGAGAAGGAGGAGAAGGAGAAGAAGAAGAAGGAGTCGAAGGAGAAGGAGGAGAAGGAAACAAAGAAGACGGCGAAGAAGGGGGAGAAGGAGAAGAAGGAGGAGAAGGAAAAGGAGAAGAAGGAGAAGAAGGAGAATAAGGAGGAGAAGAAGGAGAAGGAGGGGGAGAATAAGGAGAAGGAGAAGAAGGAGAAGAAGGAGGAGAAGAAGGAGAAGAAGGGGGAGAAGGAAAAGAAGGAGGAGGAGAAGAAGGGAACGGAGGAGAAGGAGAAGAAGGAGAAGGAGGAGTAGGAGAAAAGGGAGAAGGAGGAGAAGGAGAAAAGGGAGAAGGAGGAGAAGAAGAAAAAGGAGGAGAAGGAGAAGAAGAAAAAGAAGAAGGAGTCGGAGGAGAAGGAGAAGAAGAAAAAGAAGAAGGAGTCAAAGGAGAAGAAGAAAAAGAAGGAGGAGAAGAAGAAAAAGAAGAAGGAGTCGAAGGAGAAGGAGGAGAAGGAAAAAAGAAGAAGGAGAAGAAGGGGGAGAAGGAGAAGATGGAGGAGAAGGAGAAGAATGAGAAGGAGGAAAAGGAGAAAAAGAAGGCAGAGAAGGAGAAAAAGAAGGAGAAGGAGGAGAAGAAGGAGTGGAAGGGAAAAAAGAAGGAGGAGAAGCAGAAGGAGGAAAAGGAGAAAGAGGAGAAAGAGAAGGAGAAGGAGGAGAAGCAGAAGAAGGAAAATGAGGAGAAAGAGGAGAAGGAGGAGAGGGAGAAAAAGGAGGAGAAGGAGAAGAAGGAGGAGGAGAAGAAGGGAAAGGAGGAGAAGGAGAAGGAGGAGAAGGAGAAAAGGGAGAAGGAGGAGAAGGAGAAGAAGAAAAAGAAGAAGGAGTCAAAGGAGAAGGAGGAGAAGGAGAAGAAGAAGAAGGAGTCAAAGGAGAAGGAGGAGAAGGAAACAAAGAAGAAGGTGAAGAAGGGGGAGAAGGAGAAGAAGGAGGAGAAGGAAAAGGAGAAGAAGGAGAAGGAGGAGAAGAAGGAGGAGAAGAAGGAGAAGGAGGGGGAGAAGAAGGAGAAGGAGAAGAAGGAGAAGAAGGAGGAGAAGAAGGAGAAGAAGGGGGAGAAGGAAAAGAAGGAGGAGGAGAAGAAGGGAAAGGAGGAGAAGGAGAAGAATGAGGAGAAGGAGAAAAGGGAGAAGGAGGAGAAGGAGAAAAGGGAGAAGGAGGAGAAGGAGAAGAAGGAAAAGGAGGAGAAGGAGAAGAAGAAAAAGAAGAAGGAGTCGGAGGAGAAGGAGAAGAAGAAAAAGAAGAAGGAGTCGAAGGAGAAGAAGAAAAAGAAGGAGTCGAAGGAGAAGGAGGAGAAGGAGAAGAAGAAAAAGAAGAAGGAGTCGAAGAAGAAGGAGGAGAAGGAAAAAAAGAAGAAGGAGAAGAAGGGGGAGAAGGAGAAGAAGGAGGAGAAGGAAAAGGAGAAGAAGAAGAAGGATAAGAAGGAGGAGAAGAAGGAGAAGAAGGGGGAGAAGAAGGAGAAGGAGGAGAAGGAGAAGAATGAGAAGAAGGAGGAGAAGAAGGAGAAGAAGGAGGAGAAGGAAAAGGAGAAGAAGGAGAAGGAGAAGGAGAAGGAGAAGAAGGAGAAGAAGGAAGAGAAGGAGAAGTAGAAGAATGAGAAGGAGGAGAAGGAGAAAGAGAAGGTGGAGAAGAAGAAGAAGGAGAGTTACTATAGAGGAAGCATTACTCTACCAACACGTGAAATTTAAAGGACTTATGTAAGTTAATAAAAAGTTATGGTCACTTTTGCATTTCTTTCAGTACACCCTATGTATACAATCTTATATATATTAAATACCTTTGTCCTTCACTTCCTCTCTGTGTGACAATCATGTATACATTGTTACATTAGCTGTTAACTGCCATCATTTGTATTTTACCGTTCAACCTACGGGAACTGTGCATTATGACATTCATTTATGTATTATCCTGCAATTAAAGGCCAAAAAAGGTCAATTCAATAATTCAGAATAGAAGTAAAAAGTAAAAGTGTATTGTTAGCGAGACGAAGAATAAACATTCACTTTACATATTTTATACATAATGGATCGAGCGACAGATGTGTTTTTCACATTAAGTGCAGCCACAATGTTACCGTCAAACCAGCTGCTGATGAATGTGTTGATTAAAATATCTCATGTATTGTATCTCCTAATGTACTACATTTACATTCTTTTCTTTTCTCCAGCTCTGATGTAGGGAGCATGTTATGCCCCCTGAAACACTTTGGCTTTTCCATTGGGTATAGAAAAGAATCACCCCCGCCCCCCCCTTAAAAAAATTATTTTGCTGCTTTCCAGCCTGAAATTACAAACCACCGTTTGTGGACTCCAGTCTTCAAGTCATTCCACAGATTTTCAATGGGGTTTAAGTCTGGACTCTGACTAGGCCATGCAAGGACATCCTTCGCCTTCTCCTCCAACCGCTGTGTCCTCTAAAATTAACTTTAGTGAATTTTTCACAGAAATTTTGCATTTCCTATTCCTTCTGTATTGAACTGTATTGCAATTAATTATACTTCCTCCCTTTATAATAAATATGAATTAAAAAAAAAAAATTCCTGTATAACAATAAAAAATCCACAAAAATACTACTACTAATAATAACAATAATAATAATAATATTATAAATTCTGCATAATAATAATTATAATAATAATAATAGTAATAATAATAATAAAAAATTATAATATAAATCCTATATAACAATAAAATAATTTCTGAATAATAATAATAATAATATTAATTTCAAAAACCATTGCACTATTATGACATTAAGAACTACCACTATTTATTTCTCTAGAGTGCAAATATATAATGCTTTGGGGGGGGGGGGGGGGGGGCGTAAGTAATCTACAGGCCTCAGATAATCTTTTTTTTAAAAGTGTCTGCAAAAAAAAAGGAAAAAAAAAAACTAGCAAAAACTACTCTGGCCAAAATGGTTAATATGATTTTAATGATAAAAAAAAAATGAAGATTTTCCTGGAAATGATTCTGTTATTGTACAATGTGACATGTTAGGAAATTCTTCCTGCAGACTTGTACAGTTGCTGAAAGTTCTCCTCTAAGCAATGCATGTATGCACGCATTTGATGGATACGATTATCAAGATAGCACGCCATCTCATTTTATTCTTTTTATTTATTTATTTTTTATTAGTGTTTTAAAAATATATGTTTTTTTAAACGTTCTTTTTTTTTTTTCTCTCTCGATAGAGAATCCTCGTCATCTTTGATGTGCCATCTTCTCGTCGTTCTCATCGAATAATTGCCCCCTCTTAGGCGATGATTCCGCTACAATATGATGAGTCTTCACTATTAAACAAAGCATGCTGCTCCTGGCACCGTTCCTGCTATCAGATCAGCAAATGCTCAGATGATGTGAGGGGGGGGGAGGGGAGGGGGGCCCTTTAACCATTTCTGGGTATTCGCCACGGCGGGTATTCAGTGGCAGAAGGATGATTTTTATTGCAGCCCATGAGATATGTTACAGTCATGGATTTATTGTGAGCCGTATGCCGGTACATGGATCCTCACATGTCCTGATGAAGGGTGGCGGTGTATCTATTGTGCCGATTTTGTACGGAGCTTTAATTCCACTTAAGAAGATACTCAAACCCTTGTGAGCACCAGAGTGCCGAAATAATCCCGGCTCTTCATAGATATCATGGCGTTCTCGGCGCATCTGGGGTTTTCCACTCATTAAAGGACTAATCAGTTAATCCGTCCTTTGTGCGCCAATGTCAGGTTATTGTCATTAATAGGAAGATCACGGACGCCGTATAATATTTCCTTCTTCAAGGAAACGTAAATCGTATAGAATGAGATTTGGTTTTTGGTTTTGGTAAAGCATCATGTAACATAAGTAATTTTTTTTTTTTTTTTGTTATAAAATATTTATTTTTACTTTGTTTCAAATTATGTTACATTTCAGGTGGGAGAGGTTGCAGGAGATCAGCAGCACACCAATAATTACGTAGTCACAGAGTTGTAGTGCTACCACCACCTTCCCAAACAGTGCAGAGGCTGCAAGTCACACAAGTAATAGTATAGTCTAGGGGTTTGCCTTTTTGTGATTTATCAAAACTTTTAACAGGACAGGAATTGGGGCATGAGATACTCTTTGTTAAGCAGAGGACACTCTTTTTTCAGGAAAGGTAGCACAGTGTAGCACTTACAGGACCAGGAGGTTGCTCCAAAATAGTTTAAAGTCTCCTTGCTAAGGACCATAGGGTTGCTTCAGAATAGTTTAAAGACTCATAAATGGGGACCATGAGGTTGCTTCAGAATAGTTTAAAGACTTATAACTGGGGACCATGAGGTTGCTCCGGAATATGTTGAAGTCTCCTAGCTGTGGATCACGCGGTTTCTCCGGAATAGGTTAAAGTCTCAAAGCTGGAGACCATGAGGTTGCTCCAGAATAGTTTAAAGTCTTATAGCTGGGGACCATGGGGTTGCTCTAGAATAAGTTTGAATATCCTAGCTGGGGACCATGAGGTCGCTCCGGAAAAGTTTAAACTCTCAAAGCTGGGGACCATGAGGTTTCTCCAGAATAGTTTAAAGTCTAATAGCTGGGGACCATGAGGTTGCTCCAAAATAAGTTAAAGTCTCATAGCTAGGGACCATGAGGTTGCTCCATAATAGTTTAAAGTCTAATAGCTGGGGACCATGAGGTTGCTCCTAAATATATTAAAGTCGCATAGCTAGGGACCATGAGGTTGCTTCATAATAGTTTAAAGCCTTATAGCTGGGGACCATGAGGTTGCTCCAGAATAGTTTAATGTTTAATAGCTGGGGACCATGAGCTTGCTCCAAAATAAGTTAAAGTCTCATAGCTAGGGACCATTAGGTTGCTCCATAATAGTTTAAAGTCTTATAGCTGGGGACCATGAGGTTGCTCCAAATTAGTTAAAAGTCTTATAGCTGGGGACCATGAGGTTGCTCCAAATTAGTTTAAAGCCTTATAGCTGGGGACCATTAGGTTGCTCCATAATAGTTTAAAGTCTTATAGCTGGGGACCATAAGGTTGCTCCAGAATAGTTTGGAAGAAGAAGCAGGAGCAGGGAGAATTTTACATAGAGCCGCTCACGAATTCCTGATGTTGGACCTAGACTAACGGAGGAGAAGGTTATGCAGGCCAGAACTGTTATGTTGCTTTGTCACAGTAAAAATTGTTAAGAGACTGAACATGTGGTCATTCGTTTATTTATGGAAGTGGGCCTCAAGCCAGGGGAATGTGAGTAGTCTATCTAAGATGGCAAAATCGGGGGGGCGCATGCGCGACATCCACGGGACCGGTCGCATGATTGAGTAGCTCCGCACTACTCCAACCATTTAGCCTGCTTCCTGGGGCCATAAACTCCTAATCTTCACCATAGATACTCTCCATAACCCCCGGACCGAGTTGTGCATGCCTTCGAAGCAGAAGAAGGACGATAAGACCGCTCAGAGGTCCCTAACCACCTATCTGCTAAGGAACCAGGTCCGCTACAGCATGTCCCAAGATGGCGCCGGCGGCCCGGCTTCTCCCTCACTGCAGGCCTCACAAGATTCGCAGGATACAGCTGCTTCGGTTCTGGACTCTGCACAAGACTGTGAATACTTCCCCCCCCTGACCAAAGCAGACCTAGACAGGAGCTTAGAATCTATATATAGCAAGATTGCTGCCAAGTTCCAGACGGAGCTACACAAAAGCACCAATACGCTAACGCAGGAGATCTCGGCCCTGGGCACCCGCACGGACCGCTTAGAGACTATGCACGATGAGCTCAATATCGCTCACAATGATCTCTCCAGAGAGTTTGATTCCCTCAATGCCATGGTCACTCAACTGCAAACCCAAGTTGAAGACCTCGACAATCGAAATCGTAGGCACAATCTTCGGATAAGGGGGGTCCCTGAAATCACCACGGATCTCATCCCTGCCATACATAAGCTGTTCCTTTCTCTCTTGCCAGACCGTGAGGTGGGAGCATTCACATGCGACCGCATTCACAGGGCTCTACGTCCCAAGCCTCCTCCAGACAAACCCCCCAGGGACATTGTCCTATGTCTAAAAGACTTTCTTATCAAGGAGGAGATTCTTAGGGCTGCCCGCAATTCCCAATCCATCTCCCTGGATGGCTCCCCTATTCAGATCTACCCGGACATCTCCCCTGCTACCCTGGATAGGCGCCGCAATATGAAGGAGGTCACCACAGTGCTGGCAAAAGCGCACATTCGCTATAGATGGGGCTTCCCCTTCAAGCTTACCATTCCACATAATGGTACAACTTATACTGCCACCACTCTATTGGAAGGTCAAGAAATTCTTGTCAAAATGGGCCTCCTGGAGGCTGAAGCCCTTCCTCGCCAACCCTCTACTCCAGACCTAGACCTAAACCCATTTGGAACACCCCCTCTCCTAGACGAGACCGCAGACGTCACAGACAAGATGCTGGCCATAACGCCTTTCAACACTAGCTAATCCTTTGCCTCTTTTGTGAGTTCTCCCTGCTGCACGTCTTGAACTTCTGCACACCAGTGCCACTTCTAGCATCGGTGCGCCTTCTACTGCTCTATTTTTGAACTACTGATCTTCTGATGGTTCCACATCTCTTCACCCTGTCTCTACAAGCAAGGTTTCAGCCCAGCAGGATTCTCCCATACATTTCAGACTTTCTGGGCCCTCTTCTGATTTGACACCCCGCATGCCTTGCTTTTCTTCGTTACTCTATTTTCTACAGGATGATGGTTCCCAGTTCATTTAATGATCTACTATGGCGATCTAACACATACTGGCATGCACAGACCTTTTTTTTTTTGTTTTAATTTGCTGCAGGCTAGTTCGGTTGATGTCGATGCCGTGCTGCCCCACTCCTCTCATATCCCGACCTCCTTTGGAGCTCTGGATATGAACTGGGGAGTTAAGGGAGCTTTTGCCCCTTACAAGATTTACCTCACTGTTTCAGGCTTTTGCTACTTGCAACCTGACCCACTGTTTGCCCAGCACATGTTTTCACTGCTGGCACTATGTTTAGACGCTTTTTATGTTCTATCACCTCTTTTGGTTTTTTTATTTAGGATGTTGAAGCAATTCAGATGTATTTTCTATTACTATGTACTTGAAGCGGTATATTACTCTCAGCTCTCCCAGACTGACGTCCCCCTAGTGACGGAGAATTTGGACTCAGTTATCTCAGGGTCCTTAAACCCCCCAGGTGAGCCTATGACATCCATATATACATAAATGGTGATTACATGTATTACACATAATGTTCAGGGCTTTAATTCTCCCCACAAGCGGAAAAAGGCATTCACAGCCTATAAAAAACTAGGGGCACAAATCCTATTATTGCAGGAAACCCACTTTGCTGCTGACAGACACCCAATTTTTTTTCATGGCTCATATAAGCAAGTCTTTTACACCTTATATGACTCTAAATGTAGAGGGGTGGCAATCTTCCTTCACAATTCATTCCCCATGGAAGTTCAGCAGGTCTATAAGGATCCTGACAGTAGGTTCCTTATTGTTAAGGGACTAGTAGCGGGACGCGAACTCACGATCGCTAACGTCTATGCCCCTAATGTCGCACAGGCCACCTTTTTTTCCGCCTTCTTTAGGACACTTGAGAAATACTCCTCGACACACATGTTCGTTGGGGGAGACTTCAACCTCGTCGCACACCCGCAATTAGACAGAAGCACCTCCTCCCAACTAAAGTTGGCTTTTCCTAAATCCCTGTCCAGAACTCTACAGGCTCTCCAATTATCCGATGCTTGGAGAGCACACAACACGGGTGCAAAGGACTTCACCTTTTACTCCCACCCCCACAATTCCTTTGCCAGATTGGACTACATTTTCTGCACACCCATCATTCTTGCCAACTCCACACAATCGGTGATCCATCTCTGCCCCTGGTCCGACCATAATATGGTCTCCATGTCAACCTCCCTTATAGGCCTATCTGATACACCCTATACATGGAGACTTAATGACTCTCTCTTATCTGACCCTATCATACGTCAGGAAGTATCCAACGCTATTCAGGAATACTTCACGATCAATGCCACCCCGGACATATCCCCTAGCACTCTCTGGATGGCCCATAAGGCAGTGTTACGAGGCCACCTTATTAGTATTGCTTCACGGAAAAATAAAGAAAGATGGCAGCAAATCTTCACGCTGACCTCAGAACTGGACCGCCTTCATAAATCCCAAATAGGTAACCCGTCGATTGCCAACGCACGCCTGGTGGCACAAAAAAGATTAGAACTGGATACTCTGTTATCTGCTAAGACAGAAAAAGCACTAAGGTGGTCCAAAGCAAACTTTCTCCTTCACAGCAACACAGCATCTGCTATGTTTGCTCGCAAATTAAATCACACGCTACGTCCTCCCCACGTGTATAAACTCCGCAATTCCTCAGGCAAAATAGTCTCCCACCCTAAAGAAGTCCTAGGAATTTTTGAGGACTTTTATTCCAAACTTCTTTCTCGCCCTCCACCGTGTCCTTCTCAGCCCTCCCTAGACTGGCTAGCCTCCCTTCCCCTTCCCTCTTTGTCCGATTTACAAATTGAATCCCTTAATGCCCCCTTCACAGAGGAAGAACTGCTCGGCGTTGTTAAATCCCTAAAACGCTCTGTGGCCCCAGGCCCAGATGGTTTCACTGCTAGCTACTATAAAAATTATGCTCCTATACTACTCCCACGCCTCACTAGCATGTTCAACAAGATTCTTGCAGGAGAACAGTTCCCGTCTGAAATGACCTTAGCTAGCATGTCTCTCCTGCCCAAACCTCTCAAGGACCACTCTCTCCCCCAAAATTATAGACCGATTTCAGTCATTAACAATGACCTTAAAATTTTTAGTCGAGCCCTAGCTGACAGACTAGCCGCTATTATTGAAACACTGACCTCCCCTGACCAATCTGGTTTCATCCCCAATAGACTCATCACGGACAATATTCGTTTGACACTTAATGTACTCCAAGACGCTAACATACGTAAAAAACAAGTCCTCCTCCTTAGCTTGGACATTAATAAGGCGTTTGACAGCGTACAATGGCCTTATTTACTTGCAGTGCTTCAAAGACTTGGCTTTCGGGATGAATTTTTGTTGGGTGTACAGGCTCTATACCACCACCCACAAACCAGAATCAAAATCCCAGGCTGCAGCTCTGGGTTTTTCACACTGGGCAGGGGCACCCGTCAGGGATGTCCCCTATCACCCCTTTTATTCGCCCTGGCCCTGGAACCCCTTGCCACCGCAATTAAACAACACCCTGACATCTCCGGATACCCCATGGCTTCCACCACATCTCATCTCTGTATGTACGCAGATGATGTCATGCTTTTTCTAACCCAACCCCAGATTTCCCTGCCCAATCTATTTTCCCTGCTGTCCCGATTCGCCTCTATTTCTGGACTCACTGTTAACATGTCTAAATCCACTGCACTCCCTATCAACATTCCCCCTGCTCAGTGTGAGACCCTCCAGAGCTCCTTCCCCCTGCAATGGTCTACGGACAAAATACTAGGCTTGTGCAATTCGTTTCGTAACGAATTGAAATTCGTCCGAATTTAGCAACTTTCGGACATTCGGAAGCATTCGAATTTCCGAACAAAGCAATTACGAATAAGACCGAATCCGAAATAAATTATACCGCAAATAGCGAATGCCCGAATGTCTTCGGCATAATTCGTTATGAAAAAGTTACGAATGTACGAATCCATACGAAGCACAATAACACTCACTCTGCTCTGCTCTCTGCTTCTCCCACACCGTGCTGAACTCCCTCTCAAAATGGTGTACAGGGGCGGAGGTTATAGCCGCATGTAAAAAACAAAAGTAAAATACGAGATTTCGAATCCATTCGAAGCACAATAACACTCACTCTGCTCTGCTCTCTGCTTCTCCCTCACCGTGCTGAACCCTCTGAAAATGGTGTACAGGGGCGGAGCCTATAGCCGCATGTTAAAAACGAAAGTAAAATACGAGATTTCGAATCGTTACAAATAACCGCAATGTATTTAGAAAAGTACAAATCCATTCGAAGCACATTAGGCATAATAGGCAGCGTCGTTGTGAGAGAGACACGGAAAATTACGAATCAACGAACCAAAAAAAAGTTACGAAAGTAGGAGTTGTGTCCAGAATCAACGAAAAACAACGTACTCTACCGAAAGTACGAACCCAAAAAAAGTTACGAAAGTAGGAGTTGTGTCCAGAATCAACGAAAAACAACGTACTCTACCGAAAGTACGAATTATAAAGCAACAAAAAATTCAACGAAAAATGTCGCTTGCAAAAATACGAATGAGTCCGAACACGAAAAATCCCGTCTAGCAAAATTACGAATGATTACGAATCAACAGGACCGGAAAGAAACGAACCGAAACGGAACGAATTTTTCCGTTGTGCACAAGTCTACAAAATACCCTACTTGGGCATCTATATCACACCACATTGGTCCTCTATTTTCGATGCAAATTATCCGGCATGTGTGTCCCGTCTCCGCAACTTGCTCAAACTATGGGGCACCTACCATATCTCGCTCCTCGGGAGAGTCACGGCGATCAAAATGACCCTCCTACCCAAACTCCTATTTCTATTCAGAGCCCTTCCAATCCTGATCCCTAAGGCTTTTATAGATAAAATACAACAAGATATCCATAAATTTATCTGGCAAAACAAACGACCAAGGTTCTCTAAACAGGTCTTGTTCAAACCACAAACACTTGGGGGACTGGGCCTGCCAAATCTTTGGCTATATTTCCTTGCGGCTCGCTTCTCCCAGATGGCGCAATGGACCATCACTAACTCTAAAGTACCCTGGGTAGAATTTGAATCACATTCCATCGATCCATACAGGCTCTCTGGTATACTTTGGTCCCCCTCTAAAGTGGGTCATAAAATTATCTCCCTTAACCCCCTAGTTGCCCACTCTCTTACCCTATGGTACAGATACAAACATAAACTAGGCCTGGCGTCCCATGCTCCCCAAGGCTCTTCCTTTGTAGGAGAACCCCTATTTCCCTTAGCCTTCTATAACCCTGAGGGTTTCTCCTGGTGGATCTCTAACTCTGTGGTCACGTTAGCCGACCTGCAGATTGGTGACGCCTTTGCTTCATTTGACCTGTTACGTACGTATAAACAAATCCCGCTAAGAGAATACTTCCGTTATTTGCAAATCAGACACTTTTTTCTCTCCCACTTTGCCCTCACCCCATCAACCCCTTCTACCACATTTGAACAGATCTGCCGTGACTCCCCCAGGCGAAGGGGGCTTATCTCTACCCTCTACAAATCGGCTCTTACTGCGTTGTTTCCCGGGGCGGCCCCGTATAAACGTAAATGGGAAGCTGACTGCAACGAAAACTTTGACTCGGACGACTGGGACACAATGCTGACTAACCTACGCAAAGCGTCTAAATCCCTAGCTGTCAGAGAAACAGCATATAAAATATTGACCAGGTGGTACTATACCCCATCCAGACTTCACTCTATTTTCCCGGGTACCTCGGACCTCTGCTTCAGAGGTTGTCGCCTTCCTGGGACCTTTATGCATATATTTTGGGACTGTGATCGACTTTCCCCTATTTGGACCACAGTGATGGCTCTAGCTTCAGCACTATCAGGTACTCCAATACATCTTACGGCCTCTATGTGCCTCCTTGGTGCATCTATCCCAGGTACGCTTCCCTCTGAAGAATGCCTTATCCACACAGTTTGCTTGGCCACTCTGTGGGCCATTGCCCTGCACTGGAAGTCCCCTGCGGTCCCTATCGCCTCCATCCTTCATAGGATGGACTCAATTATGATAATGGAAAGGATTTTATATACGCTAAATGACAGGATGCACTTATTTGACCAAAGATGGAATCCCTGGAACTCACACAGGCATATTCTATTACCACAATCTTAGCCGCTGACGCAGACTCCCCAACAGCTTTAGTCCATGGGAGGTTACTACGCCCGCTCTCTGTTATACCTCATATGTAAGACTATGTTTCCTGTAGGTTCTCTGTAATCCGCTATGGTTTTTCTCAGATGCTTCAAAGTAAATTTTGTTGTTGTTTTTTTTTTTCTTTTTTTTTCTCTCTTTCTGTCTCTTTTTTTGTCACTGCGTTGACATTTATGATTATATTTCAACCTGTATTATGTGATACGCAGATTTTCAGATGTATGTACTACTTTATTGTCTTCTCTCAATAAAAAAACGTTTGTAATAAAAAAAAAATAAGATGGCAAAATCTCTCTCTCTTACAGGTGTGTGTGTACCCGATCACCTACCTGGTTCCTGGACATGAAGAAGATGGAAGGTATGCCTGGTCAGCTTGGCGAGAGCTGGCGACTGATTAGGAGCCTGCTAACAACCCCATAAGGAAGTGAATGAACAAGGGCTATCATGACAGGTGAAGACTGATGCCCTTTATGAGTGCATTTCCCCTTTATTGATAGACCCAAAACTCCTACATATACTGGACTATGAACCCTCACATCTACGTATATTACCATCATTTTTTTCATAGCCAACTGTTGCTTTTTTTAAATCTTACTATTGTTCTTAAATAAAGGTCAGCAAAAGAACAAAATATACTAAAAAAAAAAAAGACAAAGAACATAGAGATGCGAAAGCGGTTGGAGGTTGGCATAGTTCAACATATGAAAACTAGTTAATTATCTAGCTAAATTTTCCAGTTGAGCGGTTGCACGCAGTCCCTTTACATGGGAGAACACTCTTAACTGGAGGTTTTTTTCCTCGGGGAATTTTAAGGAGAGGCACAAGTTATTTATTTAAAGGTTACTCTCGGTCATTGATTAACAATTAACTGTTGTACCTCATCATAAAGTCTGACCTATCACATGACCTTGTGCTAATAGCGTTGTGACAACATGAGTCTCGTACACACCTGACCTCCCCTGCTCATTTCCCTAGGTAATAAGGTCTTCTTATAAATATAATCACGGTGATGGGACAGAAACACAATGGTGCAATGTAGCAATTTCTACATGCACTCCATTGATGGCTGTGTGGCATTTCTCATGGCAGGTTTCTTGATGGTGACAACAGTGGGCCATGCCGGTGTAATGCCTGTTGAAATGTCCACTTGTAGTCTCCATTGGAAGCCGGGTGACAACACATGAGTCCAATTGGGAGACAGGGAACAGAGTGTTGTCACCTTTTAACCAGGCCCATATTTGTAATCCCTGACCCCTAGGCCATGGGTGCTCAACCTGTGGCCCTCCAGCTGTTGTGAAACTCCAGGTCTCATCATGCCTCTACCTTTGGGAGTCATGCTTGTACCAGTCAGCAGGGCCGCCATCAGGAATTTTGGGGCCCCGTACACAGCTTCAGGCATGGGCCCCCAGAAGCAGAGATCCAGGGGGGACTGCTGCCAAAAATTTACAGTGTCATTTCACCTCCTCTTCCCTCTCCTCCTGCAGCGAGTTGAGAGCCGATAGTTACAGTGTCATCTCTGACCTCTTCCTCCTCCGGCCGGGCCCTTGGGAACATCCGGGCCCCTTACAGGTGTAATGCCTGTACCCCCCTGATGGCGGCCCTGCCTGTCAGTCTTGCAATGCCTCTAGGGACTTGTAGTTCCACAACAGCTGGAGGGCCACAGGTTGAGCACCCATGCCCTAAGCAAACTGTCTTGTGATAGTCCCTCCTATCTGTATCTACTGGATGGCCTTAGTACCATTCTAATTTCTGTGTTTAATGCACAGACCTCTAATCAACAAGGAATGTTCTCCTCAGCAAGAGCTGCATGTCCAATGTGGCAGGGGGTATGTTGGACCTCTGCCCCCACAAAGAATGCAGCAGTCAAGCTCCCCTTTTGTTATTTTGTTGCCCGCAAATTCTATTGATTTAGCTTGGGCAGAAGCTTTAATTGGACCTGCTTTCTACACTCCTGCCTCACCAGCCTACTCACCCCTGCCCTCGCCATTTGACCCATCCCACCCCTGCCTGCACAACTCTTTCTCATACTCACCAACCCCTGTCTTTATCACTCTACCCCTCTGATTGCCTACCTAGCCCTGTCTTCACCACTCTTCCACCTGTCAATCCACCTTTTGCCATCATCACTTCTCCGCCCATCCAACTCTACGTTCACCACTCTTCACCCCAACCTCCCACCCCTGCTCTTACCACTTTTCCTCCTGATCATGCATCCACTTATGTCCTCGACACTCCTCCATCCCACTACCCAACTCTGCCCTCACAATTCTTCCATCCACCCACCCACCTCTGTTCTCACCACTCTTCCACCCACCCACCCACCCACCTCTGTCCTCACCACTCTTCCACCCACCCATCTCTGTCCTCATTACTCTTCCACCCACCCACCTCTGTCCTCACCACTCTTCCACCCACCCATCCACATCTGTCCTCACCACTCTATCCACCCACCAACCCACCCACCTCTGTCCTCATTACTCTTCCACCCACCCACCTCTGTCCTCACCACTCTTCCACCCACCCACCTCTGTCCTCACCACTCTTCCGCCCACCCACCCACCTCTGTCCTCACCACTCTTCCACCCACCCACCTCTGTCCTCACCACTCTTCCACCCACCCACCCATCTCTGTCCTCATCACTCTTCCACCCACCCACCTCTGTCCTCACCACTCTTCCACCCACCCATCCACATCTGTCCTCACCACTCTTCCACCCACCCACCCACCTCTGTCCTCATTACTCTTCCACCCACCCACCTCTGTCCTCACCACTCTTCCACCCACCCACCTCTGTCCTCACCACTCTTCCACCCACCTCTGTCTTCACCACTCTTCCACCCATACACCCACCCACCTCTGTCCTCACCACTCTTCCACCCACCCACCTCTGTCCTCACCACTCTTCCACCCACTCATCCACCTCTGTCCTCACCACTCTTCCACCCACCCACCTCTGTCCTCACCACTCTTCCACCCACCCACCTCTGTCCTCACCACTCTTCCACCCACCCACCTCTGTCCTCACCACTCTTCCACCCACCCACCTCTGTCCTCACCACTCTTCCACCCACCCATCCACATCTGTCCTCACCACTCTTCCACCCACCCACATCTGTCCTCACCACTCTTCCACCCACCCACCTCTGTCCTCACCACTCTTCCACCCACATCTGTCCTCACCACTCTTCCACCCACCCACCTCTGTCCTCACCACTCTTCCACCCACCTCTGTCCTCACCACTCTTCCACCCACCCACCTCTGTACTCACCACTCTTACACCCACCCACCCACCTCTGTCCTCACCACTCTTACACCCACCCACCTCTGTCCTCACCACTCTTCCACCCACCCACCTCTGTCCTCACCACTCTTCCACCCACCCATCCACCTCTGTCCTCACCACTCTTCCACCCACCCACCTCTGTCCTCACCACTCTTCCACCCACCCACCTCTGTCCTCACCACTCTTCCACCCACCCACCTCTGTTCTCACCACTCTTCCACCCACCCATCCACATCTGTCCTCACCACTCTTCCACCCACCCACATCTGTCCTCACCACTCTTCCACCCACCTCTGTCCTCACCACTCTTCCACCCACCCACCTCTGTCCTCACCACTCTTTCACCCACCCACCTCTGTCCTCACCACTCTTCCACCCATCCACATCTGTCCTCACCACTTTTCCACCCACACACCTCTGTCCTCACCACTCTTCCACCCACCCACTCGCCTCTGCCCTCACCACTATGCCCTCAGCGCTCTTGCGCTCACCACTTCTCCTTTACTCACCCCCCCACCCTGCCCCCTTAGCACTGTTCCCCCTAACCTTCTCACCCATCCACCCATCTCTGCCCTCAGCACTCTTCCTCACCCCTAGATCAGAGGAGATAAAAGGATGTGCCAGAATTATTGGCCAGTAACATTAAACTAACATGTGAAACACATGCATTTGAAAGATTCATTTGTAATGCATGTTTTGTGAATGCCAGATTTGCTGATTTATAAATATGCCCCATAGTCTATTGGATCCATAGATCTAGAAGACCTGCTGTATAGGTGTCCATGTATGCTAAAGGAATTGCATAAGACCCCTCATACTGACGCTGGGTCAAGGTGTTCTGAGAAATTTGGCAGTTGTGTAAAGGACTACAGATTTATGTGATTTTCTGTTGACATTTTTACAGATGAGAGAGAAGAAACGCAAGAAATACTGAGTGGGTGAATGATTCAGATGGAACAGGAGAAGAAGTTTTCAAGAGTTATAATGTTAACCATGAAGCTACCCGAGAGTCTGACTGGAAGCAAAATGAGTACTTCCCACTCAAAAAGATGCTGAATATATTATTCTATAAACTGTAGCTGAATTTCTTCACAATTTAAAAATATGTTGACCAACAAAAACTTGGGCACAATTAAAGTAGTCGTAAGCCCAATTAATAACATCTCATACAAACTTTAACATGTAAATGGCATTTCAAAAGTCTTTTAAATCAGCAAGAGAAAAGAGTTCCCGATCCCTCTATATAGATCTTTATATCACTAGAGGGGTCACCAGCAGGAGGAAGGAGGTCCTGATTCCTCTATATAGATCTTTATATCACTAGAGGGGTCACCAGCAGGAGGAAGGAGGTCCTGATTCCTCTATATAGATCTTTATATCACTAGAGGGGTCACCAGCAGGAGGAAGGAGGTCCTGATTCCTCTATATAGATCTTTATATCACTAGAGGGGTCACCAGAAGGAGGAAGGAGGTCCCGATTCCTCTATATAGATCTTTATATTACTAGAGGGGTCGCCAGCAGGAGGAAGGAGGTCCTGATTCCTCTATATAGATCTTTATATCACTAGAGGGGTCTTCATCAGGAGAAACGAGGTCCTGATTCCTCTATATAGATCTTTATATCACTAGGGGGATCACCGGCAGGAGGAAGGAGGCCCTGATTCCTCTATATAGATCTTTATATCACTAGAGGGGTCACCAGCAGGAGGAAGGAGGTCCTGATTCCTCTATATAGATCTTTATATCACTAGAGGGGTCACCAGCAGGAGGAAGGAGGTCCCGATTCCTCTATATAGATCTTTATATCACTAGAGGGATCACCAGCAGGAGGAAGGAGGTCCTGATTCCTCTATATAGATCTTTATATCACTAGAGGGGTCACCAGCAGAAGGAAGGAGGTCCCGATTCCTCTATATAGATCTTTATATTACTAGAGGGGTCGCCAGCAGGAGGAAGGAGGTCCTGATTCCTCTATATAGATCTTTATATCACTAGAGGGGTCTTCATCAGGAGAAAGGAGGTCCTGATTCCTCTATATAGATCTTTATATCACTAGAGGGGTCACCAGCAGGGGGAAAGAGGTCCTGATTCTTCTATATAGATCTTTATATCACTAGAGGGATCCCCAGCAGGAGGAAGGAGGTCCTGAGTCCTCTATATAGATCTTTATATCACTAGAGGGATCACCGGCAGGAGGAAGGAGGTCCTGATTCCTCTATATAGATCTTTATATCACTAGAGGGGTCACCAGCAGGAGGAAGGAGGTCCTGATTCCTCTATATAGATCTTTAGGATGACATAACTGATCCGTTTAAATACATGAAGAGTGTTGAGGTTCATAAGGGCAGGATTTTCAGTATGAAACTGAGATCAAGAACACGGGAACATGACCTCAACCTAGCAGGAGGAAAGTTCAAAACTAACCTTAGAAAGTATTACTAGAGGAACATATGACCTTTCTCAACCTTTATAACCCAGAGGAACCCTTTAAAATTATCTTTAGGTCTGGGGAAAACCTTACTAAATTAATTTCATTGGGGATCAATGTCACATTGGGGGTCAGTAGGAAGTATGCCACCTTATTTTGGTGGTCAGAATGCCAACCTTACAGGAGATAAAAAGATCACTGGTAAAAAGCAGCTGGTTCTGCCAAGTGGTGTTGAACTATTTAGGCACCATTGGATGGGAGGCCAATCAGCCACAGCTCAAGGAACCTCTAGCAATCTCTGGAGGAACCCTTGGGCTCCTTGGTACCCTGGTTGAAAATGATAATATTAGATCAAAAAAATTGGCATTAGCTCCAGAACTATCTGGGCACCATCAGTTGGGAGGTCAATCAGCCACAGCTCAAGGAATCCCTAGCAACCCCTGGAAGAACCCTACAGAACGCTAGTTTAAAATGGCCAAAAAAGTCAAAAAATCAAAAAAGGGGCAGACTTGATGGATGTTCTTTTTCTGCCGCCACTTTTCTATGTTTCTATTCTGAGGGAAAAAAATAGATAATGGCCTCGAATTTGTCATCTGCAATTTGTGTTTTCCCTAACTCCCCCTACTGACACCGAAGTACATCTTCTACCCAGAGGCCACACTACCTTGATTTATTGACCCTGGAGAGAGACAGGAAAGAAAATGCTTCTTGTAACATCGCTTTTAAGTAAAACACAGATTGTTGCTTAGATACCCAGCGCTCCAAGTGTTTAAATTTCTCAGATGGAAGCCCTTCGGCTGTCACACAGAGACTTACATCGTACACAGATACATCACACACGAGTTTCATAGAAGCAAGGTCACAGATGAGGGTGTCACAAGCACATCTTGTACAGCTATAAATTTTCATTATTTCTGCATATAAAAAAAAAGAAAAAAAAAAAAAAAGAAAGAGACGGAAATGTTAAAACTACAGAATAAGCCGTGTGATGTGTTATTGCTGTTGGCTCTCTAAATAAGATTGACTGCTGGCGTTGCATAATGGCTTCTAATTACCGACTCTTTCATATTTGGTGGATCGGGTTGGGATTGGCGGTGAAAATTGCAGAATCACTTTTTGCAAAAGGATAAAAAAATGTATTCTTCTTCTTCTTCAGTCTTCTTTAATCAAGAATAAGAATGCCAAAAATAAAAATGGGACACGGGATGTTAAAAGCTTCTTTCTTTGTTGTAGCCCCCGATGAAGGGGCATTGTTTTTTCGACCCCCCGAAACACGTTGGTTGTCTTTTAGTGCAAACCAATAAATCAGTTTGGACTCTTCTATCATTTGGCCTGGCACTCCTTCTATTGTTGCCTTATTTATCTCTGGTAAACTGCTCAGTATCCACTGGAGGGTAGCATCATTTGGCCTGGCACTCCTTCTATTGTTGCCTTATTTATCTCTGGTAAACTGCTCAGTATCCACTGGAGGGTAGCACTGTCTGCTGCAAGCAGCCTAGCCTGAGCCAGTTGTTTTTCCCTTCAACACATTATATCATTATCTAATAGGAACTAAGATTAAAGTCTCAGCGCCTATTGCATGCTTCTTTTTCTTTGTTGAAGTTTCTAATGAATGTCTAGTAGACAATTTCAGGACAGTGTCATTACAGGGAGTCGGCAGAGGAGCAGCAATCTCAGGGGTGTTCAATTGCAACGCTAGATAAGTGGAACTGGCAGGGTTGAGGAACAGCCAAGCCAATCCCCAACGTCTCATTAACCTTCTGGGCAATACAGGACTTTGCTAGATAACTTTTCCCAATGTGTGGGTGGCGGGCTGCCTTGAGCGTGGCCCAAGAGAGCAGCCAAGCCAACCCCCAAAGTGGCACTAACCTTCGGGGCAATACAGGACTTTGCCCGGTGACTTTCCCCAATGTGTGGGTGGTGGGCTGACTTGAGCATGGCCTAAAAGAGCAGCCGAGCCAACCCCAATGGGTCACTAACCTTCTGGGCAAAAAAACAGTGCTCAGAGGTGGGGAGAGGGGTGGAGACAAAGGACAGTGCTCAGAGGTGGGTAGAGGGGGTGTAGACAAGTGATGGTGCTCAGAGGAGGGTAGGAGGATAGAGACAAGGAATGGTGCTTGGAGGTGGGTAGAGGGGTGGAGACCAGGGACGGTGCTCAGAAGTGGGTAGAGAGGTGGAGACAAGGGACGGTGCTCAGAGGTGGGTAAAGGGATGGAGACAAGAGATGGTGCTCAGAAGTGGATAGAGGGGTGGAGACAAGGAACAGTGCTTGGAGGTGGGTAGTGGGGTGGAGACAACGAACAAGGGATGGTTCTCGGAGATGCATAGAGGGATGGAGACTAGGGACGTTGCTCAGTGGTTGGTAGGGGGGTGGAGACAAGGGACGGTGCTCAGAGGTAAATAGGGGGGAGGAGACAAGCGATGGTACTCAGAGGAGGGTAGGGGGATAGAGACAAAGGGCAGTGCTCAGAAGTGGGTAGAGGGGGGGAGACAAGGAACAGCAGTGCTCGGAGGTGGGTAGAGGGTGGAGACAAGGTGACAAGGGATGGTTCTCGGAGATGCATAGAGGGATGGAGACTAGGGACGTTGCTCAGTGGTTGGTAGGGGGGTGGAGACAAGGGACGGTGCTCAGAGGTGGATAGGGGGGAGGAGACAAGGGATGGTACTCAGAGGTGGGTAGGGGGATAGAGACAAAGGGCAGTGCTCAGAAGTGGGTAGAGGGGTGGAGACAAGGAACAGCAGTGCTCGGAGGTGGGTAGAGGGTGGAGACAAATGACAGTGCTTAGAGGTGGGTAGGGGTATGCAGACAAGGAACAGTGCTCGGAGGTGGGTAGAGGGTGGAGACAAAGGACAGTGCTCAGAGGTGAGTAGAGGGGGTGGGACAAGGGATGGCACTCGGAGGTGGGTAGAGGGGGTGTAGACAAGGGTCAGTGCTCAAAGGGGGGTAGGGGATGGAGACAAGGGATGGCACTTGGAGGTGGGTAGAGGGGGGTGTAGACAAGTGTTGGTGCTCAGAGGTGGGTTGGGGGTGAAGACTAGGGATGGCACTCAGAGGTGGGTAGAGGGGGGTGTAGACAAGGGTTGGTACTCAGAGGAGGGTAGGGGGTGGAGACAAGGGTGACTCGGGATGGGGAGAGAGTATCTTCACCTATTCTCAGAGAAAAAAGCCCCAATGCTAACTACATCATACCGCCCAACTCATAAAGTCAGACCACCCCCACCCCAGTTGTGCACCGGCAAAACACTGGCAAACACCAAAGCAGGCGTCAAGAATTTTGGGGCTTTGTTGCATGCTGGAGCATTTCTGACACCCGCAGTATGAAGATTACACAGCTCCATTGTATAGACACGGGGGAAGGCCGTGTGATACCCCCTCCGCCCCCCTATCCTTTGTCATCTGTCCAAACTGAAATCTTAGTTCTGCCTGACTGACCCCCCCGGAGTATTTCATATCTAATGTACTATTGTGACACGCTCTGTGAAATGATAATTATACAGAAATGTTACAGAATTACAAATTGTTCTCCACTCACATCACGCCAGACTCTGGCGCTGGACGCTCACTTATTCCCGGGTAATATTAGCATAGTACACAATGTATCGCTCTATACACAAGAGGGGGGGGGGGGCAACACATTCCCTTGCCATCTCATTATAAAAATCGGTAGAATGGTTAGATCAGAATTAAAGTCGATGTAAATCCCACATGAATGACTTTCATTTTCTCCGTAATCTATAGAACATAAAAAACAGTCACATTATTAAATAATAACCTTGTGTTCCCCTTGCTTCACCTTTTATTCCAGCTCAGTGCTGCTGGTCTACTGCGGCCTCTTTACCGCCACTTCATGTCTACATGCATTCCAGTGATGGCTGCATGGCATTATTATTATTATTATTATTCAGGATTTATTCTATTGTTATACAGGATTTATATAATTATTATTATTATAATACATGATTTATAGTAGTTATACAGGATTTATATTTTTATTAGTGGTAGTAGTTTTATACAGGATTTATATGCCTATTATTATTAGTTGTAGTTGTAGTAGTAGAAGGATTAATTTTATACAGGATGTATTTTATTTTTATAAAGGATTTCTATGATTATTATTATTATTTTATATATTTTTTTATTAGTATTATTATTATTATTAATATTATTATTATTATTTAGGATTTATATTACTGTTATACTGGATTTATATTATTATTATTATTTTTATTATTATTATTATACATGATTTATATTATTATTTGTATTATTATTATTATTATATTATTATTATTATTATTATTATTATACAGGATTTATATTATTATTAATATTATTATTATTATTATTATTGTTATTATTATTATAATACAGGATTTATAATATTGTTATACAGGATTTATATTCTTATTCTTATTCTTATTCTTATTTTTGTAGTAGTTGTAGTAATAGTAGTAGTATGCAGGATTTATTTTATTACTATAAAGGATTTATATGAGTATTATTATTGCTATTATTATGAATATTTTTCAGGATTTACTGTATATTATTATTATTCAGGATTTATATTATTGTTATACAGGATTTATATGATTATTATTATTATAATACAAGATTTATAGTATTGTCATACAGGATTTATATTATTATTAGTAGTAGTAGTAGTAGTAGTATTATACAGGATTTATTTTATTGTTATACAGGATTTATTTGATTATTATTATTATTATTATTATAACAATACAGAATTTCTTCTTCTTCTTCTTATTATTATTATTATTATTATTATTATTATTATTAGTTGTAGTTGTAGTAGTAGTAGCAGTTGTAGTATTATACAGGATTTTTTTTATTGTTATATTGGATTTATATGATTAATAATATTATAACACATGATTTATATTAGAGTTATGCAGGATTTGTATTATTATTATTATTATTATTATTATTATTATTATTATTATTATTATTAGTTTTAGTAGTAGTTGTAGTAGTAGTAGCAGTTGTAGTATTATACAGGATTTTTTTCATTGCTATATTGGTTTTATATGATTAATAATATTATAACACATGATTTATATTAGAGTTATGCAGGATTTGTAGTATTATTATTATTATTATTATTATTATTATTATTATTATTATTATTAGTTGTAGTAGTAGTAGCAGTTGTAGTATTAATACAGGATTTTTTTCATTGTTATATTGGATTTATATGATTAATAATATTATAACACATGATTTATATTAGAGTTATGCAGGATTTGTATTATTATTATTATTATTATTATTATTATTAGTTGTAGTAGTAGTAGCAGTTGTAGTATTATACAGGATTTTTTTCATTGTTATATTGGATTTATATGATTAATAATATTATAACACATGATTTATATTAGAGTTATGCAGGATTTGTATTATTATTATTATTATTATTATTATTATTAGTTGTAGTAGTAGTAGCAGTTGTAGTATTATACAGGATTTTTTTCATTGTTATATTGGATTTATATGATTAATAATATTATAACACATGATTTATATTAGAGTTATGCAGGATTTGTATTATTATTATTATTATTATTATTATTATTATTAGTTGTAGTAGTAGTAGCAGTTGTAGTATTATACAGGATTTTTTTCATTGTTATATTGGATTTATATGATTAATAATATTATAACACATGATTTATATTAGAGTTATGCAGGATTTGTATTATTATTATTATTATTATTATTATTATTAGTTGTAGTAGTAGTAGCAGTTGTAGTATTATACAGGATTTTTTTCATTGTTATATTGGATTTATATGATTAATAATATTATAACACATGATTTATATTAGAGTTATGCAGGATTTGTATTATTATTATTATTATTATTATTATTATTATTAGTTGTAGTAGTAGTAGCAGTTGTAGTATTATACAGGATTTTTTTCATTGTTATATTGGATTTATATGATTAATAATATTATAACACATGATTTATATTAGAGTTATGCAGGATTTGTATTATTATTATTATTATTATTATTATTATTATTAGTTGTAGTAGTAGTAGCAGTTGTAGTATTATACAGGATTTTTTTCATTGTTATATTGGATTTATATGATTAATAATATTATAACACATGATTTATATTAGAGTTATGCAGGATTTGTATTATTATTATTATTATTATTATTATTATTATTAGTTGTAGTAGTAGTAGCAGTTGTAGTATTATACAGGATTTTTTTCATTGTTATATTGGATTTATATGATTAATAATATTATAACACATGATTTATATTAGAGTTATGCAGGATTTGTATTATTATTATTTTTTATTTTTTTCAAGATTTACTGTATAATATTAGTAGTAGATTATTATTATTATTATACAGGATTTATATTATAGTTATGCAGGATTTATATTATTATTAGTAGTAGCACTAGTAGTAATAGTAGTATTATTATACAGGATTATTTTACTATTAATATTATTAATACAGGAATATTATTATTATACATGAATATTATTATTATTATACATGATTTATATACGTAGCGCCAAAAGTTTCTGCAGCACTTTAAAAAATGAAAGGACACAGTACAGTTACAAAGCAAATCAAGACGGACATGTTGGACCCTGCTCCCAAGAGCTTACAACCTAAAAGACATTTTTTATTAAAAAAAATGCATTTTTTAGAGCAGGTTTCCTGAAGGTGACAATGGTGCTTGCAGTTTCCATTTTGACAGGGTGACAACACAAGCGCACAACCGAGAGACAAGGACAGAGTGTTGTCACCTTATAACAGGAAGTGCCTGAAAAAGGACCTCCATGGTAGGATCATCAGGGAATCCCACAGGTACGGTATATACATAGCTACATTGGTCCAAGCTGGAACACAGTAACTATGCAAAAAAAAAAAAAAAAAAAAACTTCAGCTTTAATATTTATAAATCTGCAACATTTATTAAAATGCACCCTGGTGATCCCGCCATGGAGTTCCTTGTTCAGGCAGGGCCATCTTTAACATAGGGGCAAAAGGGGAAGCTGCCCCCAGGCCCAGTCATTTTTGTGGGGCCCAAAGCAGCTGTCCCTTGAGCCCCCCCACCCGGAAATAGTTGATACGTGGATTCAGGGGGGGCCCAAGAAAATGTTTGCCCAGGGTCCAATCAATATTAAAGATGGGCCTGTGTTCAGGCACTTCCCGTCATAAGGTGACAACACTCTGTCCATGTCTCTTGGTTGCGCTCTTGTGTTGTCACCCTGTCACAATGAAGACTACAAGCGGTGGGCGGTGCAATACATTGGTCCAAGCTAAAACAATGTACCTACCTGTACAATATCCATATCTGTAATTCTGCTTTAATAACGACTTTTGAGATGAAATGAATCCATGAAATCTTATATGAGGAATTCATGAATGAGTTACTTTATATATGGAGAAAATATTCATAGGATCCGGCTTTAGAATTGGGGATTTCTCTGGTTTAACAAATTTAACATTTTCTCATTCATACGAAGTCATTTCGTTTTTATTTCATTACGGCTATTCAGAAGAAAATTGAGCCAAACTTTATGAACGCTCCAGTAAAGATTTATCTATTCATTGCTACTGCGATAGACATAATGTAGCAAAATGTATTGTTTGGCCAGACAAAGCACTGGTGGAGCTCAGGTCAGCTTGGCCTCCACCCATAGGCGTGCCCACGGGGTGTGCCGGATGTGCCCAGGCACACCCTAATCCATACCTCCCAACCGTCCCTCAACTTGCTTCCTCTCCCGGAATCCCGCCAATCGGCTGAGTCCCGGAATGGCTGCGGCGTGCGCGGGTTACCATGGTTCCCGCATGCCGCAAGCTAGACTTGTATGGCAGACTCCACCAGGTACTTTCGTCAATGCTTTCCACAAATACCATGTCCAGGTCCTCTTCAGTCCTCCTTCTCTCGGATCTCTTGCCAACAAATATCTTAACTGGAGCATTCGCTGCCCACAACTTAGGCCCAACCGATACAGTGTCAGCATCATGATGTCACAGTGCAAGGGGGGCAGCCACACGCTCGCTATCTTCAGATCAAATTTTTTGTTTGTTTTGCTGCTACCAGAAGAGTTTTTATTTCATTACATCTATTCAGAAGAAAATGAACCCATGTTTTATGAAAGCTCCAGTAAAGACTTAAAGCCTCGTACACACGACCGGTTTTCTCGGCAAGAACCAGCAAGAAAATGGCTGGGAGAGCTTTTTTGCCGAGAAAACCGGTCGTGTGTACGAGGCTTTCAGGTTTCTCGTCGGGAAAACTGCCCAGAATCTCGACGAGAAAAATAGAGAACCTGCTCTCTATTTTCTCGTCGGGATTCTCGTCGGCCTGTTTCCCGACGAGAAACCCGAGAGTGTGTACGCTTACCTGTCCTCCGGTAAGCCCGCGCATGCTCAAAATGACTTTGACGCATGCGTGGCAGCTTCCTATGCATAGGTAGGGTGTAGCAAGATGGCGGCGACGGCATCGAATGTGTCGAGCACACGCTCGTCGTAGTCATTGACGTCACCGCGTTCGCGCCATTCAAAAGAACGGCGGTTCTTTTGAATCGTACGCGTGTACACTCGGCCGGGACAAGATTCTTGTCAAGAATCTCGTCAGGGAAAAACGACTGTTTTTTTTCCTGACGAGATTCTCGGTCGTGTGTACGAGGCTTCAAAAGTAATGCATCTATTATGCGATAGACATGATGTAGCAAAATGAACTGTTCCGCCAGACATTCCCACACAAAGCATTGGTGGAGCTCACATCAGCTCGGCCTCCACCAGGTGACATTTTTCATCAATGCTTTCCACAATACCGTGTCTAGGTCCTCCTCAGTCCTTCTTCTCTCGGATCTCCTGCCAACAAAATATCTTAACTGGAGCATTCAGTACCCACAGACTTTGCTTAGGCCCAACAGATACAGCATCATGATGTCACAGTGCAAGGGGCAGCCACACGCTCGCTATCTTCAGATAACATATTTCTCACTTCTAACAGAAGATTTTCCAAGGGGGGGGGGGGGGGATTGTCATGTAATTTAATTTAAAAAAACTAGGAACGAGTTGGTGGGACTGATCGTCTTTTTTTCTCCCCCCCCCCCCAAGATGAACTTTAGCACATAAATGAAGGTAACCCATAAATATAACCTCAACCCAACCCAAAATCTCAACCCAAATATTCTCAGAGGCATGTATGCTGCCATGATAATACACATGATGGGACTTGTAGTTTTGCAACAGCTGGAGGGCCGCCAGTTTGAGACCCCCCTGTTCTAGAGCCTGAGGCTCTAATCATGTGCTTAAAATGAAAAAAAAAAAAAACATTGGAATCCATGCGCCCGGCGCCAGGGCTATCTTATTAGCATCATGGGCCCCTGGGCAAAGTAATGCTATGGGGCCCCTACAAGCCTGCCCCAATTTACGCACCACTCCCAAGAATGAAAGTACAATATTTCGACTTTATAGCGTGTCACTTGCTACTGTTCCCTGCCACCAGATTCAGTCTGTCACATACCATCCATCCCGTCATCAGATTCAGCGTGTCACTTGCCACGTCGCCTGTCACCAGATGCAGATTGTCACTTGCCAAGTCACCTGCCACACGTTGCGGATTGTCACTTACCAAGTCACCTGCCACACGTTACGGATTGTCACCTGCCACACGTTGTGTATTGTCACTTGCCACGTCACCTGCCACACATTGCGGATTGTCACTTACCACATGTTGCAGATTGTCACTCACCAAGTCACCTGCCACACGTTCCGGATTGTCACTTACCACATGTTGCGGATTGTCACTCACCAAGTCACCTGCCACACGTTGCGGATTGTCACTTACCAAGTCACCTGCCACACGTTACGGATTGTCACCTGCCACACGTTGCGGATTGTCACTTGCCACGTCACCTGCCACACATTGCGGATTGTCACTAACCACATGTTGCGGATTGTCGCTCACCAAGTCACCTGCCACACGTTGCGGATTGTCACTTGCCACGTCACCTGCCACACGTTGTGGATTGTCACTCACCAAGTCACCTGCCACACGTTACAGATTGTCACTCACCACATGTTGCGGATTGTCGCTCACCAAGTCACCTGCCACACGTTGCGGATTGTCACTTGCCACGTCACCTGCCACACGTTGTGGATTGTCACTCACCAAGTCACCTGCCACACGTTACAGATTGTCACTCACCACATGTTGCGGATTTTTACTTGCCAAGTCACCTGCCACACGTTGCGGATTGTCACTTGCCACGTCACCTGCCACACGTTGCGAATTGTCACTTGCCACACGTTGCGGATTGTCACTTGCCACGTCACCTGCCACATGTTCCGGATTGTCACTTACCACATGTTGCGGATTGTCACTTGCCAAGTCACCTGTCACACGTTGTGGATTGTCACTTGCCACACGTTGCGGATTGCCACTTGCCACGTCACCTGCCACACGTTGCGGATTGTCACTTGCCACGCGTTATGGATTGTCACTTGCCACGTCACCTGCCACACGTTGCGGATTGCCACTTGCCACGTCACCTGCCACACGTTGCGGATTGTCACTTGCCACGCGTTATGGATTGTCACTTGCCACGTCACCTGCCACACGTTGCGGATTGTCACTTGCCACGTCACCTGCCACACGTTGCGGATTGTCACTTGCCACACATTGCGGATTGTCACTTGCCACACGTTGCGGATTGTCACTCACCAAGTCACCTGCCACACGTTCCGGATTGTCACTTGCCACATGTTGCGGATTGTCACTTGCCATGTCACTTTCCACACGTTGCGGATTGACACTTGCCACGTCACGGATTGTCACTTGCCACGTCACCTGCCACACATTTCGGATTGTCACTTGCCACGTCGCCTGCCAAACGTTGCGGATTGTCACTTGCCACACGTTACGGATTGTCACTTGCTGTGTCACTTTCCTGCTAAGGTGGTCTCTTGCAAGTCAGACAGCAGATAACTAGCCAGGCAGCAGAGAGATGATGTAATCTCTCTGCTTACTGGCTGCCTGCACAGTGAGGGCAGAACTGCACTGCAGGTATGCAGGGCGGGCGCTGGGCGGTGAGAGATGATGTCATCTCTCTGCTCCCCCGCCTGCCGGCTCCCTGATTGGCCAGCTGTCTACACACCCATGAGCCGCCCTCTCTCTCATCCACGGAGCCGCCCGCGGAGTGGTGGAGCTGCCCGCTCTCTCACCCGCATTCTCGGGGGGGGGGCAATTCGTCCGGCTCTGTGTCCCCAGGTGAACGTGGGGCCCCCGGTCGTGCCCACTCAGTAAGACGGCCCTGTCTGGGGCCCGCATGTAGATTAGGGGGCCGGACGCATGGATGGGGGGGCGCCGCTTGTGCGCCCCCTATGAACGGGCCACCACCGGAGTTGGAACTGAGCGGGGATGGACAGACCAGGTACTCCAGCTTTAGAACTTTTTTTTTTTTTGGGGTGGTGGGTGCAAGTAGCTGGTCTTGCCTAGGGCGCAAAATAGTCTAGCACCGACCCCCGTCTGCAATATCTCCAGTTCTCCAGATGAGGTCTTACTAAGGCTTGTCCATGATACCACCACCCCGTGCTATGGCCCAGCAATGTTATGAATGTGACCCCCCCCCCCCATTAAAGCTCTGTTGTATTTAAAAAAATAATAATATTAACGTGAATTCTTCATGACCAATAACAAAATATTTCCAAGCATTCCGCATTCCTAGGTGGCAGGGGGCTTCCCCTCTCGTAACGCGTTTGGCTCCTCTACATTCACAGCCAAGATGAAAAGAAGAATAATACTGGGGGGGGGGGGCTCTTTAAGAGGGCGATATTTCCTTTAACAGCAGTATCCTTTCAATGAGATTGCGATATATAAAAAAAAAAAAAAGGTGAGAGGGTCTCTGGGGACGGGGGGGATGGGGGGATAAAAGAATCCTTCACTGCAGAGACTTAGAGTGCAGATCTGTAATTATCATCACCACTTCAAATTCATCCAAAATTAAGACAAATAACATATCCAGTTCCCCGTTCATCACCAGACCTCCTTCTCTTAACAAGCTGGAATGACTCGTCTCGACTCTCGGCTTCCTTTTGCTAACATAACAAGATTTGGGTTGTATTGTTGCCAAAATAACAAGCTGTTCGGTTTTCATATCTCCCGTTCTCTCCTGAATATGGAGAGTGCGGCGCGGAGCGGAGGGGGGGGGTGTGTTCTCCAAACAAGGAACGGTGGGGTGCATGAAATTCTGCTGATGCTGTCATGCTCTGTTGGATGGGAGGAGGTGAGAGGCCAAAGGACGTTCAGGATACACCACTGTTTGGACATCCTTCTAACCAAACAAGGACCTGCTAAAGAACGGTTTGCAAGAATTCCTTCACACCCCGGAGGCTGCGGCTTTTTTTTTCTGCCCGGTTTTTAGGGTAATTTTACATAAATTTAACAAAATCCTCAACAAGTTTTTTTTTTTTTTTTATCATAATATACTGTATGTGTTGCATCATTGTATGAACATTAGGGATGGGATTCATTGGGAGTTTTTACTACCAAAATGTTGCCAAAATTTCAATTTGGAATGCATTAGAGCCGTGATCTCTTAACTGCAGCCTGTGGGCTGGAAGACCTGGTCCTTTGGGCACTATTTCCCCCACTGACACCAATGATGGGACACTATTCCTCCCACTGATACCAATGATGGGGCACTATTCCTCCCACTGATACCAATGATGGGACACTATTCCCCCCACTGACACCAATGATGGGGCACTATTCCTTCCACTGAAACCAATGATGGGACACTATTCCCCCCACTGATACCAATGATGGGACACTATTCCTCCCACTGATACCAATGATGGGACACTATTCCTCCCACTGACACCAATGATGGGACACTATTCCCCCCACTGATACCAATGATGGGGCACTATTCCTCCCACTGACACCAATGATGGGACATTATTCCCCCCACTGACACCAAGAAAGATGTAGTATTAACAGTACCCTTCTCTGGTGACACCTGAACTAATTTTTTAGCCATATTTATAACAAAGAGAAGGTCATTTAACCAATAGTGGAGCCTCTACATTCTGGGTACCTTTTCACGTATTATCCTCCCGTGGTTGCAGATGCCGGTGACTTAGAACTAAGGACTTAGTGCTCCCTCCCGAAATACGACTGCAGCCATGGAATGGTCGTCCAAGAACAATAATCAAAGTTGGTTCTCAGTGGGGAATATTTCCAGAAATCGAAATCCTGAAAAGTACTATCCTGACACAACCTTTCTTTGTATGGAGTCAACAAAGCCGTTTTCTCAGCATTATTCTGAAAGGCAGGAAAAGGTAACCGGCGTGACCCCTTAGTAAATATAAACTCAGATAAGATCTGGTGGAGAAAAAGTAAAAGTAAATGTCAGTGGCAATGACATAGGAAGGAATGTGGGGAAAGTGGAAGTCGTCACTCTACCGGGATGAGGACAGCGGTTCAACCACACCGACTGAACAATGAAAATCCGATACTTTGTTTTTTCGTTTTGTTTTTTTTTTGATCTCTGATAAATGTTACAATTACGTTGTTAGATATAAACAGAAAAACAAGGACCAATGGAGAAATTCTCAATAGTACGGGTCACCCACTATTAAATAAAAGCTAGCCTCCGGGCAAACAGGCTAAAAGCCGGTACTGAGATTTACACAGTTCTGCCACACAGCACAGTCAAGTGGATGACACCATTCGGCTGTGCCGTGTGGCCTTTCTCCAACCACAAGCCTATAACTGGACAATGGAAGACGAGGTCATGTTCTCTCCTCCAATCAGCATGTTGCTTGTCAGTAAATTTGTATGCAGCGCACCTGATTGGCTCAAAGTGATGCCTCTACCTCTTCAACTCCGACTACAAAGCTGCAATCATTTGATATTATTATTATTATTAATATTATTATACAGGGTTTATATTGTGCCAACAATTTACGCAGAGCTTTACAATATAAAAGGGAGACAGTACAGTTACAATGCAATAAAATACAGGAGCTCAGAAGAGCTTACAATCTATTAGGGTGGGGCAGGCGGTACAAAAAGGTTGTAACTGTGGGGAATGAGCTGATGGAAGTGGTAAATGATTAGTCGGAGGCGTGATAGGCTTCCCTGAAGAGATGTGTTTTCAGGGATTGCCCTGAAGGCAGCCAGAGTAGGAGATAGCCAGACAGGTTGAGGTAGAGAGTTCCAGGGGATGGGAGAGGCTCTGGAGCAGTGGCGGCCCGTCCATATGAGGCGTAGGGGCGCCGCCCGCCTAATCCATGTGCCCGGCCCCCTAATCTACATGCAGGGCGCCGGGCGCATGGATTCCAATGAGGTTTTTTTTTTTGAAGCACATGATTAGAACCTGAAGCTCTAATTGGCTTAAAAAAAGGGTGGGCTCTGGGTGCAGAGCTCTGTGCCCCGAGCCCAACCTGTTGTGTGACAATAGCAAATTAATATTCACTATTGTCCTTCTGATTCTCCTCCTGGAAGCAGCTCCTGAGATCCGATTGGCCAGGGAGTCTTAAAACTCCCTATCGTGTCTCAGGACACACTGGCCAATCGTGTCTCAGGACCAGTGGCGGCCGGTAATATTTTTTTGGGGAGGGGCGGCAAACAGTGCACAGCCAGCCACCCCTCTCCCCGCCCCCCGTTAGGTGACCCACCACAACCTCCCGGTCGGTCAGTGTCACCCGGCAGCTGCAACAAATACCGCGGGCTTCCCTCCGGGCGACCAGCTTCTATATCTCCTCTCCTCGCGTCTCCTCCAGTGGCAAGTCTCCTCACTTCTCCTCTCGGCGGCCAGCGTACAGACGGGTCGACCACTAGCTTCCCTTGCATCTCCTCTCCTTGCATCTCCACCCTCCTCCTCCTGGCAGCCAGTGTAGCTTCTGCTTTCAGCCAATCGGAAAATGGGTTACAAGACCCGCTACCTAATTGGTCGGGAGGAGAATCAGTGTGAAAATAGCGAATATTCATTCTGATCTGGTCTGATCTTGGTCAGGCCTTGTTCTTGGTTCTCATCTTGGTCTAGTCTTGGTCGGTCTTGTCTGGTCTGGTCTTAGTCTGTTCTTGATTTTTTTCTTGTCTTGGTCATGTCTGGTCTGATCTTAGTCTGGTCTTGGTCTAGCATTGGTCTAGTCTTGGTCTTGTCTGGTCTGGTCTTGGTCTGTTCTTGATCTTTTCTTGTTTTGGTCAGGTCTGGTCTGATCTTAGTATGGTCTTGGTCTAGCATTGGTCTAGTCTTGGTCTTGTTTGGTCTGGTCTTGGTCTGTTCTTGATCTTTTCTTGTTTTGGTTAGGTCTGGTCTGATCTTAGTCTGGTCTTGGTCTAGCATTGGTCTAGTCTTGGTCTTGTCTGGTCTGGTCTTGGTCTGTTCTTGATCTTTTCTTGTTTTGTTCAGGTCTGGTCTGATCTTAGTCTGATCTTGGTCTAGCATTGGTCTGGTCTTGGTCTTGTCTGGTCTGGTCTTGGTCTGTTCTTGATCTTTTCTTGTCTTGGTCAGGTCTGGTCTGATCTTAGTCTGGTCTTGGTTTGCATTGGTCTAGTCTTGGTCTAGTCTGGTCTGGTCTTGGTATTTACTATAACTACAGTTCTCAGCTCATGACGTATGACCAATGAGAAGCATCCCCTTCTTACAGATAGCTAAAAACATAACTGATGTCAGTGGTTACTTGTATGAGAAGCAGAAATAGGAGCCAATAATATCCTCTTGAGAAACCCTAGATTCCCATGGGACCTTGGTTGAAAAAGATCATTACATCTTAAGCCCTGTACACACGGCCGAGAATCCCGTCAGGAAAAAAACGTTGTTTTTCCTGATGAGATTCCGGCAAGCTTTTCTTGCCAAGCCCTGTGTACAGATGGCCATTCAAAAGAACTGACGTTCTTTTTAATGGCAAGAACGCGGTGACGTCATCGACTACGATGAGCATGCGTTCGTCACATTCGAAGCCGTTGCCGACATCTTGCTTCACCCTACACTACCCTTGTAAGCTAGCGTGCATGTGTCGAAGTCTCATCGAGCATGCGCGGGCTTACCGGAGGACAGGTAAGCTTGTAGCTGCGCATACACACACACAGTTTTCTCGTCGGGAAACAGGCCGACGAGAATCCCGACGAGAAAATAGAGAGCAGGTTCTCTATTTTTCTCGTTGAGATTCCAGGCAGTTTTCTCGACGAGAAACCATACACACGATCGGTTTTCTCGGCAAAAAGCTCTGCCAGCAGTTTTCTTGCCGAGAAAACCGGTCGCGTGTACGAGGCTTAAGCCTCTGTTTTGCTTTGTTCTCATGGTCTGTGAATGCCGTCTTGGAATTTGTTGTCTATTTGTCTACTGCTCTTCTTCTCACCTACCTGTGTTATTACTTTTCCTGGATGCTGCTTGACCTAATGTGCCCAAGGTATGACTTGACCTAATGTGCCCAAGGTCCTAAATCATGCCTTCCTTGACCACAGCTTTGCAGACTACAATTTTGCTTCATCTTTACTCACCTGTCTGTAAGCTACCTGCTATCAATGGGGCAAATCTAAAACCCTTAGCCTGGAGATTTGAAACCCTCAACTCTCTGAGGGGAGAACAGAAATTTTGGAATTTCCTTATTGAATGTCACTCTAGTCGTTCGAAGACTTCCTCCACCTCACGTCACAGATTTAGATATAAAATAAGCCGTCGTATTCTCTAATGCCGCGTACACACGACCGTTTTTCCCGTAGAGAAACATTACATTTTTTCCTTTGGAACGAGAAAAACGATCGTCTGTGGGCTTTTTTGTTGTTTTTCTCGACGGGAAAAACGGCATTAATCATGACGAGAAAAATTAGAACATGCTCTAATTTTTCTCGTCGTGATTCCCGTCGTTTTTTTCCGGTGCAGTTTTCCCATAGGGAAACACTGCCGGGGAGCCCACACACGGTCGTTTTTTTCGACCAAAAAAAAAAATGTCATTTAAAACGGCTGTGTGTGGGGGGAACAAGCTGTTCCTTGTTTTTCACGTCGATTTTCTCGACTGTGTTTTCACCGTCGAAAAAATCGATCGTGTGTACACGGCATTATATTTAAATAGCACTGAGATTTGTTTAACCTGCTTTTCATATCACTCATCTAAATCGTAATTAGACCGAAGCGTTTCTCTTCTCCTACTTTTGTCTTTGATCTTTGAGTGACATCGGGACGGGTAGATGGCAGAACTGGGAGTAAAATATCCGAATATCAATTTCTTACGTGTAAGTAGAAAAGCTGCGAGGGAAAATTTACATGGAGATTTAAGAGAACTGAAAATGAAAGAAACTATATAAATAAATATATATATATATATATATATATATATATATAGACTCACCGGCACTTTATTAGGTACACCTGTTCAATGGCTCGGTAACACAAATTGCTAATCAGCCAATCACACGGCAGCAACTCAATGCATTTAGGCATCTAGACGTGGTGACGACGACTTGCTGAAGTTCAAACTGAGCATCATGCCGCGTACACACGATCATTTTTCCCGTCGGGAAAAATTAAATTTTTTTTTTTCGCCGAGAAAAACGATCGTCTGTGGGCTTTATGCCGTTTTTCTCGTTGAGAAAAACGGCAGGAAAAACGACGAGAAAAATTAGAACATGTTCTAAATTTTCTCATCGTTTTTCCCATCATTTTTTTCCGCGGCAGTTTTCCCATAGGGAGACACTGCCGCGGAGCCCACAGACGGTCGTTTTTCTCGTCAAAAAAAAAAATGACGGGAAAAACGGTCGTGTGTGGGGGAACATGCCGTTCCCTCGTTTTTCATTTTTTTTCATGCCGTGATTCACGGCGGTGTTTTCACCGCCGTGAATCACGATCGTGTGTACGCGGCATCAGAATGGGGAAGAAAGGGGATGGAAGTGACTTTGAACGTGGCATGGTGGTTGGTGGCAGATGGGCTGGTCTGAGTATTTCTGGGATTTTCACACACAACCATCTCTCGGGATTACAGAGAATGGTGGGAAAAAGAGAAAATATCCAGTGAGCGGCAGTTGTGTGGAGGAAAATGCCTTGTTGATGTCAGAGGAGAATGGGCAGACTGGTTCCAGATGATAGAAAGACAACTCAAATAACCACTCGTTACACCCAAGGTATGCAGAATACCATCTCTGAACGCACAACACATCCAACTTTTCAGCAGATGGGCTACAGCAGCAGAAGATCACACAGGGGGCCACTCCTGTCAGATAAGAACAGGAAACTGGGGCTACAATTGGCACAGGATCACCAAAATTGGACAATAGAAGATTGGAAAAATGTTGCCTGGTCTGATGAGTCTGGATTTCAGCTGCGACATTCAGATGGTGGGGTCAGAATTTAGCGCATGGGTACATCCTGCCTTGTCTCACCGGTTCAGGCTGGTGGTGGGGGTGTAATGCTGTAGGGGAAGGGGTATAACTGGTTCAGGCTGGTGGTGGGGGTGTAATGGTGTGGGGGATGGTGTATCACTGGTTCAGGCTGGTGGTGGGGGTGTAATGGTGTGGGGGATGGGGTATCACCGGTTCAGGCTAGTGGTGGGGGATGTATGGAGTTGAATAGCACAGTAAGGGGGTTGAGGGACTGAAGGTGCACAATGGGGGATGCATGGAGTTGTGTGGCACAAAAAGGGGGTGGAGGGACTGAAGGGGCACAATGGGGGGGTGTATAGAGTTGGGGGGCACAATAAGGGGTTGGAGGGACTGAAGTTGTACAATGGGGGGATGTATGGAGTTGAATGGCCCAATAAGAGAGTTGAGGGACTGGAGGGGCACAATGGGGGGGTGTATAGAGTTGGGGGGCACAATAAGGGGGTGGAGGGACTGGAAGGGCACAATGGGGGGTGTATAGAGTTGGGGGGCACAATAAGGGGGTGGAGGGACTGTAGGTGCACAATGGGGGTATATATGGAGTTGAATGGCACAGTAAGAGGGTGGAGGGACTGGAGGTGCACAATGGGGGGGGTGTATAGAGTTGGGGGGCACAATAAGGGGGTGGAGGGACTGGAGATGCACAATTGGGGGATGTATGGAGTTGAATGGCACAGAAAGGGGATAGAGGGACTGGAGGTGCACAATAAGGGGGGGGGTGTATAGAGTTGGGGGGCACAATAAGGGGGTTGAGGGACTGGAGGTGCACAATAGGGGATGTATGGAGTAGGGCGGCACAATAAGGGGGTGGAGGGACTGGAGGTGCACAATGGGGGAGGTATGGAGTTGGGGGCACAATAAGGGGGTTGAGGAACTGGAGGGGCACAATAGGGGATGTATGGAGTTGGGTGGCACAATAAGGGGGTTGAGGGACTGTAGGTGCACAATACGGGATGTATGGAGTTGGGTGACACAATATGGGGGTTGAGGGACTGAAGGTGCACAATGTGAGATGTATGGTGTTGGGGGGCACAATAAGGGGGTGGAGGGACTGGAGGTGCACAATAGGGGATGTATGGAGTTGGGTGGCACAATAAGGGGGTTGAGGGACTGGAGGTGCACAATAGGGGATGTATGGAGTTGGGTGGCACGATACGGGGGTTGAGGGACTGAAGGTGCACATCGTGAGATGTATGGTGTTGGGTGGCACAATAAGGGGGAGGAGGGACCGGAGGTGCACAATACGGGATGTATGGAGTTGGGTGGCACAATACGGGGGTTGAGGGACTGAAGGTGCACATCGTGAGATGTATGGTGTTGGGTGGCACAATAAGGGGGAGGAGGGACCGGAGGTGCACAATACGGGATGTATGGAGTTGGGTGGCACAATACGGGGGTTGAGGGACTGAAGGTGCACATCGTGAGATGTATGGTGTTGGGTGGCACAATAAGGGGGAGGAGGGACCGGAGGTGAACAATACGGGATGTATGGAGTTGGGTGGCACAATACGGGGGTTGAGGGACTGAAGGTGCACAATGTGAGATGTATGGTGTTGGGTGACACAATAAGGGGGTGGAGGGACTGGAGGTGCACAATACGGGATGTATAAAGGGTTGAATGGCACAGTAAGGGGGTGGATGGACTGGAGGGGCACAATAAGGGGGGGGGGGATGTATGAAGTTGAGTGGCACAATAAGGGTGTGGAGGGGACTGGAGGAGCACAATGGGGGAATGTATGGAGTTGAATGGCACAGTAAGAGGGTGGAGGGACTGGAGGGGCAGGATGGGGGGGGGGGGTGTATGGAGTTGGATGGCACAATAAGGGGATGAATGGAGTAGGGAGGCACAATGAGGGGGTGGGGTTATAGAGTAGGGGTGCTCACTAAGCTCTGAAGCAAATCCCCTTGCAGAGTGCACAGTCTATTTGCCTTTAGTAAATCCTCCCCTATGTCTCTAATGTCTCTGATGAAAAATGGAAAAGGCCCTCCAGCTCCATTACATAAAGAAGTGGGGGACGCAATGGCCACCTCGATGTTTTGGTGAATATTTTGCTGATAAGTTTAGTTTTATGGCAAAGGATGGAAATCTTCGGATGTTTCCAAAAGGCCCAGAGCCGCGACTTTTGTACTTTAGCTGTAAATACAATCCAAGAAAATCAATTAGGGAAGACATTAAAATGAGTCCGCGGTCTAGACGGAATTAGCATGGCTATAATGTGCCGAGGGCCGGCCATTTGTCAAGTTGAATGGAAAAATCACCTAAACATTTTTTTTTTCGTCTAGATTATACCATTGCAACATCAAGGCCGATCATTGTGAATCTTAAACCCATGGCCATTTGTTATCATTGCCCTGAATGGACAGAGTGGCAGAGTCTATTTAAAGTGAAACTCCAGATTTGCTTTAGTCCTTCCTGACCACAAGTCTTCTGTAAGTACCATGGGATTGTTACTTCAGATTCCTTCTTCTGATTTGGATATATACCGATCATCCATAATGTTATGACCACTGACAGGTAAAATGAATAACATTGATCCTCTCATCACAATGGTATCTGAAAGTGGGTGGGATATATTAGGAGGCAAGTAAACATGTTGTTCCTGAAGTTGAAAGCAGAAAAAAATGGGCATCACAGTTTGCTGTGTATGGGGCTGTGTACCCGAAGACCGGTCAGGGACCATAATTGTCAGCAGCAGACAAACTAACCCCCCCCATCTGTCACCCCCCTCTCGATCTCTCACCCTCCTCGATCTCTCACCCCCCACTCTCTCTCTCTCTCACCCCCATCTCTCACTCCCTCTCTCTCTCGCCCACTCTCCTCACCCCCCATCTTTCACCCTCTCTCTCTCACCCCCATCTCTCGCCCCCCTCTCTCTCTCTCTCACCCCCATCTCTCACCCCCCCCTCTCTCTCTCACCCCCATCTCTCACTCCCTTTCTCTCTCGCCCACTCTCTCTCACCTCCCATCTTTCACCCTCTTTCTCTCACCCCCATCTCTCACCCCCCTCTCTCTCACCCCTCTCCTCTCACACCCTCTCTCTCTCACCCCCTCTCTCTCACCCCTCTCTCACACACACCCTCTCTCTCACCCCCTCTGTCACCCCCTCTCTTTCTCTCCCCCCTCTCTCTCACCCCCATCTCTCACTCCCTCTCTCTCTCACCCCCATCTCTCACCCTCTCTCTCTCACCCCCATCTCTCTCACCCCTCTCTCTCTCTCACACCCCCTCTCTTTCATCCCCCTCTGTCACCCCCTCTCTTTCTCACCCCCTCTCTCTCACCCCCATCTCTCACTCTCTCTCTCTCTCTCGCCCCCCATCTCTCACCCTCTCTCTCTCACCCCTATCTCTCACCCCCTCTTTCTCTCTCACCCTCCCACCCCCTTTCTCTGTTTCTCGCCCCCTCTCAACTCCCCCCTCCTCACTCTCACCCCCCTCTCTCTCTCACCCTCCCACCCCCTTTCTCTGTTTCTCGCCCCCTCTCACCCCCCCTCTTTCTCACCCCCTCTCTCTCTCTCACACCCCCCCTCTCTCTCACCTCCCCCCCCACCCCATCTCTCACCCCCTCTCACTCTTTCACCCCTCTCTCTCTTACCCCCTCTCTTTCAACCCCCCCACCCCCTCATTCTCACCCCCTCTCTCCCTCACCCCCCATCCCATCTCTCACCCCCTCTCTCTCTATCACCCCTCTCTCTCTCTTACCCCCCTCTCTCTCAACTTCCCCCACTCCCTCATTCTCACCCCCTCTCTCCCTCACCCACCACCCCCTTTCTCTCCCGCTCTCGTTCACCCCCCTCAATATCCCATCCCCCCTCTCTCTCACACCCCCCTCTCTCTCTCTCACCCCCCTCTCTCTCAACTCCCCCCACCCCCTCCCCACCCCCTTCTCTCCCTCTTGCCCCCCTCTCTCTCATCACCCTCTTCTTTCTCTCACCTCCTCTCTCTCTCTCTTACTCCCACTCTCTCTCCCTCACCCCCCCTCTCTCACCTCCCCCACTATCTCACTCCCCTCTCTCTCTACCTCCTCCTCCTCTCCCCTACCTCTTTCTCTCGCCCCCCCGCTTTCTCTCTTTCACCCCCCCCCCTCACCTTCTCCTCTCCCTCTAGGGTCAGCGGTAGGGTTGGGGACCTCGTTAGGTAGGCTGTACGGGGCCTCATGAATTCTAACAGAGACCCTGGGTGTTGACCCAGGCCTACATGGAAGTATACTAGGGGTGGACTTTTTCCTTCATCGTCTTCCCCAGGCTCCTCTAGTTCCAGGCTATAAAGGACTAAGTCCTACCCACAATATCCACCCAGGGGAGAGGTATCCCTAAAATGGGTACTTACCCTTGCTTACACATGGAGGGATGAATCACTAAAAAATATTGCTGGATTTGATGAATGTGTATTTTTTTTGTGGATAATCCAGCAGAATGTAAAGGGGGGGGGGGACATGGAGCTAAGGAGGCGTGGAGATTATCTTTAAGGTGTGTAAAGTGCAATGAGGGCGTTATTTTTTTATTTTTTTTATTTTACTAACTGGAACTCTGCTTGAAAAGTTCTCTGTACTACATAGGAATCTGAATTGTGTCCATTCCAAACACAAAGCAGTTGCTGGAATCTTTTATTCATCATCTCATCAGTCACTCGCAATGGCAGCAGACAATTACCACACAATAATTAACCGTTCAGAACTGGAACTGATAAATGTTACTGGTTTTTAGACTTGTGCACAACGGAAAAATTTGTTTAGTTTAGTTTATTTTCGGTCCTGTTGATTGGTAATTATTCGTAATTTTGCTAAACGGGATTTTTTGCGTTCGGACTAATTCGTATTTTCGCAAGCGACATTTTTCGACGTATCGGAATGATTCGTATTAATGTAAGCCTTATTTTTAGTTGATTTATAATTCGTACTTTAGGTAGAGTACATTGTTTTTCGTTGATTCTGGACACAACTCCTACTTTCCTAACTTTTTTTTTGGTTCGTTGATTCGTAATTTTCCGTATCTCTCTCACAATGGCTCTGCCTATTATGCCTAACGTGCTTCGAATGGATTTGTACTTTTCTAAATACATTGCGGTTATTTGTAACGATTTGAAAATCTTGTATTTTACTTTCGTTTTTGACATGCGGCTATAGCCAGGGCCGCCATCAGGAATTTTGGGGCCCCTTGCACAGCTTTAGGCATGGGCCCCCTGGAGCAGAGGAGAACCGGGGGGAGGGGTGCCACCGCCGCAAATTGGAGAACCGGGGGGGGCTGCCCTGCCGCAAATTGAGAAGCGGGGGGTGCTGCCGCCGCAAAAAAAAAAAGGAAAAAAGGGGGGGTTGCCATCCGGGGCCCTGGGGACCTTCGGGCCTCTGTGAACCTCTGGGTCCCTTACAAAAAAAAAAAAAAAAATTATAAAAAAAAGGGGGATTGCCATAACCTAACGTGTTTCGAATGGATTCGTACTTTCGTAACTTTTTTTTGGTTCGTTGATTCGTAATTTTCCGTGTCTCTCTCACAATGGCGCTGCCTAACGTGCTTCGAATGGATTTGTACTTTTCTAAATACATTGCGGTTATTTGTAACGATTCGAAATCTCGTATTTTACTTTCGTTTTTTACATGCGGCTATAGCCTCCGCCCCCTGTACACCATTTTGAGAGGGAGTTCAGCACGGCGAGGGAGGAGCAGAGAGCAGAGCAGAGTGTTATTGTGCTTTGAATGGATTCGTACATTCGTAACTTTTTTTTGGTTCGATGATTCGTCATTTTCCGTGACGGATCACAACAAGTCGACTTGCTGTTGCATTAGGCATTAATGCATTAAGGCATTCGGGCATTCGCTAGTTGCGATATAATTTATTTCAGATTCGGTTTTATTCGTAATTGCTTTGTTCGGAAAGTCGAATGCTTCCGAACGTCCAAAAGTTGATAAATTCGTACAAATTTCGATTTGTTACGAAATGAATTGCACAAGCCTAATGTTTTTTTTTTTTTTTGCTCTACATATTCCTGACCCTTCTTAATGAAGAGGGGTTAAAGGGACACTAATGCCCCATACACACGATCGCTTTTCATGCCGTTAAAAATGCCATTTTTAAAAATGGGCATGAAAAACGATCGTGTGTACGCCGCATAAAGGTATTGGAGATTGGATTGGATTGGTTCATCCTATGCATTAAGGTGAATAAACATCCGACAATACCACCCCCCCCCCCCGTTTTACTTACTTGAGCCTGTTCACCTGTTGCGCTTGCCCCCGACATCCTCTTCGCCGCTCAGCCTGGTCGTTGATTGGCTAGAGTGGATGTATTGAAAGCAGCGCAGCCATTGGCTCGCGCTGCTGTCAATCACATCCAATGACGCGGCGCGCCGGGGGGGCCGGGCCGAGTGATACAGTGAGCTGCTATGGCCGCCGGCTGTATCACGGGAGCGCGCCCGCAAGAACTCACCACTATGCGAGATTGCATGAAGGTGTTCAGTTCTTGTGGGGAGGAGCCGAGACAGCCGCCGAGGGACCCTAGAAGACCAGGTTCGGGGCCACTCTGTGAAAACGAGCTGCACAGTGGAGGAAAGTATAACATGTTTGTTATTTTTATTTTATTTTTTATTCTCTTTACAACCCCTTTAAAGTGGTTGTAAACCCACTTATGCAACTTGCACCTCCATTTAAGCCAATCAGAGCGCCGGAGCGGCGATACCCGGAAGTAACCTTTCCGGAGCGATGTCTGCGGCCAGAGACCCTCTTCCCAAAAATCAGCTTGTGCTGTAATGAATCACAGCAAAGTGTTTGGACACAAGAGGCGGGATTTATGATTTCTCCAATCACAAGCAGGGGGCGGGGATTGTGCTCATCCAGGCATTCCCGGCCAGGACAAGTACTGTCAGTGAGTAAAGTGGTGATGTGGCGCCCTTTTTTGGGGGCATCAGATTGGCCCGGGGGGTGGCTGTGTCAGTTTCATTCCGGGACACTGTATTGTCCTGGAATGAAGGTGCCCGGGACAGTCCTGCAAAATGCAGGACTGTCCCGGGCAATCCGGGACACGTGGTCACACTACCGGAGGGTGAGACGAGGACGGCTTCGGGGGCTTCGAACTAAGGTAAGTACTGCATAATGAGCTAGTATGCTAGTCATACTAGCTCATTATGCCTTTCTCTTGCAGGTTATTATTTTTGTAAAAAAAAAAGGGTTTACAACCCCTTTAAGTCAGTCTAGCTAAGCAAAAGTTCAGAGGCTTTTTTTTTTTTTCTTAGGGGACCTGGCTGGGTTCCTGAGATGGTCGGTTGGAAAACAGAGAGTCTGTAGCACAGCTGGGACCCCGTCAGGAAACAACAGAACCCGAGAACAAAAAGTCTTTCACCGGGGACACCGACTCCGCAAGACCTTATGTTCCCAATAACGGTGCAGGTCAACAGCCAAAGATCCACCCACAGCACATGGGACAAGCTCCTCCATAATTATTCATTACACCCCAGCCAACAAAAAGGCCCCCCAGAGCCATTGTACATAAAGACATTGTATCCCAGCGGTCCCCCCCTCTGCCAACGCCCTCTGTTCGGTTTTTCTCGAGAAAACAAGGCAGGCCCCCAGAGGTAGCGTGGGACATCGTCAAATCAAAGAGAGGGGATTTAGTACAATCAGCCAAATTGGCTGTTGCAGCTGAACTGGTCATTAGCGACCTATAGAGTTTCATTTCCGTCTGGTCTCCGATGACATGCACATTCCAGAGGCCTGATGAGTCCAATAACTGAAGGGGTTTTTTCGGAGCTGCGCTGGGTAGACGGTCTGTTTTCTCAGGCGCGAGCGCCTGCCGATTGCGGCCATGGTGCAGTGGCATGCCAGGCCCTGTGCTGGTCCTCATTATCCTGATCTCTCTGGTACCCTGGATGGGAGGGGAGACATGGAAGGATCTCACAATATGGAACATAAACCACGGCATATTAACTCCTTCCTCTTACAGTTACGCGGGTTCCAGGGGGCTACCGGCATTACATTTTTTTTTTTTTTTAAAAGGCAAAGGAACAATAGACTAACTACCTAGCGCAATCGCTGATGTGCTTGCTTTTATCGTTTACTAGATTTTTAGGCTGGGGGGGGGGGGGGAGGGCTAGGTCCGGGGTCTCCAAAAACTTCTAAACAAAGGGCAAGATTACTGTCCTTCAGACTTTAGGGGGATCAGACTGCGGTCCATTGGGGTAGAAAATTGTCCCATCGTCAGTGGGAGTAGACAATGGCTCAAGCTTGGTGGTCAGTAGGGGAAAAATAATTATTTAGCAAGGAGGAATAGTGCCCCATTATTGGTGTTAGTGGGAGGAATAGTGCCCCATCATTGGTGTCAGTGGAAGGAATAGTGCCCCATCATTGGTGTTAGTGGAAAGAATAGTGCCCCATCATTGGTATCAGTAGGAGGAATAGTGCCCCATCATTGGTATCAGTAAGAGAAATAGTGCCCCATCATTGGTGTCAGTGGGAGGAATAGTGCTCCATCATTGGTATCAGTGGGAGGAATAGTACCCCATCATTGGTATCAGGGGAGGAATAGTGCCCCATCATTGGTGTCAGTGGGAGGAATAGTGCCCCATCATTGGTATCACTGGTAGAAATAGTGTCCCATCATTGGTGTCAGTGGGAGGAATAGTGCCCCATCATTGGTGTTAGTGGAAGGAATAGTGCCCCATCATTGGTGTCAGTGGGAGGAATAGTGCCCCATCATTGGTGTTAATGGGAGGAATAGTACCCCATCATTGGTATCAGGGGGAGGCATAGTGCCCCATCATTGGTATCAGTAGGAGGAATAGTGCCCCATCATTGGTGACAGTGGGAGGAATAGTGCCCCATCATTGGTATCACTGGGAGGAATAGTGCTCCATCATTGGTATCACTGGGAGAAATAGTGTCCCATCATTGGTATCAGTGGAAGGAATAGTGTCCCATCATTGGTATCACTGGGAGGAATAGTGCCCCATCATTGGTGTCAGTGGGAGGAATAGTGTCCCATCATTGGTATCAGTGGGAGGAATAGTGCCCCATCATTGGTATCAGTGGAAGGAATAGTGTCCCATCATTGGTATCAGTGGGAGGAATAGTGCCCCATCATTGGTGTCAGTGGGAGGAATAGTGCCCCATCATTGATGTCAATGGGAGGAATAGTGTCCCATCATTGGTATCAGTGGGAGGAATAGTGCCCCATCATTGGTGTCAGTGGAAGATATAGTGCCCCATCATTGGTGTCAGTGGGAGGAATAGTGCCCCATCATTGGTATCAGTGGGAGGAATAGTGCCCCATCATTGGTATCAGTGGGAGGAATAGTGCCCCATCATTGGTATCAGTGGGAGGAATAGTGTCCCATCATTGGTATCAGTGGGAGGAATAGTGTCCCATCATTGGTGTCAGTGGGAGGAATAGTGTCCCATCATTGGTATCAGTGGGAGGAATAGTGCCCCATCATTGGTGTCAGTGGGAGGAATAGTGCTCCATCATTGGTGTCAGTGGGAGGAATAGTGCCCCATCATTGGTATCAGTGGGAGGAATAGTGTCCCATCATTGGTGTCAGTGGGAGGAATAGTGCCCCATCATTGGTATCAGTGGGAGGAATAGTGTCCCATCATTGGTGTCAGTGGGAAGAACGGTGCCCCATCATTGGTATCAGTGGGAGGAATAGTGCCCCATCATTGGTGTCAGTGGGAGGAATAGTGTCCCATCATTGGTATCAGTGGGAGGAATAGTGCCCCATCATTGGTGTCAGTGGGAGGAATAGTGCCCCATCATTGGTATCAGTGGGAGGAATAGTGTCCCATCATTGGTGTCAGTGGGAAGAATAGTGTCCCATCATTGGTGTCAGTGGGAAGAACGGTGCCCCATCATTGGTATCAGTGGGAGGAATAGTGTCCCATCATTGGTATCAGTGGGAGGAATAGTGTCCCATCATTGGTGTCAGTGGGAGGAATAGTGCCCCATCATTGGTATCAGTGGGAGGAATAGTGTCCCATCATTGGTGTCAGTGGGAAGAACGGTGCCCCATCATTGGTATCAGTGGGAGGAATAGTGCCCCATCATTGGTGTCAGTGGGAGGAATAGTGTCCCATCATTGGTATCAGTGGGAGGAATAGTGCCCCATCATTGGTGTCAGTGGGAGGAATAGTGCCCCATCATTGGTATCAGTGGGAGGAATAGTGTCCCATCATTGGTGTCAGTGGGAGGAATAGTGCCCCGCCCATCATTGGAGCACAGGTGTGTCAGGAGGAAGGTGCCTCTGAAGCTGCTCTGTGAGAAGGGAGTGGTGGTGAAATCTCTCCCAGCTCCCTGGCCCCCTTTCTGGGGAGGCCATGGAGGCCAGCGGGGCTTCTCCTGCTGGAGGCTCGCAGCTATCTCCTGGGCCATCAGGGGAACTGCCTGCCTCTGCACAAGCCGATCTCTCTGCCCCTGGTGAGGATGAAGGCTCGGAGGCCATTCGGGAGCGAGTGGTGGCCGGGATTAAGGTCCTGAACAGGGAGAGAGACAAGCTCTACAAGCTGAGAGCGGAGCTGAAGCGCCTGCGAAGGCAACGTGAGGGCTTACATAGCCAGAAACGGGGATCCATGGATCCGGAAATCCTACTGGCCAAGGTCCGTGTGGATCATCAGGAGACCATTGTGGCCATGATGGAAGGCAGAGATGGGCCCTTCAAAGAGAAGTTTTGCAACGACAAAAGGTTTGCAAGGGTGACAAAGATGGAGGTGGAGGAGGAGGAGACCCCCAGTTCTGACCCCCTGCCCCCCCAGGGAGAGGTAAGCAGCCCCATGCCTTCCCAAGATTCAGGAGGTATGCTGAAGGCCATCCAGGTAATGGAGTCTCCTATGTGGGGGGATCAGATGGTGTTTAATGAGGAAGACATTACTGATGATGTGCCTGATAAAGTGAAGCCTGCTAAGTCCCATGTTGTGGATAAGACTGTTTTTGTTCCTTTTAACACTGTGACTGACAATGTGCCTAATGACAATCAGGCTGCTAGTCCTGTGTGCAGCAATGTTGTGCCTGCTGAGGCTGCAATGCAGCAAGAGTTACATTTAAAAAATGTCATTTCTGTGGATGGACTGCAAGTGTCAGCACAGCCCATTAACCCTTCTTTGGCTGAGTCCAAAGCTGTTTGCCCCACTGCTGCTGAGGACTCTACAGTGCAGCATCAGGAGACAGCTGGTATTGCAGCCACTGTGACTATTCCTGATGGGAATTTGAATAGTTCTGTGACTGATAACAATCACCCCAGTACCAGTGTGATGAACAATCCTGCTACAGATCCTGCCATTTCAGTTCATACAGTTGATAATAATAATAATAATATACAGAGTGATGTGGCTTCAGTGTCAGCCCTTGGCCCTGATAAACCTACTTTTGCACAGGTGGCACACTCTGCTCCTGGTAGTCCCGCTCCCAAGCGGGGTTTTCCACTGCAAGCTGCCACCTTGAGCACCCCAAGATCTGGTCTTGGGTCTCTGGCTTCTGCTGGGGGTCCAAGACGTAATGTAGTTATCCTGAAATGGGAAGGTGGTGCCATCCCTCCAGCACGGCGTGCAGTGGTGGACTTGATATTGGAGATGGGTTTTGGTGCAAATGACCTGTATGCCTTTATACATGTAGCTGGGACAAGGGACTATACGGTTAGTTTCACCAGGCCAGAGGGTCTTGACCTGTTCTGGGAGCGATATGAGGCTCGGTGCAGGTCAAGACCTGAATGGGAAGGTCTGGTCCCAGTTGCGGTGTCTCAGAGGTCAACAGTAAAAAAAATAACCATTATCCTGACCAATGAGAGTGTTCCTGCTCGGGATCTAGAGGTCTGGTTAAGGAACTATGGGGAGGTTTTGACCAAACCTAATAAAATCCATGATGAGCGTAACATCTGGACTGGGGGATGGTCGGTAACAGTCAGGTTGGCCAGGGATGGGAATGTTGTCCGTCACTTGCCCTCCTCAGCTTTCATAGGGAGGGATAGGATGACTGTTTTCTACCCTGGTCAGCCGAAGCTGTGTCACCGCTGTGGAGAAAAGGGGCACTTGAGCTCCTCCTGTTCAGCCTTGATGTGTTCAGTGTGTCGGGGTCAGGGTCATATGGCTAAGGACTGCACTAAGATGATCAGGTGCAACCTGTGCCTGCGCCTTGGCCACCCCTACAGCAGATGTCCTGAAGCCTGGCACAATATGGAGAAGGAGGTAGTAGAGGACATGTCAAGGCTGGACAGGATGGAGGGTGAGACCCCTGGTGTACCATCCTCCTCTGCGGTGACCCCCTCCCCTGGTCCTGCTCAGGATCCCTCTCCAGTTCCTGTGGCCACCCCTCCTGTGTCTGTAAGTACTCCTTCTGTTTCTGTCTCTGTGTCCCCCCAGCCTACTGTACCCTCTCCTCTTGTGTCTGAACCTTCCAAGTCTGTGCCCCCCGAGTCTGTTACCCCCCAGGAGTCTACCCCTCCCGAGTCTGACTTAAAGGGATCACCCCCCCACCAGCGTGTACTAAAAAGGGCGCCCCTTCCTCTGTAAAGAAGTCTTGTGGAAAGACTTTAAAGAAAAAAATAAGAGATGAGGGCATCTCTGAGGCTGACCTGCGGTACCTGGAGGAGAGAAGGAAGGTTGGGAGGCGGAAGAGGCAGGCGGTGAGGACGGAACGGGGACGAGAAGCTCCGGTTTCTGTCTCCAGCCATCATAGGTCCTCCAAGTGGGATATTTCTTCATCTGGAGCTTCTTCTGAAAGAAGTTCCGATTCTGAAATGGACTTTGAGGCGGCCTCTAGAAAGAGAGAGGCTTCTGGTGATGAGCAGCAGAGGGGAGCTAAGAAGCAATCCACCCAATAACCCAAATGGCGGTTCCCCCTCCGTTAAAAGTGGTGACAATTAATGTCGCCAGCATTAAGTCAGTAAGAGCTCGTTCTATGGCCTTCTTTTTGTTCAGCCAATTAGATGCTGAAATTTTATTTTTGCAAGAGACTAGGCTCACCTCCTTGGCAGATATTCATATGGCCAAGAGAGAGTGGAGGTATGGTCCATCTTACTGGTCTCTTGCGGCTGAGCCTTACGGCGGTGTGGCGGTGTTGTTTAAAACCGGCATGGTAACTGTCCGGCGGGTTATTGAGGTGGAGATTGGGAGATGTATGGTCTTAGACGTCCTTGTGGGAGGGCAGGACCTGCGCCTAATCAATGTTTATGGGCCGCACACAAAGTGGGACAGGAAATGCCTTTTTACAAGGATCAAGCCATTTCTTTTTACATCCCGGCAAGTGGTCTTTGGAGGTGACTTTAATACAGTAACTAGGCCCAAGGACAGGAAGGACTTCAAGGACAGGCTGGGATATGATAGCGTTTTTTTAAATAGTATGGTTAGGGATGCTGGTCTTGTGGATGTGCACATTAAGCACCTCCCAGATGACACCGGGTTCACTTTTCATCGTGGTAATAGTCAGAGTAGGATAGATAGGTTTTTTTTGAAGGAGGCCTCTGCTTTCTCGCCCCCAGTGGTGCAGGCAGTAGAGTTCTCTGATCACTGTATGCTATCTGTGGTACTGAATGCTTCAGACGCCCCTCAGAGGGGCAAGGGCATCTGGAGATTAAATTCGACACTACTCAAGGAAGAACATGTTAGACAATCCTTTGAGGAATTCTTTCAGGCACAGGTGACCATCCTGGACTTTTGTAGCAGCAAGGCTGAGTGGTGGGAGCTGACCAAAAAGAGGATCGCTGGATTCTTCAGGGGCCTAGCCAATAGAAATCAGTTTAATAAATACATGACCTACCAACGTTTACGGAGGAAGCTGGATATTCTTGTCTTGAGAGGAGGAGATCCTGGGGCAATCTCCGAAGTGAAACTCCTTCTCAGGAAGTGTCAATATGACCGGCATGCCTCTTTGGTTCTGGAGAGGGACTATGGGAAGTACCACTCGCCTGACCCTTACCAGAACTGCAAACAAGGTGTAGCTGTTAAAACGGTCGTTGGCCTTAAGGACAGTACAGGTTCCTTGACAAAGTCCAGGTCAGGGATTCTGGAGGTCGTGAGGTCCTTTTATGCCGACCTTCTTGGGAGGAAAGAGCTTGATCGTGACAAGATGGAAAGCTTTTTGGACTCTACTCCAGGTCTAAATGGTGGAGATGTTCCATTGATGAATTTGACAGAGGAGATCACAGTCGAAGAGGTGATGAGGGCAATTGAACAGCTTGCCATCAAAAAGTCGCCTGGACCGGATGGCTTGACGGCTGAGTTTTACAAAGCCTTTAAGTCTATTCTGGCCCCGCATTTGGTAGAGGTTTTTAACAGTTGCCTTGCTGAGGGGGTGCTTTCCCCTTCCATGAGGCACTCGGCTGTGATTCTTCTTTCAAAGGGTAAAGATCCTTCGATGATTGAGAATTGGCGCCCCATCAGCCTTCTTAATGTCGATAGAAAGATACTGGCAAGGGGGCGTGTCCGGACGTGAGCGGCGAAAGACGTGGTTCTGAGGAGCTCCGCCATCAGCAATCCCTATCTAATGCCATCCATGGCATTTAGCCACGGCCCAAACCCCCAAAACAGCTGTCCAGGCTCCGGGGTGTCCCCTGCATCTGCCTAACGTCAAATTGGTCTTCCTGACCGCCGGACAGCTCCGCTATACGGCCCGCGACCGCATCAGCTTGCCAGGGCCCCGCCGCCATCTTGCGGCCTACACTATCCCCACACCCCCGGCGCTTGAGCTTCGCGGTCCGCCCGGCGGGCGGCGACGGCAATCCTCCACATCAGTGGAGGACCTTCCCCACGCGGACCGGTGCGGGGTCGCGGAGTCGCCGGAGAGCCGCCGTGGGCCCGCGACTGCATCGGCCTGCCAGAGCCCCGCCGCCGTCTTGCGGCCTGCGCGATCTCCGCATCCTCGGCCCTCGAGTGCTGCGATCCACCCGGCGGACGTCGACGGCATTCCGCCACTCCAGAGGAGGACCTTTCCCGTGCCGACCGGCGCTGAGTCGCCGGGGAGCCACCGGTGGCCTGCGACCGCATCAGCCTACAAGAGCCCCGCCGCCATCTTGCGGCCTACACGATCCCCGCATCCTCGGCGCTCGAGCGCTGCTGTCCGCCCGGCGGGCGGCGACGGCAATCCGCCACACCAGAGGAGGACCCTCCCCACGCAGACCGGCGCTGAATAACTGGCGAGCCACCGGGGACAACTTGTGAGGCACATCGCAGCTGAAACACAGGTGAGAGGTGGCCATCTTGCTACACCCCCGGAGCCCACAGTAGCCTCCCCACCCCTTGATAGCCTGCGGGACTACAGCATCATCTGGCCCACACAGGGGGTGTTCTCAGCCAGGGTTTTGGGATCTCCTCGGTCCAGTGTTTGCCCCGGGGATCGCCGGGACCCTGTCCCCACAGTCTATTGTGGCGGCCATCTTGCTGCACCCAACAGCAGTGTAGCCAGGACTCCACAGGCTCCTATAAGACACTCTGCAGAAATCCTAGTACTACCCAGCAAATCAACCTATCAACAATAGTCCCCATCATAGGTCCCCAATATTTTCTGCCTCAAGAGACACTGCTGTACTTATCACTCCAAAGAGCGGCCATCTTGCTACACCCACACCCCATTAACCAGCTCTCCCTGGCTCCTAATTGCTTAACCCTTAATCTGATGGCCCCGCAGCCCCCTCATCAAGAAGTACATACCAACATTGCAGGCATGTAATGAATCATTTACCGGGGACATACGGGACAGGATGAGCTAAAAGTCACAATCAAATCTTAGAGGGGACGCATGCGCGGCGCGATGCAGATCACCATCTTTAATTAAGCATTCCATCAGATCAGCGAGGATTTAACCCACACTGCATTGTTTAACCTCCACAAACTACCATATATTTTTTATAAATCCACCTTGCAGTTCATACTAGTGCATGCCGTCGGGCAAGAAGGCGTACAATCGCCGTGCGCAACAGCACTCTTTGGTCACATACTCATTACGCAACAAGGAACATAGAAAGATGGCCCATATGGGCGCTGGTTCTCCTTCGGTACAGTCTCCTACAGCTTCCAATATTCCTCAGCAGAAATCTGCTTCCACACATAACAATAGTGATCTCTCCTCCCAGATCACAAAATCAGATCTGGACTTCAGCTTAACCAAAATCTACGAAAAACTTGTAGACAAGATACAGTGTGAACTCCAAAAAACAACAAATACACTCACACAAGAAATAGCAACCCTGGGAGGTCGCACCGATATTCTAGAAACCAAACACGACGAGCTCTCACTTGCACACAACGATCTTAGAAAGGACTTTGAACTTTTAGCTGAAAACTACACGTACCTACAATCGCAAGTAGAAGATTTGGACAACCGCAACAGAAGGAACAACCTAAGGATTCGTGGTATCCCAGAATCAGTCACTGAACTGATGCCTGCAGTGTCTAAATTGTTCCACAGTCTCCTCCCTGACACACCCCCATCCTCATTTGCGTGTGATAGAATTCATAGGGCCCTGCGCCCTAAACCTCCCCCAGACAAACCTCCTCGTGACATCATTCTATGCATGAAAGATTTCATCATTAAGGAAAACATATTAAGAGCATCCAGAAATATGCATAACATCGAATTGGAGGGCACCAAAATCCAAATTTTTCCAGATATCTCACAGGCTACCCTGGAAAGAAGACGCAAAATGAAGGAGATCACTTCGGTATTACAATCAGCTCATATCAGATACCGGTGGGGTTTTCCATTTAAGTTAACAGTGCCACACAACGGGACAACCTATACAATATTCAACACCTCAGAAGGCAAGGATCTCCTTGTGAAGTTAGGTCTTCTAGATCCGGGAACAAATACAGGACCTCCAGCAACTCCCCACACCTCACCTATCTGGGCCACCCCAGCCACACGCCGTGATCAAAGGAGATGGCGACCATCATTCAGAAATTTAAACGCTTGAAGATAAAGATGGATCCCATTTGTGGCCCAAAACTTACCCCCCTTCTTTTATAAAAACCTTGCTCTTTTCCTCCCAACCCCCTCCCCCCTCTTTTTTTTTTTTCTCTTTCTTCTTTTTTCTTTCTTCTTCTTTTTTTTCCTCTTTTTCTTTTCTTTTCTCTTCTTTTTCTTCTTTTTTCTTTCTTTTCTTTTTTTTTTTTTTTGCAAGGTTCAAAATACCACTTTTACAGTTTGAATTGTTTGAGGTTGTTTTTTCTGATTATAGTAAACAACTGTACCACACGTTTATATGGTACCGGGTCGGCATTACCACAGTTTCTTCTATACGACATTATATATCTAACATTTCTTCTTGCTCCTTTTTTATACTGTTTCGTATGCTAATTTTTTATAAGTAACAGCATGCACTTATATAAAAAAATGTTCTTTTTATAGCATCCTCGCTAAGGCTGATGTGCTCCGCCTGCGTTAGTTTGTCCCCCTGCTCACAAAAGACTCCAAAAGCATGGTCCAACTGGTGGATATTTTTCCGCTACTGATCCTGCTATCCTCCGTTCTAGTGGTGGAGGGTCTATTTGTGAGTAATGGACAGTATTGTCCAAATCAATACTTTTTTCGGTCAGGAAGTGCTTCTCACCCTGACCCCCTAATCATAAAAGTTATTTCACATAGTCATACTAAAACACTCTATATTTACAAAATGTCGAAAAGGTCGAACAAACTCTCTTTACCTCAATTAAAACATTATTATGGAATGTCATTGTACAATACAGTACTGTTATTTTCTATAAGTTTACTAGCTCTAATGTGCCACTGTTCAAGAGCCCTGTTCTTCATGGTTCTGTGGTATAGGCACAAAATGTTATTCAAAAAACAAAGGTCAACGAGGAAATATTTGAGCTGGATACGAATGTATAACCTGATATATTACATATATACACAGTTACAAATGGCAATACGATGTTGGCTAGTTCCGCCTATATCTCAAGTAGCTTCACTTTCGATCTTAATGGCGATAATCAAATTATCAACTCCACTCCGATTTGGCTATATACTCAAACCTAGGCTTGACGACCCACTGCCATTTCTTCATAACCACCATCGCCCCTTAATACCAATACAATGGGTCTCAGAGTGATTTCTCATAACGCCCAGGGTATTAATTCGCCTCACAAGAGAAAGAAGGCCTTTCGCCATTATAAAAGATTAGGAGCTGATATAATCTTAATGCAGGAAACGCACTTTGCCACAGATAAACACCCTAAATTTTTTGACAAAAGTTACAGCCAATATTATTGCACTACTTATAACACAAAATCTAGAGGTGCTGCTATATTCATTAGAAACACAGTGTTATTTGAGGTTCAAAATATATTTAAAGATCCAGACAGTCGTTACTTGATCTTGAAAGGTTCAATCAAAGGACGTTCTATCACCATTGCCTCAATTTATGCTCCCAACGAAGCCCAGTCAAACTTTTTCACCAAATTTTTTGATACTCTAGACAATTATCACTCCACACATTTAATAGTGGGCGGGGATTTCAATTTAGCTGCTCATTCAGCTCTAGATAGAAGCAATGTTGTCCCATCCTCAAAAGCTTTCCCCAAATCCTTGAATAGATCACTATATAACCATCAATTAATAGACACTTGGAGAGCCCATAACATAGGATCCAAATCTTACACATTCTACTCCCATCCGCACAACTGCTTCGCTCGTCTTGACTACATCTTTTGCACCCCAATTCTACTTGCCAATTCCTCTAGAGCAGATATCCATCCGTGTCCTTGGTCTGATCACCACATAGTCTCCTTTGATACTTCACATATAGGTCTAGCCAACACAGCACACTCATGGCGAATAAACGATTCCTTGCTCACAGATCCCTCAAGCAACCAACAAATTCTATCTTACCTTGAACAATATTTTGCACAAAATGTAGCACCAGACATGTCCCCTACAACTATATGGATGGCACATAAAGCAGTAATGAGAGGTCATCTGATAAATATCGCCTCAATCAACAACAAATCCAAACTTGCAGACATTAGATCCCTAACAAAAGATCTAGATCACTTGTATCATAGAAACAATCAGAACCCATCTAGTGACCTACTTAAACAGATACAAGAGAAACGCACTACCTTAGACACATTATTAACATCAGATACTGAAAAAGCTCTCAGATGGTCTAAAGCTAGATTCTTACTCAACAGTAATTCTTATTCCACCATGTTTGCTAAAAAACTAAATCAATCTATGAAACCCCCACACACCTATAAATTAAGGAACCCTTCTGGTAATTTGGTATCCCATCCCAAAGAAGTCATGAAATTATTCTCGGACTTCTATAAAAATCTCCTGACCTCACCAAAAACACCTCCGAAACAGTCCTCCTTAGACTGGCTTAATAACATTACGTTACCCACTCTTACTAGAGATCAAATTGAATCTCTTAATGCCCCTTGCTCGGAGATGGAAGTTAACAAAATCATTGGTACACTAAAAATATCCACAGCCCCAGGCCCTGACGGCTATTCCACATCTTACTATAAAAAAATTTCCTCTACCATTACACCACACCTTACTAAACTGTATAATAATATCTTACAGGGTGGCCAATTCCCACCCGAGATGATTTTGGCTAATATGTCCCTACTTCCCAAACCAAATAAAGATCATTCCACCCCTCAAAACTACCGCCCAATATCAGTTATTAACAACGACCTAAAAATATTCGGCCGTGTATTAGCAGACAGATTATCAGCCGTTATCTCCCCATTAGTTGATCCTGATCAAACAGGCTTCATTCCCAACAGACAAATAACAGACAACATACGACTTACCACAAATATCATTCAAGACTCCAACATTCATTCCAGATCCACGCTGCTTCTTGGTCTTGATATACACAAAGCTTTCGACAGCGTTTGCTGGTCATATCTTGACACCCTTCTCCCAAAATATGGCATCAACAATGAATTTCTACATGGCTTTAAGGCTCTCTATCACAACCCACAGACACGTATTAAACTCCCAGGTAACAATTCTGACTTTTTTCCCCTGACTAAAGGTACCAGACAAGGTTGTCCACTCTCCCCCCTACTCTTTGCCCTCGCAATAGAACCCCTCGCCTGTGCAATCAGAAACAATACAAATATTAAAGGATATATTAAAGGATCCAAGGAATACAAACTGAGTCTTTATGCGGATGACGTCCTTCTATTCATAACTGACCCTCTTATTTCCCTACCTAATCTAACTAAAACCCTGGACGTCTTTCATGATTTGACAGGTCTGGGAGTAAACCTATCTAAGTGCTTGGCTTTACCAATCAACATTCCCCCAGCATTAATATCCTCACTTAAAGACAAATTCTCATTCAATTGGCACGTAGATTCGTTTAGATACCTAGGTATTCAGATTACATCTTCATATAAAACGTTATATCAAGCAAACTACCCTCCTTTATTTAACAATATTAAAAACCTACTTAAACTATGGTCATCATACCAGATTTCTTTCTCGGGCAGGATAGTAGCCACAAAAATGATGATATTACCCAAACTTCTATTCTTTTTCAGAACCCTTCCACTTATTCTACCTAAAAAAACACTAGAATCTTTACAGAGAGAAATCAATAAATTTATATGGCAAAACAAGAAACCCAGATTTAGTTATTCCCTTATGTTTAGACCCCATTTAAAAGGAGGCCTCGGCATTCCAAACCTTTGGCTATATTACTTGTCGGCCAGATTCACCCAATTAGCCCAATGGTATGCCCCTTCATCCCAAATCCCTTGGCTCCTGTTCGAAGAAGAATCTATCCTACCCTACAATTTACAAGGACTTCTCTGGTCCAATGTCATCCCACCACAAAAAATAAGGCCCTTAAATCTCATCGTCACTCACACTCTTCAACTATGGAACAGACAAATCTCTAATTTTAAGTTATCCTCAGATGTTCCCCCCTTAGCTTCCTTTATGGGTGACCCACGTTTTTCCCCCCCAGATAGAGCTCAGGATGAGAATTTGCTAACATATTGGAAGTCACATAATCTAATACATTTAAAATCGCTCTCCCAAGACAATGCATTTCTTACTTTCACCAGACTACAAACAAAATACAATATCTCTCCTACCGAACTAGAGATCTATGCGAAAATAAAAAAATTCTATGAGAAATATTACTCACTTACACTCCACCCCCCTTATACACAATTTGAGCAAATTTGTATCTCCTCCCCTCGTGACCGGGGTTTAATCTCCAGAATATATAAAAATTTAAATGAGACAAACATGCCTGATAAATCACATCCCATGCTACAATGGGAATCAGATTTAAATACCTCATTTACTCTTGATCAATGGGATACGATTTTTACAAATCTCCACAAATGTACCAGAACAACCTCGATTAGAGAATCGGCCATCAAACTACTTTATAGATGGTATCTTACTCCCGCTAAACTCAATTCATTTTATCCCTCAGTGTCCCCACTCTGCTTTAGGGGTTGCCCCACCCAGAGAACACTTTTACATATATTTTGGGATTGCCCCCACATTAAAGACACTTGGCATAAGGCAAATATTATAATAGATAAAATATCCTGTAGAAAGATCTCTCTTACACCCCAAATAGGCCTTTTATTCACCCCTATACAGGACATCCCAATGACTAGTACAAGGTTGATACATACACTCCTTAGTTCCATCCACTGGGCCATAGCATTTAATTGGCGCTCCACTACGGTACCTTGGCCACAAATTCTTAACCGCATGTCAAACATTAAGCTTTCAGAAAGAATTCATCACACATTATATGATTCTATGCCCCTTTACCAAAAAAAATGGACTCTCTGGGATACCACCTCTCTGGTCTAGTACCTTCCCGTTTTTTTTTTTCCTCCCACTCTTAAAATATATACAATCGTCATTTAGCCCTCTCTCCAATACAATGCTCTTGATTGACTTTATTTGAACAATATACATTCCTATACCAGTCTTAAGAAATAAAAAATAAATAAATTAAGAAAGAAAAAAAAAGAAAAAAAAAAAAAAAGAAGAACCTTTTCTCCTTCCTCTGTACAATGCTCAATATGTACAATGTTTATATATATACCTGTACCATCATTGTGATTTGTGTTTATACCTTGACCTTTTCTATAATAAAAATCGTTTGTAAACAAAAAAAAAGAAAGATACTGGCAAAGATATTTTTCTGGCGCCTATCGTCAGTGGCAGAGTCTTTGCTTTCTTGCCATCAGCACTGTTCGGTCCAGGGTAGGAGCACCTTCACAGCGGTTTTAGCTGTCCGGGAGGCCTTAGAGCGGTGCAGGGCTGCAGGCTGGGGAAAGTATTTGCTGACATTGGATCAGGCAAAGGCTTTTGATCGTGTTAACCATGAGTACCTGTGGTTGCTCCTTAGTAAGTACGGTCTGCCGGGTGGTTTTGTCGATTGGCTGAAAGTCTTGTATAAGGGGGCAGAAAGCTTCCCTCTTGTTAATGGTTGGGTTGGACAGTCCTTTGGGGTTGGCTCCGGGGTGCGCCAGGGTTGTCCCCTGAGTCCCCTGCTCTATGTGTTTGCAATCGACCCCTTCGTCAGGAGGCTAGAGAGCGGCATGTTGTGTGGGGTACCAGTGGGGCTCCCGGGTGAGCCGCCATTGAGGGTTGTTGCCTATGCGGATGATGTGTCGGTGATTGTCACTGGGACGGATGAAGCGGAGGAGGTGGTCTCTCTGACATCACGGTATTCTGAAGCATCAGGCTCCAAGATCAATCAGGAAAAGACTGAAGTTTTCTGGATGGGAAAGGAAGGTGAGGGTTTTGATCTCCCGGACACCTTTCCAGTGCCCCAGGAAAGAATTAAGATACTAGGCATTGAATTTGGACCCGGCGATTATGGCCTCAAAAACTGGGAAGGCAGACTGGAAATTGCCAATACTAAGGTGGTCAGCTGGAAGAGATGGAAGTTATCTATGAGGGAAAGGGTTGATCTGATTAAGACTTACCTGATTCCGATCTTCTTGTATGTCAGCTTTGTCTGCATCTTGCCAGTGTCTCTCTATGCTAGGGTCAGTAGTGTGTTCTTCCAGATGCTGTGGGGGAACAGACTGAACCCCATCAAGAGGAATGTCACCTACCTATCCAGGAGGGAGGGTGGCTTAGGTATGGTCAACCCAGTTCTTTTCTTTTCACTGCTATTTCTAAAGTTTAACATTGGTAATATGCTTGCAGTGGAACCTCCTGGATGGGTAGGCATATTTAGATCTTGGTTTAGGCCTTTTCTACGACTTTGGGAAGAAGGTGGCCAAGTGAAGAATCGCAGGGGTCATCGTGGTCAGTAGGGATGAGCTTCGTGTTCGAGTCGAACATACGTTCGACTCGAACATCGGCTGTTCGATCGTTCGACGAAGATCGAACGATTTGGGCCGTTCGCGCCAAATTCGAGTGACGCGAACGGCCCACAATGCACTACGCCATCGCAGTGTCATCCAGGCGCTGTGATTGGCCAAGCATGCACTGTGACCCCGCATGCTTGGCCAATCACAGCGCCGGCAGCGAGGAGAGCAATGATTGGCCACAGGCAGGATGCCTGTGGCCAATTATTGCTGAGGGTGTTTAGTACACGCCCCACACTATAAAAGGCCGCCAGCACGGCGGCCTAGTGTAGTGTGTTCCGGAGCAGGGATAGAGCAGCATAGGCAGGGACAGTGACTGTTATTTCTTTCTTGCTTAACCTGGATTCCTTTAGTTTAGGGAAAGAGAAGGATAGGTAGGGAGAGTGTCAGTGTGTTTTGTGCTTGTGCTATAGTGTGCTTAAAAAAAACATTTATTCTAGGGACAGAAAACTGTAGGTAGGGACAGTGTCAGTTTCTTTCACTCTGCAAGTCCTTGTTTCCAGGGACCTGGAAGGACAGTGAGTGAATTGTCCTTGTGCTATATTGTGCTTAAAAAAACATTTATTCTAGGGACAGAAAACTGTAGGTAGGGAGAGTGTCAGTTTCTTTCACTCTGCAAGTCCTTGTTTCCAGGGACCTGTAAGGACAGTGAGTGAATTGTCCTTGTGCTATATTGTGATTAAAAAAAACATTTTTTCTAGGGACAGAAAACTGTAGGTAGGGAGAGTGTTTTTTTTCTTTCACTCTGCAAGTCCTTGTTTCCAGGGACCTGGAAGGACAGTGAGTGAATTGTCCTTGTGCTATATTGTGCTTAAAAAAAACATTTTTTCTAGGGACAGAAAACTGTAGGTAGGGAGAGTGTTTTTTTTCTTTCACTCTGCAAGTCCTTGTTTCCAGGGACCTGGAAGGACAGTGAGTGAATTGTCCTTGTGCTATATTGTGCTTAAAAAAAAACATTTTTTCTAGGGACAGAAAACTGTAGGTAGGGAGAGTGTTTTTTTTCTTTCACTCTGCAAGTCCTTGTTTCCAGGGACCTCTAAGGACAGTGAGTGAATTGTCCTTGTGCTATATTGTGCTTAAAAAAAACATTTATTCTAGGGACAGAAAACTGTAGGTAGGGAGATTGTCAGTTTATTTCACTCTGCAAGTCCTTGTTTCCAGGGACCTGGAAGGACAGTGAGTGAATTGTCCTTGTGCTATATTGTGATTAAAAAAAACATTTTTTCTAGGGACAGAAAACTGTAGGTAGGGAGAGTGTTTTTTTTCTTTCACTCTGCAAGTCCTTGTTTCCAGGGACCTGGAAGGACAGTGAGTGAATTGTCCTTGTGCTATATTGTGCTTAAAAAAAACATTTTTTCTAGGGACAGAAAACTGTAGGTAGGGAGAGTGTTTTTTTTCTTTCACTCTGCAAGTCCTTGTTTCCAGGGACCTGGAAGGACAGTGAGTGAATTGTCCTTGTGCTATATTGTGCTTAAAAAAAAACATTTTTTCTAGGGACAGAAAACTGTAGGTAGGGAGAGTGTTTTTTTTCTTTCACTCTGCAAGTCCTTGTTTCCAGGGACCTCTAAGGACAGTGAGTGAATTGTCCTTGTGCTATATTGTGCTTAAAAAAAACATTTATTCTAGGGACAGAAAACTGTAGGTAGGGAGAGTGTCAGTTTATTTCACTCTGCAAGTCCTTGTTTCCAGGGACCTGGAAGGACAGTGAGTGAATTGTCCTTGTGCTATATTGTGATTAAAAAAAACATTTTTTCTAGGGACAGAAAACTGTAGGTAGGGAGAGTGTTTTTTTTCTTTCACTCTGCAAGTCCTTGTTTCCAGGGACCTGTAAGGACAGTGAGTGAATTGTCCTTGTGCTATATTGTGATTAAAAAAAACATTTTTTCTAGGGACAGAAAACTGTAGGTAGGGAGAGTGTCAGTTTATTTCACTCTGCAAGTCCTTGTTTCCAGGGACCTGGAAGGACAGTGAGTGAATTGTCCTTGTGCTATATTGTGCTTAAAAAAAACATTTATTCTAGGGACAGAAAACTGTAGGTAGGGAGAGTGTCAGTTTATTTCACTCTGCAAGTCCTTGTTTCCAGGGACCTGTAAGGACAGTGAGTGAATTGTCCTTGTGCTATATTGTGATTAAAAAAAAAAAATTTTCTAGGGACCGAAAACTGTAGGTAGGGAGAGTGTTTTTTTTCTTTCACTCTGCAAGTCCTTGTTTCCAGGGACCTGTAAGGACAGTGAGTGAATTGTCCTTGTGCTATATTGTGCTTAAAAAAAACATTTATTCTAGGGACAGAAAACTGTAGGTAGGGAGAGTGTCAGTTTATTTCACTCTGCAAGTCCTTGTTTCCAGGGACCTGTAAGGACAGTGAGTGAATTGTCCTTGTGCTATATTGTGATTAAAAAAAACATTTTTTCTAGGGACAGAAAACTGTAGGTAGGGAGAGTGTTTTTTTTCTTTCACTCTGCAAGTCCTTGTTTCCAGGGACCTGTAAGGACAGTGAGTGAATTGTTCTTGTGCTATATTGTGATTAAAAAAAACATTTTTTCTAGGGACAGAAAACTGTAGGTAGGGAGAGTGTTTTTTTTCTTTCACTCTGCAAGTCCTTGTTTCCAGGGACCTGTAAGGACAGTGAGTGAATTGTTCTTGTGCTATATTGTGATTAAAAAAAACATTTTTTCTAGGGACAGAAAACTGTAGGTAGGGAGAGTGTTTTTTTTCTTTCACTCTGCAAGTCCTTGTTTCCAGGGACCTGTAAGGACAGTGAGTGAATTGTCCTTGTGCTATATTGTGCTTAAAAAAAATATTTTTTCTAGGGACAGAAAACTGTAGGTAGGGAGAGTGTCAGTTTCTTTCACTGTGAAAGTCCTTGTTTCAAGGGACAGAGAAGGACACCTGAAGGTAGCCCTTATTGCTTTTTTCCCATCTCCCTGCAGGCCATCTATTAGAATGTCTGGAAGGCAAACAAGGAGAGGCAGACAGTCAGGAGGCAATAAAAGAGGGCAAGCAGGCTCTGTGTCTGGGGGCAACAGTGCTGGTCGTGGACGCGGTGCATTGTCATCAGCACATGGCCATGGGACACGCTTGTCCTTCTTTTCGGCAGCTGGACATGTTGAGCCACATCATGCCGAAGACTTGGTAGAGTGGATGACCAAGCCCTCCTCCTCCTCCTCGTCCTCTCTCACCCAGGCTCAGGGTACTGGAAAAGCAGCTGCCAAAGCGTCGTCTTCCCTGGTATCAATGTCAGACAAATCATCAGTCACTCCTTCCCTAGACCCACCATGTCCTCCTCCTGAGGAGTCCCCCGAACTGTTTCAGCACAGTGTTGGGTACATGCTCCAGGAGGATGCCCAGCGTTTCGAAGGGTCTGATGATGAAACCCAGCTAGAGGAAGGCAGTAGCGTGAGAGCAGACAGAGGGGATGCTCAAGAAGGACACCAATCTGGCAGTCATGTTCCAGCAGCTGCAGCATACTGCCAGATTGGCTCCAGTGATGAGGAGGGAGGGGATGATGAGGTCACTGACTCCACGTGGGTGCCTAATAGGAGAGAGGAGGAGGAGGAGGATGAGGAGGAGGCACATCTCCAACGAGGCAGGATGCCCTTTGGTGGCCAGCGTAAGGGCAGTACACCGACGGAATCACACCGCAGAGCTCCGCCTGTGCAGGGCGCTGCCTCTGCCCGTCATTCAAAAAGTTCTTTGGTGTGGGCCTTTTTTGAGGCTAGTGCATCAGATCGCACAGCTGCTGTTTGCAACATATGTCTCAAGCGTATATCGCGTGGCCAAAACATCAGCCGCTTGGGTACCACATGCCTGACCAGACATATGTTGACCTGCCATGCAGCTCGTTGGCAAGCCTACCTCAAAGACCCACACCAAAGAACAAAGCGGACCTCTCCTTGCACCGCATCAGCTGGGATCTCCAACCCCACTATAACTTCAGTCCTCTCTGAAACATGCACTGAGAGGAATGAAGGTGTAGAATTAGGTGTGTCACAGCCAAGTACTTGCGCCCACTCTGCTAGCAGTACACCGACGTCCGATTCTAGCAGGCAAATTTCCCTGCCCCAGCTGCTGGACCGTCGAAAGAAGTTCACTCCCAGCCATCCACATGCCCAGCGGTTGAATGCTAGCTTGGCTAAATTGCTAGCGCTTCAACTGCTGCCTTTTCAGTTGGTAGACTCGGCCCCCTTCCGTGAGTTTGTGCAATGTGCGGTTCCTCAGTGGCAGGTTCCCAAACGCCACTTTTTCTCACGGAAGGCTATTCCGGCTCTCTACCGGCATGTGGAAGGCAATGTCTTGGCCTCGCTGGACAGGGCGGTCAGCGGTAAGGTGCATATTACCGCTGACTCATGGTCCAGCAGGCATGGACAGGGACGTTACCTTTCTTTCACGGCCCATTGGGTCACTCTTTTGGCAGCTGGGAAGGATTCAGGACAAGGTGCAGTAGTGTTGGAGGTTGTCCCACCGCCACGCCTCCAAAATGCTACTACTGGTTGTGACACACCTCTCTCCTCCACCCCCTCCTCTTCTTCTTCCTCCATGGCCTCTTCCTGTGGTTTGTCCTATGAACCAGCGGTGCTCCGTAGCCGTTCACGGGGCTACGCAAGTACGCAGGCAAAAAGATGCCATGCCGTGCTTGCGCTGGTGTGTTTGGGGGACAGAAGCCACACTGGGGCAGAGGTCCTGTCTGCTCTGCAGGGCCAGGCCGAGAGGTGGTTGACGCCACGCCAGCTTAAGCCAGGAATGGTGGTTTGCGACAATGGCACCAACCTCCTCTCCGCCCTCCGACAGGGACAACTGACCCATGTGCCCTGTGTGGCTCACGTCCTTAACCTGGTGGTGCAGCGCTTCTTGGGCAGGTACCCGGGCTTACAGGATGTCCTGAGGCAGGCCAGGAAAGTCTGTGTGCATTTCCGCAGATCTTATAATGCCAGTGCTCGCCTGGCTGAGCTGCAAAAGGAGTTGAACCTGCCCAAGAACCGCCTTATATGTGACATGCCCACCAGGTGGAACTCAACGTTGGCCATGCTGCAGCGGCTGCACACGCAGCAGAGGGCCATCAATGAGTACCTGTGCGACTACGGCACCAGGACAGGGTCAGGGGAGCTTGGTTTTTTTTCTCCACGCCAGTGGGGCATGATCAGGGATGCATGCACTGTCCTGGCACCATTTGAGGAGGCCACGAGGATGGTGAGCAGTGACAGTGCATGCATCAGTGACACTGTACCTCTTGTCCACCTGTTGGAGCACACGCTGCGTGGAATAATGGACAGGGCACTTGAGGCAGAACAGAGGCAGGAAGAGGAGGACTTCCTTGCCTCTCAAGGCCCCCTTTACCCAGACAGTGTTCCTTCTGTCCCACCCATCGCACAGGAAGAGGAGGAGGAGGAGGAGGAGGAGGATTGTGTCAGCATGGAGGTGGAGGCTGGCACTCAGCATCATCAGCAGCAGTCTTTTAGGGATGATTTACAGTCCCAAGAAACCAGTGGACTTGTACGTGGCTGGGAGGAGGTGGCTGCGGATCATGTCGTCCTTAGTGACCCAGAGGACTCCGGAGCGAATGCCTCAGCAAACCTACGCTGCATGGCCTCCCTGATCCTGCAAAGTCTGCGGAAGGATCCTCGTATTCTTCGGATCAAGGAGAGGGACCATTACTGGCTGGCCACTCTCCTTGATCCACGGTACAAGGGTAAGGTTGCGGACCTTATGTTACCGTCGCAGAGGGAGCAGAGGATGAGACAACTCCCGGAGGCCTTGCAGAAAGGTCTGTGCAACGCGTTCCCAGAGACTGGGAGGTTGCAAACTCCTGGTCCTGGACAACGAGTTGCTGAGGCTTCGGCCAGTCAAAGAAGGAGCGGTGGGGAAGGTGGCCGTCTGACCGATGCGTTCAGACAATTCTTTAGTCCGCAGCCCCAAAGTATGATCGGTTCCAGCAACCATCGCCAGCGTCTGATAAACATGGTGCAGGAATATCTAGGGGCAAGGTCAGACTTGGACACCTTCCCCACCGAAAATCCTCTGGCTTACTGGGTCTTGAGGATGGATCACTGGCCAGAGCTTGCACAGTATGCAATTGAGCTACTGGCCTGTCCTGCATCCAGCGTTCTTTCGGAACGCACATTCAGTGCTGCTGGAGGATTTGTCACGGATCACAGGGTGCGCCTGTCCACCGACTCGGTTGATCGACTGACTTTCATCAAGATGAACCAGTCTTGGATCACCACCAGCTACCACACACCTGATGCTGATATAACAGACTAATTGATTTTAACATGTCACATCCCTTCAAGACTGATGCTGATGCTGAGTGCCTGTGCTGTTATGTTGACTGGCTATCCTCCTCCTCCGAGTCCTCAATGATACGATTGATGATGATAGCTTGTAAGATCATTTTTGTTTATGGGTGCCGCCACCAGTGCCTAACGCCCAATTTTTCAGCCCCTGTTTAACAGGGGCGTGTAATTACAATTTTTGAAGCAATACTTTGCAACAGGGCTCATTGCTGTGCTCCAAGTACAGTATCTGTGAGGAGTTGCAGTGTTGTGCCACCAGTGCCTAAGGCCCAATTTTTCAGCCCCTGTTTAACAGGGGCGTGTCATTACAATTTTTGAAGCAATACTTTGCAACAGGGCTCATTGCTGTGCTCCAAGTACAGTATCTGTGAGGAGTTGCAGTGTTGTGCCACCAGTGCCTAAGGCCCAATTTTTCAGCCCCTGTTTAACAGGGGCGTGTCATTACAATTTTTGAAGCAATACTTTGCAACAGGGCTCATTGCTGTGCTCCAAGTACAGTATCTGTGAGGGGTTGCAGTGTTGTGCCACCAGTGCCTAAGGCCCAATTTTTCAGCCCCTGTTCAACAGGGGCATGTAATTACAATTCTTGATCTAATAATTCACAGCAGGGCCCATTGCTGCACCCACCAAGAGTAACTGTCAGGGCTTACAGTGTTGTGGCACCAGCACCACCATCAAAGGCCCAATTTTTACTACCACTGTTCAACAATTATATGTAATTAAAATTCCTGATATAATAGTTGACAGCAGGGCGTTCCAGCACCAACCAAGAGTAACTGTGAGTGCTTACAGTGTTGTGCCAACACCAACAACTAAGGGGCCTATTTCTGCAGAGTATATACGGCAGGTCCCTACTTTCAAACATCCAACTTACAAACGACTCCTACTTGCAAACGCAAGAAGACAACAGGAAGTGAGAGGAAATCTACCACTAGGAAGGAAAATTCTCTCCTGTAAGAATAAATATGGGAGAAAGGTGTCTCCTCTGTACTGATGCTTTATCAGCAATCCTTGTTTCAAGAAAAACACCACATTTCAAAAACAGTTGTCATTGGGACGGAAAGTGAGGTGAAATGTTCTGAACAGGGGCACAGACAGCAAAACAAATGTTACAGGGGTGATAACCCTTACCTATGTTTTCCAAAAAGTTTAAAAATAGATTTTTGGTCTGGAGCTACACTTCAACAATGTACCTGTTCAAAATTACAAACAGATTCTACATAAGAACAAACCTACAGTCCCTGTCTTGTATGCACCGCCTGTATAGGGCTGTTCAGAGTATATAGGGCCTTTTTTATTTTATGTGCGGGGTTCCCCTTAATATCCATACAAGACCCAAAGGGGCTGGTAATGGGCTGGGGTGGGGGGGGGGGTCATGGGGTAGCTATGCCATTTTTCTTAAAGAATTTCATCCATATTACCGGGACCAGACATTACATTAAAGCCGCAAGCAGTTTTAAATGGCTTTTTTTTCCTTTAGAAGTGTCATTTTGTGCAGGGACAGTTCTAAACACGGGAAACACGTGGCACTTCACAGGCATACTTTAGACACCCCCCAGGTACGATATTTAAAGGAATATTTGACTTTTTTTTTTTCACTTTATGCATCATTAAAATGACTGCTCCCGAAAAACGACCGTTTTTAAAACTTCTTTTTGCATTGATACATGTCCCCTGGTGCAGAACCCGGGTTCCCAAACCCTTTTTAGGACAATAACATGCATAATAGTTGTTATAATTAGCACTTTAGAATTCGAACGTTCGCATCCATTGTATTTAATAGGGTTCTAATGTTCGTTCGAACTTTCGGTCCGTTCGCGGGTTCTGGTGCGAACCGAACCCGGGGGTGTTCGGCTCATCACTAGTGGTCAGCTACCAGCCTATGTCGCTCCGTGCCTGAAGTTACTGCGGCAGTGGCGATTGTCGGCTGAAGATCTCAGATCGGTTCCAAGGAAAGTCCTTATGAGTCGAGTCTTGAGCGAAGTCTTTCATGACCCACTGGCCTTAAGGGATTGCCCGGGCCCAGTTTTGAGGGCGGGGTTAAGACTGATTAATTTGGATAGAGTACCCCCTAAATTTAGGGATCTGGCCTGGTTGTGCTTCCATGGGAAGCTCTATGTTCGGGGCAATTTGAAATTCCGCAGTGGGATGGATCGTAGCTGTCCTCGGGAGGAGTGTGCAGATGAGGAGGAGACTATGGATCATTTTCTGCTTCATTGCCCTTTTAACATAGAGGTGTACAAACAGGTGGGGCGGGCCCTCGGTGTCCCTTTCCTCTCCAGGCTGGGTTATGCTGAGTGGGTGTACGGAGCATTCAATACCGGTGGAGTTTTTTGTTTGGATACACTTTTTTTAGTTAGCCTAGTAGTCCGTTATTTCACCTGGAACGCACGGTGTCAGGTCAGCATTCGGCAAAAACTCCTTCCTGTTGAGGTGGTGGTGTGTGACATTTTGCATGAGGTGGGGAAGATTCGGGAGTTTGAGAGAGACAAGCGGGGTCAGGGGGCTTGGTTGAAGGCGTGGAGGGGTTTCAAGCCTCCCTGACTGCCAGGAGTCTCTTTCCCGGGTGTGGCTGTCTGTCTCTTATCACCCTAGATTATCAGTATTTTTGATGAATTTTTGATAAATGGCTGCGTACATAGGTGATGGGTTGTGCCTCTTAGGCCCTCTCTGCTGCTTTATGTAGATAGTTTCCTAGGGATGTTTTCGTAGTGGATTATGTATATATTGTATATATTCTGAACATGGATGTGTATTCCTTTGTTTTCTGTTGAAGTTTTGTACCATGGTTTTGTTTTTTACTTTTGTATAAAATTGGTTGCTTGATTCTTTTCAATAAAAGATCAATAGTGCCCCATCATTGGTATCAGTGGGAGGAATAGTGTCCCATCATTGGTGTCAGTGGGAAGAATAGTGTCCCATCATTGGTGTCAGTGGGAAGAACGGTGCCCCATCATTGGTATCAGTGGGAGTAATAGTGTCCCATCATTGGTATCAGTGGAAGGAATAGTGCCCCATCATTGGTGTCAGTGGGAGGAATAGTGTCCCATCATTGGTGTCAGTGGGAGGAATAGTGTCCCATCATTGGTATCAGTGGAAGGAATAGTGCCTCATCATTGGTGTCAGTGGGAGGAATAGTGTCCCATTATTGGTATCAGTGGAAGGAATAGTGCCTCATCATTGGTGTCAGTGGGAGGAATGGGGCCTCATCATTGGTGTCAGTGGGAGGAATAGTGTCCCATTATTGGTATCAGTGGAAGGAATAGTGCCTCATCATTGGTGTCAGTGGGAGGAATGGGGCCTCATCATTGGTGTCAGTGGGAGGAATGGGGCCTCCTTATTGGTGTCGGCATGAGGAATAGTATCTCTGAGGCCAGATAAAGACAAGCAAAAGGCCACATCTGGTCCGTGGTCTGCAATATGGAGACCACTGGGCCAGATGATGCTGGGCGGGTAGGGTGACCACATGTCCCGGATTGCCCGGGATAGTCCCGCATTTTGCAGGTCTGTCCCGGGCACCTTCATTCCAGGACAATACAGTGTCCCGGAATGAAACTGACACAGCCACCCCCCGGGCCAATCTGATGCCCACAAAAAAGGCTGCCACATCACCGCTTTACTCACTGACAGTACTTGTCCTGGCCGGGAATGCCTGGAGGAGCACAATCCCCGCCCCCTGCTTGTGATTGGAGAAATCATAAATCCCGCCTCTTGTGTCCAATCACTTTGCTGTGATTCGTTACAGCACAAGCTGATTTTTGGGAAGGGGGGGGTCCCTGGATGGTAGTTTGGAAATGTGGTCACCCTATGGGCGGGGCTCTATCTGACTTGCTGCAGTTTCTAATGCACATAGTGAGAAGCTCGCAGTGTGCAGGAGATTAAACCCAGGAAAGGAGCCTGTAAAGCTTTACAATACTGAAGGGAAGACTGGAGGTCAGATTTAGTCACAGGTCACAGGTCACAGACGCATCCAGAGAAAGAGCTGACTCGGGCCACGCTAGTAAATCATTTGTATATTATTTTTAGCGTTCGGCACAATTCCTTATTATCAGTGGAACACAATTAATTGTGATACACATTTTTCTCGGCTAACCTCACCATTTACCTGAAATGCCCTTTTCCGCCTTTTCCAAAATACATGACAGCTATACAAGGGATTTGGGATGTTCCGCTTTTGTCATGGAGAGAACAAGGTTGGATTATTAAAACGAAAAAAAAAAAAATATTGCGATCCACGGGCGTAATTATACATTGTGTCATAACAGGTTTTGGAGTGGCAACGATGGGATTTTTTTCGAAAACGAAAGAGATGTGATCCGCTGTATGAGAAATTGGAAGGCTGGGAGTTCTCGATTACAGTTGGGAGCTCTCGAATAAATCAATTTCTAGACAGAATTTTCATCCTTCAAAAATTCAGTTACAGAGCCAGAACTGGGAAAGTAAAAAAACACAAAAAAAAACGTCTAGATGAGTAAAGCATGCTGGAAGAGAACCTGTCACCAGCCTAGTGCAACAGTTGTTGCCCTCGTAAGTAACCCCCCGTTCAGTGAGGATCTCAGAAAAAGTTTAGAGAAAGGAATGTGTCCTTCAATGAAGTTCAATATATGGCCAACAGTAGGTGGGTACTTGACCATCACACCTATATGAGCTTGTTGGTCATCTTATGCAAAAAGCCACGGCCATTGGACTAAAATTGCCTCTCCTCCCCCATGGACATTAATATGGAGTTGCCCCCCATTCCCCAATGGCCATTGATATGGGGCTGCCTTCAGCCATGACCATTAATATGAAGTTGCCCCCCCTCCGCCATTAAAATGGAGTATCCCCACTCCCACTATGGCTATTAATAAAGAGTTGTTGCCTTCTCCCATGGCCATTAATATGGAGTTGCTCCCTCTTCCCCCATGGCCCTTAATATGGAATTGCCCCCCACCATGGCCATTGATATGGAGTTTCCCCCTTACACCCAAAGCCATTAATATGGAGTTGCCTCTCAACAGGGCCATTAATATGGATTTTCCCACCTTTCCTTCATTGACATTAATATGGAGTTTGTCCCCTACACCACGGCCATCAATACTGAGTTGCCTCTCACCATGGCCATTAATATGAAGTTGCCCCCCCTCCGCCATTAAAATGGAGTATCCCCACTCCCACTATGGCTATTAATAAAGAGTTGTTGCCTTCTCCCATGGCCATTAATATGGAGTTGTTCCCTCTTCCCCCATGGCCCTTAATATGGAATTGCCCCCACCCTGGCCATTGATATGGAGTTTCCCCCTTACACCCAAAGCCATTAATATGGAGTTGCCTCTCAACAGGGCCATTAATATGGATTTTCCCACCTTTCCTTCATTGACATTAATATGGAGTTTGTCCCCTACACCACGGCCATCAATACTGAGTTGCCTCTCACCATGGCCATTAATATGCAGTTGCCCCCCACCATAGCCATTAAAATGGAGTATCCCCACACCCACTATGGCTATTAATAAAGAGTTGTTGCCTTCTCACATGGTCATTAATATGGAGTTGCTCCCTCTTCCCCCATGGCCCTTAATATGAAATTGCCCCCCACCATGGCCATTGATATGGAGCTGTCCCTTCCATCCATGGCCATTAATATTGAGTTGCTTCCCACCATGACCATTAATATGGATTTTTCCTCTTCTCCCTCATGGAAAATAATATGAAGTTGCTTCCCCTATGCCCATGGCCATTAATACTGAGTTGCCTCCTACCATGGCCATTAATATGGAACTGTCCCCTCCCTCATGGATATTAATATGGACTTGCCCCCTTCCACCTATGGCTATTAATATTGAGTTGCTTACTATCATGGCCATTAATATAGATTTTTCCTCTTCTCCCCCTTGGATATTAATATGAGGTTGCTCCCCCTACACCCATGCCCATTAATATTGAGTTGCCTACCACCATGGTCATTAATATGGAGCTGCCACCTACAGTGGCCATTATTTCCCCCTTCTCCTATGGCCATTAATAAAGAGTTACCTTCCTCTTCCCATGGGCATTAATATGGAGCTGCCCCCCTACACTCATGGCCTTTTGGGTTTTCTCCCAACATCGTCATTAATATAGGTTGCCCCCCCCAAGGATGTTAATATTTAGTTGTCACCCCACCATGGGAGTAAAAATGGAGTAGCCCCCTCCCACCATGGCCATTAATAAAGAGTTGTGCCTTCTCTCATGGCCATTATTATGGAGTTGTCCCCCACCATGGGTGTAAAAATGGAGTAGCCCCCCTCCCACCATGGCCATTAATAAAGAGTTGTAGCCTTCTCTCATGCCCATTAATATGGAGTTGCTCCCTTTTCCCCCATGGCCATTGATATGGAGTTGCCCCCTACCATGGCCATTGATATGGAGTTGCCCCCTACCATGGCCATTGATATGGAATTGCCCCCTTACACCCATAGCCAATAATATGGATTTGCCTCTCACCAGGGCCATTAATATGGATTTTCCCACCTTTCCTTTATTGACATTAATATGGAGCTACACCACGGCCATTAATACTTAGTTGCCTCACACCATGGTCATTAATATGCAGTTGCCTCCTACCATGGCAATTAATATGAAACTGTCCCCCTCCCTCATTGATAATAATATGGAGTTGCCCCTTCCACCTATGGCCATTAATATTGAGTTGCGTACCAATATGGCCATTAATATGGAGTTACCACCTACCATAGCCATTAATATAGATTTGCCTTCCTCTTCCCATGGCCATTAATATGAAGCTGCCCTCCTACACTCATGGCCTAATGGGTTGCCTCCCGCCATGGTCATTATTATGGCATTGCACCCCCCCCTCCACCATGGCTATTAATATTGAGTTGCCTCCTTCCCCTATAGACAATAATATGAAGTTGCCCCCTCCCCCCATGGACATTAATATGGAGTCGCTCCAGTGCATGCATAGCCATTAATATGGAGTTTCCTCCCACCATGGGCAATAATATGGAGTTACACCCACCCCCCTGCCCCCTTAAGGTCCACTGTTGTCCTTAAACTCTTATATCCTTATATAGGGTTCCCATACCCTGAACAATGCCATGCAGCCATTCATTGCTGGAGTGCATTGTAGACAGGAAGTTGCTGTAAGAGGCTGCAGAATATCAGCGGCACTGAGTGAAATATGGGGATGCAATTGCTGATGTTCTTCTGTAAATGTTAGTTACCTGCTTGTGATGCTGATCCATCTGCTTCAATATGTTCAAACAGAATAGTAAAGTGAGAAAAAAAAAGTCAGAATTTCCAATCAGTAAAAAATGTTCCAGGCCAAGGGCACAAAAATAATAAAGGCAGAGATTGTCAGCCAGAGAACCAGCATTTTCAGAAAATTAATGTCACCAGTGACAACTTGCAGATTTCCATTGGCCCCTTCAGCTGCATACTAACCTTACATAGCACTGCAACTATAAGCACTGAAAGGGTCCGGATCCTGCACCCATCTCCCAGCTCTGAAAACCGCTGATCTGGCTTCATTCGGATGTTCTCCATCTCTATTTCCAGCATCTTCTGTAAATGTTTTTTTTCTCTTTGAACATTCCAAGAAATAAATTGTTCCAACTTTGAGGTTGCTACAAATGTGGTGAGGTTTTAATTTCCTTTTTCTACCCCGATTACAGCATTCTTTGATTCACTGAAGCGGGGCGTACAGCATTAACACGTTCATATCTCCTCTCTTGATCTCAGCACATTAGTTCACCAGACTGTGACAGTTCAATCTTCATTTATAGAGTTGTATCAATGAGCCTGGAAGGAGCTGATGGGTTGTTATGGGCCCTCCTGGCATCCCTATTGGTGACCTACCCTATAGCTTCACCCAGACACTCACCGACCCATCTCTGGTGACAGAGGGACTTCAGTATCCGCAATCCTTTTCCTAAAATGTATTGGCTCAATTGTCAGAGATTCCCTGGTGGAAAAGCCTGAGGACAGGAAGTGATGTATCGCCAGTTCTTCAGGAGAAGAGGAAGAAGCTTCCCACCCACCCTCCCTAGGTTTTAGGCGGGGGGATGCTGTTGGGAGGTCCGAATGGTTGTGGCAGTTCTGGGTCTCTTGAAGAGGAGAAAAAGGCTGGAATATTTAGTAAAATGGTGGTACCCATCTGTGGTATGGGGTAATCGTGTCCCTTCCGGTTAACGTGGGTTTAACCAGGAAGGGGTAAAATTGTAGGTCACTGCAGACATGTGTACTGTCTCTGAGTCGGTGACTTGCGACTGAGGCCTAAGTTAAATAAGTTTTGTCCCAGTGACCAAGTTGTGTGTCGTTGCCCTCCAAGACCACCAAGATATGGAAAAAAGTTTGTCTGATGTTATGTAAAAATGGTTATTTATTTTAAGTTTTGAAATGGTTAAATAAATAGGCCGCAAGGTCAAATTTTACTCCACAACTTTGTCAGTTGTTTTATTGGGCAATTGGGAGTTGGGGAGGTTTAGGTCTATCAGGTGGGTTATGACTGAGAAACTGTCCTTAACATGTCATGGGAGAGAGAGGGTTAGGGATACACAATATCCAAAAAACAGCATCAAGAATTTCCTTAACTTGGTAGTGTCTTCTAGTATCTTTTGACCTCTACCACTGGTTATGTGAACTCTGTAGGCCCAGACAGGTGGCTACCTTTAGATATTTTAGGCTTCTGTCACAGACTAGGTTAGGGCTCTTAAGACCACTCTCATAGACCAGTTGTGGACCTTTAGGCCAAGATGGTCAACTATCTAAACAGAAGTCTTCTTCAGCTTCCTCCCCCAGGCAGCAAGTCTGGGAGGCAAATATTGAACCTCTCTGGAGTTACACCCAGTCCCCAATTGTGCTCCTGCATTGTCCCATGTTACAAGGGCTTCCAGTAGGGAACATGGTCCTCTGGCATGGTCCACTGTTGTCACCAACACTTCTGGTCATTTCTCGTATCTTTTGACCTCTACCACTGGTTATGTAAACTCTGTAGGCCCACGATGGGTGGCTACCTTTATTTTAGGCCTCTGACTCTTCAGACCACTCTCATGGACCAGTTGTGGACTTTTAAGCCCAGGCAGACAATTACTGCATGTAAACAGAAGTCTTATTCAGCTTCAGCTTTCTCCCCCAAGAAATGGGCCTGGGAGACAAATACTGGGCCTGTCTGGAACTACGCCCTCTCCAAGCAGCAGGCCTGGGGGGCAAATACTGGAATTCGTTGGAGCTACACTCTCCCGGGCATTAGGCCTGGGAGGCAAACATAGGTCCTCATTGGGTCTACTGTACATCCTCCACAGACAACAGGCTCGAGAGGCTAAGACTGGACCTCTAGACTCAAAACCTCTCCAGGCAAATCCTGGGAGGCAAAAGACCCTTCTAAAGTATTTCTCCAAATTTGTATCCTCCAATCATAATTTAGCAGATTAGTTCACCAGATTGTGGCAGTTCAATCTTCATTTATACAGTTGTAGCAATGGGCCTGGAAGGAGTTGCTGGATTGTAATGAGCCCTCCTGCCTTCCCTACTGATTACCTAACTTGACTTGTAGCTGCACCTAGACAGTCATTGATCTACCAAAGATGACAGACAGACTTCAGGATCTTCAATAGTTTTCTTGCAATTTGTTGGCCGAATTGTCTGGGGGAGAGAGGGTTAAGTATACAGGACACCTAAATCCAGCAGCAAAAATGTCCTCCACTTAGTACTATCTTCTAGTATCTTTTGACCTCTACCATTGTTATGTAAACTTTGTAGGTCCAGACGAGTGGCTACCTTCAGATATTTTAGGCCTCTGACACAGACTAGGTTAGGGCTCTTCAGACCATTCTCATATAGACCAGTTGTGGACCTTTAAGCCCAGGTGAGCAACTATCTGAACTAAACTCTTCTTCAGCTTCAGAAGACCTCTCTGGAGCTACCCACTCTCCAAGCAGCAGACATGGGAAGCAAATACTGGACTTCCTAGGAGCTACATCTTCCCCAAGCAGCTGTCCTGGAAGGCTAATACTTGGACTTCTTTGGAGTTACTCCCTCCCCAGGCAGTAGGCATGGAAGGCAAACATTGGGCCTCTCTGGACCTACACCCTCCCCAGGTAGCAAGACTGGGTGCAAAAAAAAATTACTTCTTTGGAGTAACTCCCTCCCCAGGCAGGAGGCATGGATGGCAAACATTGGACAACTCTGGACCTACACCCTCCCCTGGTAGCAACACCCTCCCCAGGCAGTAGGCCAGGGAGATTCAAACATTGGACAACTCTGGACCTACACCCTACCCAGGTGGACTTCTTTAGAGTTACTCCCTCCCCAGGCAGTAGGCCAGGGAGGCAAACATTGGGCCTCTCTGGACCTACACCCTTGCCAGGTAGCAAGACTGGGTGCAAAAAAAAATGGACTTCTTTGGAGTTACTCCCTCCCCAAGCAGTAGGCCAGGGAGATTCAAACATTGGACAACTCTGGACCTACACCCTACCCAGGCAGCAGGCCCAGGAGGCAAAAACTAGACCTTTAGACTCAAAACCTCTCCAGTCAGATCCTGGGAGTATACTCAGCTTCTTCCCCTAGGCAACAGGCCTGGGAGACAAATACTGGACCTCTTTGGAGCTACACCCTTCCCAAGCAGAAAAAAAATTCAACTAAAAACAAAATGCTTTGGACTACATGGGGAAGGCAAAAGTCAAAGGGGCTTTTAGGCTTTTGAGTGTGTTCTCACTTTTTCTGTTCTTGGTTTTGTTGATTTGTAAGGGAGGATGTAGACAACAAAATTTAGAGTTGACACTTTTTTTTCCCCATTTTTGGTATATTTTATTTTATTTTTGATGTTTTTTAACATATTACAGTACAGTACACAAACAAAAATTGGGTGCTGTCTAATTAAATTTTTTTGTTTCCTAATTCAATTTTTCATATTGCCTACCTAGTAGATTTTGTTTTTCCAAATTTCCAAAAAAATTTAATAAAAAAGACTGCAAAACACATCAACAAGTAAAAATAAATAAAAATGAAGACAATAATATTATCAACCACTTCAGCCCCGGACCATTTTGGCTGGTTAAAGACCAGGCCCCTTTTTGCGATTCGGCACTGCGTCGCTTTAACTGAAAATTGCGCGGTCGTGCGACGTGGCTCCCAAACAAAATTGGCGTCCTTTTTTTTTCCCACAAATAGAGCTTTCTTTTGGTGGTATTTGATCACCTCTGCGGTTTTTATTTTTTGCGCTATAAACAAAAATAGAGCGACAATTTGGAAAAAAATTACATATTTTTTACTTTTTGCTATAATAAATATCCCCCAAAAATATATAAAAAAAAAATGTTTCCTCAGTTTAGGCCGATACGTATTCTTCTACATATTTTTGGTAAAAAAAATAGCAATAAGCGTTTATTGATTGGTTTGCGCTAATGTTATAGTATCTATAAAATAGGGGATAGTTTTATGGCATTTTTATTAATATTTTTTTTTTTACTAGTAATGGCGGCGATCAGCGATTTTTATCGTGACTGCGACATTATGGCGGACACATCGGACACTTTTGACACCATTTTGGGACCATTGTCATTTTTACAGCGATCAGTGCTATAAAAATGCACTGATTACTGTGAAAATTACACTGGCAGTGAAGGGGTTTAACCTCTAGGTGGCGCTGTAGGGGTTAAGTGTGACCTAATGAGTGATTCTAACTGAAGGGGGGGGCGTGGCTTGGCGTGTGACGTCACTGATTGTCGTTCCCTATGACAGGGAACAGACGATCAGTGACACTGCCACTAGGAAGAACGGGGAAAGGTTTGTTTACACGTACCTCTCCCCGTTCTTCAGCTCTGTGACCCGATCGCGGGACACCGTCGGTGATCGGGTCCGCAGGACCCCCGCGGGCACGGTCACGGAGTTTCGGACCGGGTCGCGAGCGCGCCAGCGACGGCACGCGCAACCCACGGACAGGTTCTTAAAGAGGACGTACCTGTACGCCTTTGTGCCTGTCCGTGCCATTCTGTCGATGTATATCGTTGTGCGGCAGTCCTTAAGTGGTTAATTATAATAATTATTGTGTAATTTCTGAGTGTGACATCTCGGTCCAAGAAGTAGATGATGACTCCGGAGGTTGCCTGTACAAAGATGGTGCTTTACCTAGAGAGAAAAGCATAAGAAGGCGTTGGGGGGGGGGGGGGAGTCCTGTGATCTCTGAGGGAGGTAATAAATATCTGGAAGTGTAATGCCCTGTACACACGGTCGGAATTTCCGATGAAAAAAGTCAGACGGATTTTTTTCATCGGATATTCCGACCTAGGGTGACCATGTGTCCCGGATTGCCCGGGACAGTCCCGCATTTTGCAGGTCTGTCCCGGGCACCTTCATTCCAGGACAATACAGTGTCCCGGAATGAAACTGACACAGCCACCCCCCAGGCCAATCTCCCAAAAAAGGCCGCCACATCACCGCTTTACTCACTGACAGTACTTGTCCTGGCCGGGAATGCCTGGAGGAGCACAATCCCCGCCCCCTGCTTGTGATTGGAGAAATCATAAATTCCGCCTCTTGTGTCCAATCACTGTGCTGTGATTCGTTACAGCACAAGCTGATTTTTGGGAAGGGAGGGTGTCCCTAAATGGTAGTTTGGAAATGTGGTCACCCTATTCCGACCGTGTGTGTGCCCCATCGGACTTTTTCCTTTGGAAATTCCGACGGAGTTAGAAAGAGGACATGTTCTCTTTTTTTCCAACGAATTTTTTTTTGGAAACTCCGTCCGTCTGTGTGGAACTCCGACGGAGAAAAAAAAACACGCATGCTCAGAATCAAGTTGACGCATGCTCAGAAGCATTGAACTTCATTTTTCTGGGCTCGTTGTAGTGTTGTACGTCACCGCGTTCTTGACGGTCGGAATTTGGTGTGACGGTGTGTATGCAAGGCAGCTTGAACGGAATTCCATCAGAAAAATACGTCAGAGTTCATCCCGACGGAAAATCCGATCGTGTGTACGGGGCATTACACTGAAACCTTACTGAGCATGCTGCAAGTAATGTGCAAAAAATATATTTGAGGATTTGCAGTATTTCTAACCGTTTTATGTCGATTTTTTATTACGCAGAGCCAGTCAGAAGCAAATTCAGCAATAATCTCTTGCTTATTATAGCACAGATTTAATTAGTTCATGCCAGACCCAGAGTTGTAATCAGAGAAGTAATGATACAACAACACCATAAAGAGTCTCTTTGCGCTACTCCTGAGGATATAAAGTTCACAAGCAGCTCACGAGGACCATATACAGCCGAGATTTCCTATAAATGTCTTCATCAGCTGCACTTTTACAATCTTGTTCCTACCCAACGTGTAAAAATCAAACGAGGAGTGAGACCACCACCGGGAGGATTGTAATGCACTCACCAGATACATCCACTTTACCAAGAGCATAAAATGTTTTGCAATCTGTATTACAGAAAAATTCTCTTCAAGTAGATACATTTCGGAGATATCCTCTGTGCTATGGTAGCATCCATGTAAGTACAACTCCCACCACGGGCAGAGCCGCCATCAGGAATTTTGGGGCCCCTTACACAGCTTCAGGCATGGGCCCCCTGGAGCAGAAAACCGAGGGGTGTGCTGCCACCGCAAATTGAGAAGCGGGGGGGGGGCTGCCGCGAATTGCGAAGTGGGGGGGCGCAAGTTGAGAAGTGGGGGGCTGCCGCGTATTGCGAAGTGGGGGGGCGCAAGTTGAGAAGCGGGGGGTGCCGCAAATTGAGAAGCGGGGGGGTTCTGCTGCAGCGAATTGAGGTCGGGGGGGCTTTGGGTGCTGACGAACGAAACAAAGAAAAATGATAAAAAAAAAAAGGGGGGATTGCCATCCGGGGCCCTGGGGACCTCTGGGCCCCCCTACCGAAAAAAAATATATATAAAAAAAAGAAAGGGGGTTGCCATCCGGGGCGGCCCTGACCATGGGATCCACAGGAAGATAAAAATAACAACCAATAGTGCGAAGTGGGGGGGGCGCAGGTTGAGAAGCGGGGGGGTTGAGAAGCGCTTCTCAATTCGTGTGGCACTCCCCCACTTCTCAACTTGCGCTCTCCCCCCCCCCGCTTCTCAATTCTGCCGCAGTGAATTGAGGTCGGGGGGCTTTGGGTGCTGACGAACAAAACAAAAAAAAATAATAACAAAAAAAAAAAGGGGGGGTTGCCTACCAAAGAAAAAAAAAGAAAAAAATTATAAAAAAAAAGAAATAAAAGAAAAGGGGGTTGCCATCTGGGGCCCTTGGGGCCTCCGGGCCCCTTACAAAAAAAATATTAAAAAAAAAGGGGGGGTTGCCATCTGGGGCTCTGGGGACCTCCGGGCCCCACACAAATTTTTTTTTTTTTTTTTTTTTAAATATAAAAAAAAAAGGTTGGGGGGGGTTGCCATCTGGGCCCCATACAAAAAAAAAATATATATATATATTTAAAAAAAAGGGGGGGTTGCCATCCGGGCCCCTTACAGGTGTCCTGCCTGTACCCCCTGATGGCGGCCCTGACCATGGGATCCACAGGAAGATAAAAATATCAACCAATAGTGCAAATAATTACGTTTAATTAAAAGTGTTGGAATCATAAATTTAATTGATATTTCTAAATAATTAGGTCTATAAAAACAGTTTTGACCCATGAGTGTTATACACTAAGGGAGGGTCACTAGAAGAAAGCATTTGGGGCACATGGGGACCCTGGGGCCACTCAGGTTGCTGCAGTCCCCATTGTGTGGATAAGTCTTTTGACAGATGGTGCCTGAGTGGTTCCTGTGTCATCATCCCTCAGGAGGACCAGGGAGGTCGGGCACAGAGGGTCTCCTTAGGAAAGTAACCACCACAGGAATTAATCCTCCCATTGACCAACAACATAAGGGGACGTCATCCACCCACTGACCATCAATGTAGGAGGATGTTTTCCACCCACTGACAACCCTTGTAAGGGATTTGCCACGCACACACACGCTCAGGATTTCTGACAACAAATGTTCGATGGGACATTTGCTGTCGGAAATTCCGACAACAAAAAGGGTTAGGGATACGGTTAGAGCTGGTTCTCAAATTTTCCGACAACAACGTGTTGTACGTCACTGCGTTCTTGACGTTCGGAATTTCCGACAACATTTGTGTAAACCGTGTGTATGCAAGACAAGTTTGGGCCAACATCCGTCGGAAATAAATCCACGGTTTTGTTGTCGGAATGTCCGATCGTCTGTACGTGGCATTCCACTGGCCATCAATGTTCGAGGATTTTGTCCATCTAATGGCTACCAGAGTAAGGGGATGTTTTCCACCAACTGACCACCAATGTAAAAGGATACTGTCCACCCTCTGACCACCAATTTAAGGGTTAGTCTTCCTCCCACTGACCATCAATGCAAGAGGATGTTGTCCATCTACTGGCTACCAGAGTAAGGAGATGTCTTCCAATCACTGACCATCAATCTAAGAGAATGTCTTCTGCCCTCCGACCACCAATTTAAGGGCTAATTTTCCTCTCGCTGACCATCCTGAGGATGTTGTCCACCTACTGACTACCAATGTAAGGGGTGATGTCCTCCACCCACTGACTACCATTGTAAGAGGATCTCTTCCACCCTCTGATGACCAATTTAAGGGAATGTTCTCCACCCACTGGCCACCAGTGTAGGGGGATGTTTTCCATTCACTGAACCAACAATGTGAGGGGACATTCTAGCTCCTACTAACTACCAATGTAATGTGACATTCTTCCTTCTACTGACCACCAATGTAATGTGACATTCCTCCTTCTACAGACCAACAATATGAGGACATTCTTCCTCCCTTGCCATCAATATAAGGGGGTACTTCTCCATCCCCTGACCATTATTATAAGATGATGTCTTCCACCCTCTGGCACCCAATATAAGGGTCAGTTTTCCTCCCAGTGATCACCAGTTTAAAAAAAGCCCCTAACTCACTGACCACCATAGTAAGGGGATGTCTTCCACCCATTGACCACTAATGTAAGGGAATGTCTTCCACCCAATGACCACCAGTAAAGGGAAGATTTTCCCATTGTATGAGACTTTCTTCCAACTGACTGCCAATGTAAGGAGCATTCTTTCTCTCACTGACCACCAATTTATGGGGGCATTTTACTACCCATTGACCACCGATGTATGGGCGCATTCTACTACCCATTGACCCCCCATCTATGGGCGCATTCTACTACCCATTGACCACTGATGTATGGGGGCATTCTATTACCCATTGACCACCGATGTATGGGCGCATTCTACTACCCATTGACCACTGATGTATGGGCGCATTCTACTACCCATTGACCACCGAGGTATGGGGGCATTCTACTACCCATTGACCACCGATGTATGGGCGCATTCTACTACCCATTGACCACCGATGTATGGGCCCATTCTAGTACCCATTGACCACCGATGTATGGGGGCATTCTACTACCCATTGACCACTGATGTATGGGCGCATTCTACTACCCACTGAACTCCACAGTAAGAGGGCATTTTTCCTTATACTGACTACCAATGTATGGGGCCCTACTCCCACTGTCCTCTGTTTGAGCTTTGGGCATGCACCCAACAGCCCCATGAGCTGTACTTGATTTCTGACAACCTGCAGGTTGATGAGAAAATAAAGCCTCAATTACAGCCCATGGGCCTGCAAGGCTCACGTGCAAAGAGAAGGCCTCAAGTGCTCTTACGTCCATTGAAACCCCATATTTGAGGTGCCAGGCAGCGTGCAGCATCTACAGCATTAGAAGATGAGTGTTTATATCTCTAAAAAACGATAGAGCAACCAAATCGGGCATTTCATTTATTATATATCAGCTTGCTCTTACCCTTTGAACTGTGCATTTAGCTGTTTGCCTTCTCCGACACTTTAGATCTGTCTACAAGAAGGATGTAGTTTGTAAATTGTCCATTTTCTAGATGCCATGGAATATAACTCACTTGTTGGAAATGCTGCAATTTACTCTTGACAGCACCCTAGTCACTTATCTCCAGGGCCTCCTTCTTTTATAGCCCACTTTTTACTATCTTCTTTTCCTCCTTTTTTTTTCCCCTTAATTACCTTTCTGCCTTATCATTATAAATGTATGTACTCAACCCGTTCGAGGCGGCGTTGTGAATCCATCTCCCCGGATGGTCCCTGGTGAAGAAATGGGACTGGATAGCTTCCAACAGGTGGATAAGATGCGTGCAGGCGCATTACTCATAAGGAAAACAGGCAAAGGCCCATGAAATATTTCACATTAAATGTCGGCAAAGCAGACAGAGCCCTGGTGGCTGGAATGACGAATGGACGAGCCGGCTGAACGCTGAGCTGCACTCAGGCCACTTCCCGCGCCTTTCCAATGTTCTAAATCAGTGGAATAAGTTTGTCATAAACAAGTATCCTTGTGGTCGGTTGGATAAGGGGCGGCGTGGGTAGAGCAAGGCTATAGCTGTAAATCGGCAATGGATCCCGCAGATTAATTCAACCCTTCGCCCCTTTTATTTTCAGATAACGCAGCGATCATCGAGATAAGAGCATGTTCCCTGTAGATGAATAAACAGGATGACGGCAATAAAGACAAAGAATTGTAAAGAGAAAGAGAGAGAGATGCATGGTCTAGCCTGTACAACGTACAAGGACTGTACCGAAAGTAATGCAAAAATGGACGCAACTTTTTTATTAACTTACTGAGGGGTTGCACCCATGCTCCAGGGGGCCCAGACGGCCTTCCTGTCACATTAGGTTTTACACCAGGACAGAAGCAGTGGCAGCATTTACTGGAACTGATCCCCTGTATTCTCCTCCTGCAGCTGCTGAAAGCCGGCTTCTCCTCCTGTTCCTCCCACTAGCATTCAGCAGCTGCAGAAGGAAAACACAGGGGATTGGTTCCAGTTCATGCCACTCCCGCCATCCCTCCTGTCCAGGTTCTGCTTCCGTCTGCTGCCCGGGCCCCCTGTCTGCTCCCCATGTCCCCTCCCCCCTCACCGCTGCCAGCTTCCCCTCCCCTTCTCTCCCTCTTGCTTTTATTCAGCAGCTGCAGGAGGAAAATACAGGGGATTGGTTCCAGTTCATGCCACTCACCGCTGCCAGCTTCCTCTCTCATTCTCTCCCTCTTGCTTTTTTTTCAGCAGCTGCAGGAGGAAAATACAGGGGATTTGTTCCAGTTCATGCCACCGCCACCACCCCTCCTGTCAAGGTTCTGCTGCCCGGGCCCCCTGTCTGCTCCCCGTGTCCCCTCCCCCCTCACCGCTGCCAGCTTCCTCTCCCCTTCTCTCCCTCTTGCTTTTTTTTTTCAGCAGCTGCAGGAGGAAAATACAGGGGATTTGTTCCAGTTCATGCCACCCCCACCACCCCTCCTGTCAAGGTTCTGCTGCCCAGGCCCCCTGTCTGCTCCCCGTGTCCCCTCCCCCCTCACCGCTGCCAGCTTCCTCTCCCCTTCTCTCCCTCTTGCTTTTTTTTCAGCAGCTGCAGGAGGAAAATACAGGGGATTGGTTCCAGTTCATGCCCCCCCACCACCCCTCCTGTCAAGATTCTGCTGCCAAGGCCCCCTGTCTGCTCCCCGTGTCCCCTCCCCCCTCACCGCTGCCAGCTTCCTCTCCCCTTCTCTCCCTCTTGCTTTTTTTTCAGCAGCTGCAGGAGGAAAATACAGGGGATTGGTTCCAGTTCATGCCACCCCCACCACCCCTCCTGTCAAGGTTCTGCTTCCCTCTGCTGCCGGGCCCCCTGTCTGCCCCCCCTCATGTCCCCTCCCCCCTCACCGCTGCAAGCTTCCTCTCCCCTTCTCTCCCTCTTGCTTTTTTTTTCAGCAGCTGCAGGAGGAAAATACAGGGGATTTGTTCCAGTTCATGCCATCGCCACCACCCCTCATGTCAAGGTTCTGCTTCCCTCTGCTGCCCGGGCCCCCTGTCTGCTCCCCGTGTCCCCTCCCCCCTCACCGCTGCCAGCTTCCTCTCCTCTTCTTTCCCTCTTGCTTTTATTCAGCAGCTGCAGGAGGAAAATACAGGGGATTGGTTCCAGTTCATGCCACCCCCACCACCCCTCCTGTCAGGCTTCTGCTTCCCTCTGCTCCCCGGGCCCCCTGTCTGCTCCACGTGTCCCCTCCCCCCTCACCGCTGCCAGCTTCCTCTCCCCTTCTCTCCCTCTTGCTTTTTTTTTCAGCAGCTGCAGGAGGAAAATACAGGGGATTGGTTCCAGTTCATGCCACCCCCACCACCCCTCACATCCAGATTCTGCTTCCTTCTGCTCCCTTGGTCCCCCCCCCCCACCACTCACAGCGCTGCCAGCTTTCCCTCCTATCCTGCTGGCTGCTGTGGGGGGGATGGTTTCAGGATGGGAGCAATGACATATTTACTGGTCCCTTCCTTTTGTGAATGTACACAGTGAATGATCGGTACTGATCGCTCACTGTGTTCATTCATAACTGAAGCCTAGTAAACAGTTTACTAGGCTTCGGTTTGTGAATGATCAGGGAGACTGTGCAGAACTCTTCCTGTTCAATTATTCTTTGCAGCTGAGGCAGCAGAGAAGGAAATTGAGGACGGTGTCTTTCACCAAAGCCACGGTGGATGCGTGGGTGGTAGGGGGGGGGGAGCTAGGTCAATTTTGCATCAAGGCCCACAAGCTTCAAGCTACGCCTCTGTTAACTTACATAGGTTGTTTAAATTTCCCTTCTTGGTAGGGTAACCCTTCCTCTATAGTAACTTCTTCTTCTTCTTTTTCATTGCAGATAAAATATAGATTCCAAGCAAAAGCAATATGCGGTCATTGAGTTCTTGATGAAGGAGGGCTTCAGGCTGTCCAACACCCACAGAAGTCTACAGAATGTTTATGGGGATGACACCCATGGGCGTCCGCTTCGGCAGCGGCGATACACAGTCGCATTTTACCCTTTCTTGGACCGCTAGCGGGGGGTTAAAAGCGAACCCCCCCCCCCCCACGTTAAAATGTAAAAACACCCCACTGTGCCCCCTGCATCTTTAAATATCTCTTTGTCACTACTGTGTACCCCCCCCCCCCACAACTGCACCTCTGGACCCCTTTACATTACACAGCACCCCACAGCCCTGGACCCCTTTACATTACACAGCATGCTGTATCACTGGACCCCTTTACATTACACAGCACCCTTCACCCCTTTACATTACACAGCACCCTGCACCCCTTTACATTACACAGCACCCTGTATCACTGGACCCCTTTACATTACACAGCAGCACCCTGCACCTCTGGACACTACACACACTACACTCTGACCACTACACTGCACACTGACCATATGTATGACGTGTCCTATGACGTCATGTCTCTGCAGTCACACACCCACACGTATTGTAGGTCATCTCCTCCTCCCTCCATACCGCATACACAGCGCGGCTCTCCTTCCTTCTCACCTTCAGCAGGTCCAGCGGGTGTGTACAGCAGGCCGCACCGCAGGAGGCCAGGCCCCCGAGGTACTACCACTACCGACTCGAGACACCCTCCCCTCGGCTCTTTTTCTTCTTCTCTCCCCGGGCACGCTGCAAAGTCCAAGGGCCAGGGGTGGAGCCGGCCCTTGCCTGGGAGAACGAGAAGAGCCAGGGCCAATTGGGTTGCAGCGCGAGGCCCCGCCCAGCCAGTGCTGCCAAACCACAAGACGTGGCCGCCTTAAAGCAGTGACGGGGAGGTGTGGTGGGCCCGGGGGGGGGGAGGAGGAGGGAGTACATGTGCTGCTCTGTGTGGGGCTGGAAATGGATGTAAGGGCGGCGGAGGGTGTAGAACACTGCCAATTTGGCCAACACCTTCTCGATTCCAGGGGGGGCAAACGACCCCCCTTGCCCTATGGAGCGGACGCCCATGATGACACCATTGACAGGGGCAATGTCTTGTCGTTGGTGACTCTTGTCAATGGTGTCATCTCCATAAACATTCTGTAGCCATCTGTGGATGTTGGAAGGCCTGCACCCCTCCTTCATCAAAAACTCCTTGATGGCACATTGCTCCTGCTTGGAATCAATTATTTACCTGCAATGAAAAAGAAGAAGAAGAATAAAAACCCACGATAGAGGAAGAGTTACTCATGATCTATGTAAGTTAAGAAAAAAGTTATGCCCACTTTTGTATTACTTTTGGTACAGACCTCATATTATTAGTATAAGACCTCATCTGGAAACTGGAGTTCAGTTCATAAAAAAGGGCTTTAGAATAGGGCTAAAAAAAGATGTTGGGGAACTGGAGAAATTGCAGAGAAAGGCAATGGAATAAAAAAAAGGGGCATTAAAAAAAGGGGCATGGAGGAGCCCAGCTATGAGGAAAACCATGGTTTGACCAGTTTGGTGTGAAGGAACTCGAGGGCTACGCAGAGTCTTGATCTCAACCCTACTGAACATCTTTGAGATGAATTGGAAATACGATTGTGAACCGGGTCTTCTCATCCAACATCAGGAACTGACAAATGGACACAAATTTCCACAGAGACCCTCCAAAATCTTGTGGAAAGCCTTCCCGGAAGAGAGGAGGACAGTGGCGGCTGGTGCTCAAAATTTTTGGGGGGCGCAAACAAACAAACAAAAAAAAAAAAACATCAATTGCCGCCACTTTGCCCAACACACACCACCAGTTTGCTCCCTCAAATGCAACCACTTTGTCCCCAAATACAGCCAGTTGTTTCCCCCCAAATACAGCCAGTTTGTCCCCAAATACAGCCAGTTTGTCCCGAAATGCAGCCAGTTTCCCCCCAAATACAGCCAGTTTGACCTCAAATACAGCCAGTTTGTCCCTAAATACAGCCAGTTTCCCCCCCAAATGCCACCAGTTTGACCCCAAATACAGCCAGTTTGTCCCCAAATACAGCCATTTTCCCCCTAAATACAGCCAGTTTGACCCCAAATACAGCCAGTTTCCCCCCAAATAAAGCCAGTTTCCCCCCAAATACAGCCAGTTTCCCCCCAAATGCTGCCAGTTTGACCCCAAATACAGCCAGTTTGTCCCTAAATATAGCCAGTTTCCCCCCAAATGCCGCCAGTTTGACCCCAAATACAGCCAGTTTGTCCCCAAATACAGCCAGTTTCCCCCCAAATACAGCCAGTTTCCCCCCAAATGCTGCCAGTTTGACCCCAAATACAGCCAGTTTGCCCCCAAATACAGCCAGTTTCCCCCCAAATACAGCCAGTTTCCCCCCAAATGCCGCCAGTCCGACCCCAAATACAGCCAGTTTGTCCCCAAATACAGCCAGTTTGTCCCCAAATACAGCCAGTTGCCCCCCAAATACAGCCGGTTTGTCCCCAAATACAGCCAGTTTGCCCCCAAATACAGCCAGTTTGTCCCCAAATACAGCCAGTTTGTCCCCTAATACAGCCAGTTTCCCCCCAAATACAGCCAGTTTCCCCCCAAATGCCGCCAGTTTGACCCCAAATACAGCCAGTTTGTCCCCAAATACAGCCAGTTTTCCCCCAAATACAGCCAGTTTGTCCCCAAATACAGCCAGTTTCCCCCCAAATGCCACCAGTTTGACCCCAAATACCGCCAGTTTGTCCCCAAATACAGCCAGTTTGTCCCCAAATACAGCCAGTTTCCCCCCAAATACAGCCAGTTTGACCCCAAATACAGCCAGTTTGTCCCCAAATACAGCCAGTTTGTCCCCAAATACAGCCATTTTCTCCCCTAATACAGCCAGTTTGTCCCCAAATGCAGCCAGTTTGTCCCCTAATACAGCCAGTTTCCCCCCAAATGCCGCCAGTTTGACCCCAAATACAGCCAGTTTGTCCCCAAATACAGCCAGTTTGTCCCCAAATGCTGCCAGTTTGACCCCAAATACAGCCAGTTTGACCCCAAATACAGCCAGTTTGACCCCAAATACAGCCAGTTTGTCCCTAAATACAGACAGTTTCCCCCCAAATACAGCCAGTTTCCCCCAAATGCCACCAGTTTGACCCCAAATACAGCCAGTTTGTCCCCAAATACAGCCAGTTTGTCCCCAAATTCTGCCAGTTTGACCCCAAATACAGCCAGTTTGTCCCTAGCTCGGGGACAAACTTACCTTCCTCGAGTCAGCGCCGTCCTCCTCCATGCTCCCTCATGTCTTCTTCCGTCCTCGATGTCGCTTCAGCCAATCAGGTGACACGGTGCACCTGATTGGCTGAGAGGCGGGTCAGTGTTAAGGAATCGATTCCCTAACACAGCACTACGTAAGCAGCGAACGCACAGCCTGTGCGCCCTCTGCTTAACCATTTGTAAGCCGCTTATAGCACAGGCTCTAATCGGGAAGTCTATTAGAGCCCACAGGCTCTGATAGGCACTTCCAAACCCCACCCACCACCGCTGTTATTTAGATGGCCAGCACTCAACAGGGGGCCGGACACCTGAATAGTGGGCGGCAGCAGCGACAATAGATATATTCATGCAATGCATGAAAATATCTATTGTTGAGTGACGGCTGCAGGGGAGAGAAGGGGCGGTGCTCCTGCGCCCACTATGGACGCACTGCCACTGGAGGAGGATGGTATAGACACAAAGGGGCGCCACAGCCATAGCCCAGAATGGAGAAGGGGGACAACTCTATATTATTTTGAAATGGGAACAGCTTCTATAGGTGTAATGGTCAGGAGTCCACAAACGTTTACTCACTAAAGACAACCCAACCATCCTTCTCACTGCATGGATTTAAAAAAATTAAGCAAAGAACTGCACAGGCACCAAGATTTACATGACTCTGCAATCTCTGCACAGACTAAACTAAACCCTACTGAACACCTCTGGAATGCACTGGAACTCCAATTGTGAGGCAGGTCTTCTCGTCCAACATCAGTACCTGACCTCACAAATGGGCAAAAATTCTCACAGACACCCTACAAAATCTTGTGGAAAGCCTTCCCCAGAAGAGTGGAGGAGCCAAAAGGGGGCAACTCCATATTCACAGCCATGAGGGAAGGGAGACAATTCCATGTTAAAGGCCAGGTTGGGAGTGGGGCAACTCCACATTAATGGCAATTATAGGAGAGGGTCAACTCCATCTTAATGACCATGGTGGAGGGGGGCAACTCCATTTTATTGGCCATGGTGGGAGCCGGGGCAACTCCCTATTAATGGTCATGTTGGGAGGATGGAAACTCCATATTATTGGCCATAAGGGGAGGAAGACAACTCCAAATTAATGGCCATGGTGGGAGGGGGGATAATTACATGTTATTGGCCATGGTAGGAAGGGGGAAACTCAATTTTAATGGCCATAAAGGGAAGGAGACAACTCCACATTAATAGCCATGGTGGGAGGGGGCAACCCCATATTAACCGCCATGGTGGGGGGGGCAACTACATATTTATTGCCATAGTGGGAAGGGGGCAACTCCATATTAATGGCCATGGTGGAAGGGAGAAAATCCACATTAATGGCCATGGTGGGAGGGGGGTAACTCCACATTAATGGCCATGGTGGGAGGGGGTAACTCCATGTTAATGGCCATGGTAGGAGAGGGGAACTCCATGTTAATGGTCATGGTGGGGGGGCAACTCCATGTTAATGGCCATGGTGGGAGGGGGCAACTCCATGTTAATGGCCATGGTATTAGAGGGGCAACTCCATATTAATGGCCATGGTGGAAGAGAGACAACTCCACATTAATGGCCATGGTGGGAGGGAGTAACTCCACATTAATGGCCATGGTGGGAGGGGGGTAACTCCATGTTAATGGCCATGGTGGGAGGGGGGCAACTCCATGTTAATGGCCATGGTGGGAGGGGGGCAACCCAATGTTAATGGCTATGGTATTAGAGGGGCAACTCCATATTATTGGCCATGGTGGAAGGGAGACAACTCCACATTAATGGCCATGGTGGGAGGGGGGTAACTCCAGGTAATGGCCATGGTGGGAGGGGGGCAACTCCATGTTAATGGCCATGGTGGGAGGAGAGCAACTCCATGTTAATGGCCATAGTGGAAGGGAGACAACTCCACATTAATGGCCATGGTGGGAGGGAGTAACGCCACATTAATGGCCATGGTGGGAGGGGGGTAACTCCATGTTAATGGCCATGGTGGGAGGGGGGTAACTTCATGTTAATGGCCATGGTGGGCGGGGGGCAACTCCATGTTAATGGCCATGGTGGGAGGAGGGCAACTCCATATTAATGGCCATGGTGGGAGGGGGCAACTCCATGTTAATGGCCATGGTATTATAGGGGCAACTCCATATTAATGGCCATAGAGGGAGGGGGACATATCCATATTAATGGTCACGGTTCTGGAATGGAATGCCCAGCGAGCTCAAAAAAGTGTGATGGTCAGTTGTCCACCAACTTTGGGTCATGTAGTATAGATGTAACATGCCCACCCCAGAAACACAATAAAAAAATATAAAAATATGCATAATAACCAAAGACATTTTTTTAATGAATTAATAATAATAATGATATAAAAACAACAAATGGGAAAATTGGGGTTTTGTTATTCCCATTGGGTCACAGAATTATTTGCCGCGGTCCTCCAGGAGAACGTTCAGTCCTGTTAACCATGTAGGCCATTGCTTACAAGCTGTCAGAATTACTTCTACTATTTATAGAGGACTACAAACCATCTGTTTGGCTGCACTTTTTTTTAAAAACACTCTGAATTTATCCACCAGATAATTGTTCAATTGAAATTAACTGGATGTCTTTGTTCTTGCTTGAACCTTTTGAACCGGGTCCGGTCTGAAGCAGGCCCCTGGGAGATGTTCCTGTTTTCTTTTTGTGGTCCTTTGCTCCTTGTTCCCCCCGTCTCCCTCCTCTACGTCCTCCGCTGATCCCTATTTAACCTTCTGACACCTGGTCTATTTAGATGTCAATCATACACGCCTTATTGAAAGGCCCTAGACTTAGTTTGAAGCCAAAGGAACCCAGTGCCTTGGTGTCACCTTGTAAAACACATCTACCTGTTCCTACCCTTTATTTTTTTTCGGGACGTTGGAATAAGGTGGATCAGTTCCTTTTGTGTATCTGTTTGGCTAATGATGACATCTTAATTACATCGCAATCCAGAGAACAAAGCTAGACCAGCCGGATGACTCCGACTCAATGATTTATTATATTCGTAAAGCCTAAACAACCGAGTAGACATGTGTTTACCATAGGCATGTTAGCCTTTAAATTCCGCTGATCACTTCTGTTTTTTCCTTGTCATTGTCCTCACTTAACTTCTGTGCTAGACTAGTCTATCTTATCCTAATTAGTGTAATGCATAGCATGAGGAAGTTTGGAGTATAGCCTCGTATAGAAAACATAATAGTTCATAACAACGTACCATCATCCGGATTACTAAAGTGAAACAGGAGGGGGTGGGGGCATGGGCGTCCGCTGAAATGTTTTCAGGGGGGCGGCGCTTCAGCAGCGGCGATACACAGTCGCATTTTACCCTTTCTTCGACCGCTAGCGGGGGTTAAAAGCGACCCCCCACGTTAAAATGTAAAAACACCCCACTGTGCCCCCTGCATCTTTAAATATCTCTTTGTCACTACTGTGTACCCCCTCTCCACAACTGCACCTCTGGACCCCTTTACATTACACAGCACCCCACAGCTCTGGACCCCTTTACATTACACAGCACCCTGCATCACTGGACCCCTTTACATTACACAGCACCCTGCATCACCGGACCCCTTTACATTACACAGCACCCTGCATCACTGGCCCCCTTTACATTACACAGCACCCTGCATCACTGGCCCCCTTTACATTACACAGCACCCTGCATCACTGGACCCCTTTACATTACACAGCACCCTGCATGACTGGACCCCTTTACATTACACAGCACCCTGCATCACTGGACCCCTTTACATTACACAGCACCCTGCATCACTGGACCCTTTTACATTACACAGCACCCTGCATCACTGGACCTCTTTACATTACACAGCACCCTGCATGACTGGACCCCTTTACATTACACAGCACCACTGGACCCCTTTACATTACACAGCACCCTGCATCACTGGACCCCTTTACATTACACAGCACCCTGCATCACTGGGCCCCTTTACATTACACAGCACCCTGCATCACTGGACCCCTTTACATTACACAGCACCCTGCATCACTGGACCCCTTTACATTACACAGCACCCTGCATCACTGGACCCCTTTACATTACACAGCACCCTGCATGACTGGACCCCTTTACATTACACAGCACCCTGCACCACTGGACCCCTTTACATTACACAGCACCCTGCATCACTGGACCCCTTTACATTACACAGCACCCTGCATCACTGGACCCCTTTACATTACACAGCACCCTGCATCACTGGACCCCTTTACATTACACAGCACCCCACAACTCTGGACCCCTTTACATTACACAGCACCCTGCATCACTGGACCCCTTTACATTACACAGCACCCTGCATGACTGGACCCCTTTACATTACACAGCACCCTGCACCACTGGACCCCTTTACATTACACAGCACCCTGCATCACTGGACCCCTTTACATTACACAGCACCCTGCATCACTGGACCCCTTTACATTACACAGCACCCTGCATCACTGGACCCCTTTGCATTACACAGCACCCCACAACTCTGGACCCCTTTACATTACACAGCACCCTGCACCTCTGGACCCCTTTACATTACACAGCACCGTGCATCACTGGACCCCTTTACATTACATAGCACCCTGCATCACTGGACCCCTTTACATTAAACAGCACCCTGCACCCCTTTACATTACACAGCACCCTGCATCACTGACCCCCTTTACATTACACAGCACCCTGCATCACTGGACCCCTTTACATTACACAGCACTCTGCACCACTGGACCCCTTTACATTACACAGCACCCTGCATCACTGGACCCCTTTACATTACACAGCACCCTGCACCTCTGGACCCCTTTACATTACACAGCACCGTGCATCACTGGACCCCTTTACATTACATAGTACCCTGCATCACTGGACCCCTTTACATTACACAGCACCCTGCACCCCTTTACATTACACAGCACCCTGCATCACTGACCCCCTTTACATTACACAGCACCCTGCATCACTGGACCCCTTTACATTACACAGCACCCCACAACTCTGGACCCCTTTACATTATACAGCACCCTGCACCTCTGGACCCCTTTACATTACACAGCACCCTGCATCACTGGACCCCTTTACATTACATAGCACCCTGCATCACTGGACCCCTTTACATTACACACCACCCTGCACCCCTTTACATTACACAGCACCCTGCATCACTGACCCCCTTTACATTACACAGCACCCTGCATCACTGGACCCCTTTACATTACACAGCACTCTGCACCACTGGACCCCTTTACATTACACAGCACCCTGCATCACTGGACCCCTTTACATTACACAGCACCCTGCCTCACTGGACCCCTTTACATTACACAGCACCTTGCACCCCTTTACATTACACAGCACCCTGCATCACTGACCCCCTTTACATTACAAAGCACCCTGCATCACTGGACCCCTTTACATTACACAGCACCCTGCACCACTGGACCCCTTTACATTACACAGCACCCTGCATTACTGGACCAATTTACATTACACAGCACCCTGCATCACTAGACCCCTTTACATTACACAGCACCCTGCATCACTGACCCCCTTTACATTACACAGCACCCTGCATCACTGGACCCCTTTACATTACACAGCACCCTGCACCACTGGACCCCTTTACATTACACAGCACCCTGCATCACTGGACCCCTTTACATTACACAGCACCCTACATCACTGACCCCCTTTACATTACACTGCACCCTGCATCACTGGACCCCTTTACATTACACAGCACCCTGCATCACTGGACCCCTTTACATTACACAGCACCCTGCATCACTGGACCCCTTTACATTACACAGCACCCTGCATCACTGGACCCCTTTATATTACACAACACCCTGCATCACTGACCCCCTTTACATTACACAGCACCCTGCATCACTGACCCCCTTTACATTACACAGCACCCTGCATCACTGGACCCCTTTACATTACACAGCACCCTGCATCACTGACCCCCTTTACATTACACAGCACCCTGCATCACTGGACCCCTTTACATTACACAACACCCTGCATCACTGGACCCCTTTACATTACACAGCACCATGCATCACTGACCCCCTTTACATTACACAGCACCCTGCATCACTGACCCCCTTTACATTACACAGCACCCTGCATCACTGACCCCCTTTACATTACACAGCACCCTGCATCACTGGACCCCTTTATATTACACAGCACCCTGCATCACTGATCCCCTTTACATAACACAGCACCCTGCACCACTGGACCCCTTTACATTATACAGCACCCTGCATCACTGGACCCCTTTACAATACACAGCACCCTGCATCACTGGACCCCTTTACATTACACAGCACCCTGCATCACTGGACCCCTTTACATTACACAGCACCCTGCATCACTGGACCCCTTTACATTACACAGCACCCTGCATCACTGGACCCCTTTACATTACACAGCACCCTGCATGACTGGACCCCTTTACATTACACAGCACCCTGCACCACTGGACCCCTTTACATTATACAGCACCCTGCATCACTGGACCCCTTTACATTACACAGCATCCTGCATCACTGGACCCCTTTACATTACACAGCACCCTGCATCACTGGACCCCTTTACATTACACAGCACCCTGCATGACTGGACCCCTTTACATTACACAGCACCCTGCATCACTGGACCCCTTTACATTACACAGCACCCTGCATGACTGGACCCCTTTACATTACACAGCACCCTGCATCACTGGACCCCTTTACATTACACAGCACCCTGCATGACTGGACCCCTTTACATTACACAGCACCCTGCATCACTGACCCCCTTTACATTACACAGCACCCTGCACCACTGAACCCCTTTACATTATACAGCACCCTGCATCACTGGACCCCTTTACATTACACAGCACCCTGTATCACTGGACCCCTTTACATTACACAGCACCCTGCATCACTGGACCCCTTTACATTACACAGCCCCCTGCACCCCTTTACATTACACAGCACTCTGCATCACTGACCCCCTTTACATTACACAGCACCCTGCATCACTGACCCCCTTTACATTACACAGCACCCTGCATCACTGGACCCCTTTATATTACACAGCACCCTGCATCACTGATCCCCTTTACATAACACAGCACCCTGCACCACTGGACCCCTTTACATTATACAGCACCCTGCATCACTGGACCCCTTTACAATACACAGCACCCTGCATCACTGGACCCCTTTACATTACACAGCACCCTGCATGACTGGACCCCTTTACATTACACAGCACCCTGCATCACTGGACCCCTTTACATTACACAGCACCCTGCATGACTGGACCCCTTTACATTACACAGCACCCTGCACCACTGGACCCCTTTACATTATACAGCACCCTGCATCACTGGACCCCTTTACATTACACAGCACCCTGTATCACTGGACCCCTTTACATTACACAGCACCCTGCATCACTGGACCCCTTTACATTACACAGCCCCCTGCACCCCTTTACATTACACAGCACTCTGCATCACTGACCCCCTTTACATTACACAGCACCCTGCATCACTGGACCCCTTTACATTACACAGCACCATAGGTGTGCGCAGCCTATTGCTTTAGGGTGTGCACCCACAAGCTCAAGCACACATGCCTTTCTCTGCAGTCTGATGGACAGTGAGTGAGTGGGATAGGGCTCGGTGCTGAGAGCTTCCTGTTCATTCACAATTTGAAGCATAGTAAACACAATTTACTATGATTCAGCTATGAATGAACACAGTGGGTGAGTGTGTTCATTGTGTTCATTTAGAAAAGGAAAGGGACAGTAAATTACATATTTACTAGCTCCTTCCCCTACTCTCCATTCTGGGAGCCCAACACGGGGTGAAGCCCAGGCAATAGGGGGCATTGGCACCACATGCAGTGATTAGGGTGTGCCCAGGCACACCTGGCACACCCCCTGCGCACGCCTATGCACAGCAGCCTGCATCACTGACCCCCTTTACATTACACAGCACCCTGCATCACTGACCCCCTTTACATTACACAGCACCCTGCATCACTGACCCCCTTTACATTACACAGCACCCTGCATCACTGGACCCCTTTACATTACACAGCACCCTGCACCCCTTTACATTACACAGAAGCACCCTGCACCTCTGGACACTACACACACTACACTCTGACCACTACACTACTCACTGACTACTGACCACTACACTGCACACTGACCACACTGACCATATGTATGACGTGTCCTATGACGTCATGTCTCTGCAGTCACACACACACGTGTTGTAGGACATCTCCTCCTCCCTCCATACCGCACACACAGCCTGGCTCTCCTTCCTTCTCACCTTCAGCAGGTCCAGCGGGGCTGGAAGTGGGTGTAAGGGCGGCGGAGGGTGTAGAACACTGCCAATTTGGCCAACACCTTCTCGATTCCAGGGGGGGCAAATGAACCCCCTTGCCCTATAGAGCGGACGCCCATGGGTGGGGGCAAGGGAGCAGTTGCTGAAGCTAGCCCTATAGCGTTCCCGCCCAAGGAATTAATGGACTATCTCGGTACTGATGAAATCAATATACAATGTAATGTAAAAAAGTTTATTGTAGATAAAAAACAAATATACAGTTAACATTTTAAAAAGGAAAAGACAGATGCTCAGGGATCCCTGTGATTGTCAATTGATAGATTGGTCAGGGGTCTCTACTAGTTTTGCGGTAAACGGCTTCGTCAGGAGAGCCAATCTATGGAACAAATAATACAGTATTGCCCCTTACACGCGACCGGTTTTCCTGACATGCCAAAACCCGACGTTATTTCCCGACGTGATTCCTCTCAACCTGCCTTGCATACACACGTTCATAAAAAAAAAAAAACGCTCGACCAAAGCGCGGTGGCGTCCAACACGTACAACGGCACTATAAAGTGGACGTTCCATTCAAATGGCACCACCCTTTGGGCTGCTTTTGCTGATCCTCGTGTTAGTAAAAGTTTTGGTGAGAGACGATTCGCACTTTTCAGTCTTCGTGCTTTTCAGACTTCGTGCTTTTCAGTCCGTTACAGCGTGACGAATGTGCTATCTCCATGATGAACGCTAGTTTTACCAGACCGAGCGCTTCCGTCTCGTACTTGATTCAGAGCATGCGTGGAATTTTGTGCGTCGCAATTTGCATACACGCGTTCATTAAAAAAAACGCTCGACCAAAGCGCGGTGACGTCCAACACGTACGACGGCACTAACACTGGGACGTTTCATTCAAATGGCGCCACCCTTTGAGCTTGCTTTTGCTGATTTTGCGTTAGTAAAAGTTTTGGTGAGAGACGATTCACGCTTTTCAGTCTTTGTGCTTTTCAGTCCATTACAGCGTGACGAATGTGCTATCTCCATGACGAACGCTAGTTTTACCAGAACGAGCGCTCCCGTCTCATACTTGATTTTGAGCATGCGCGTTTTTTTTCCCCTCGGAAAAGCATACACACAAGCGTTTTTCGCGACAAGAAAAAGACAGATGGGAAACGCGACGGGGGGAAAAAATAGAGCAGGTTCTAAAAAGGGGAGGGGAAGGGGGGGAAGGGAAGGAAGAAGGGAATGGGAGGGGAGAAGGGTAGGGGAGGGGAAGGGGGGAAAGGGAGGAAGAAGGGTACGGGTGGGGAGAAGGGTAGGGAAGGAGAAGGGGAGGGGAAGGGGAGGGGGAGGAAGAAGGGAATGGGAGGGGGGAAAGGGGAGGAGGAAGGGAATGGGAGGGGGGATAGGGGAGGAAGAAGGGTATGGGTGGGGAGAAGGGTAGGGGAGGGGAAGGGGGGGAGGGGAGGAAGAAGGGAATGGGAGGGAAGAAGGGTAGGGGAGGGGGGAAGGGGAGGAAGAAGGGTACGGGTGGGGAGAAAGGTAGGGGAGGGGAAGGGGAGGGGGGAAGGGGAGGAAGAAGGGAATGGAAGGGGAGGAAATGGGAGGAAGAAGGGTATGGGTGGGAAGAAGGGTAGGGGAGGGGAAGGGGAGGAAGAAGGGAATGGAAGGGGGGGAAGGGGAGGAAGAAGGGAATGGAAGGGGGGGAAGGGGAGGAAGAAGGGTATGGGTGGTGGAGAAGGGTAGGGGAGAGGAAGGGGAGGAAGAAGGGAATGGGAGGGGGGAAAGGGGAGGAAGAAGGGTATGGGTAGGGAGAAGAGTAGGGGAGGGGAAGGGGGGAAGGGGAGGAAGAAGGGTATGGATGGGGAGAAGGGTAGGGAAGGGGAAGGGGAGGGGGGGAAGGGGAGGAAGAAGGGAATGGGAGGGGGGGAAAGGGGAGGAAGAAGGGTATGGGTGGGGAGAAGGGGAGGGGAAGGGGAGGGGGGAAGGGGAGGAAGAAGGGAATGGAAAGGGGAGGAAGAAGGGTATGGGTGGGGAGAAGGGGAGGGGAAGGGGGGGAAAGGGGAGGAAGTAGGGAATGGGAGGGGGAAAGGGGAGGAAGAAGGGAATGGGAGGGGGGATAGGGGAGGAAGAAGGGTATGGGTGGGGAGAAGGGTAGGGGAGGGGAATGGGGGGAAGGGGAGGAAGAAGAGAATGGGAGATGAGAAGGGTAGGGGAGGGGAAGGGGAGGGGGGGAAGGGGAGGAAGAAGGGTACGGGTGGGGAGAAGGGTAGGGGAGGGGAAGGGAAGGGGGGAAGGGGAGGAATAAGGGAATGGGAGGGGGAAGGGGAGGAAGAAGGGTATGGGTGGGGAGAAGGGTAGGGGAGGGGAAGGGGAGGAAGAAGGTAATGGGAGGGGGGTGAAAGGGGAGGAATAAGGGTACGGGTGGGGAGAAGGGTAGGGGAGGGGAAGGGGAGGGGGGAAGGGGGGGAAGAAGGGAATGGGAGGGGGGGAAAGGGGAGGAAGAAGGGAATGGGAGGGGGGATAGGGGAGGAAGAAGGGTATGGGTGAGGGGAAGGGGGGAGGGGAGGAAGAAGGGAATGGGAGGGGGGATAGGGGAGGAAGACGGGTATGGGTGGGGAGAAGGGGAGGGGAGGGGAAGGGGGGAAGGGGAGGAAGAAGGGAATGGGAGGGGAGAAGGGTAGGGGAGGGGAAGGGGTTGGGGGGGGAAAGGGAGGAAGAAGGGTACGGGTTGGGAGAAGGGTAGGGGAGGAGAAGGGTAGGGGAGGGGAAGGGGAGGGGGAGGAAGAAGGGAATGGGAGGGGGGAATGGGGAGGAAGAAGGGAATGGGAGGGGGGATAGGGGAGGAAGAAGGGTATGGGTGGGGAGAAGGGTAGGGGAGGGGAAGGGGGGAGGGGAGGAAGAAGGGAATGGGAGGGGAGAAGGGTAGGGGAGGGGTGGAAGGGGAGGAAGAAGGGTACGGGTGGGGAGAAGGGTAGGGGAGGGGAAGGGGAGGGGGAAGGGGAGGAAGAAGGGAATGGGAGGGGGGAAAGGGGAGGAAGAAGGGTATGGGTGGGGAGAAGGGTAGGGGAGGGGAAGGGGAGGAAGAAGGGAATGGGAGGGGGGAAGGGGAGGAAGAAGGGGATGGAAGGGGGCTGAAAGGGGAGGAAGAAGGGTATGGGTGGGGAGAAGGGTAGGGGAGAGGAAGGGGGGAAGAAGGGAATGGGAGGGGGGAAAGGGGAGGAAGAAGGGTATGGGTGGGGAGAAGAGTAGGGGAGGGGAAGGGGGGGAAGGGCAGGAAGAAGGGTATGGGTGGGGAGAAGGGTAGGGAAGGGGAAGGGGAGGGGGGAAGGGGAGGAAGAAGGGAATGGGAGGGGAGGAAAGGGGAGGAAGAAGGGTATGGGTGGGGAGAAGGGGAGGGGAAGGGGAGGGGGGAAGGGGAGGAAGAAGGGAATGGGAGGGGGGAAAGGGGAGGAAGAAGGGTATGGGTGGGGAGAAGGGTAGGGGAGGGGAAGGGGAGGGGGGAAGGGGAGGAAGAAGGGAATGGGAGGGGGAAGGGGAGGAAGAAGGGTATGGGTGTGGAGAAGGGTAGGGGAGGGGAAGGGGAGGAGGAAGGTAATGGGAGGGGGGAAGGGGAGGAAGAAGGGTATGGGTGGGGAGAAGGGTAGGGGAGGGGAAGGGGAGGGGGGAAGGGGAGGAAGAAGGGAATGGGAGGGGGGAAAGGGGAGGAAGAAGGGTATGGGTGGGGAGAAGGGTAGGGGAGGGGAAGGGGAGGAAGAAGGGAATGGGAGGGGGGGAAGGGGAGGAAGAAGGGAATGGAAGGGTGGGGAAAGGGGAGGAAGAAGGGTATGGGTGGGGAGAAGGGTAGGGGAGAGAAAGGGGAGGAAGAAGGGAATGGGAGGGGGGAAAGGGGAGGAAGAAGGGTATGGGTGGGGAGAAGAGTAGGGGCGGGGAAGGGGGGGAAGGGGAGGAAGAAGGGTATGGGTGGGGAGAAGGGTAGGGAAGGGGAAGGGGAGGGGGGAAGGGGAGGAAGAAGGGAATGGGAGGGGGGGGAAAGGGGAGGAAGAAGGGTATGGGTGGGGAGAAGGGGAGGGGAAGGGGAGGGGGGGAAGGGGAGGAAGAAGGGAATGGGAGGGGGAAAGGGGAGGAAGAAGGGTATGGGTGGGGAAAAGGGTAGGGGAGGGGAAGGGGAGGGGAGGAAGAAGGGAATGGGAGGGGGGGAAGGGGAGGAAGAAGGGTATGGGTGGGGAGAAGGGTAGGGGAGGGGAAGGGGAGGAGGAAGGTAATGGGAGGGGGGGAAGGGGAGGAAGAAGGGTATGGGTGGGGAGAAGGGAAGGGGAAGGGGGGGAAAACACGAGGGGGGAAAAATTCCGCTGATCACTTCTGTTTTTTCCTTGTCATTGTCCTCACTTAACTTCTGTGCTAGACTAGTCTATCTTTTCCTAATTAGCGTAATGCATAGCAGTTATCTTGGATCAGTATATGGAAATGTTCACATTACGGGTACACAGAACAATTTTCCTAGCTCCGACGCGACTCCCTGCCCCGGTTGACCCCTACAAAGTCATGCTTTCTACCCGGTATGTTGTTACTATTTTAATTTGCTGTTTAGGTAAAGAAAAGACGACGGAGAACCAATCGCTGCCCCAGGAACAAACAGACGGAGGGAATAGTGCCAGGGCACACGCAGACGGGGAGAAATGTACCACCATGAACATTTCTAAACACCATGATTTTTATTTTTTATTTTTTTAGCCGCGGCCAACACCTTGTGTTTATTTAAAAATGAATCACACGCTGTTTCTTCTTAGGGAGTCTTCTCCTTGTTTAGTTCTTAGCAGTCCCGGCTCCCGGGAGGATTAAATAGTCTCATTTCTAGCAGGTTAATATCCACTGACCTCAGCAGCACCTCCAGTCATCAAGGATCCTCACTGCAAACAGGATTGCTATTTGCTCAGTGCTCAGCTTGTTCATAGACCACAATAGAGATGTGGGAGGTATGTCAGCAGGAGTCAAAGCTGGAGAAAGCAGTGAATGGAAAAGGGGTCATGTTCTTTATGAGTACGAAGAGGCTGTGGGAATCTGTAAAGAGCTGATTGGTACTTGGCTTTCTCCAAAGATAGCTCAGAGAAGAAGGCCGAGTTCTAGGCCTGAGAGCAAGAAATGTAGCAAAACATAGATTTGGCAGCCAACCGAACAGATGTGCTGCATCTTCTAATAGGCTTTACCGCTCATCACCACGTACAAGGAATAACCTATGGACCATACTTAGAATTAAAGATATTATAAGTAATCAAGGAACTTCATAAGCTTGTAAGATCTAACAATTGCACATTTTTTTTTTTTAGATATAGGTAAAAAAAATCTTGGCTGGCGACACTGGAGGAAGAACTTCTGATTCCATATGGTTTGATATACAGGCTGGACAAAATTATGGATATGTCAAAGTATATTAAAGTTTTTTCATTTACTGTATATACTCGAGTATAAGGCTGACCCGAATATAAGCCGAGGCACCTAATTTTACCACAAAAAATGGGAAAACTTATTGACTTGAGTATAAGCCTAGGGTGCCCACCTGCATGCCTCACTGTGCCTCACTTTGCCTCACTGTGTCCATGTCCATGCCTCACTGTGCCCATGCCTCACTGTGTCCATGACTAGACTGACGTTTGCCATGGGACTCTATGGAAGGGTTGCCCAGCTTTGAAAAATTGCCGCAGCCCGCCCGATGGGCCCCCAGACAACAAACTTTGCACACTTGTACAAGTGAAATGGGGCTACATATGTGCCAAGTATCGGGTCCGGGGGACCTACGACCGTCCAGTATCGCATCCCCAAAGTTACCGGAGAAATTACCGTTTAACATGGGAGTGTATGGAAGGGGTGCCTACGGCCTCGGTGTTCCTTGGCCGTAGGTCCCCCAGACAACAAACTTTGCACACTTGTAGAGGAAGAGTGGGGCTACATGTGTGCCAAGATTGGCTGGTACTGGGTCCCCAAATCCACATGATCAGGTGCAAAAAGTGTACTTGAGTATAAGCCGAGGGGGGCATTTTCAGCACACAAAAAATGTGCAGAAAAACTCGGCTTATACTCGAGTATATACGGTAGGTGAAAAAAATCTTGGCTGGCGACACTGGAGGAAGAACTTCTGATTCCATATGGTTTGATATACAGGCTGGAAAAAATTATGGATATGTCAAAGTATATTAAAGTTTTTTCATTTAAATAAATAAGTAATCAAGGATCTGTCAGGGCTGGGCTCAGCCCTTCCTTCTCTGAGCTGGCCGCTCAGCTGTCGGCTAAGGATCAGCGTGTCGCGATCCTATGGGGTAAATGACCGCACCAGCCAAGCAGACACTGGCTGCAAAAAGCGCATTGAGGCGATTCAGTTTGCCTTTGTAGCGCTATACAAGTCATTCATTCATTCAATTGCCAGCTCCTATCTCTCCACAGTGACTCACCTGTTGATGATCCTGCTCGTCAGTCCTGCCTACTTAAGCCGTCCAGCTCAGATGATCTCTGCCTTCGCCTTGGTCAACATCACAGACACTATCTCCTGCGTTCCTGTTGAAGACTTGCTTGGCTGACGTTCCTTCTGGCTTCTGATCCTGCTTGCTGTTCTACTACGTTCTTCTCTGGCTCTATGACATTTGGCTTGACTGACTATCCGATCCGGTTCCTGAACTCTGGCTATGTTTTGACTACGCTTACTCTGTTTTATCTTTTTATTATTATTATTAAACAAGTGTGATTTAACTGTACTTCTGTCTCGGTCTGATTCATGGTTTCTAACAGGAACTTCATAAGAGTGTAAAATCCACCAATGGAAAGTTTTTTTATATCGGTAAAAAATCTTGGCTGGCGACACTGAAGGAAGAATTTTTGATTCCATATCCTTTGATATATACAGTAGGTTGGACAAAGTTACGGATATGTCAAACTTTATATTAAAGTGTTCCATCCAAGTAGCTTTACGAGTGTAGCTGAGCTCCTTCTGACCTACTTTTGATCTCCTTACAAGCTGCTTTGGCATGTCCATTGACTTGCATGAAGAGGAAAGCCGTTCTGATGAGAACAAAGGGCCTATTGCAGTTGGACGAGGACATTGTGTCTTGAAGGCATCCTTTGGCTTTCCCCAAATGGAAACTCTACAGATATAAGAAGTATAAGCAAGTTGACTCATCAAACCAAAATACTTTTTTGTTCCATTGTTCAGGTGCCCAGGCTACACGTGATGCATACTGTCCATTTACATGGGTGCTCAATAAACTTTGAAGGCTGAATTTCATGCCAAACATTAATTATCAATCGAGGTGCCTGCATGTCCTTGCTGGTGAGCTTTGACTTGGGACCATTGTTCCTCCATGACGGTGCAGTAAAGCACTGTGTCTTGAAGGCATCCTTTGCCTTCCGGTCATTTCCCCTGTGAGGCATCGAGCCGAGTGAAGGAAAGATGGCCCCCGCTCGGCTCCATACCATTGGATGACGGAAGCGATGTCAAACGTCACTTCCGCCCAATGCTCTTAAAAGGGAAAAAAAAATTGATTGAAAGAAAAATAGACATTTATTTACTTTTTTTTTTTCTTTATTGCTTTTAAGTGTAAATTTGAGATGTGAGGTCTTTTTGACCCCCAGATCTTACATTAAAGAGGACCTGTCATGCTTTTTTTCTATTACAAGGAATGTTTACATTTTAAGTAACACAATCTTTTTTTTTAACCACCTCAATACCGGGCACTTTCGCACGTTCCTGCCCAGGCCAATTTTCAGCTTTCAGCGCTGTCACTTTTTAAATGACAATTGCGCGGTCATGCCACACTATACCCAAACTACATTTTTATCATTTAGTCCCCAAAAATAAAGCTTTCTTTTGGTAGTATTTGATCACCTCTATGTTTTTTCTTGTTTTGCTAAACGAATAAAAATAGACAGAATAAAAAAAAAAAAAAAAGTTTTTTTTGTTTCTGCTATAAAATTTTGTAAATAAGTACGTTTTCTCCTTCACTGATGGGCACTGATGAGGTGGCACCAATGAGATAGCACTGATGGGCACTGACGATAGGCACTGATAGGCAACACTGATGGGCACAGATAGGCGGAACTGGTGGGCAATGATGGGCACTGATAGGCAACACTGATGGGCACTGATAGGTGGCACTGGTGGGCACTGATGGGCACTGATAGGCGGCACTGATGGGCACTGATAGGCGGCACTGGTGGGTGACACTGATATGCAGCACTGATGGGTATTGATAGGCGGCAATGATGGGCACTCATAGGTGGCACTGGTGGGCACCGATGGGCACTGATAGGCAATGCTGATGGGCACTAAATGGCTGCACTGATGGGTACTTATGGGTGGCACTGATAGACGGCACTGATGGGCACTAATAGGTGGCACTGATGGGCACTGATAGACTGTACTGATAGGCATCACTGGTGCCACTGTCACTGGCAGGCATTGCGGATGGGCACTGATTGGCATATCCCTGGTGGTCTAGGGTGGCATACATGGTCGTTCAGTGTGGTGGCCATCCCTGGTGGTCCTGGTGGCATCCTGGTGGTCCTGGGCGGGCATCCGAGGGGGGGCTGTGCTAATAAACAATCAGCACAGACCCCCCCTGTTAGGAGAGCAGCCGATCGGCTCTCCTCTACTCACGTAGATGCGAGTGAGGAAAAGACGATCAACGGCTCTTCCTGTTTACATCGTGATCAGCCGTTATTGGACACGGCTGATCACATGGTAAGGAGCCTCCATCAGAGGCTCTTTACCGGGGTGGGTGTAGCCGTGTGTCAGACTGACACACCGCACCACCGATCACAGCGATGCGCACGGCGGCTGTTATCCTGCTGGACGTCATATGACGCCCAGTCAGGATAATTGAACCACCACCCGACCGTCATTCTGCTATAGGCCGGGCGGGAAGTGGTTAAAAGACAGTGTAAAAATAAAGACATAAAAAGTAAAATAAATAGGAAAAAAAAATTGAAACAATTTAAAGGGGGCCATCCCGCCGAGCTCGCGCTTAGAAACGAACGCATACGTAAGTCGCGCCCGCATATGAAAACGGTGTTCAAACCACGCATGTGAGGTATCACCGCGATCGTTAGAGCGAGAGCAATAATTCTAGCACTGGACCTCCTCTGTAACTCAAAACTGGTAACCTATAGAAAATTTTAAACCTCGCCTATGGAGATTTTAAGGGTCAAAGTTTGTCGCCATTCCACGAGCGGGCGCAATTTTTTTCATTTTTATTTATCTTTTCTTTCCTTTTCTTTCCTTTTCATTTCTGTTACTCTATCCATCTTTAAGGGCACTTCTCAGAGGCCCACAATTTTTTTTCTCTTTTTCGAATTAAATAGTAGATTTCTCTACACAAACTCAGAGTATTTTCTAAATAGATTATTGATGTAATGATCGGCTGATTGCGGGCGCAATTTTGAAGCGTGAAATGTTGGGTATAAATCTACTCGGCGTAACATTATCTTTCACAATACAGAAAACATATTGGGATAACTTTACTTTTGTCTTATTTTTTAATTCAAAAAGGTGTATTTTTTCCCCAAAAAGACTGCTGCGCAAATACGGTGTGACAGAAAGTATTGCAAGGACCGCCATTTTATTCTCTAGGGTGTTAGAAAAAAATATATAGAATGTTTGGGGGTTCTAAATCATTTTCTAGCGAATTTTTTTTTTATTTTAACTTGTAAACAACAAGTTTGAATAATAGGCCCGGACCTTAAGTGGTTGAAAACCAATACCGTATATACTCGAGTATAAGCCGACCCAAATATAAGCCGAGGCACCTAATTTTACCACAAGAAAATGGAAAAACGTATTGACTCGAGTATAAGCCTAAGGTGTCCATCTGCATGCCTCACTGTGCCTCACTTTGCCTCACTGTGTCCATGTCCATGCCTCACTGTGCCCATGCCTCACTGTGTCCATGACTAGACTGACGTTTAACATGGGAGTCTATGGAAGGGGTGCCCAGATTTGAAAAATCAGTGCTCCCTGGCCCTAGGTCCCCCAGACAAAATACTTTGCACACTTGTAGAGGAAGAGTGGAACTACATATGTGCCAAGGTTGGGGTCCAGGGGACCTACGGCCCGCCGGTACCGGGTCCCAAAAAATCACTGGAGAAATTACCGTTTAACATGGGAGTCTATGGAAGGGGTGCCCGGGTGTTCCCCAGTCGTAGGTCCCCCGGACAACAAACCGAGTCCCCAAAGTCCGGGAGATCAGGCACAAAAAAGTGACTCGAGTATAAGCCGAGGGGGGCATTTTCAGCACACAAAAAATGTGCTGAAAAACTCAGATTATACTCGAGTATATATGGTAATTCCCCGTATTGCACATGCCTGCAATTTTTTACATTGATTTGGTTTTGTTCATTTTTGTTTTGTTCTTTGTTTTTAGGTAAGAAAGTTTTCTGATTGAAGTCGTTTTCTTTAATCTTGTCTACACTAAAAAAAAAAAATAACACAAAAAAAGTCTTCTCTCCACTCTCCAGTTATTAAAGGTCAGGACATTAATCCACCGAAGGCCTCCATGTTATTATTACGAGCCGCACGGTGCTTCTAATGGCAGATTATATATATACCCCTTTTTTATTTCTATGATGTTTAGGAGGCTGGAACAGGCTGTAAAAAGTCTGTCTGACACATCTGAAAGCGATCTGTTTTTAATCTGCGGCAGCCCTTATTTTATTGAAATGTGCTTAACAAAAAAAAAAAAAAAACGGAACGAAGGAATCTTACTAACCATTCACATGAAACATTCCAATTTTTTTTTCTCCTTTTGCTAAAGAGAATGTGAGAGGAACGAGTCCAGAGATCTGTCACGTTCTTTATTTCTCCCCAGAAATCAGATTATCCTCATTTAATTAGTCAGCAGCACAAACACCACCATGTGAGACAAAACAGCTGCCATTTTTATAACTCCCCATATCATACAGATGGAAAGAACTGAAGCCCCCTTCCTTCATTTCCCGCGATTCTCTTAAATGGGGAAAAATTGTGAACATTAAAAAATTTTTCCACAAGTTTTGAGATTAAAAGATTGATAGAATGTCTTGACATGAGCCTAGCTCCTAGAAAAAACAAGAGGACCCGAATTTTGTGGATGATTTGTTGACTAGTGGAGTGAGTTCAACTTTGGGTCTGGTATGGGTTTTATGGGCAAACCCATGCCCAAAAAACCATACCAGGAAAAGGAAGAACAAAGAGCATACGCCACGTATCCTCCACCATACTAGGCTTCATGCCTTCAACAAGCCAATGGGGACACAACCATGCCAGACCCTTATCTAGGCAATCAGCCTGGCTGACCAGGAAAGGGAAAAACAGAGAGCATATGCCACGTATCCTCCTCAACCATACAAGGCTTCATGTCTTCAACAAGCCAATGGGTACACAATCATACCAGACCCTTATCTAGGCAATCAGCCCAGCTGGCCAGGAAAAGCAAGAACAGAGAGCATACGCCACCCATCCTCCTCAACCATACTAGGCTTCATGTCTTCAACAAGCCAATGGGGACACAACCATTCCAGACCCTTATCTAGGCAATCAGCTTGGCTGGCCAGGAAAAGGAAGAACAGAGAGCATACGCCACCCATCCTCCTAAACCATACTAGGCTTCATGCCTTCAACAAGCCAATGGGGACACAACCATACCAGACCCTTATCTAGGCAATTAGCCTGGCTGGCCAGGAAAAGTAAGAACAGAGAGCATACGCCACCCATCCTCCTGAACCATACTAGGCTTCATGCCTTCAACAAGCCAATGGGGACACAACCATACCAGACCCTTATCTAGGCAATCAGCCAGGCTGGCCAGGAAAGGGAATAACAGAGACCATATGCCACGCATCCTCCTCAACCATACTAGGCTTCATGCCTTCAACAAGCCAATTGGGACAAAACCATACCAGACCCTTATCTAGGCAATCTGCCTGGGTGGCCAGGAAAAGTAAGAACAGAGAGCATACGCCACCCATCCTCCTGAACCATACTAGGTTTCATGCCTTCAACAAGCCAATGGGGACACAACCATACCAGACCCTTATCTAGGCAATCAGCCAGGCTGGCCAGGAAAGGGAAGAACAGAGAACATATGCCACGTATCCTACACCATACTAGGCTTCATGTCTTCAACAAGCCAATGGGGACACAACCATACCAGACCCTTATCTAGGCAATCAGCCTGGCTGACCAGGAAAGGGAAGAACAGAGAGCATATGCCACGCATCCTCCTCAACCATACTAGGCTTCATGCCTTCAACAAGCCAATGGGTACACAACCATACCAGACCCTTATCTAGGCAATCAGCCTGGCTGGCCAGGAAAAGTAAGAACAGAGAACGCCACCCATCCTCCTGAACCGTACTAGGATTCATGCCTTCAACAAGCCAATGGGGACAAAACCACCTCAGATCTTTATCTAGGCAATCAGCCTGGCTGATCAGGAAAAGAAAGAACAGAGAGCATACGCCACCCATCCTCCTAAACCATACGAGGCTCATGCCTTCAACATGCCAATGGGGACAAAACCATACCAGACCCTTATCTAGGCAATCCGCCTGGCTGACCAGAAACAGGAAGAACAGAGAGCATATGCCACCCATCCTCCTGAACCGTACTAGGCTTTATGCCTTCAACATGCCAATGGGGACAAGAGCCTCATTCCTACACCCTGGTCCAGTCAATATGGGGCTCTGCCAGAAGGGGGGACTTATCAGAATCTGGAAGCCCCCCTTTAAATATAGCCCTCCTGCCTACGTTAATGAGTAACTAAGTGAGAGTAAAAAATCTTATCTTGAGATTAGTAAGACGCACAGGGCCACCTCAATACTTACCCCTTATGTTTGTCATGCCTTAAAGCGGTGTTCCGCCAAAAAAAAAAATTAAAAGTCAGCAGCTACAAATACTGCAGCATCTGACTTTTAATATATGGACACTTACCTGTCCAGGGAGGCCGCGATATCGGGTCCCGAAGCCGATTTGTCCCTCGGCTCTCGGGTGGAGGCGCCGCCACCTTCGGTAAGGGAATCAGGAAGTGAAGCCGACGAGAAAAATAGAGAGCAGGTTCTCTATTTTTCTCGTCGAGTTTCCGGGCAGTTTTCCCGACGAGAAACCATACACACAAACTGTTTTCTCGGCAAAAAGCTCTCCCAGCAGTTTTCTTGATGAGAAAACCGGTCGTGTGTACGAGGCTTGCTTCATATTCTCTGAAAAATGGCCAAGAAATCATAAATTCTGCCAGGGTATGTAAACTTATGAGCACAACTGTATATACTTACTGTATACCGGTATGAGTGATTTTCTTGTGATTGAATGTAAGTTGTTGAGTCCTTTAAAATCTTTTTGTCGTCTCATTGCTTGGTGTTCTTGGATGCCATTAGTTAACTTAGAAACTAGACAGAAGGATTTCGAAATAATATGGCCTTTGATTTTTTTTTAAGGTCTTTTATTTATAGCTCTGTTATTTGGCAGGCGTGTGACTCTACCGAGGACAAAACAAAGGACGGGTCATCGAGAGCTACTTAAAGAGTCACAGAGTCCATTTGACCCTACGAGACGGAGGAGTTATTTTCTGCGAGGATTGACTTTTGGTTCCATGCCAATGCTCCAGGAGAGGAACCAAGAGAGCGCTCTGTGCCCATGCAAATATTTATCTTAACATCAGACTGGCTTGGATTTAAATTCCACGGCAACCTGCCTTGGCAAACAGTAACGACCCAGGAGGAGGCAACAGGGTAACGGTGCCACTCAAGCCAAATCTCTGACTCATGGTTCACAGGCCTGTCAGTAAAAGGTAATTCATTTGCTATTGCTCGGATATTCGTGTCTAATTGCTTGTCTGCCTTCCTTAAACTGAGCGGCTCTCTGTGCAGGTTTGCCTAAAACGGCCCTCGAATGGGGAAATGGGAAACACTGGACGTTACGTCACCAGGGCCTTGTCATCGTTTTGTGTAATACTCGGCTGAGCTCCATCAGCTGGAACCATGTTCTAATTAACAAATTCACTGCTGCATGAGAACCTAAAATAGACGTAAACCCAGCTGAATGACATTTAGTTTGCTTTCTTCGCTGTATATCATAAACCATGATCATTTTTGTCATGAAATCCTTGTTTTAACAATTTTTTTATCCTTTGTCACATGGGCATAGCATAAGGGGTTGCAGGGGTCACAATCGCAACCCCGACCCTAGCTCCAGGGGGGCCCTGCAGCCCCCCTGTGATATTATTATCATATCCTCCACAAAGTCCAGCTCCAAACTGCCCTAGGGCCCCACAGCCATGCTCCAGTACTAGGCTTCCACTTTGCCTTTCACAGTCCACACCTCTCTGTTCGCATTTTCTGGGGAGAAGCTGTGAACCATTTCCTGAATGGAGAGAAGCACGGGGTGAGAACAGCCCAGCATGGGAAAGTGTCTGTGCTGTGTGCTGGCAACATGGAATGGTAACCAAGCTCAGCGAGTTAAGAGGAGGAGGGTGCCGTCCTGTAGCCACGATGGGACCGATGTCACTGGTGAGGTAAGAGTTTCTCCTATTTACCAGCTGGGATTCTCTGTACCCCCCACCCGGGGATGTCTGCTTACACCACTTCCCTGACAACTGGAGAAAAGACACACACCTCCAGGAGATAACCTTCCCCCATCACCTGCCAACACTGATAGAGAAACCTTCAGAAATTGCTAAAACAAAGCCCTTAACACCTCCTGAGGGGCTGCAGGCTCCAGATTTTGTGTCACATGGCTTTGCCCCCCAGATCTAAGTTGCCCCCCCCCAAAGCCCCCTGACCACCCCCTCCGCCCTGGATGCTATGCCTGGCTGCTGTGATCCTTTTCTATTACATCACTCTATACTGCGCCTCCTCCGCAGGGCTGAAATCACATTCCTTTACAACACAGCCAGTTAGCTACGATCTGCACAGGGTGTATCTGCCTACCGCAACTACACTGCCGTTCTGACCAGAGAATTTGGTAATGATTAAGCACAAGATGTTTGTGTGAAACGCGTCTACGTGACCTCGTGTTGGTGTCTTTGGTGTTATCACTTTGAACAATAAAAGGCAATCGGAATTCCTGGATGTGCAGCCATTTCTTTTCTTACAAGTTTCCCACGGAGGTGGGCCGGGGCTGGCACCCTACGAGACATTCCACCTCAGGTTATCATGATACACCTGGAGCAGCGGCTCTTTTTCTTAGTATAAAGGACCATCCTGAAAGAAGTTGGTAAGAAGATCCTGCATAAAAATTGCTTAGTGGGCTGTGCTCATGTAACATTTGACATGTGTACAGCTTTACAGTGTAAATGGCCTCTACTGGTCCTCACTGCTGCTCAGGTCATGTGTAGACACTATTGATAGATGGAAGCAACCTATTATTCTTCTGCTGCTAGGAATGTCAGGGAACTGATGTATACAGTGTTTTAGAAAACTGGAACTAGGCTTCAACAACATTCAAATAGATTTAATCGACTCTGTGAGACACTTTTTGCCATGGAAGACCATCATGCCCGTGTAGGCAGGTGCAGTCTGTATTCTCCACTGCAGGTGGCGCTCGACTGCAACGGCAATGCAGGTGGGGGGGGGGGGAAGTTGAGAGGAACTTGGTTCCTCTATGATTTCCTCGTTCCCAGGGAGGCAGCCATCTGATTAGATGCTGAAGCCCCATGTGACTCTGGCGGGCCATCTCGGGTCAGTCAGAGTCTATTTAAGACTCCGGTTCCCGGGTTTGGTGCGTTTTTTTGCTCCAGCATAAGGATCGGAAACCCCATCTGTCAGGGACAGTACTAGAGATAGGGACAGATTCCAGAGGAGAAGGGACAGTGCAGGGACTACACGTACCTTCCAGGAAGCCTTCCCTCTTGGGTGTTGACCAGCTAGGCCACATTCCACTGCTCCGTGGCAGACGCTGTTGCCATCTTCCATTCTGCATCTTGTGGGTCTACCGCTGTCTCAGTAGTAAGTGGCTCCAGTTATGTGTGCTCCCCGCTGGACCTCTTGTTTTGCCAAACTGTTCAATGCACTGTTTCTGCCAAAATCAGATTCTGTGTGTTTCTTCCCCCCCCCACAGCGGGAATGCAGGTGGGGGGGAGTTGAGACGAATTTGGTTCCTCTATGATTTCCTTGGACACAGGGTGGCAGCCATCCAGTTGGATGCTGATGCCCCATGTGACTTTGGTGGCCATCTTGAGTCAAGCAGAGCCTATTTAAGTCTCCGGTTCCCGGGCTTAGTGTGCTTTTTGCTCTAGCGTAGGGATTGGAACCCCATCTGTCAGGGACAGTATTAGAGATAGGGACAGGTTTCAGAGGAGGAAAGACTATGCCTACCTTCCAGGAGGTCTTCCCTTTTGGGTGTGGATCAGCCATGCCTCATTCTGCTCCTCCTTGGTAGATGCTGTTGACATCTACTATTCTGCATCTTGTGGGTCAGGGACAGTACTAGAGAAAAGGACAGGTTCCAGGGGAGAAAGGACTATGTCTACCTTCCAGGAGGCCTTCCCTTTTGGATGTGGACCGGCCAGACCTCATTCTGCTTCTCCGTGGCAGATACTGTTGACATCTACCATTCTGCATCTTGTGTGTCAGCGACAGTACTAGAGATAGGGACAGGTTCCAGGGGAGAAAGGACTATGCCTACATTCCAGGAGGTCTTCCCTTTTGGATGTGGATCAGCCATGCCTCATTCTGCTCCTCCTTGGTAGATGCTGTCGACATCTACCATTCTGCATCTTGTGGGTCAGGGACAGTACTAGAGATAGGGACAGGTTCCAGGGGAGAAAGGACTATGTCTACCTTCCAGGAGGCCTTCCCTTTTGGATGTGGACCGTCCAGACCTCATTCTGGTTCTCCGTGGCAGATGCTGTTGACATCTACCATTCTGCATCTTGTGGGTCAGGGACAATACTAGATATAGGGACAGGTTCCAGGGGGGAAAGGACTATGTCTACCTTCCAGGAGGCCTTCCCTTTTGGGTGTGGACCGGCCAGGCCTCATTCTGCACTTCCGTGGCAGATGCTGTCGACAACTTCCATACTGTATCTCGTGGGTCAGGGATAGTACTAGACATAGGGACAGGTTCCAGAGGAGAAAGGACTATGTCTACCTTCCAGGAGGCCTTTCCTTTTTGGTGTGGACCGGCCAGGCCTCATTCTGCTCCTCCGTGGCATATGCTGTCGACAACTTCCATACTGTATCTCGTGGGTCAGGGATAGTACTAGACATAGGGACAGGTTCCAGAGGAGAAAGGACTATGTCTACCTTCCAGGAGGCCTTTCCTTTTTGGTGGGGATCGGCCAGGCCTCATTCTGCTCCTCCGTGGCAGATGCTGTCGACATCTTCCATTATGCATCTCGTGGGTCTACCACTGTCTCAGTTGTAAGTGGCTCCAGTCAGGTGTGCTCCCCACTGGACCTCTTGTTTTGCCAAACTGTTCTACAATACACTATTTCTTCCGAAATCGGACTCTGTGTGTTTTCCTGCACCTAACCCTCACCCCATTTTTGTCTGATTAAGAGCTGACTTGATGGGACGTCTTGGTCTTTTTCCTGCCGCCGCTCTTCTATGTTTCTGTGTTTCTATGACTCCCATGTTCTCATTTCTTAGCCCAACGAGAAAGAAGCAAAAGGAAGAGTTGCAGCTGGTCTGAAGACTGGCAGCAGTTGCAGGCCTGAGGAATTTGTGGATTTGTGTCTTTCAGCAGGTAGATTTTTCTCTTGTCTTCTTAATCAGCCCTCCCTGCCCTCTCTTTAATCACAGATGACAGCTTCTTCACCGCTGCCAGGAAAATGCTTATTTCTCCGTTTTTCCTTTTATCCTATTTTATTCGATGCCGACTCTGTGGAGGAATAAGTAGCACTGGCAGACAAGAGGAAGGCTTTGTTTCTAAGCTACTCAGAGCGCAGGTTGTATTAGCACAGTCTGGGGGAGGGCTGCTGGAGAAAAGGCCGGTTAGGAAACAGCAATGACAGCCTCAGAAGCAGCCTCTTGCTGGTGGCCACAGAAGGTTTTGGGAATCTTCCACATTTTGTTTTTTTTGCATGAGTGCATGATCTGCAACCAGGGATCTGCAAGCAAAGGACAGCTGAACCGTGAGCCAACCAGACCATAGACTAAGGTGACCAGATTTTTAAAATGAAATCCGGGGACATATTTTTTTTTTTACTTGTAATGGCGGCAATCAGCGCCGCCGTCGCCTCCCGCCTCACAGTTTGTCTAGTCTCACTCTCCAGGCCATGGCTACTGCTGGGTGGGGAACAGAGGAAGATCACTCTGCCAGGGAACGCAAGGAGATAAGCAGGCAGGCGGCTGGCCGGGACTTAAGAACATGCAAGCTGAATGGGCATGCACCCGAAACTGAAGAAATATTCCCTCGGCTTCGACCAGCACATGATCATCAGAAAGGGGCACAGATAATGGAAAAAAATACACCCCCCTAATCAAGTAGGAGAGGCGGAGCGGGGGGTGTAATTCAGATTTTTTTTTTTTTATTCTGCACTGACTGTCTTTGAAATTGCCACAGCCCCTGTTCAAATCCAATCCGGGGACAAAACCTGGGACAAACTTGGTCCTGGGACAGTGTCCTCAATCTGGGGACTGTCCCCTGAAACCGGGGATGTCTGGTCACCCTACCATAGACCACACCCTCATCCAATAAGAACATTCACACGGACAGAGAGGGGAGACAAGAAACATTGTATACCTCTATAATGCGATTGTTACTGCCTTTCAAAAAAGAAACCATAGCTTACGTTGCCAACTTACTTGTGCTTTGGTTCTTTCTTTACTGATAGTATAGAGCAGGGGTCTCCAAACTTTTCAAACAAAGGGCCACTTTATTGTCCTTCAGACTTTAGGAGGGCCGGATTGTTGCCAGCAGGGGCAGAAAATGTCACGGGCCTGGCATCAGTGAGAATAAATATGGCCTCAGGGTTGGTGGTCAATAGGAGGAGGAGTATTCCCCCTATTAGTAGAAGGAATAGTATCCCATTATTGGTATTGGTGAAAGATATAGTACCCCATTGTTGGTGTCAGTTGAAGGAATAGTGCCTCATATTAGTGGAAGGAATTGTGCCCCAAGGGCCGGATAAAGGCTGGCAAAGGGCCACATCTGGCCCTCGGGCCGCAGTTTGGAGACCCCTGGTATAGAGGAAGGGCACCAGCCACTTAGATGAACACTTTATATGCAGTACTATGTATGCACCGCCACTAGGTTGACCACATTTCCAAACTGCCATTCAGGGACACCCCCCCCGCCCCAAAAAGATGATTTTTGATACCTTTTTTTGTGACCCCATACATTTCACGGGTTCATACTGGGACCTGTAGTACTTTACTAGTTGGGGGGGTCACATCTTCGGCTCTGAGGGGTTCATGCTGGGACCTGTAGTCTTTCACTTTTGGGGGATCACATCCCCAAAAGTGAAGGACTTCAAGTCCCAGCATGAACTGCTGATATCTAAGGATGTGACTCCCCCCCCCCAAACCCCCAAAAATTGAAGGACTTCAAGTCCCAGCATAAACCCCTGAGATCTAACACACCCCATAGATTTCACAGGTTCATGCTGGGACATGTAGTTCTTCACTAGTTGGGGGGGGGGTCACATCTTCAGCTCTGAGGGGTTCATGCTGGGACCTGTAGTCTTTAACTTTTGGGGGATTACGTCCCCAAAATTGAAGGACTACAAGTCCCAGCATGAACCCCTGAGATCTAAAGTTGTGACCCTATAACTTTCACGGGTTCATGCTGGGACCTGTAGTTCTTCACTATTGGGGAGGTGTAGGGGGTGTCCCATCTTCAGCTCTGAGGAGTTCATGCTGGGACCTGTAGTCCAAATGAAACAAAAATCTCCTGCTCTCTCGGTGTATCGTCAAAACATAGGTGGCGTGGTTCTGTCTAGAGGCAAAGTCTAGAATCTTGCAGCCCTCCTCAGAACAATGGGTGTTCATATGGCTAAAAAAAGAAAGAAAACAGGAGGGCGCACCGACCTAGTGCATTACCACTTACCTGTAGTCCTTCACTTTTGGGGGGTCATGAGACCCATCACCCATCACCCGATTGGCCAAAAGGAAATCCGATCGGATTGGCCGCCAGGAGGTGGAGGGTGGAGACGCTGGGGAACCGAGACAGCATCCCCCCCCACCACCCGGAGCACTGCCCGCTAAATGGGGTAAGTGCAGGGCCCTGACTGACTGACCGACGGGGGAGGGGGGCCGCCTGTGATCCCATGACCACCAGCCGACACTGCCTCTGCTGCCAGCTCATCTGCCGTCCTCTCTGCAGTCAGTGTCTCATGACACACATGGTGTTACATCCATCCCCGGCGCCCGGCCTCACCTCTGAGTATTGAGAGTTGCTCTAAAATCCTGGCAGTTCCCCTCCCACTGAGCATGCCGCCGGAGAAGATTGGGGAGGAGGTGGGTGGTGTTAGAGCACTAGGGGCAAAGGAGGAGGAGGAAGTTAAATCCTCCTACGATCAGAATGCTGGGGCTTCGGCCAGCCAGGACACGTACTGTTAATGAGTAAAGAAGTGGTGAGGCGGTGGCCCTTTTTGGGGGCATCAGATTGGCCCAGGGGGGTGGCTGTGCCAGTTTTATTCAGGGACACTGTATTGTCCCGGGAATGAAGGTGCCCGGGACCCGGGACAGATCTGCAAAATGCGGGTCTGTCCCGGGCAATCCGGGACACGTGGTCACCCTAACCGCCACTGGTCTCCCTAGCCACATCACCAGGCCCCAAAGTTCCATTGATAGATGGGGTTATTATTGAATATTGATAATAATGATTTAAAGTTCTCAAGCAAAACCTGCTGGAGATTTTGGAAAAAAATACTGGATCCACCTCTGAATGTTATGATATTCACTGGAAGGTAAATCTAGAGCTATGTACAGTATGACTGCATCTGAGGAAGCCATTTTGTGGACACCATAGGTGAGGAAGCTAGGAAAAGCAATTCACAAATAAACTCATTTTTTTGGGATGCTGACAAACCTCCTCTTGGTTTCCAGCCATGAACCCCACACCTTTTGCCTGGCCGTGTAACAAATTCTTACTTTGAAATTACAGTCCGTCATGGCCCAGTGGAATCCAGCATGCAATTTATTTAAATCCTCGGGAAAAATCATGACAAAGTGGACATATAAAATCTTTGACACTTTGTGCCTTAAGCCTCATACACACGATCGTTTTTTTTTTTGACAAGAAAACTGCTGGGAGAGCTTTTTGCCGAGAAAACCGGTCGTGTGTATGGTTTCTCGTCGGGAAAACTGCCGGGAATCCCATCGAGAAAAATAGAGGGGAAAAAAAACCCACATGCTCAGAATCAAGTATGAGACGGGAGCGCTCGGTCTGGTAAAACTAGCGTTCGTAATGGAGATAGCACATTCGTCACGCTGTAACGGACTGAAAAGCACGTAGACTGAAAAGCGTGAATCGTCGCTCACCAAGCTTTTACTAACACGAGATCAGCAAAAGCAGCCCAGAGGGTGGCGCCATCCGAATGGAACATCCCCTTTATAGTGCCGTCGTACGTGTTGTACGTCACCACGCTTTACAACGACGGGATTTTGAATGTCAGCCTGTACGCAAGACAAGCTTGGCAGGAATCCCGTCGGAAAAACCGATGTGGTTTTTTTTCGACGAGAATCCCGGTCGTGTGTACAGGGCTTTACTCATAAAGCCTCATAAGTCAAGGCTTTTTTGATGTCTAATTTCTCATTTTCGCCCATGACTTTAACCACTTCTCCACCAAGGACGTCATATGACGTCCTTGACTTTGAGGTGGGATATCTGAATGATGGGTGCAGCTACAGGCATCATTCAGATATCATTCTGTCGGGCCGGCAATTCTGCGCACCATAAGAATGATCATAGCGGCACCGCTTGATCGCTCTTATAGGCGGGCGGGAGGGGACATCCCCCCCTCCCGCCGCCATCCGGTGCTTCTCCGGGCTCTCCCGTGCCATCGGGGGCCCGGAGAACGAATTGGCCGGTGCCGGATGACGAGCATAGAGATTTCCGGTGACCAGATGGTCACAGTCATCACAGTCATCTCTATGACCGCCGGAGTCCCGGGCGCGACGTTGTGACGTCACGCCCGGTACCCGGAAGTAAACAAAGCCGCAATTGCGGCTGTCAGCATGAGATCCGTGAATTTCTTTTCACCGATCTCATGCTTTTCAGCCTGGAGGAGAGATGTGGGTCTTATTGACCCCGCATCCCTCCATAAAGAGGACCTGTCACAATGATTCCTATTACAAGGGATGTTTACATTCCTTGTGATAGGAATAAAAGGGATAAAAAAAAAAAATATGTAAAAAAAAGTGTCAAAATAAAAATAAAATAGTAAAAAAAAAAAAAAAAATATGTAAAACGCCCCTGTCCCCGGTAGCTAGCGTTAAGAAGCGAACACGCATGTAAGTCCCACCCACATATGTAAACGCCATTCAAACCCCACATGTGAGGTATCGCCGCGTGCGGTCGAGTGCGAGCAACAATTCTAGCACTAGACCTCCTCTGTAACTCAAAAATAGTAACCTGTAAAAAAAATTTACGCGTCGCCTATGGAGATTTTTAAGTACCGAAGTTTGCCGCCATTCAATGAGTGTGCGCAATTTAAAAGTGTGACATTTTAGGTATCTAATTACTCAGCGTAACAGCATATTTCACATTATACAAAAAAATTGGGCTAACTTTACTGTTTTGTTATTTTTTAATTTGTGAAACCGTTTTTTTTCCCCAAAAAAGGCGTTTGAAAAATTATTGCGCAAATACCGTGCAAGATAAAAAGTTGCAATGACCGCCATTTTATTCCCTAGGGTATCTGCTAAAAAATATATATAATATTTGGGGGTTCTGATAAATTTTCAAGCAAAAAAATTATGATTTTTACATGAAGGAGAGAAGTGCCAGAATAGGCCCGGTGGAGAAGTGGTTAAATAAATTGTATGTTGGCTTGCACCAGACCATGACAGATCGTCATTTCAAAGTAATGCCGCGTACACACGACCATTTTTAACGTCATTGTAAAAACAACTTTTTTCTCGACGTGATTCCTCTCAAGCCTGCCTTGCCTACACACGATCGTGAAAAAAAATGCTTGAGCAAAGCGCGGTGACGTACAACACGTACGACGGCACTATAAAGGGGAAGTTCCATTCGGATGGCGCCACACTTTGGGCTGCTTTTGCTGATCCTCGTGTTAGTAAAAGTTTGGTGAGAGACGATTCACGCTTTTCAGCCTCGTGCTCTTCAGTCCGTTACAGTCCGTGACGAATGTGCTATCTCCATTATGAACGCTAGTCAGGTGATGAGCAGGTACTGGCTGATAGCAGTCAGGTGATGAGCAGGTACTGGCTGGTAGCAGATAGGTGGTGAGCAGGTACTGGCTGGTAACAGACAGGTGGTGAGCAGGTACTGGCTGGTAGCAGTCAGGTGATGAGCAGGTACTGGCTGGTAGCAGTCAGGTGATGAGCAGGTACTGGCTGGTAGCAGACAGGTGGTGAGCAGGTACTGGCTGGTAGCAGTCAGGTGATGAGCAGGTACTGGCTGGTAGCAGACAGGTGGTGAGCAGGTACTGGCTGGTAGCAGACAGGTAGTGAGCAGGTACTGGCTGGTAGCAGTCAGGTGATGAGCAGGTACTGGCTGGTAGCAGACAGGTGGTGAGCAGGTACTGGCTGGTAGCAGACAGGTAGTGAGCAGGTACTGGCTGGTAGCAGTCAGGTGATGAGCAGGTACTGGCTGGTAGCAGACAGGTGGTGAGCAGGTACTGGCTGGTAGAAGTCAGGTGATGAGCAGGTACTGGCTGGTAGCAGACAGGTGGTGAGCAGGTACTGGCTGGTAGCAGTCAGGTGATGAGCAGGTACTGGCTGGTAGCAGTCAGGTGATGAGCAGGTACTGGCTGGTAGCAGACAGGTAGTGAGCAGGTACTGGCTGGTAGCAGTCAGGTGATGAGCAGGTACTGGCTGGTAGCAGTCAGGTGATGAGCAGGTACTGGCTGGTAGCAGTCAGGTGATGAGCAGGTACTGGCTGGTAGCAGACAGGTGGTGAGCAGGTACTGGCTGGTAGCAGACAGGTAGTGAGCAGGTACTGGCTGGTAGCAGTCAGGTGATGAGCAGGTACTGGCTGGTAGCAGACAGGTGGTGAGCAGGTATTGGCTGGTAGCAGACAGGTAGTGAGCAGGTACTGGCTGGTAGCAGTCAGGTGATGAGCAGGTACTGGCTGGTAGCAGACAGGTGGTAAGCAGGTACTGGCTGGTAGCAGACAGGTAGTGAGCAGGTACTGGCTAGTAGCAGTCAGGTGATGAGCAGGTACTGGCTGGTAGCAGACAGGTGGTAAGCAGGTACTGGCTGGTAGCAGACAGGTGGTGAGCAGGTACTGGCTAGTAGCAGTCAGGTGATGAGCAGGTACTGGCTGGTAGCAGACAGGTGGTGAGCAGGTACTGGCTGGTAGTAGACAGGTAGTGAGCAGGTACTGGCTGGTAGCAGTCAGGTGATGAGCAGGTACTGGCTGGTAGCAGACAGGTGGTGAGCAGGTACTGGCTGGTAGCAGTCAGGTGATGAGCAGGTACTGGCTGGTAGCAGACAGGTGGTGAGCAGGTACTGGCTGGTAGCAGACAGGTGGTGAGCAGGTACTGGCTGGTAGCAGACAGGTAGTGAGCAGGTACTGGCTGGTAGCAGTCAGGTGATGAGCAGGTACTGGCTGGTAGCAGACAGGTGGTGAGCAGGTACTGGCTGGTAGCAGTCAGGTGATGAGCAGGTACTGGCTGGTAGCAGTCAGGTGATGAGCAGGTACTGGCTGGTAGCAGACAGGTGGTGAGCAGGTATTGGCTGGTAGCAGACAGGTAGTGAGCAGGTACTGGCTGGTAGCAGTCAGGTGATGAGCAGGTACTGGCTGGTAGCAGACAGGTGGTAAGCAGGTACTGGCTGGTAGCAGACAGGTAGTGAGCAGGTACTGGCTAGTAGCAGTCAGGTGATGAGCAGGTACTAGCTGGTAGCAGACAGGTGGTGAGCAGGTACTGGCTGGTAGCAGACAGGTAGTGAGCAGGTACTGGCTGGTAGCAGTCAGGTGATGAGCAGGTACTGGCTGGTAGCAGACAGGTGGTGAGCAGGTACTGGCTGGTAGCAGTCAGGTGATGAGCAGGTACTGGCTGGTAGCAGTCAGGTGATGAGCAGGTACTGGCTGGCAGCAGACAGGTGATGATCAAGTACTGGCTCAGTTTAAATAGCCCACCTGGCAGCAACATTAGTGACAGATGCGCGTGTATGAGCACTTGCGAACGAGTGTGAGCGCGCAAGTGCACACGTGAACGAGCATGCACGTCTTTTTAAGAGAATGTGTAAGACCGTATGCTGGCCTGTAGGGATGAGCTTCGTGTTCGAGTCGAACATACGTTCGACTCGAACATCGGCTGTTCGATCGTTCGACGAAGATCGAACGATTTGGGCCGTTCGCGCCAAATTCGAGTGACGCGAACGGCCCACAATGCACTACGCCATCGCAGTGTCATCCAGGCGCTGTGATTGGCCAAGCATGCACTGTGACCCCGCATGCTTGGCCAATCACAGCGCCGGCAGCGAGGAGAGCAATGATTGGCCACAGGCAGGATGCCTGTGGCCAATTATTGCTGAGGGTGTTTAGTACACGCCCCACACTATAAAAGGCCGCCAGCACGGCGGCCTAGTGTAGTGTGTTCCGGAGCAGGGATAGAGCAGCATAGGCAGGGACAGTGACTGTTATTTCTTTCTTGCTTAACCTGGATTCCTTTAGTTTAGGGAAAGAGAAGGATAGGTAGGGAGAGTGTCAGTGTGTTTTGTGCTTGTGCTATAGTGTGCTTAAAAAAACATTTATTCTAGGGACAGAAAACTGTAGGTAGGGAGAGTGTCAGTTTCTTTCACTCTGCAAGTCCTTGTTTCCAGGGACCTGGAAGGACAGTGAGTGAATTGTCCTTGTGCTATATTGTGCTTAAAAAAACATTTATTCTAGGGACAGAAAACTGTAGGTAGGGAGAGTGTCAGTTTATTTCACTCTGCAAGTCCTTGTTTCCAGGGACCTGTAAGGACAGTGAGTGAATTGTCCTTGTGCTATAGTGTGCTTAAAAAAAACATTTATTCTAGGGACAGAAAACTGTAGGTAGGGAGAGTGTCAGTTTCTTTCACTCTGCAAGTCCTTGTTTCCAGGGACCTGGAAGGACAGTGAGTGAATTGTCCTTGTGCTATATTGTGCTTAAAAAAACATTTATTCTAGGGACAGAAAACTGTAGGTAGGGAGAGTGTCAGTTTCTTTCACTCTGCAAGTCCTTGTTTCCAGGGACCTGTAAGGACAGTGAGTGAATTGTCCTTGTGCTATAGTGTGCTTAAAAAAAACATTTATTCTAGGGACAGAAAACTGTAGGTAGGGAGAGTGTCAGTTTCTTTCACTCTGCAAGTCCTTGTTTCCAGGGACCTGGAAGGACAGTGAGTGAATTGTCCTTGTGCTATATTGTGCTTAAAAAAACATTTATTCTAGGGACAGAAAACTGTAGGTAGGGAGAGTGTCAGTTTCTTTCACTCTGCAAGTCCTTGTTTCCAGGGACCTGTAAGGACAGTGAGTGAATTGTCCTTGTGCTATATTGTGATTAAAAAAAACATTTTTTCTAGGGACAGAAAACTGTAGGTAGGGAGAGTGTTTTTTTTCTTTCACTCTGCAAGTCCTTGTTTCCAGGGACCTGGAAGGACAGTGAGTGAATTGTCCTTGTGCTATATTGTGCTTAAAAAAAACATTTTTTCTAGGGACAGAAAACTGTAGGTAGGGAGAGTGTTTATTTTCTTTCACTCTGCAAGTCCTTGTTTCCAGGGACCTCTAAGGACAGTGAGTGAATTGTCCTTGTGCTATATTGTGCTTAAAAAAAACATTTATTCTAGGGACAGAAAACTGTAGGTAGGGAGAGTGTCAGTTTATTTCACTCTGCAAGTCCTTGTTTCCAGGGACCTGGAAGGACAGTGAGTGAATTGTCCTTGTGCTATATTGTGATTAAAAAAAACATTTTTTCTAGGGACAGAAAACTGTAGGTAGGGAGAGAGTTTTTTTTCTTTCACTCTGCAAGTCCTTGTTTCCAGGGACCTGTAAGGACAGTGAGTGAATTGTCCTTGTGCTATATTGTGATTAAAAAAAACATTTTTTCTAGGGACAGAAAACTGTAGGTAGGGAGAGTGTTTTTTTTCTTTCACTCTGCAAGTCCTTGTTTCCAGGGACCTGGAAGGACAGTGAGTGTATTGTCCTTGTGCTATATTGTGATTAAAAAAAACATTTTTTCTAGGGACAGAAAACTGTAGGTAGGGAGAGTGTTTTTTTTCTTTCACTCTGCAAGTCCTTGTTTCCAGGGACCTGTAAGGACAGTGAGTGAATTGTCCTTGTGCTATAGTGTGCTTAAAAAAAACATTTATTCTAGGGACAGAAAACTGTAGGTAGGGACAGTGTCAGTTTCTTTCACTCTGCAAGTCCTTGTTTCCAGGGACCTGGAAGGACAGTGAGTGAATTGTCCTTGTGCTATATTGTGATTAAAAAAAACATTTTTTCTAGGGACAGAAAACTGTAGGTAGGGAGAGTGTTTTTTTTCTTTCACTCTGCAAGTCCTTGTTTCCAGGGACCTGTAAGGACAGTGAGTGAATTGTCCTTGTGCTATATTGTGATTAAAAAAAACATTTATTCTAGGGACAGAAAACTGTAGGTAGGGAGAGTGTCAGTTTATTTCACTCTGCAAGTCCTTGTTTCCAGGGACCTGGAAGGACAGTGAGTGAATTGTCCTTGTGCTATATTGTGATTAAAAAAAACATTTTTTCTAGGGACAGAAAACTGTAGGTAGGGAGAGTGTTTTTTTTCTTTCACTCTGCAAGTCCTTGTTTCCAGGGACCTGTAAGGACAGTGAGTGAATTGTCCTTGTGCTATATTGTGCTTAAAAAAAACATTTATTCTAGGGACAGAAAACTGTAGGTAGGGAGAGTGTCAGTTTATTTCACTCTGCAAGTCCTTGTTTCCAGGGACCTGGAAGGACAGTGAGTGAATTCTCCTTGTGCTATATTGTGCTTAAAAAAAACATTTATTCTAGGGACAGAAAACTGTAGGTAGGGAGAGTGTCAGTTTATTTCACTCTGCAAGTCCTTGTTTCCAGGGACCTGTAAGGACAGTGAGTGAATTGTCCTTGTGCTATAGTGTGCTTAAAAAAAACATTTATTCTAGGGACAGAAAACTGTAGGTAGGGACAGTGTCAGTTTCTTTCACTCTGCAAATCCTTGTTTCCAGGGACCTGGAAGGACAGTGAGTGAATTGTCCTTGTGCTATATTGTGCTTAAAAAAAACATTTTTTCTAGGGACAGAAAACTGTAGGTAGGGAGAGTGTCAGTTTCTTTCACTCTGCAAGTCCTTGTTTCCAGGGACCTGTAAGGACAGTGAGTGAATTGTCCTTGTGCTATATTGTGATTAAAAAAAACATTTTTTCTAGGGACAGAAAACTGTAGGTAGGGAGAGTGTTTTTTTTCTTTCACTCTGCAAGTCCTTGTTTCCAGGGACCTGGAAGGACAGTGAGTGAATTGTCCTTGTGCTATATTGTGCTTAAAAAAAAACATTTTTTCTAGGGACAGAAAACTGTAGGTAGGGAGAGTGTTTATTTTCTTTCACTCTGCAAGTCCTTGTTTCCAGGGACCTCTAAGGACAGTGAGTGAATTGTCCTTGTGCTATATTGTGCTTAAAAAAAACATTTATTCTAGGGACAGAAAACTGTAGGTAGGGAGAGTGTCAGTTTATTTCACTCTGCAAGTCCTTGTTTCCAGGGACCTGGAAGGACAGTGAGTGAATTGTCCTTGTGCTATATTGTGATTAAAAAAAACATTTTTTCTAGGGACAGAAAACTGTAGGTAGGGAGAGTGTTTTTTTTCTTTCACTCTGCAAGTCCTTGTTTCCAGGGACCTGTAAGGACAGTGAGTGAATTGTCCTTGTGCTATATTGTGCTTAAAAAAAACATTTATTCTAGGGACAGAAAACTGTAGGTAGGGAGAGTGTCAGTTTATTTCACTCTGCAAGTCCTTGTTTCCAGGGACCTGGAAGGACAGTGAGTGAATTGTCCTTGTGCTATATTGTGATTAAAAAAAACATTTTTTCTAGGGACAGAAAACTGTAGGTAGGGAGAGTGTTTTTTTTCTTTCACTCTGCAAGTCCTTGTTTCCAGGGACCTGTAAGGACAGTGAGTGAATTGTCCTTGTGCTATATTGTGATTAAAAAAAACATTTTTTCTAGGGACAGAAAACTGTAGGTAGGGAGAGTGTTTTTTTTCTTTCACTCTGCAAGTCCTTGTTTCCAGGGACCTGTAAGGACAGTGAGTGAATTGTCCTTGTGCTATAGTGTGCTTAAAAAAAACATTTATTCTAGGGACAGAAAACTGTAGGTAGGGACAGTGTCAGTTTCTTTCACTCTGCAAGTCCTTGTTTCCAGGGACCTGGAAGGACAGTGAGTGAATTGTCCTTGTGCTATATTGTGATTAAAAAAAACATTTTTTCTAGGGACAGAAAACTGTAGGTAGGGAGAGTGTTTTTTTTCTTTCACTCTGCAAGTCCTTGTTTCCAGGGACCTGTAAGGACAGTGAGTGAATTGTCCTTGTGCTATATTGTGATTAAAAAAAACATTTTTTCTAGGGACAGAAAACTGTAGGTAGGGAGAGTGTTTTTTTTCTTTCACTCTGCAAGTCCTTGTTTCCAGGGACCTGTAAGGACAGTGAGTGAATTGTCCTTGTGCTATATTGTGCTTAAAAAAAACATTTATTCTAGGGACAGAAAACTGTAGGTAGGGAGAGTGTTTTTTTTCTTTCACTCTGCAAGTCCTTGTTTCCAGGGACCTGTAAGGACAGTGAGTGAATTGTCCTTGTGCTATATTGTGCTTAAAAAAAACATTTATTCTAGGGACAGAAAACTGTAGGTAGGGAGAGTGTCAGTTTATTTCACTCTGCAAGTCCTTGTTTCCAGGGACCTGGAAGGACAGTGAGTGAATTCTCCTTGTGCTATATTGTGCTTAAAAAAAACATTTATTCTAGGGACAGAAAACTGTAGGTAGGGAGAGTGTCAGTTTATTTCACTCTGCAAGTCCTTGTTTCCAGGGACCTGTAAGGACAGTGAGTGAATTGTCCTTGTGCTATATTGTGATTAAAAAAAACATTTTTTCTAGGGACAGAAAACTGTAGGTAGGGAGAGTGTTTTTTTTCTTTCACTCTGCAAGTCCTTGTTTCCAGGGACCTGTAAGGACAGTGAGTGAATTGTCCTTGTGCTATATTGTGCTTAAAAAAAACATTTATTCTAGGGACAGAAAACTGTAGGTAGGGAGAGTGTCAGTTTATTTCACTCTGCAAGTCCTTGTTTCCAGGGACCTGTAAGGACAGTGAGTGAATTGTCCTTGTGCTATATTGTGATTAAAAAAAACATTTTTTCTAGGGACAGAAAACTGTAGGTAGGGAGAGTGTTTTTTTTCTTTCACTCTGCAAGTCCTTGTTTCCAGGGACCTGTAAGGACAGTGAGTGAATTGTCCTTGTGCTATATTGTGCTTAAAAAAAACATTTATTCTAGGGACAGAAAACTGTAGGTAGGGAGAGTGTCAGTTTATTTCACTCTGCAAGTCCTTGTTTCCAGGGACCTGTAAGGACAGTGAGTGAATTGTCCTTGTGCTATATTGTGATTAAAAAAAACATTTTTTCTAGGGACAGAAAACTGTAGGTAGGGAGAGTGTTTTTTTTCTTTCACTCTGCAAGTCCTTGTTTCCAGGGACCTGTAAGGACAGTGAGTGAATTGTCCTTGTGCTATATTGTGCTTAAAAAAAATATTTTTTCTAGGGACAGAAAACTGTAGGTAGGGAGAGTGTCAGTTTCTTTCACTGTGAAAGTCCTTGTTTCAAGGGACAGAGAAGGACACCTGAAGGTAGCCCTTATTGCTTTTTTCCCATCTCCCTGCAGGCCATCTATTAGAATGTCTGGAAGGCAAACAAGGAGAGGCAGACAGTCAGGAGGCAATAAAAGAGGGCAAGCAGGCTCTGTGTCTGGGGGCAACAGTGCTGGTCGTGGACGCGGTGCATTGTCATCAGCACATGGCCATGGGACACGCTTGTCCTTCTTTTCGGCAGCTGGACATGTTGAGCCACATCATGCCGAAGACTTGGTAGAGTGGATGACCAAGCCCTCCTCCTCCTCCTCATCCTCTCTCACCCAGGCTCAGGGTACTGGAAAAGCAGCTGCCAAAGCGTCGTCTTCCCTGGTATCAATGTCAGACAAATCATCAGTCACTCCTTCCCTAGACCCACCATGTCCTCCTCCTGAGGAGTCCCCCGAACTGTTTCAGCACAGTGTTGGGTACATGCTCCAGGAGGATGCCCAGCGTTTCGAAGGGTCTGATGATGAAACCCAGCTAGAGGAAGGCAGTAGCGTGAGAGCAGACAGAGGGGATGCTCAAGAAGGACACCAATCTGGCAGTCATGTTCCAGCAGCTGCAGCATACTGCCAGATTGGCTCCAGTGATGAGGAGGGAGGGGATGATGAGGTCACTGACTCCACGTGGGTGCCTAATAGGAGAGAGGAGGAGGAGGAGGATGAGGAGGAGGCACATCTCCAACGAGGCAGGATGCCCTTTGGTGGCCAGCGTAAGGGCAGTACATCGACGGAATCACACCGCAGAGCTCCGCCTGTGCAGGGCGCTGCCTCTGCCCGTCATTCAAAAAGTTCTTTGGTGTGGGCCTTTTTTGAGGCTAGTGCATCAGATCGCACAGCTGCTGTTTGCAACATATGTCTCAAGCGTATATCGCGTGGCCAAAACATCAGCCGCTTGGGTACCACATGCCTGACCAGACATATGTTGACCTGCCATGCAGCTCGTTGGCAAGCCTACCTCAAAGACCCACACCAAAGAACAAAGCGGACCTCTCCTTGCACCGCATCAGCTGGGATCTCCAACCCCACTATAACTTCAGTCCTCTCTGAAACATGCACTGAGAGGAATGAAGGTGTAGAATTAGGTGTGTCACAGCCAAGTACTTGCGCCCACTCTGCTAGCAGTACACCGACGTCCGATTCTAGCAGGCAAATTTCCCTGCCCCAGCTGCTGGACCGTCGAAAGAAGTTCACTCCCAGCCATCCACATGCCCAGCGGTTGAATGCTAGCTTGGCTAAATTGCTAGCGCTTCAACTGCTGCCTTTTCAGTTGGTAGACTCGGCCCCCTTCCGTGAGTTTGTGCAATGTGCGGTTCCTCAGTGGCAGGTTCCCAAACGCCACTTTTTCTCACGGAAGGCTATTCCGGCTCTCTACCGGCATGTGGAAGGCAATGTCTTGGCCTCGCTGGACAGGGCGGTCAGCGGTAAGGTGCATATTACCGCTGACTCATGGTCCAGCAGGCATGGACAGGGACGTTACCTTTCTTTCACGGCCCATTGGGTCACTCTTTTGGCAGCTGGGAAGGATTCAGGACAAGGTGCAGTAGTGTTGGAGGTTGTCCCACCGCCACGCCTCCAAAATGCTACTACTGGTTGTGACACACCTCTCTCCTCCACCCCCTCCTCTTCTTCTTCCTCCATGGCCTCTTCCTGTGGTTTGTCCTATGAACCAGCGGTGCTCCGTAGCCGTTCACGGGGCTACGCAAGTACGCAGGCAAAAAGATGCCATGCCGTGCTTGCGCTGGTGTGTTTGGGGGACAGAAGCCACACTGGGGCAGAGGTCCTGTCTGCTCTGCAGGGCCAGGCCGAGAGGTGGTTGACGCCACGCCAGCTTAAGCCAGGAATGGTGGTTTGCGACAATGGCACCAACCTCCTCTCCGCCCTCCGACAGGGACAACTGACCCATGTGCCCTGTGTGGCTCACGTCCTTAACCTGGTGGTGCAGCGCTTCTTGGGCAGGTACCCGGGCTTACAGGATGTCCTGAGGCAGGCCAGGAAAGTCTGTGTGCATTTCCGCAGATCTTATAATGCCAGTGCTCGCCTGGCTGAGCTGCAAAAGGAGTTGAACCTGCCCAAGAACCGCCTTATATGTGACATGCCCACCAGGTGGAACTCAACGTTGGCCATGCTGCAGCGGCTGCACACGCAGCAGAGGGCCATCAATGAGTACCTGTGCGACTACGGCACCAGGACAGGGTCAGGGGAGCTTGGTTTTTTTTCTCCACGCCAGTGGGGCATGATCAGGGATGCATGCACTGTCCTGGCACCATTTGAGGAGGCCACGAGGATGGTGAGCAGTGACAGTGCATGCATCAGTGACACTGTACCTCTTGTCCACCTGTTGGAGCACACGCTGCGTGGAATAATGGACAGGGCACTTGAGGCAGAACAGAGGCAGGAAGAGGAGGACTTCCTTGCCTCTCAAGGCCCCCTTTACCCAGACAGTGTTCCTTCTGTCCCACCCATCGCACAGGAAGAGGAGGAGGAGGAGGAGGAGGAGGATTGTGTCAGCATGGAGGTGGAGGCTGGCACTCAGCATCATCAGCAGCAGTCTTTTAGGGATGATTTACAGTCCCAAGAAACCAGTGGACTTGTACGTGGCTGGGAGGAGGTGGCTGCGGATCATGTCGTCCTTAGTGACCCAGAGGACTCCGGAGCGAATGCCTCAGCAAACCTACGCTGCATGGCCTCCCTGATCCTGCAAAGTCTGCGGAAGGATCCTCGTATTCTTCGGATCAAGGAGAGGGACCATTACTGGCTGGCCACTCTCCTTGATCCACGGTACAAGGGTAAGGTTGCGGACCTTATGTTACCGTCGCAGAGGGAGCAGAGGATGAGACAACTCCGGGAGGCCTTGCAGAAAGGTCTGTGCAACGCGTTCCCAGAGACTGGGAGGTTGCAAACTCCTGGTCCTGGACAACGAGTTGCTGAGGCTTCGGCCAGTCAAAGAAGGAGCGGTGGGGAAGGTGGCCGTCTGACCGATGCGTTCAGACAATTCTTTAGTCCGCAGCCCCAAAGTATGATCGGTTCCAGCAACCATCGCCAGCGTCTGATAAACATGGTGCAGGAATATCTAGGGGCAAGGTCAGACTTGGACACCTTCCCCACCGAAAATCCTCTGGCTTACTGGGTCTTGAGGATGGATCACTGGCCAGAGCTTGCACAGTATGCAATTGAGCTACTGGCCTGTCCTGCATCCAGCGTTCTTTCGGAACGCACATTCAGTGCTGCTGGAGGATTTGTCACGGATCACAGGGTGCGCCTGTCCACCGACTCGGTTGATCGACTGACTTTCATCAAGATGAACCAGTCTTGGATCACCACCAGCTACCACACACCTGATGCTGATATAACAGACTAATTGATTTTAACATGTCACATCCCTTCAAGACTGATGCTGATGCTGAGTGCCTGTGCTGTTATGTTGACTGGCTATCCTCCTCCTCCGAGTCCTCAATGATACGATTGATGATGATAGCTTGTAAGATCATTTTTGTTTATGGGTGCCGCCACCAGTGCCTAACGCCCAATTTTTCAGCCCCTGTTTAACAGGGGCGTGTAATTACAATTTTTGAAGCAATACTTTGCAACAGGGCTCATTGCTGTGCTCCAAGTACAGTATCTGTGAGGAGTTGCAGTGTTGTGCCACCAGTGCCTAAGGCCCAATTTTTCAGCCCCTGTTTAACAGGGGCGTGTCATTACAATTTTTGAAGCAATACTTTGCAACAGGGCTCATTGCTGTGCTCCAAGTACAGTATCTGTGAGGAGTTGCAGTGTTGTGCCACCAGTGCCTAAGGCCCAATTTTTCAGCCCCTGTTTAACAGGGGCGTGTCATTACAATTTTTGAAGCAATACTTTGCAACAGGGCTCATTGCTGTGCTCCAAGTACAGTATCTGTGAGGGGTTGCAGTGTTGTGCCACCAGTGCCTAAGGCCCAATTTTTCAGCCCCTGTTCAACAGGGGCATGTAATTACAATTCTTGATCTAATAATTCACAGCAGGGCCCATTGCTGCACCCACCAAGAGTAACTGTCAGGGCTTACAGTGTTGTGGCACCAGCACCACCATCAAAGGCCCAATTTTTACTACCACTGTTCAACAATTATATGTAATTAAAATTCCTGATATAATAGTTGACAGCAGGGCGTTCCAGCACCAACCAAGAGTAACTGTGAGTGCTTACAGTGTTGTGCCAACACCAACAACTAAGGGGCCTATTTCTGCAGAGTATATACGGCAGGTCCCTACTTTCAAACATCCAACTTACAAACGACTCCTACTTGCAAACGCAAGAAGACAACAGGAAGTGAGAGGAAATCTACCACTAGGAAGGAAAATTCTCTCCTGTAAGAATAAATATGGGAGAAAGGTGTCTCCTCTGTACTGATGCTTTATCAGCAATCCTTGTTTCAAGAAAAAGACCACATTTCAAAAAGAGTTGTCATTGGGACGGAAAGTGAGGTGAAATGTTCTGAACAGGGGCACAGACAGCAAAACAAATGTTGCAGGGGTGATAACCCTTACCTATGTTTTCCAAAAAGTTTAAAAATAGATTTTTGGTCTGGAGCTACACTTCAACAATGTACCTGTTCAAAATTACAAACAGACTCTACATAAGAACAAACCTACAGTCCCTGTCTTGTATGCACCGCCTGTATAGGGCTGTTCAGAGTATATAGGGCCTTTTTTATTTTATGTGCGGGGTTCCCCTTAATATCCATACAAGACCCAAAGGGGCTGGTAATGGGCTGGGGTAGGGGGGGGTCATGGGGTAGCTATGCCATTTTTCTTAAAGAATTTCATCCATATTACCGGGACCAGACATTACATTAAAGCCGCAAGCAGTTTTAAATGGCTTTTTTTTCCTTTAGAAGTGTCATTTTGTGCAGGGACAGTTCTAAACACGGGAAACACGTGGCACTTCACAGGCATACTTTAGACACCCCCCAGGTACGATATTTAAAGGAATATTTGACTTTTTTTTTTTCACTTTATGCATCATTAAAATGACTGCTCCCGAAAAACGACCGTTTTTAAAACTTCTTTTTGCATTGATACATGTCCCCTGGTGCAGAACCCGGGTTCCCAAACCCTTTTTAGGACAATAACATGCATAATAGTTGTTATAATTAGCACTTTAGAATTCGAACTTTCGCATCCATTGTATTTAATAGGGTTCTAATGTTCGTTCGAACTTTCGGTCCGTTCGCGGGTTCTGGTGCGAACCGAACCCGGGGGTGTTCGGCTCATCACTACTGGCCTGTGACTGCACAAAGAAATCCACCTAGAGGAGCCATCTAGGCTGCTGGCATGCCCTTCCTGACAGTGCGTGCGACTGTAACAACACGGAAGTAATTTATTCAAGCGTTGACAACATTTTGGCAAAAATAAATAAAAAATACGTAACCACAATTTTGCCAGATTCCCTCCGCTCATTCCTAAGAATAGATATGGAAACCCACAGAGGCACACTATGCCAAAGGTTCCCATATTCAAGAAAGTTAGAGGATGCCTAATGCAATTGTTTCCTGAAAATTTGTATGGTTGAAGCGAAACAATTTTAATTTTAATTGTATCTAAAATATGGTGATAAATAGGGGACAGTTTCTTTTTCTTCATTTCCATCTTCTCCTCCTTTTAGAATCTCTCTCCTCGGTTTACGGCACCATCCTAAATCACTTGCTCCCGGTAACCTTGCCTTTATCTCTGGAACAATTTGTAGGTATATTCTTCATAGCCTCGGTGACCTTCATTCAAGACCAAAATATCTCTACCCTTTCCACTTCACTGAATCCATTTTCAGCTTCTAACACCTTCGCTTCACAGGTTTCCCCGTTCTTGTAAATTCAAAGCTTCTGAGCACCTTGAGGATCTGGTTTTATGTTGTTCGTGGTTTGTGACTTGTACAGGATGGGCAAATATTCAGTTGTTAATATTATTTTCATCATCTTCATCACACTAGGAAAATACAATCACTACAAAAAACTATTACTGATGTGGCACCCTCATAGTATAGGATGCTAGGAAAATTTTGTTCTTGGCTCCTCTGTAGTCATTGGAGCAGCTATTGATTTTATTGGGCTGTTCTGGGTTTCACGGGCTGCTGGTTTGGTTGTTTCCTCCACATTCTAGAGCAGTGGTCTCCAAACTGCAGCCCGGGGGCTGGATGTGGCCCTTTGCTTGTTTTTATCCAGCCCTTGGGCACTAGTCTTCCCTCTGATAAAAGGCATTATACTCTCAACTGACACCAGCAGTGGGGCATAATTTCTACCACTGACACCAACAATGAGCCATTATTCCTCCCACTGACACCAATGATGGGACACTATTCCTTCCACTGAAACCAATGATGGGACATTATTTCTCCAACTGACACCAACATTGGGGCACCATTCCTCCCACTGACACCAATGATGGGTCACTATTCCTCCCACTGACACCAACATTGAGGCACTATCCCTCCCACATGACATTTTCTACTCCCACTGGCCACAGTCCAGCCCCCCTAAAAGCCTGAAGGACAGTAAACCGGCCCTTTGTTTGGAAAGTTTGGAGACCCCTGTTCTAGAGGCTTCCAGAACATAGAGGTTCGGGGGAAAGTCAAATGGGCAGCCTGAATATTTATGGTGCCTCAGCCAATCCCTAGGGAGGTGTGCCCAGTAGGAGGCTGGAGGGGGGACATAAATCATCTGAGGCCTGGAGAAGCCCCAGGGTCTGGTACTGCTGGAGGAGTTCCCAGCCTTAAGCCCTGCACACACGGGTGGGAATCCCGTCGGAAAAAAAACCCGTCAGTTTTCTCGATGGGATTCCTGGCAAGCTTGTCTTGCCAAGCCCTGTGTACAGACGGCCATTCAAAAAAAACGCAGTTCTTTTGAATGGCAAGAACGCGGTGACGTCATCGACTACGACGAGCCGGCGCTCATCACATTCGATCCCGTCGCCGTCATCTTGCTACACCCCCACACTAACCTTGTATGCTACCGCGCATGCGTCAAAGTCTTTTCGAGCATGTGCGGGTTTACCTCGGACAGGTAAGCATACAGACGACCGGTTTTCTCGGCAGGAAAACTGTGCCGAGAATCCCGACGAGCAAAATAGAGAGCAGGTTCTCTATTTTTCTCGTTGAGATTCCAGGCAGTTTTGCCGACGAGAAACCATACACGCGAACGGTTTTCTCAGCAAAAAGCTCTCCCAGCTGTTTTCTTGCCTAGAAAACCGGTCGTGTGTACGAGGCCTTAGGGGCTGCTGCCCCTTTGAGGCAGTCCTGCTAGATTTGGCTGATGGTCAGCTGTGGCAGAGCTGGGAGGGGGGGGGCAGTCCTAATTTCATCTGGGCCTGAGGATTCACTCTGGATAACTCACTAAGGAGTGCTTGGTGGAAGCTGAGAGATGTACAGCTGCCCTAGGATATAGTAAGTTCTACTGACCCAAGCTCAAGGTTGTAGTGATTGTGTACTTTTTGGGTGCGAGCTGTAGCTATTTCTGAGACTGCTTCCACTGGGTGTCCATTCTGGTCTTCACCTTGGTTTCAGGCTTTAGTGTGTCCTCCTGTTACAAGTCAGTAGGTCTGCAGTATCCCTTACCACCTCAATCCTTCTCCCGTTACAGGTTCTACAAACTTTCTAAACAAAGGACCAGTTTACTGTCCTTCAGACTTAAAGGGGTTGTGAAGGAAAACGTTTTTTCACCTTAATGCATCCTATGCATTAAGGTGAAAAAACATCCGACAATACCGCACCCCCCCCCCCCCCCGAGCCCCCGTTTTACTTACCTGAACCCTCGAATGTTCCGCGCTCGCCCCCGACATCCTGCTCTTTTCTCTGCCTGGCCGTTGACTGGCTACACTGGATGGATTGAAAGTAGCGCAGCCATAGGCTCGCGCTGCTGTCAATCACATCCAATGATGCGGTGCGCCGGGGGGCGGGGCTGAGTGATACTGGCTGTATCACGGGAGCGCGCCCACAAGAACTCATCACCGAGCTCGCATGAAGGTGGGGAGTTCTTGCAGGGAGAAGCCGAGACAGCCGCCGAGGGACCCCAGAAGACGCCGTTCGGGGCTACTCTGTGCAAAACGAGCTGCACAGTGGAGGTAAGTATAACATGTTTGTTATTTTTATTTTTTTTATTAAAAATTTCTTTACAACCCTTTTAAGGGGGGCTGGACTGTGGGCATTGAGAGTAGAAAAGGTCTCAATGTCAGTGGGAGTAAATAACGCCCCATCTATGGTGTCAGTGGGAGGAATAGCACCACATTGTTGGTGTCATTGGGCCCCATTGTCAGTGTCATTGGGATGAATTGTGCCCCATTTATTGGTGTCAGTGAAGGAAATTAGGCCTCATTGTGGGTATTAGTGGATGCACACAGTGCCCCAAGAGCCAGATAAAAGCAAGCAAAAGGCCACATTTGGAGACCACTGCCCTAGACTGTTTAATGAAGCCAGAGCAAATGGACTGTTGCCCGTGTGACTGGTAGCCTCTGCACTGTTTGAGGAAGAACCAGTTGAAAATCAGCGGCTCCACTGAGGGTAGCACTACAGTAAGAGCATATTAAAGGGGGTCTATCCTCAATAAATACAACTGTATGATCAGCTTCAGATTGAAGCGCCATTTCTGAAATGTTGGCAACATGCAAAATGACCTTTCAGATTCCCTTCAAGAATAGTGTCTGTCTTGGAACCAGTAAGGATGAACCCAAGGTTCAGTTCAAACATAAGTTCAGGCCAAACTTCGGCTGTTCAGGCTTTCGGACAAACACACGAATAGTCAAAGTTTTTTTTGGACCGAAGCTTGAGCTCATCCCTACTGGTTCCAAGACAGTCTAGATTGGAATACCAGTTTCTGAAATTCTGGCAAAAGGGAACATGCCCTTTCAGATTCCCTTCAAGAATAGTGTCTGTCTTAGAACCAATAGGGATGAACTTTGGCTATTCGGCTGTTTGCCCGAAAGCCCAAACAGCCAAAGTTTGCTCTAAACTTATGTCCGAAAAAAATCTTGAGCTCATCCCAACTGGTTCCAAGACAGGCACTATTCTTGAATGGAGGCCATGTTGCCAAAACTTTTAAATTGGGTATTCCAATGTGGACTGTCTTGGAACCAGTAGGGATGAACTCAAGCTTTGGTCCGAAAACAACTTTGGTTATTTGGGTGTTTGTCTGAAAGCTCAAACAGCCAAAGTTTGGTCTGACCTCATGTCCGAAACAAATCTTGAGCTCATCCCTACTGGTTCCAAGACAGACACTATTCTTGAAGGGAATCTGAAAGGTTGTGTTGCATTTTGCCAAAATTTCAGAAATGGGTATTCCAATCTGGTGTGTCTTGGAACCAGTAGGGTTGAGCTCAAGTGGTCCGAAAACAACTTTGGCTATTGTGCACTGGTTCAAATAATTTGTAGAGGGGGGAGTATGGTGTGGGGTTGTTTTCCAGGGGTTGGGCTTGGCCCCTTAGTTCCAGTGAAGGGAACTCTTAAGACGTCAGCATACCAAGACATTTTAGACAATTTCATGCTCCCAATCATTTGGGGACGGTCCCTCCCTGTTCCAACATGACTGTGCACCAGTGCACAAAGCAAGGTCCATAAAGACATGGATGAGGGAGTTTGGGGTGGAGGAACTTAACTGGCCTGCACAGAGTCCTGACCTCAACCCGATAGAACACCTTTGGGATGAATTAGAGCAGAGACAGCGATGCCAGACCTTCTCGTCAAACATCAGTGCCTGACTTTCCAAATGTGCTTCTGGAAGAATGGTCAAACATCCCCATAGACACCCTCCTAAACCTTGTGGGCAGCCTTCCCAGAAGAGTTGAAGCTGTTATAGCTGCAAAGGGTGAGCCAACACAATATTGAACCCTATGTCCCAATATTTTGGACAATATAGTCTATATAGAGGATTCAGGGTCCCCTTCCTCCTGCTGGTGACCCCTCTAGTGATATAAAGATCTATATAAAGGAATTAGGTCCTCCTGCTGGTGATCCCTCTAGTGACTCACTTCTAAACCTTGTGGACGGCCTTCCCAGAAGAGTTGAAGCTGTTATAGCTGCAAAGAGTGGGCCAACTCAATATTTAACCCTATGTCCCAATACTTTTGACAATATAATCTATATAGAGGATTCAGGGTCCCCTTCCTCCTGCTGGTGACCCCTCTAGTGATATAAAGATCTATATAGAGGAATCAGGACCTCCTTCCTCCTGCTTGTGATCCCTCTAGTGATATAAAGATCTATATAGAGGAATCAGGACCTTCTTCCTCCTGATGAAGACCCCTCTAGTGATATAAAGATCTATATAGAGGAATCAGGACCTCCTTCCTCTTGCTGGTGACCCCTCTAGTGATATAAAGATCTATATAGAAGAATCAGGACCTCCTTCCTCCTGCTGGTGACCCCTCTAGTGATATAAGATCTATATAGAGGGATCGGGATCTCCTTCCTCCTGCTGGTGATCCCTCTAGTGATATAAAGATCTATATAGAAGAATCAAGACCTCCTTCCTCCTGCTTGTGATCCCTCTAGTGATATAAAGATCTATATAGAGGAATCAGGACCTTCTTCCTCCTTCTGGTGACCCCTCTAGTGATATAAAGATCTATATAGAGGAATCAGGACCTCCGTCCTCCTGCTGGTGACCCCTCTAGTGATATAAAGATCTATATAGAGGAATCAGGACCTCTTTCCTACTGCTGGTGACCCCTCTAGTGATATAAAGGTCTATATAGAGGAATCAGGACCTCCTTCCTCCTGATGAAGACCCCTCTAGTGATATAAAGATCTTTATAGAGGAATCAGGACCTCCTTCCTCTTGCTGGTGACCCCTCTAGTGATATAAAGATCTATATAGAAGAATCAGGACTTCCTTCCTCCTGCTGGTGACCCCTCTAGTGAAATAAAGATCTATATAGAGGAATCAGGACCTCCTTCCTCCTGCTGGTGACCCCTCTAGTGATATAAAGATCTATATAAAGGAATCAGGACCTCCTTCCTCCTGCTGGTGACCCCTCTAGTGATATAAGATCTATATAGAGGGATCAGGATCTCCTTCCTCCTGCTGGTGATCCCTCTAGTGATATAAAGATCTATATAGAAGAATCAAGACCTCCTTCCTCCTGCTGGTGACCTCTCTAGTGATATAAAGATCTATATAGAGGGATCAGGACCTCCTTCCTCCTGCTGGTGACCCCTCTAGTGATATAAAGATCTATATAGAGGAATCAGGACCTCCGTCCTCCTGCTGGTGACCCCTCTAGTGATATAAAGATCTATATAGAGGAATCAGGACCTCTTTCCTACTGCTGGTGACCCCTCTAGTGATATAAAGGTCTATATAGAGGAATCAGGACCTCCTTCCTCCTGATGAAGACCCCTCTAGTGATATAAAGATCTTTATAGAGGAATCAGGACCTCCTTCCTCTTGCTGGTGACCCCTCTAGTGATATAAAGATCTATATAGAAGAATCAGGACTTCCTTCCTCCTGCTGGTGACCCCTCTAGTGAAATAAAGATCTATATAGAGGAATCAGGACCTCCTTCCTCCTGCTGGTGACCCCTCTAGTGATATAAAGATCTATATAAAGGAATCAGGACCTCCTTCCTCCTGCTGGTGACCCCTCTAGTGATATAAGATCTATATAGAGGGATCGGGATCTCCTTCCTCCTGCTGGTGATCCCTCTAGTGATATAGAGATCTATATAGAAGAATCAAGACCTCCTTCCTCCTGCTGGTGACCTCTCTAGTGATATAAAGATCTATATAGAGGGATCAGGACCTCCTTCCTCCTGCTGGTGACCCCTCTAGTGATATAAAGATCTATATAGAGGAATCAGGACCTCCGTCCTCCTGCTGGTGACCCCTCTAGTGATATAAAGATCTATATAGAGGAATCAGGACCTCTTTCCTCCTGCTGGTGACCCCTCTAGTGATATAAAGGTCTATATAGAGGAATCAGGACCTCCTTCCTCCTGATGAAGACCCCTCTAGTGATATAAAGATCTATATAGAGGAATCAGGACCTTCTTCCTCCTGCTGGTGACCCCTCTAGTGATATAAAGATCTATGTAGAGGAATCAGGACCTCCGTCCTCCTGCTGGTGACCCCTCTAGTGATATAAAGATCTATATAGAGGAATCAGGACCTCTTTCCTCCTGCTGGTGACCCCTCTAGTGATATAAAGGTCTATATAGAGGAATCAGGACCTCCTTCCTCCTGATGAAGACCCCTCTAGTGATATAAAGATCTATATAGAGGAATCAGGACCTCCTTCCTCTTGCTGGTGACCCCTCTAGTGATATAAAGATCTATATAGAAGAATCAGGACCTCCTTCCTCCTGCTGGTGACCCCTCTAGTGATATAAGATCTATATAGAGGGATCGTGATCTCCTTCCTCCTGCTGGTGATCCCTCTAGTGATATAAAGATCTATATAGAAGAATCAAGACCTCCTTCCTCCTGCTTGTGATCCCTCTAGTGATATAAAGATCTATATAGAGGAATCAGGACCTCCTTCCTCCTGCCGGTGACCCCTCTAGTGATATAAAGATCTATATAGAGGAATCAGGACCTTCTTCCTCCTTCTGGTGACCCCTCTAGTGATATAAAGATCTATATAGAGGAATCAGGACCTCCGTCCTCCTGCTGGTGACCCCTCTAGTGATATAAAGATCTATATAGAGGAATCAGGACCTCTTTCCTACTGCTGGTGACCCCTCTAGTGATATAAAGGTCTATATAGAGGAATCAGGACCTCCTTCCTCCTGATGAAGACCCCTCTAGTGATATAAAGATCTTTATAGAGGAATCAGGACCTCCTTCCTCTTGCTGGTGACCCCTCTAGTGATATAAAGATCTATATAGAAGAATCAGGACTTCCTTCCTCCTGCTGGTGACCCCTCTAGTGAAATAAAGATCTATATAGAGGAATCAGGACCTCCTTCCTCCTGCTGGTGACCCCTCTAGTGATATAAAGATCTATATAAAGGAATCAGGACCTCCTTCCTCCTGCTGGTGACCCCTCTAGTGATATAAGATCTATATAGAGGGATCGGGATCTCCTTCCTCCTGCTGGTGATCCCTCTAGTGATATAAAGATCTATATAGAAGAATCAAGACCTCCTTCCTCCTGCTGGTGACCTCTCTAGTGATATAAAGATCTATATAGAGGGATCAGGACCTCCTTCCTCCTGCTGGTGACCCCTCTAGTGATATAAAGATCTATATAGAGGAATCAGGACCTCCGTCCTCCTGCTGGTGACCCCTCTAGTGATATAAAGATCTATATAGAGGAATCAGGACCTCTTTCCTCCTGCTGGTGACCCCTCTAGTGATATAAAGGTCTATATAGAGGAATCAGGACCTCCTTCCTCCTGATGAAGACCCCTCTAGTGATATAAAGATCTATATAGAGGAATCAGGACCTCCTTCCTCTTGCTGGTGACCCCTCTAGTGATATAAAGATCTATATAGAAGAATCAGGACCTCCTTCCTCCTGCTGGTGACCCCTCTAGTGAAGTAAAGATCTATATAGAGGAATCAGGACCTCCTTCCTCCTGCTGGTGACCCCTCTAGTGATATAAAGATCTATATAAAGGAATCAGGACCTCCTTCCTCCTGCTGGTGACCCCTCTAGTGATATAAGATCTATATAGAGGGATCGGGATCTCCTTCCTCCTGCTGGTGATCCCTCTAGTGATATAAAGATCTATATAGAAGAATCAAGACCTCCTTCCTCCTGCTGGTGACCTCTCTAGTGATATAAAGATCTATATAGAGGGATCTGGACCTCCTTCCTCCTGCTGGTGACCCCTCTAGTGATATAAAGATCTATATAGAAGAATCAAGACCTCCTTCCTCCTGCTGGTGACCTCTCTAGTGATATAAAGATCTATATAGAGGGATCAGGACCTCCTTCCTCCTGCTGGTGACCCCTCTAGTGATATAAAGATCTATATAGAGGAATCAGGACCTCCGTCCTCCTGCTGGTGACCCCTCTAGTGATATAAAGATCTATATAGAGGAATCAGGACCTCTTTCCTCCTGCTGGTGACCCCTCTAGTGATATAAAGGTCTATATAGAGGAATCAGGACCTCCTTCCTCCTGATGAAGACCCCTCTAGTGATATAAAGATCTATATAGAGGAATCAGGACCTCCTTCCTCTTGCTGGTGACCCCTCTAGTGATATAAAGATCTATATAGAAGAATCAGGACCTCCTTCCTCCTGCTGGTGACCCCTCTAGTGAAGTAAAGATCTATATAGAGGAATCAGGACCTCCTTCCTCCTGCTGGTGACCCCTCTAGTGATATAAAGATCTATATAAAGGAATCAGGACCTCCTTCCTCCTGCTGGTGACCCCTCTAGTGATATAAGATCTATATAGAGGGATCGGGATCTCCTTCCTCCTGCTGGTGATCCCTCTAGTGATATAAAGATCTATATAGAAGAATCAAGACCTCCTTCCTCCTGCTGGTGACCTCTCTAGTGATATAAAGATCTATATAGAGGGATCAGGACCTCCTTCCTCCTGCTGGTGACCCCTCTAGTGATATAAAGATCTATATAGAGGAATCAGGACCTCCTTCCTCCTGCTGGTGACCCCTCTAGTGATATAAAGATCTATATAGAGGAATCAGGACCTCTTTCCTCCTGCTGGTGACCCCTCTAGTGATATAAAGGTCTATATAGAGGAATCAGGACTTCCTTCCTCCTGATGAAGACCCCTCTAGTGATATAAAGATCTATATAGAGGAATCAGGACCTCCTTCCTCTTGCTGGTGACCCCTCTAGTGATATAAAGATCTATATAGAAGAATCAGGACCTCCTTCCTCCTGCTGGTGACCCCTCTAGTGAAATAAAGATCTATATAGAGGAATCAGGACCTCCTTCCTCCTGCTGGTGACCCCTCTAGTGATATAAAGATCTATATAAAGGAATCAGGACCTCCTTCCTCCTGCTGGTGACCCCTCTAGTGATATAAGATCTATATAGAGGGATCGGGATCTCCTTCCTCCTGCTGGTGATCCCTCTAGTGATATAAAGATCTATATAGAAGAATCAAGACCTCCTTCCTCCTGCTGGTGACCTCTCTAGTGATATAAAGATCTATATAGAGGGATCAGGACCTCCTTCCTCCTGCTGGTGACCCCTCTAGTGATATAAAGATCTATATAGAGGAATCAGGACCTCCGTCCTCCTGCTGGTGACCCCTCTAGTGATATAAAGATCTATATAGAGGAATCAGGACCTCCTTCCTCCTGCTGGTGACCCCTCTAGTGATATAAAGGTCTATATAGAGGAATCAGGACCTCCTTCCTCCTGATGAAGACCCCTCTAGTGATATAAAGATCTATATAGAAGAATCAGGACCTCCTTCCTCCTGCTGGTGACCCCTCTAGTGAAATAAAGATCTATATAGAGGAATCAGGACCTCCTTCCTCCTGCTGGTGACCCCTCTAGTGATATAAAGATCTATATAAAGGAATCAGGACCTCCTTCCTCCTGCTGGTGACCCCTCTAGTGATATAAGATCTATATAGAGGGATCGGGATCTCCTTCCTCCTGCTGGTGATCCCTCTAGTGATATAAAGATCTATATAGAGGAATCAGGACCTCCTTCCTCCTGCTGGTGACCTCTCTAGTGATATAAAGATCTATATAGAGGGATCAGGACCTCCTTCCTCCTGCTGGTGACCCCTCTAGTGATATAAAGATCTATATAGAGGAATCAGGACCTCCTTCCTCCTGCTGGTGACCCCTCTAGTGATATAAAGATCTATATAGAGGAATCAGGACCTCCTTCCTCCTGCTGGTGACCCCTCTAGTGATATAAAGATCTATTTAGAGGAATCAGGACCTCCTTACTCCTGCTGGTGACCCCTCTAGTGATATAAAGATCTATATAGAGGAATTAGGACCTCCTTCCTCCTGCTGGTGACCCCTCTAGTGACTCACTTCTAAACCTTGTGGACGACCTTCCCAGAAGAGTTGAAGCTGTTATAGCTGCAAAGGGCGCGGCCAACTCAATATTGAACCCTACGGACTAAGACTGGGATGGCCATTAAAGCACATGTGCATGTATAGACAGGTGTCCCAATACTTTTGGTAACATAGTGTATGTAGTTATGTCAATAATGGTCAATGACTTCCTTACCTGTATAAAGCACCTGTCAGCCACCAGACTGATGACAAGCGAACGAGCAGGACGGGCATTTTTTCTTTCAGCGAGTCATCAAACATTTAGAAGATTAGACTCTCATTGATTTCCGTAGGGTTCATGTTCGGCATTCGGATTTTCTTGGAAGTTGGCCGTACCGAAGCCCAGGGCACTCCTGCTTATCACTAGGAACCAGTAGGATTTAAAAGAAGACAATTAAAATAAGAGGTTACTTATGCAAGAGGGGCAATTAAAGTAGAATTATTATTATTACTACTGGTGGTAAGCCCCCCCCCCCCCCCATGATACCGATTTGTAGTTCCAGAGCAGTGATGGCAAACCTTGGCACCCCAGGTGTTTTGGAACTATGTTTCCCATGATGCTCATGCACTCTGCAGTGTAGTTGAGCATCATGGGAAATGTAGTTCCAAAACATCTGGGGTGCCAAGGTCCGCCATTACTGTCCTAAAAGGTGCGCAGGATACCATCTCCAATTCACCAACTGTCAATGGTGGCCTTCCAATTTCCTGCAAATAAAGAAAACCTTTCTGAGAATCACAACAGTTGACATTTCTTCTAGAGAACGAGAGGAGATGCCAATGTAAAATATCTGCCAATAATAATAAATAAGAGGCCAATGGAAGATTTGGAAGCCTCATTGGGTTGGAATGGATGAGAGGTGCCGTCTCCGGCTCATTGAAGCGTTGCCCTTTCTTCTCCCCCAACATATTACGCCTAACTTGCGGCGCTGACTTTTAATTACTTAAGACACTCAGTTAATTAGGCAGCGCTATTTTTGTCATTATTTATGCATAAAACAAATACTGTGGTCTAGTATCTCAGCTTCTGCTGCTAACAAAGGGAGGCGAAAAAAATTCTCTGCTTACTGAGGCAATATTCCTGAAAAAAAAAACTCTACTACTTCGTACTCATAAACCTCGACACTTTTTGAAAAAAAAAAAAAAAAAGAAACTTTTTTGTAATAATAAAACTACTTATTTATGAAAAGCTCTTTATTTTTTGTTAAAAAAAAAAAAAAAAACTCTACTTTTTTTTTTTTTTAAACCCAAATTTTTCAAAAAAAAAAACATCTACTCTTAAAAAAAAAAATCTACTCTTTTAAAAAAAAAAAAAAAAACTAGGAGTCATTTTTTCTCCTTTACTGATGAGCACTGATAGGCTGCACTGATGAAGCTGCACTGATGAGGCAGCACTGATGGGCACTGATAGGCTGCACTGATGGTCACCAATAAGGCTGCACTGATAGGCAGCACTAATGGGCACTGATAGGCTGCACTGATGGGCACTGATAGGCTGCACTGATGGGCACTGATAGGCACTGATAGGCTGCACTGATGGGCACTGACAGGCTGCACTGATGGGAACTGACAGGCTGCACTGATGGGAACCGATAGTCTGCACTTATGGGCACCAATAGGCTGCACTGATGGGCACTGACGAGGCTGCACTTTGGGGCACTGATAGGCTGCATTGATGAGCACTGGTAGGCTGCACTGATGGGCACTGATAGGCTGCACTGATGGGCACCAGTAGGCTACACTGATGGGCACTGATGAGGCTGCCCTGTTGGGCACTGATAGGCTGCATTGATGAGCACTGGTAGGCTGCACTGATGGGCACTGATAGGCTGCACTGATGGACACCGATAAGCTGCACTGATGGACACCGATAAGCTGCACTGATGGGCACTGATGAGGCTGCACTGATGAGCACTGATAGGCGGCACTGATGAGGCTGCACTGATAGGCGGCCCTGATTGGCACTGTAAGGGAGCACTGATAGGCTGGACTGATGGGAACTGATAGGGAGCACTGATGGGCTGCACTGATGGGCACTGATAGGCAGCAATGATGGGCAACATTGATGGGCACTGATAGGTAGCACTGATGGGCATTGGGCACTGATGAGGTGGCACTGATGCGGCACTGATAGGCTGCACTGATGGGTATTGATGAGGTGGCACTGGTGTGGAACTGATAGGTGGCGCTGATGGGTACTGATAGGGCTGCACTGATAGTCAGGGCCCTGATTATCTGTGTGCACGTTCCCTGTAAGGATTGCCGGTTACTGGCTCAGCATGAGGAGAGGAATGCCGATAACCGGCAATTCTGTGTACATGGTGATCAGCTGTGATTTACCACGATCTGTGATTGGCTGTATCTGAAGGACACAGTGATCACAGAGCACGCCGGATGCACGCCCCAGGGGGCGCGGTTCCAGGAGGATATACATGGACGCCCTCCCGAAACTAGATAGCCGCGCTGTAGCTGTCTTTCGGCTATGGCACGGTTAGGAAGCGGTAAAAAAAACAAAACAGCAAATGACAGCAAAGTACTCTGGAACAACGTTCATCAAGACATTGGATGTCCTCCTGAGACTTTTTCTACAAACATTTGTTGGAAACCCTTCAAGTGTATGCTCACCGTACGGCAAGGAGCGGTGCAACCTGCAATTATTTATCCAAAAAATGTACTTTCCATTTTTCTGTGTTATTTAATCTTCTGTAAATTTCGGGAACTCCAATCATATTACTAGTTAATGAAGAACCTCGAAGTACGGAGAGCTCTCTTGATAAATAATCACGGTGGATATTATTAAAGGTTGTCCTACTTTTAATTAGTCAAACGAAGATTGGCTGTTAAAGGATCGGTAGACGTTGGAATAATTGCTCGCTTTCTGACGCCGAGCTAATTTGGCCTTTCCAAAAAATTGTCTCCAACCCATTAGTATGAGCGGCGCGGCCGCCTCCGTCTTTTCCTTCTATTAGTTTGTAATATTGAGATTGAAATGAGTTCCTCCCGAAGAATCAGGATTTTTCCTTCCAGAGAAGAGTAAAAACTTCTCTATGATGGGAAAGGTGCGATCTTCTCTCCCACAGATGGAGCTCTGACTGATCGACTTCACTCCACGTTCGTAATCTGAACACCCGGCACACCGCCAACAGTTGGAAAAATAATCACCTTGGTCATACCTGCAGAGTGTACAGGGGGGGGGCTGGGAACAGAGGACGGCAGGGCTGGGGGGGGGGGACAGAGGACTGCAGGGCTGGGGGGGGGGGTGGCTGGGAACAAAGGACTGCAGGGCTGGGGGGGGGGCTGGGAACAGAGGACTGCAGGGCTGGGGTGGCGGGGGATGGATCACCAATTTATACAATGTTCCATCTGCTAAACCGCTACTGAGGATCCTGGGAAGTCTCATATTCACGCCGTCAAGAAGCCGACCCCGGCATCTCTGCCTATCCAGCAGAAGTGTTATATACGTTTCCTTTTGAAACATTGTATTTAATAACAAACACATATTCCTCACACTCAGTCCGCACCAAATGCCTTTGCAAACCCAGCTATTACCTTGTAAAAATAGCAGTGACATCATCACTGTGATCTATCTACAATGTGCAGAGAGCAGAGCTGTTGGAGAGGCCCAGCAGGCTCCACCCACTACTGTAAACGACAGAAGGAGGCAGAGACTCTGCACAAGGAGAGAGAGCAGAGCTGTGGGAGGGGCTCAGAAAACTCCACCCTCCTTCCTCCCCCTCTCTCTCTATCCCCCTTCTCTCCCTCCTCTCCCCTCCCCTTTCTTCCACCCAGTCTCTCTCCCCCACCCCCCACCCTTCTCCTGCCATCTCTCTCCCTTCCCTCTCTTTCTGTCCTTCTCCACTCTCTCCCCCCATTCCCCCCCTTCCTCTCCCCCTCTCTCTCTCTATCCCCCTCCTCTCTCCCCCCCCCTTTTTCCTTTCCCCTTCTCCCTCTCTCTCCCCCATCTCCTACCTCTCCCCTCCACTTTCTCCCACACCACCTCTCTCCCCCATCCCCCCATCTATCTCCCCACCCCCCATCTCTCTCCCCCACCCCTCATCCCCCCATATCTCTCCCCCACCCCCCATCTCTCTCCCTTCCCTCTCTTTCTGTCCTTCTCCACTCTCTCCCCTCATTCCCTCCCCCCTTCCTCTCTCCCCCTCTCTCTTTCTCTATCCCCCTTCTCTCCCTCCCCCCCCTTTTTCCTTTCCCCTTCTTCCTCTCTCTCCCCCATCTCCTACCTCTCCCCTCCACTTTCTCCCACACCATCTCTCTCCCCCATCCCCCCATCTATCTCCCCCACCCCCCATCTCTCTCCCCCACCCCCCATTCCTCCAATCCCCCATATCTCTCCCCCACCCCCATCTCTCTCCCTTCCCTCTCTTTCTGTCCTTCTCCACTCTCTCCCCCCATTCCCTTTCCCCTTCCTCTCTCCCCCTCTCTCTCTCTCTATCCCCCTTCTCTCCCTCCCGCCCTTTTTTCCTTCCCCTTCTCCCTCCCTCTCCGCCATCTCCTACCTCTCCACTTTCTCCCACACCATCTCTCTCCCCCACCCCCCATCCCCCCATATCTCTCCCCCACCCCCCCCATCTCTCTCCCTTCCCTCTCTTTCTGTCCTTCCCCTCTCTCCCCCTCCTTTCTCCCCCTCTCTCTTTTTTACACCCTCTCTCTATCCCCCTTCTCTCCCTCCTCCCCTTTCTCCCACCCTGTCTCTCTCCTCCACCCCTCCCATCCCCCACCTCTCTCCCTCTTCCTTCCCTCCCTTCTGTCCTTCCCCTCTCTCCCCCCTTCTTTCTCCCCCTCTCTCTTTCCTACACCCTCTCTCTATCACCCTTCTCTCCCTCCTTTACCCCCCTTTTTCCTTTCCCTTCTCCCACCCAGTCTCCCCCCCCCCACCCTCCTGCCATCTCTCTCCCCTCTCTTTCTATCCTTCTCCACTCTCTCCCCACATTCCCTCCCCCCTTCGTTTCTTCCCCTCTCTCTTTCTTACCCTCTCTCTCTCTATCCCCCTTCTCTCCCTCTTTCCCCCCTTTTTCCCTTTCTCCCCCTTCTGCCCCCTCCCCCTTGCTTTCTTCTCTCCCTTTTTCTTACTCCCTCCCCCGTCCCCCCTGCCTTACCCCTCTCTCTCCCCCCCCCCCTCATCTCCCAGCTCTCCCCTGCCCTTTCTCCCACTCCCTCTCTAACCCACTTTGAAAGGATTTTGTGTTTTGGTTTTGAGACAAGAAGTAAAAGGAAATCTACCCAATGGGGACACAGATTTCAAAAATTAAAAAAAAACCGACAGGGGTTATAACCCTCCCTTACTCTATCCAAAAAAAAAAAAAAGCTCTTCTTTAAGAAAAAAATATAATAATAATAATATAAAATAGTTTAGTTTAAAAAAGAAAAAATTATAAATTATTATTATTTTTATTACTATCAAAATAAATATAAATAATGATAATAATAATCAATAATAATAAAAATTGTTAGTTTAATAAATAAATAATGATAACTGTATTATTATTAATATTATTAAACAGATTTTTTTTTATATCCTCCAAGAAGTTTAGTTTATCATCTAATGCCTCATCTGGAAATTTCTTACTCCATCCTTTTAATAGCGAGTGTTTCTGTGATGCAGGTAATTGATAGTTTAATGGAGAATTTATTATTATAATAAATATTGTATTAAAACAATAAATAAATAATGATGGTGATGATGATAATAATAATAAATATTTTTAGTTTTAATAAATGAATAATGATACACGTATTCTTATTATTGCTGTTGTTGTTATTATCAAAATAAATCTTTTACTATTTATAATAATAATAATAATAATAATAATAAATGAGAGGTCAGTGGGTGCGACACAGCGTGGTGAGAGGTCGGTGGGTGTGACGCGGCACGGTGAGAGGTCGTGGGGGTGACGTGGCTCGGTGAGAGGTTGGTGGGTGTGACGCGGCGCGGTGAGAGGTCGGTGGGTGTGACGCGGCGGCGTGAGAGGTTGGTGGGTGTGACGCGGCGGGGTGAGAGGTTGGTGGGTGTGACGCGGCGCGGTGAGAGGTTAGTGGGTGTGACGTGGTGTGGTGAAGGTCGTTGGGTGTGACGCGTGCGGTGAGAGGTCGGTGGGTGTGACGCCGTGCGGTGAGAGGTCTGTGGGTGTGACGTGGCATGGTGAGAGGTCGGTGGGTGTGACGTGACCTGGTGAGAGGTTGGTGGGTGTGAAGCGGCGTGGTGAGAGGTCGGTGGTTGTGATGCGGCGCGGTGAGAGGTCAGTGGTTGTGATGCGGTGAGAGGTCAGTGGGTGTAACGCGGCGCGATGAGAGGTCATGGGTGTGATGCGGCGCGGTGAGAGGTTGGTGGGTTGATGCGCCGCGGTGAGAGGTCCAGGGGGTGACGTGGAGCGGCGAGAGGTCGGTGGGTGTGTCGCGGCATGGTGAGAGGTCCGGGGGGTGACGCGGCATGGTTAGAGGTCGTGGGTGTGACGCGGCGCAGTGAGAGGTTGGTGGGTGTGACGTGGCGCTGTGAGAGTTCGTGGGGGTGACGCGGCGCGGTGAGAGGTCCAGGGGGTGATGTGGAGCGGCGAGAGGTCGGTGGGTGTCACGTGGCATGGTGAGAGGTCGTGGGTGTGACGTGGCGTGGTGAGAGATCAGTGGGTGTGACGCGGCGAGGTGTCCAGGGGTGACGCGGCATGGTGAGAGGTCGGTGGGTGTGACGCAGCGCGGTGATAGGTCGGTGGGTACGAAGCGGCGCGGTGAGAGGTTGGTGGGTGTGACGTGGCCCGTGAGAGGTTGGTGGGTGTGACGCGACACGGTGATAGGTCGGTGGGTACGAAGCGGCGCGGTGAGAGGTTGGTGGGTGTGATGTGGCACGGTGGGAGGTTGGTGGGTGTGACGCGACGCGGTGGGAGGTTGGTGGGTGTGACGCGGCGCGGTGAGAGGTTGGTGGGTGTGACGCGGCGTGGTGAGAGGTTGGTGGGTGTGACGCGGTGCGGTGGGAGGTTGGTGGGTGTGACGCGGCGCGGTGAGAGGTTGGTGGGTGTGAGGCGGCGCGGTGGGAGGTTGGTGGGTGTGACTCAGCACGGGGGGAGGTTGGTGGGTGTGACGCGGCGTGGTGAGAGGTTGGTGGGTGTGACGCGGCGCGGTGAGAGGTTGGTGGGTGTGACGCGGCGCACTCCTTGTCGTCGTGCGGTAAGAGGTGATAATGAAGCGGACATACCTGAGGCGTACTGTCATCGTCCTGTAAGGAGACACCTGCTCCTGTCCTATAGGGTTTTCATTGTTGGTGTTCATCGAATTTCAGCCGATCGCATTCATCCAGCGCAGGTGAGCGCTCAGAGCGACACGTATTGATTTTGGCTGCTTTTCAGGTCATTACCCAGAATCCCCTGGTGCTACGTGACATCTCATCCAGACACATTCCGGGAACGGCAGACAAAACACAACAACAATGACCATGGAAGTCTCAGATTGCAACATTTTTCTGCTTGGGATTAGATACACTTTAATCTTCTCCACATTTTAGAAGGTCTTCATTAGAATGTTTTGGGGTCAATGAAAAGGGTAATGAGCAGCTTTCTTTAACGTACTTCCTGGTGATCCCGCCATTGGAGGTTCTTGTTAAGACACTTCCTGGTATAGGGTGACAACACTCTGTCCCAGTCTCCCAATGGTGCTCCTACGTTGTCACCCCGTCACATGGACTTTCAATGCAGACTACGAGTGGCCAATACGTTTTGTTACATCTGCAGCTTTCATTAACCCCTTCATGCCCACGCTATAGTGGAATGATGGCTGCAGAGCCGGCCTACTTTGCTGGGAGGGCGCCTATTGATGTCATTATCCTGTGATCGCCCTACCCCCCCCCCCCCCCGCACCTCGCAGGTGGCACATGACTCTGTGATCACTAAACCCTTCAAACTCAGCTGATCACAGAGCGGGGTGAAGGGCCAATCACAGCTGATGACGGAAGTAAACACAAGCCGGTTATCGGCTTTCCCGAAAGAAGAAGAGAGCCGATAACAGGCTTGTGTTAAAGGGACATTAGCACTGATCATCAGTGTTCTGATTATTAATGCAATCCCAACAGTGCCCACCAGTGCTGCCAATCAGTGCTCACCAGTGTTGCCAATCAGTGCTCACCAGTGCTGCCAGTCAGTGCCCACCAGTGCTGCCAATCAGTGCTCACCAGTGCTGCCAATCAGTGCTCACCAGTGCTGCCAATCAGTGCTCACCAGTGCTGCCAGTCAGTGCCCACCAGTGCTGCCAGTCAGTGCCCACCAGTGCTGCCAGTCAGTGCTCACCAGTGCTGCCAGTCAGTGCTCACCAGTGCTGCCAATCAGTGCTCACCAGTGCTGCCAGTCAGTGCCCACCAGTGCTGCCAGTCAGTGCCCACCAGTGCTGCCAGTCAGTGCTCACCAGTGCTGCCAGTCAGTGCTCACCAGTGCTGCCAATCAGTGCTCACCAGTGCTGGCAGTCAGTGCCCACCAGTGCTGCCAGTCAGTGCCCACCAGTGCTGCCAGTCAGTGCCGACCAGTGCTGCCTATCAGTGCCCACCAGTTCTGCCAATCAGTGCCAATCAGTGCTGCCAATCAGTGCTCATCAGAACTGCCTATTAGTGCCCACCAGTGCAGCCAATCAGTGCTGCCTATCAGTGCCCACCAGTGCTGCCAGTCAGTGCTGCCAATCAGGGCTGCCTATAAGTGCCCATCTGCACTGCCTATCAGTGCCCACCAGTGCAGCCAATCAGTGCTGCCAGTCAGTGCCCACCAGTGCTGCCAGTCAGTGCTGCCAATCAGGGCTGCCTATAAGTGCCCATCTGCATTGCCTATCAGTGCCCACCAGTGCTGCCAATCAGTGCTTACCAGTGCTGCCAATCAGTGCCCACCAGTGCTGCCAGTCAGTGCCCACCAGTGCTGCCTATCAGTGCCCACCAGTGCTGCCAATCAGTGCCAATCAGTGCTGCCAATCAGTGCTCATCAGAACTGCCTATTAGTGCCCACCAGTGCAGCCAATCAGTGCTGCCTATCAGTGCCCACCAGTGCTGCCAGTCAGTGCTGCCAATCAGTGCTGCCTATCAGTGCCCACCAGTGCTGCCAGTCAGTGCTGCCAATCAGGGCTGCCTATAAGTGCCCATCTGCACTGCCTATCAGTGCCCACCAGTGCTGCCAGTCAGTGCCCACCAGTGCTGCCAGTCAGTGCTGCCAATCAGGGCTGCTTATCAGTGCCCACCAGTGCTGCCAATCAGTGCTCAGCAGTGCCGTCTACCAGTGAAGAAGAAAAATTACCAAATTACCTGTTTGCAAAATTTTATAACAAGCTATGAACATTTTTTTCTAAAGTTTTGGTTGTTTTTTGTTTGTTTAGCAAAAAATAAAACCCACCAGTGATGATTAAATACAACCGAAAAGAAATCTCTATTTATGTGAAAAAAAATGATAAAAATGTCACATGAGTTCAATGTCACATGACTGAGTAATTGTCATTCAGAGTGTGACAGCGCTGATATCTGAAAATTGGCCTGGGGGAGGGGGGGGGGGTGAAAGTGCCCGGTAGGCAAATGGTTAATAGAATCCCTGGTGATCCCACCATGAAGATCCTTATTCAGACACTTCCTGTTATAGGGTGACAACGCTCCGTCCTTGTCCCCCAATGGTGCTCCTGTGTTGTCACCCTGACACAAGCAGCCGATTCAGCACACATGACACAGACACGACCCTCCGGTGTCACCATCAGGAAGCCCCGCCCTGAGAAATGCCATCACCGGAGTGTATGGAGACAGGAAGTGGCTGCAAAGAGGCTGCAGGAGATCAGCCAGCACTGAGAGCACACTAAATGTCCCCATCTACTTCCACAATGTGTGTCTAGAATTTGGTCTGATTCAGTTTTTAGGATTCCGACCTCCGCCTGTACCATGACTATTAACTACCGCAATCAGCGTGGTTCAGCACCACAGGGGACGCGCACGCTGTAATTCCTGATATATGGGCTGCAGGAGGATGATTTCCGGACAGGGTCGTAGAGAACACTGCTGTAGGTAGTTTCGTCATGCAGGTTATTGGGGTGGTATTTCATCCCGGACGAACCCCCCCCCCCATGAAGGCAGCCCCAGCCCCCCTCCCCCCCCACAATGGATCCAGCTTCCCAGAAAGGACGTATTTTTATGGCGCGCCTGGCCATGGAACAAACGTAAGCCGCGCAGGTTTAATACCTGCTGCCCTTCCAAGTCGTTATTGCAGATCCTCTGAGTCTGGCCGGTAAGCTGAGCCCATTATACGATCTCCCAGCATGCTCTGCGTGCAGAACATCTGCCATTGTCATTTCCAGGTGCACCCTGGGAAAGGTTTCAGAGCCGGCGGCAAACCCCACACCAAAAAAAAAAATATCTCTACGTTCTGGATGTTACTTAAAACACATTGTGATATGAGATTCACCCGGGTCTGTGAATGATTTCCTCTGGAGGGGTCTTCTGGATTCACTTTAATCAGCAGATACAAAGTAACTTATTATAGAGAATGGAAACCCCCAATCTTTATTTCGGTATGTTTGGCAATTATTTTTTTTTACTTTTTACTACGTTTACTCTTTACCTGGAGATCCCGCCAGTAGCAGCACTTGCAGGGTCTCCAGGCAAGGGCGTAGATAAGGGGAGGGGAGGATAAGGGGGTCCTAGAGCTAACAGTGACTAGGCACCCAAAGCTTTGCTGCCGCCTGACAGAACTGAGACAGAGAGTGGCAGTTCAAAGCGAAGAAGGCTCTTTCTTGGCTCCAGTCACATGACCCAGTGGAGGGAGGACTTCCCCTCACTAAGCTCACTCCAAACTGCCTGGTCTGGTGAGTGGGTTTTATGGGGGGGGGTACCAGGTGAAGATCTGTAGTGAGGAGATCTTTACCAATGGTGGGGAAATTTTTACTGGGGGAGGGTAGATCTGTACTGGGGGGGAAATCTGTACTGGGGAAGGGTGGAAATCTGTACTGGGGGAGGGTAGATCTGTTTTGGGTGCAGATCTGTACTGCAGGAGGGTAGATCTGTACTGGGGGAGGGTAGATCTGTACTGGGTGGAGATCTGTACTAGGGGAGGGTAGATCTGTACTGGGGGAAATCTGTTCTGGGGGAGGGTAGATTTGTACTGGCTATTGGGCAGAGATCTGTACTGGGGGGGGTAGATCTTTACTGGATGGAGCTCTGTACTGGGGGAGGGTAGATCTGTACTGAGAGGAACTCTGTACTGGGGAGGGTGGATCTGTACTGGGTTGAGATCTGTACTGGGAGGATAGCTCTGTACTGGGGAGAAATCTGTACTGGGGGAGGGTAGATCTCTACTGGATGGAGCTCTGTACTGGGGGAGGATAGATCTGTACTGGATGGAGCTCTGTACTGGGGGAGGGTAGATCTGTACTGGATGGAGCTCTGTACTGGGGGAGGGTAGATCTGTACTGGATGGAGCTCTGTACTGGGGGAGGATAGATCTGTACTGGATGGAGCTCTGTACTGGGGGAGGGTAGATCTGTACTGGATGGAGCTCTGTACTGGGGAGGGTAGATCTGTACTGATTGGAGATCGGTACTGGGGGAGGGTAGATCTGTACTGGGAGGAACTCTGTACTGGGGGAGGGTTGATTCTTTACTGGTTGGAGATCTGTACTGGGGGAGGGTAGATCTGTACTGAGAGGAACTCTGTACTGGGGAGGGTGGATCTGTACTGGGTTGAGATCTGTACTAGGAGGATAGCTCTGTACTGGGGAGAAATCTGTACTGGGGGAGGGTAGATCTGTACGGGGGAGAAATCTGTACTGGGTGGGGGATCTGTATTGGGGAGGGTATCTGTACTGGCATGAGGGGAGTCCGATTCTGACCCCTGTGCTCTGTTTGATGTGCAATCCTGAACCCTGTACTCTGTGTGTTACACACTCCTGACCCTTGTACTCTATGCAATTTGCAATCCTGACCCCAGCATTCTGTGTGGCATTCAAACCTCACCCCTGCACTCTGTACAACATTCTGTTATGAGCCCTGCACTCTGTGAGATATGCACTCCCAACCCCTTCATTCAATGTTGTACACACTCCTGACTCCTGCACTCTGTACATTACATACTCCTGACTCCTGCACTCCGTGCATTACATACTCCTGACTCCTGCACTCCGTGCATTACATACTCCTGACTCCTGCACTCTGTACATTACATACTCCTGACTCCTGCACTACGGGCATTACATACTCCTGACTCCTGCACTCTGTACATTACATACTCCTGACTCCTGCACTCCGTACATTACATACTCCTGACTCCTGCACTCCGTGCATTACATACTCCTGACTCCTGCACTCCGTACATTACGTACTCCTGACTCCTGCACTCCATACATTACATACTCCTGACTCCTGCACTCTGTGCATTACATACTCCTGACTCCTGCACTCTGTGCATTACATACTCCTGACTCCTGCACTCCGTACATTACATACTCCTGACTCCTGCACTCTGTGCATTACATACTCCTGACTCCTGCACTCGCCCATTACATATTTCTGACTACTGCACTCTGCACATTACACACTCCTGACTTCTGCATCATGTGCATTGCACACTTCAGGTTCCTGCACTTTATACATTACATACTCATGATCCATGCGCTCTGTATTTTACGCACTCCTGACCCCTGCACTTTATACACTACGCTGTGTATTTCCTACTCCTGACCACCACTCTCTTTATATTGTACAACAGTTTCCGGCAATCACTGACTATCTATGAAGTGCGTCTTCCAGGTCGGCTGCGTGCAGAAAACATACATAATGGAAGAGTTCCCTTTTTTCATTTGATGGTGCTGAGGTTTATGTGTGTCTTTTACACTCTCACTTGCGGCACAATAATTCAAGTCTATTCTTTGGAAGAAGGACACATGTTACAGTGTACAAAGTGAGTAGGTGCAAGTTTTAAGCCTCTTCCACCCCAATTTCTAACTCACCCACAATTGGCCACCTAGTTGTTCTCCTCTGGTTGCCCAAAGCTGCACCCCCCCCCCTTCCCCAGGCAATGGGTTAAAAAAAAGAAGAAATTGCTCATGAAAACTGTGTACAGTGAAGCGTGATGACGTGTCACATACCGGAAGTAAGATGTTGGGTTGACGTTCGATGGGTTACCTTGGTGTTGTTCTTCCAATAATGATTCCACATCACCTAACCATCCATACCGGTGAAGGCCTCAAACGTTCTCTGCGCGCTCCAAACCGATTGCGCATTCCTTACAGTCCTGGCGATTCACACAGATACATCGTTTATGTTATCATTTGAAATGATATAATTACACACAAAGACGGGGAAGAGGAAGCTATTGATTGTCTTTGTTGTATCAGACGTCAACAAGACTCACAATGTTCTTCAGAGCTGAACTCCGGGCAAAAATATACATAACAGAGCTTATATCTGAGCAGGTTGGACCACATTTGACCACTAAATGTGGTCCAACCTAAGTATATGGTACTTAGCACCATCTAGTGGTGAAATGTGGTCCAACCTAAGTATATGGTACTTAGCACCATCTAGTGGTGAAATGTGGTCCAACCTAAGTATATGGTACTTAGCACCATCTAGTGTTGAAATGTGGTCCAACCTAAGTATTTGGTACTTAGCACCATCTAGTGGCCAAATGCTGTATTTTTCATTTTAAATCAATGAAAAGCATTCGATTGACACAGGAAATAGCCAAAGAACATTTGTTTTTCTCCCCCTTCACATCAAACAAACATACATATCTGAGCAGGTTGGACCACATTTGACCACTAGATGGTGCTAAGTATGGTACTTAGCACCATCTAGTGGTCAAATGTGGTCCAACCTAAGTACAGTATATGGTACTTAGCACCATCTAGTGGCCAAATGTGGTCCAACCTAAGTATATGGTACTTAGCCCCATCTAGTGGTCAAATGTGGTCCAACCTAAGTATATGGTACTTAGCACCATCTAGTGGTCAAATGTGGTCAAACCTAAGTACAGTATATGGTACTTATCACCATCTAGTGGCCAAATGTGGTCCAACCTAAGTATATGGTACTTAGCACCATCTAGTGGTCAAATGTGGTCCAACCTAAGTATATGGTACTTAGCACCATCTAGTGGTCAAATGTGGTCCAACCTAAGTACAGTATATGGTACTTAGCACCATCTAGTGGCCAAATGTGGTCCAACCTAAGTATATGGTACTTAGCACCATCTAGTGGTCAAGTGTGATCCAACCTGAGTATATGGTACTTAGCACCATCAAGTGGTCAAATGTGGTCCAACCTAAATATATGGTACTTGGCACCATCTAGTGGTCAAATGTGGTCCAACCTTAGTATATGGTACTTGGCACCATCTAGTGGTCAAATGTGGTCCAACCTAAGTATATGGTACTTAGCACCATCAAGTGGTCAAATGTGGTCCAACCTAAATATATGTTACTTGGCACCATCTAGTGGTCAAATGTGGTCCAACCTAAATATATGGTACTTGGCACCATCTAGTGGTCAAATGTGGTCCAACCTAAGTATATGGTACTTAGCACCATCAAGTGGTCAAATGTGGTCCAACCTAAATATATGGTACTTGGCACCATCTAGTGGCCAAATGTGGTCCAACCTTAGTATATGGTACTTGGCACCATCTAGTGGTCAAATGTGGTCCAACCTAAGTATATGGTACTTAGCACCATCAAGTGGTCAAATGTGGTCCAACCTAAGTATATGGTACTTAGCACCATCTAGTGGCCAAATGTGGTCCAACCTAAGTATATGGTACTTAGCACCATCTAGTGGCCAAATGTGGTCCAAACTAAGTATATGGTACTTAGCACCATCTAGTGGCCAAACGCAGTATTTTTTATTTTAAATCAATGAAAAGCATTCGGTTGACAAAGGAAATAGCCAAAGAACATTTGTTTTTGTTTTTTCCGGCTTCACATCAAACAAACATACAGGTCCTTTCACTGGGTGAATTGTTGTGCAAATTTTGATGAATAGACCCCACAATGTCATTGTCCAATCACTAAACTCTTAACCCATTTAACATTTCAAAAGGTGTGTACATACCTTTCATTAAAATTAAACCTAATGATCCCTCCCATCAGGGTCTCTGTTCAGGCACTTCCCGTTATTGGGTGAATTAGGGTCGGGTTAAGGGTTAGGGGTGAGGGTTAGAGAATTAGGGTTAGGGATTTGGTGTGAGGGTCTATTGTTAGAGGATTAGGGTTGGGGTTAAGGGTTAGGGGTGAGGCTTGGATATTTAGGGTTAGGGATTTGGCCTGAGGGGTTAGGGTTAGAGGATTAGGGTTGGGGTTAAGGGTTAGGGTTGAGGCTTAGATATTTAGGGTTAGGGATTTGGTGTGAGGGGTTAGGGTTAGAGGATTGGGGTTGGGGTTAAGGGTTAGTGGTGAGGCTTAGATATTTAGGGTTAGGGATTTGGTGTAAGGGATTAGGGTTAGAGTATTAGAGTTGGGGTTAAGGGTTAGGGGTAAGGCTTAGATATTTAGGGTTAGGGATTTGGTTTGAAGGGTTAGGGTTAGAGGATTAGGGTTAAGGGTTCGGGGTGAGGGTTAGACATTTAGGGTTAGGGATTTGGTTTGAGGGGTTAGGGTTAGAGGATTAGGGTTGGAGTTAAGGGTTAGGGGTGAGGCTTAGATATTTAGGGTTAGGGATTTGGTTTGAGGGGTTAGGGTTAAGGGTTAGGGGTGAGGCTTAAATATTTAGGGTTAGGGATTTGGGTTGAGGGGTTAGGGTTAGAGGATTAGGGTTGGGGGTTAAGGGTTAGGGGTGAGGCTTAGATATTTAGGGTTAGGGATTTGGCTTGAGGGGTTAGGGTTAGAGAATTAAGATTTGGGTTAAGGGTTAGGGGTGAGGGTATAGATATTTAGGGTTAGGGATTTGGTGTAAGGGATTAGGGTTAGAGGATTAGGGTTGGGGCTTAGATATTTAGAGTTAGGGATTTGGTTTGAGGGGTTAGGGTTAAAGGATTAGGGTTGGGGTTAAGGGTTAGGGTGAGGTTTAGATATTTAGGGTTAGGGATTTGGTTTGAGGAGTTAGAGGATTAGGGTTGGGGTTAAGGGTGAGGCTTAGATATTTAGGGTTAGGGATTTGGTGTAAGGGATTAGAGTTAGAGGATTAGGGTTGGGGTTAAGGGTTAGGGGTGAGGCTTAGATATTTAGGGTTAGGGATTTGGTATAAAAGGATTAGGGTTAGAGGATTAGGGTTGGGGTTAAGAGTTAGGGGTAAGGCTTAGATATTTAGGGTTAGGGATTTGGTGTAAGGGATTAGGGTTAGAGGATTAGGGTCGGGGTTAGGGGTGAGGCTTAGATATTTAGGGTTAGGGATTTGGTTTGAGGGGTTAGGGTTAGAGGATTAGGGTTGGGGTTAAGGGTAAGGGGTGAGGCTTAGATATTTAGGGTTAGGGATTTGGTGTAAGGGATTAGGGATTTGGTGTGAAAGGATTAGGGTTAGAGGATTAGGGTTGGGGTTAAGAGTTAGGGGTAAGGCTTAGATATTTAGGGTTAGGGATTTGGTGTAAGGGATTAGGGTTAGAGGATTAGGGTCGGCGTTAAGGGTTAGGGGTGAGGCTTAGATATTTAGGGTTAGGGGTTTGGTGTAAGGGATTAGGGTTAGAGGATTAGGGTCAGGGTTAAGGGTTAGGGGTGAGGCTTAGATATTTAGGGTTAGGGATTTGGTTTGAGGGGTTAGGGTTAGAGGATTAGGGTTGGGGTTAAGGGTTAGGGGTGAGGCTTAGATATTTAGGGTTAGGGATTTGGTTTGAGGGGTTAGGGTTAGAGGATTAGGGTTGGGGTTAAGGGTTAGGGGTGAGGCTTAGATATTTAGGGTTAGGGATTTGGTTTGAGGGGTTAGGGTTAGAGGATATGGGTTGGGGGTTAAGGGTTAGGGGTGAGGCTTAGATCTTCAGGGTTAGGGATTTGGTGTAAGGGATTAGGGTTAGAGGATTAGGGTTGCGGTTAAGGGTTAGAGGTGAGGCTTAGATCTTTAGGGTTAGGGATTTGGTTTGAGGGGTTAGGGTTAGAGGATTAGGATTGGGGTTAAGGGTTAGGGGTGAGGCTTAGATATTTAGGGTTAGGGATTTGGTTTGAGTGGTTAGGGTTAGAGGATTAGGGTTGGGGGTTAAGGGTTAGGCGTGAGGCTTAGATATTTAGGGTTAGGGATTTGGTGTAAGGGATTAGGGTTAAAAGATTAGGGTTTGGGTTAAGGGTTAGAGGTGAGGCTTAGATCTTTAGGGTTAGGGATTTGGTTTAAGGGGTTAGGGTTAGAGGATTAGTGTCATGGATATGCAGTAGTGTTTGTCTGTCAGCTTACCTTCCTTCCCATGTGTTCATCTTAGAGGCCAGAACCCTTTCACCTGGCTTCCTTTATAATCTCCTCCCAGCCTGACTCCACCCCAGGCCCTATCACAGAACACTATATTAACCTGTGCACTGCAAGCCTGCTTTGCTGATCAACGTGTTTGTTAGGCATTGTGTGTTTGGGTTCCTACCTGCCGTGTGCTACGTCTGTCTCTCTGTTACATATTTGGCTTGTCCCCGACTATCCCTGTCTGCTCGTGACCCTTGACCTTCGGCTCGTTCTTTCGTTATCCTTGTCTGCTTGTGGCCCCTGACCTTCAGCTTGTTATTCGGTTCTCTCATATCTTGTGCTGCTGCTTCCCCTCTTTTCCCCTTATCCTACGGGGCGTGAGCTAGGAAACTCCAGGGGCCGCGACCTGGTCCCAGCCTGCAGGGCGGGTAAGGTATTCAGCTGGCAGAAAACCCCAGTACAGGATCAAACTATGGAAGTTAATTCTTCTAATATAGGAGCGCAGGCTCCTCTGATTGATTACCAGACCCAACCGAAACCTTCTATGAATAGGAGCCTACTACCTAGGGATCCTCCTCCAACCCAGGGTGGTCGCCCCCAAAATGTACATACCCCTAGGAACACACAGAAGGGTAGAGGACATAATTCTAATAGAAGGGGAGGGAGAGGACATAGAGGGAACCATTCTAACCCTGACGGTCATTATTATGATCGTGAGCCATCCTATCAGAGGGGGTCTCCCTATTATAGGGGATCACCCGCTAGATATCAAGACCACCATAATGGTTACCCTAAACCGTCCCACTATAGTCATCCACCAACATCCACTTATAACAGATATTCTCCACTTCAAGATCAGTATAATGATGGAGTATATCCGTATCCAAATGCCGAGTATGATCAGCCTTCCTATGGATATCAACAACCAATCTCCCAACCCCGCCCAAATCAGGGTTTTCACGAGGACCCCCCAGGGAGAAAAAGGGGCCGAGACCCAAGAGAGGGTCCAGAGGAGGGAGGAGGAGCCAGAGACGAAAAGCGAGGGCGAACATAATCTGTAAAGGAGTGTTCAACCTGAGTAGTACTGTTTTAACACATGAAGAAAAGATTGTTTTGGACAAGGGTCTCAAATTTGCTCCCCCGCGGAGGTTGAACAAATTTGACACCTTTGTCGACATTCATAAGTACATTAGGAAGATTAACATACAGCGCTATATTACTTCCAATCCTACTAGAAGTATAGCGAGGGCAGCTACGTCAGGTACTGTCCATTCAGGTTTATCCAATCCATCCCTGTTCAACCCCCCTAACCAGCTTGCTCCAGCAATAAACATGTTTAGAGATCTGGTATTGAAAGATCTTGCCAAATTACCTCCTAAACGAGTTTTCAATAATCCTTTACCTAGTCAGGGTCTTAAATCCTTGTGTGACAATAAGGATCTGGTTATCCGTCCCGCTGACAAAGGCGGAGGTATTGTATTGCTGGACAAACAGGACTATATGGGGGAGATGTACAAAATTCTGAGTGATCAGGATACGTACAAAGAGCTACCCAGTAATCCGACATCTAAATTCAAGAGACAATTAACCAGTCTTATCGCTCAGGGTTATGAGTCCTCAATTTTAAATAGTAAAGAAAAATCGTTCCTTGTTCCTTTAGCCCCCCGCATTCCTGTTATTTATTATTTACCTAAGGTTCATAAAGATTCCCTTCATCCCCCTGGACGTCCCATCATTAGCGGGATAGATTCCGTCACCTCTAGAATTGGTAGGTACATTGATTTCTTTTTGCAACCATCTGTACGCAAAACTCCATCCTACCTTAAAGACACGAAGGATGTGATTAAACGCCTGTCTGCTATCACCTTTGAAGGCGATTTGATTATGGCCACAGCGGATGTGGCATCCTTATACACCTGCATTCCTCATCAGAGAGGAATGGAGGCTGCTAAGGATTTTCTAAATAGGGATGTCACTCTCGCTAAACCTCAGGTGGATTTTATAGTTGATTTGTTGGAGTTTGCCACCCAACATAATTATTTTTGGTTCGATGGTCGCTTTTATTTGCAGCATAAGGGAGTTGCGATGGGAGCAAAGTTTGCTCCCAGTTTAGCAAACCTTTTCATGGCCAAGTGGGAGGAGGATGCCGTCTATGCCCTGGAACACCCGCAGTTAATTATGTGGGCCAGGTACATAGACGACATCCTCCTCCTTTGGGCTGGCACCCCTGAATCTCTTGAAGATTTCTTCTCAGAGCTCAATGAGAATGACAGAGGGATTTCACTTACATACGAATTTAGCCAGTCTAAAATCCATTTTTTGGATCTTGAAATAGAAAGGTTTGAGTATCAATTCAAGTACAGTACATATTTCAAACCTACGGATAGGAACGGATATATACCCACAGACAGTTGCCATCATAAGTCCTGGCTAAAATCCGTTCCCAAAAGTCAATTCCTGCGACTCCGCAGGAATTGTACTGACACAGAAACTTTCAGGATACAAGCTGACATTCTAAGAGACCGGTTTATTGAAAAGGGATATGACAATCGAGATGTCGAGAATGAGATGACTAAGGTTCTGAATATCGACCGATCTCTATTGTTAGCAGATAGACCTCAAAGAGAAAGGGAAGACAATTTTAGATGGTCTTTTCTTACAGCTTTTTCTACCCAACACAAGCAAATCAAGGCTATTTTTGAACAACATTGGGGTATCTTGAGGAATGATCGAATCCTTGGTACACTTTTACCAGAAAGACCTAAAGTGATATACCGAGGAGTGCCCTCACTTAAAAGTAAAATTGCACCAACCATCATTAATCCTCCGATTAGGCCAACATTTTTTCATAAATGGACAGGCTACTACCCCTGTAAGAAATGCCTTGTATGCCAGTATAACACCTGTGGGAGAAAGGCCAGTAAAGAATTTAGGTCCACAGCGACTAACCGGGTCTATCCAATCAAACCATTTTGTACATGCGCAACTATTAATGTCGTGTATTTACTGACATGTCCATGTGGTAAACAATATGTTGGGCGGACCATTAGGTCATTCACGACCAGGGTAACCGAGCATATCAACTTAATCAAGTTTGGGAGTGTCAAACACACGGTCCCTCGGCATTATCGGCAAAACCATGCCCGTGACCCAACAGGGACCCAATTCTTGATTATTGACCGTTATGTTGCTCCATGGAGGGGTGGGGCCAACACTAGAGGAGTTTCCAGACTCGAAACTTTCTGGATTTACGAGTTACAGACTCACCACCCACAGGGGTTAAATGTGGAGTGGGATATTAACGCTTTTATTAATAGATCTTGACTCCAAGGACGATTTTTCATAAATTTTTGTAGTAATTTAAAATTTTATCCTTTTTTTAATAAAATGTTTTAATAATTTTAATACTCATTTCAGCTTGTCAGCTATCTAGTCACCATTCAGGTGGCTAGTTTGTGTTTGACAGTTGAATTTGGAACATTGGCCAATATTAGCATTCTAGATTTTTGGGGATGACCCCAGTTTGATTTGACTTCGGATTTGGCATGCCGGGGCGGGGATTCGAACTCACAACCTCCCGATGGCACATCAGGCGCTTTGCCCATGGCACCACCACTGGAAGTGTTTGTTAGGGCTCATAAAAAACAGTGCCATATCAGACATAGTGAGGCTTGGGGATCTTTTCCAATGTTCCTGTGCAGAGCGGAAGTGATGTCATCCAGCCTCGTCTTCATAGAGAGGCTTGGATGGCGCTTCCTGTTCTATATGGCTGATATAGAAGTTCTGGCCATGTCTATACTGCTTATTTATCTATTGATCTAACACAATCTAATAAATATTCATTGGCAGTATTATCCTATATTATGGGAAGATTTTTTGAGATCAAATGGGATATTTTAAATAGCAGCCGCCACTTCCTGTTCACCAACAGGAAGTGATGTAATTTCCGGGGTCACTCCAGCTGGGGTCATTCCATCTATAAATAGCGGTGTTGTTGTGGGGGTCCACACCCCAGATGATGACTTTTTAGTTGAAACGCGTCGGGTGGACCCATTTACACACATCGCTCTTGCATTTTGTGATATGCCTATGATGTTCTTCCAAATGTGAGTGTACATTTTTTTATCTTTTTTTAAATAAATACTTCCTTGTACGGTATCACACTATGTGAGTTTTTTTCCCCATTACGCATGTTATGTGGTTACCGTATCTCTGGCTCCAACAAGACTATATGTATTCACACTTCCTGGTGTTTACGGGAATTTGCGGTGCCGACTGATATGCGGATTCAGGACCAGCTGGATACACCTTGCTGACTGATTATTTAAGCCTGTTTTGACTTGGGTGGTATACACCTTACCAAGTCAATACCATCTGGTAAGCCTCCTCCTTATAATCGGTGGTGGTGTCTCTATCCTTTCACAGAGAGGGTCATATCCATGTGGGACTCTTTTTTTCAACCTTGCAGTTTTTTCTACACTTTTGGACTGTTATTTGTGTGTGGTCACAATAGAGGACTGTTTTGTTCTGATTTATTTACATATAATATATTTTTTTTCACGGATCACACTCAGTCACTTGGTGTCACTGAAATTAATATATATGCATGTTTGCAACATTTGTTATGTTTTGTTAACTGACTCTTTCACAAAAATAAGCGCTACACTTTTTCATATTCACCAGTTTTTGCTTTGTCTCAGCTGTGTTGGCAGCTAATTTTTGTGTTCACTCATTGCACAGCGCAGTATATCCCATATCTAATTTTTTGCACAGTTTACTTGACATTATATTGCAGCAGTGTTCATTATTTATTTGGTGTAATACCAACCACTAATATGGATGTATTTGACTACCGTGCATCACACACAGTCAATACAGAGGGTGTGTTTGTAGCCACTGGTAGCGACACAGAAATTGGAGGGTTATTTTTAAGGCTTAGGAATGTCATGGTGTCAGAACTCCATCTTCAGTGGGACCTTGTGTTCCTGGAACAATATGTGACGGAACAGATGGTCCCACGAAGTCTCAGATGGGACATTCATCCACAACAGGGTGAGGGAGATTTTGACTCCTGGTTTAAATATTTCAATGAGGCTGGTACCAAATTTTTAAATTTCCTCATTACCAGGAAGAGAAGTCGCCTCTCTGTCTTGGATAGAGAGATCAAGGAATTAAAGGAAGGACTGCTTGTGTATAAAAACTCAGTTGAATACAATTCCTTGTCCTCTAACCTCCAGGCCCATTTGATCAAGGAGGATAAAGATCAAAAGGCTAAAAAACATAAAAAATACTCGCGGGATATAGGTGACTATAGGGCGGGTAAGGTATTCAGCTGGCAGAAAACCCCAGTACAGGATCAAACTATGGAAGTTAATTCTTCTAATATAGGAGCGCAGGCTCCTCTGATTGATTACCAGACCCAACCGAAACCTTCTATGAATAGGAGCCTACTACCTAGGGATCCTCCTCCAACCCAGGGTGGTCGCCCCCAAAATGTACATACCCCTAGGAACACACAGAAGGGTAGAGGACATAATTCTAATAGAAGGGGAGGGAGAGGACATAGAGGGAACCATTCTAACCCTGACGGTCATTATTATGATCGTGAGCCATCCTATCAGAGGGGGTCTCCCTATTATAGGGGATCACCCGCTAGATATCAAGACCACCATAATGGTTACCCTAAACCGTCCCACTATAGTCATCCACCAACATCCACTTATAACAGATATTCTCCACTTCAAGATCAGTATAATGATGGAGTATATCCGTATCCAAATGCCGAGTATGATCAGCCTTCCTATGGATATCAACAACCAATCTCCCAACCCCGCCCAAATCAGGGTTTTCACGAGGACCCCCCAGGGAGAAAAAGGGGCCGAGACCCAAGAGAGGGTCCAGAGGAGGGAGGAGGAGCCAGAGACGAAAAGCGAGGGCGAACATAATCTGTAAAGGAGTGTTCAACCTGAGTAGTACTGTTTTAACACATGAAGAAAAGATTGTTTTGGACAAGGGTCTCAAATTTGCTCCCCCGCGGAGGTTGAACAAATTTGACACCTTTGTCGACATTCATAAGTACATTAGGAAGATTAACATACAGCGCTATATTACTTCCAATCCTACTAGAAGTATAGCGAGGGCAGCTACGTCAGGTACTGTCCATTCAGGTTTATCCAATCCATCCCTGTTCAACCCCCCTAACCAGCTTGCTCCAGCAATAAACATGTTTAGAGATCTGGTATTGAAAGATCTTGCCAAATTACCTCCTAAACGAGTTTTCAATAATCCTTTACCTAGTCAGGGTCTTAAATCCTTGTGTGACAATAAGGATCTGGTTATCCGTCCCGCTGACAAAGGCGGAGGTATTGTATTGCTGGACAAACAGGACTATATGGGGGAGATGTACAAAATTCTGAGTGATCAGGATACGTACAAAGAGCTACCCAGTAATCCGACATCTAAATTCAAGAGACAATTAACCAGTCTTATCGCTCAGGGTTATGAGTCCTCAATTTTAAATAGTAAAGAAAAATCGTTCCTTGTTCCTTTAGCCCCCCGCATTCCTGTTATTTATTATTTACCTAAGGTTCATAAAGATTCCCTTCATCCCCCTGGACGTCCCATCATTAGCGGGATAGATTCCGTCACCTCTAGAATTGGTAGGTACATTGATTTCTTTTTGCAACCATCTGTACGCAAAACTCCATCCTACCTTAAAGACACGAAGGATGTGATTAAACGCCTGTCTGCTATCACCTTTGAAGGCGATTTGATTATGGCCACAGCGGATGTGGCATCCTTATACACCTGCATTCCTCATCAGAGAGGAATGGAGGCTGCTAAGGATTTTCTAAATAGGGATGTCACTCTCGCTAAACCTCAGGTGGATTTTATAGTTGATTTGTTGGAGTTTGCCACCCAACATAATTATTTTTGGTTCGATGGTCGCTTTTATTTGCAGCATAAGGGAGTTGCGATGGGAGCAAAGTTTGCTCCCAGTTTAGCAAACCTTTTCATGGCCAAGTGGGAGGAGGATGCCGTCTATGCCCTGGAACACCCGCAGTTAATTATGTGGGCCAGGTACATAGACGACATCCTCCTCCTTTGGGCTGGCACCCCTGAATCTCTTGAAGATTTCTTCTCAGAGCTCAATGAGAATGACAGAGGGATTTCACTTACATACGAATTTAGCCAGTCTAAAATCCATTTTTTGGATCTTGAAATAGAAAGGTTTGAGTATCAATTCAAGTACAGTACGTATTTCAAACCTACGGATAGGAACGGATATATACCCACAGACAGTTGCCATCATAAGTCCTGGCTAAAATCCGTTCCCAAAAGTCAATTCCTGCGACTCCGCAGGAATTGTACTGACACAGAAACTTTCAGGATACAAGCTGACATTCTAAGAGACCGGTTTATTGAAAAGGGATATGACAATCGAGATGTCGAGAATGAGATGACTAAGGTTCTGAATATCGACCGATCTCTATTGTTAGCAGATAGACCTCAAAGAGAAAGGGAAGACAATTTTAGATGGTCTTTTCTTACAGCCTTTTCTACCCAACACAAGCAAATCAAGGCTATTTTTGAACAACATTGGGGTATCTTGAGGAATGATCGAATCCTTGGTACACTTTTACCAGAAAGACCTAAAGTGATATACCGAGGAGTGCCCTCACTTAAAAGTAAAATTGCACCAACCATCATTAATCCTCCGATTAGGCCAACATTTTTTCATAACTGGACAGGCTACTACCCCTGTAAGAAATGCCTTGTATGCCAGTATAACACCTGTGGGAGAAAGGCCAGTAAAGAATTTAGGTCCACAGCGACTAACCGGGTCTATCCAATCAAACCATTTTGTACATGCGCAACTATTAATGTCGTGTATTTACTGACATGTCCATGTGGTAAACAATATGTTGGGCGGACCATTAGGTCATTCACGACCAGGGTAACCGAGCATATCAACTTAATCAAGTTTGGGAGTGTCAAACACACGGTCCCTCGGCATTATCGGCAAAACCATGCCCGTGACCCAACAGGGACCCAATTCTTGATTATTGACCGTTATGTTGCTCCATGGAGGGGTGGGGCCAACACTAGAGGAGTTTCCAGACTCGAAACTTTCTGGATTTACGAGTTACAGACTCACCACCCACAGGGGTTAAATGTGGAGTGGGATATTAACGCTTTTATTAATAGATCTTGACTCCAAGGACGATTTTTCATAAATTTTTGTAGTAATTTAAAATTTTATCCTTTTTTTAATAAAATGTTTTAACACTCATTTCAGCTATCTAGTCACCATTCAGGTGGCTAGTTTGTGTTTGACAGTTGAATTTGTCGGTTTTGGAACATTGGCCAATATTAGCATTCTAGATTTTTGGGGATGACCCCAATTTGATTTGACTTCGGATTTGGCATGCCGGGGCGGGGATTCGAACTCACAACCTCCCGATGGCACATCAGGCGCTTTGCCCATGGCACCACCACTGGAAGTGTTTGTTAGGGCTCATAAAAAACAGTGCCATATCAGACATAGTGAGGCTTGGGGATCTTTTCCAATGTTCCTGTGCAGAGCGGAAGTGATGTCATCCAGCCTCGTCTTCATAGAGAGGCTTGGATGGCGCTTCCTGTTCTATATGGCTGATATAGAAGTTCTGGCCATGTCTATACTGCTTATTTATCTATTGATCTAACACAATCTAATAAATATTCATTGGCAGTATTATCCTATATTATGGGAAGATTTTTTGAGATCAAATGGGATATTTTAAATAGCAGCCGCCACTTCCTGTTCACCAACAGGAAGTGATGTAATTTCCGGGGTCACTCCAGCTGGGGTCATTCCATCTATAAATAGCGGTGTTGTTGTGGGGGTCCACACCCCAGATGATGACTTTTTAGTTGAAACGCGTCGGGTGGACCCATTTACACACATCGCTCTTGCATTTTGTGATATGCCTATGATGTTCTTCCAAATGTGAGTGTACATTTTTTTATCTTTTTTTAAATAAATACTTCCTTGTACGGTATCACACTATGTGAGTTTTTTTCCCCATTACGCATGTTATGTGGTTACCGTATCTCTGGCTCCAACAAGACTATATGTATTCACACTTCCTGGTGTTTACGGGAATTTGCGGTGCCGACTGATATGCGGATTCAGGACCAGCTGGATACACCTTGCTGACTGATTATTTAAGCCTGTTTTGACTTGGGTGGTATACACCTTACCAAGTCAATACCATCTGGTAAGCCTCCTCCTTATAATCGGTGGTGGTGTCTCTATCCTTTCACAGAGAGGGTCATATCCATGTGGGACTCTTTTTTTCAACCTTGCAGTTTTTTCTACACTTTTGGACTGTTATTTGTGTGTGGTCACAATAGAGGACTGTTTTGTTCTGATTTATTTACATATAATATATTTTTTTTCACGGATCACACTCAGTCACTTGGTGTCACTGAAATTAATATATATGCATGTTTGCAACATTTGTTATGTTTTGTTAACTGACTCTTTCACAAAAATAAGCGCTACACTTTTTCATATTCACTGGTCCCAGCCTGCAGCATAACATCCTCACCACTAGAGGCCCTGGAGAAGACCTGCTGGGTCTTAGACTCCGCGCCCTGGGGAATCTTGGCTCTAGCTTCCGTTAGGATCCCGGTTGTGCTCCTCTGGTCCCGCTTTCCACAACCACCCAGTTTCCTATCTGCAGCAGTCAGCCATAGGGTTCACTACCTTGCGGTGCACTCCTGTCCCCCTACGGTGTGCATCTGTCACCTGGCCACAGGTGACCTTGACAGTTTGATCAGCCATGAACCCGGCTGACATCCCGTTACCCGTGGATGATCCGTTGCAGGGCATAGTTTGCAGACTTGAAACCCAGGAATCGAATCAGACTCAGGTGATGCGATTCCTCCAGGATCTGGCTTCTCGCTTTGAGCAGCTTCAGGCCTCCTTGGGAACCCTGAATCCGCAACCTCAAATACAACCAGCGGCTGCACCTATTGCACCAGTCGCAGCCACACACTCACTACAACTGCCAGCTCCGTCCCGTTTCTCTGGGGACTCCAAGGCTTGCAGGGGGTTCCTTAGCCAATGCACAATTCATTTTGAGCTCCAGCCCCAAAACTTCCTGTCTGATCGGGCTAAGGTAGCCTATATCATTTCCCTCCTCTCTGGTGAAGCTTTAGCCTGGGCAGCCCCTCTGTGGGAACTGAATGATCCAGTGGTTTCTAGCCTGTCTGGCTTCTTGAAACTTTTTCGGAATATCTTTGAAGAACCGGCTCGTGTCTCTTCAGCGGCCAGCGCCCTTTTACGTCTCCGCCAAGAGTCTGCTTCTGTGGGACAGTATGCCCTTCATTTCTGCATACTGTCGGCTGAGTTGAGCTGGAACAATGAGGCCTTAGTCGCAACCTTTTTGCATGGCCTCTCTGATAGAGTGAAGGATGAATTAGCTGGAAGAACCATCCCCACTGATCTGGCCGGCGTTACCTCCTTGTGTAACCAGATCGATATTCGCTTTCAGGAGAGGACCTTAGAAAAGCAACGCCAGCACTCCTTGGTTCTTAGTCAGCCTGAGCTCCCCTCTCTTCGACCCGTAGAGCATCTCCTACCAGCTGAGGAACCCATGCAGCTGGGTCGGACCAGGCTATCCCCCGAGGAACGTGCTAGGCGCAGAACTCTTGGTCTGTGTCTTTACTGTGGGGGCAAAGGTCATTTTCGTGACACTTGCTCTCTTTGTCCAGAAAAACGTTCGGGTCCACTTCATCTGGAAAGTGGAGTATTGGACCCAGAAATATCACCTTCCCCTTCTCGTCTTCTGCTTTCTGTGTTCCTTTATGTTGGTGCTTCTTCTCATTCGGTCTCAGCATATCTGGATTCCAGAGCCGCTGGTAATTTTATGGACTGGGAAATCGCATCGTCCATGAGACTTACTCTTTTGCCCCTCACCACACCATTGGTGGTTTTGGCGATTGATGGTACTGTTCTCCCAGGGGGACCTATCCGCTTCCAGACCCTCCCTGTTAAGATGTCGGTAGGGACACTCCACCAGGAGTGGATATCCTTCCTTATCTTACCCAAGGCCTCAACACCTATAATTTTGGGTCTCCCATGGTTACAGCTCCATTCTCCTCATGTGGACTGGACTACTGGACAGATCCTGGCTTGGGGTACCTCCTGTTCCTCGTCCTGCCTACCCAAGGTTGCCCCCTGTGAATCTGAGCCGGTCATTCATTCCAGGTTGCATAACCATTTACATTTCTCTGTCCCTAACCACCCTTGGACGCACAGCCAGGCTAGCTTGTCTACAAGTCCTGCAGTCGCTACGTCTTGCGATGCGATTCAGGTAGTCGCTACACCTGACTCAGCTATTCACTCTGCCTCTGTACTAGTTATGCCAGTCCAGCCCATGCCCAGTGAGCCTCCTACTTTTTCTTGTTCGGGACATTCTGCTTGTCCTTCAGCTATTCAGTTTGACTCCGGCGACATGTCACCTTCTAACCAACCTGACTTCAGGGTTCCACTGACATCTGCCCAGTCTGATGGTCCTGTGCAAGATGACCAGTTCCCCTTTAAGGGTCTAGGGGACCCTCCTCAGATTCCTGTTGATCCTCTCATGCCCTTGCTTATTCCTAGAGAGCCTTTGGTCCTCAATAGATCTTCTTGTCATCTCCCTACCTCGTTTTCGGTCTCTGAGGATAATCTTAAGTACGAGGTTAGACAAGTTCTGGATTCTCGGCTCTGCAGAGGCATTCTTCAGTACCTTGTGCATTGGAGAGGTTTTGGTCCTGAGGAGGCGTCTTGGATCGCTGCATCTGATGTCGCTGCACCTCATCTGTTGAGAAGGTTTCATCAGAGATTTCCCTTTAAGCCTGGGCCTAGGCGGGGGAGGGCCCATAAGAGGGAGGGTACTGTCATGGATATGCAGTAGTGTTTGTCTGTCAGCTTACCTTCCTTCCCATGTGTTCATCTTAGAGGCCAGAACCCTTTCACCTGGCTTCCTTTATAATCTCCTCCCAGCCTGACTCCACCCCAGGCCCTATCACAGAACACTATATTAACCTGTGCACTGCAAGCCTGCTTTGCTGATCAACGTGTTTGTTAGGCATTGTGTGTTTGGGTTCCTGCCTGCCGTGTGCTACGTCTGTCTCTCTGTTACATATTTGGCTTGTCCCCGACTATCCCTGTCTGCTCGTGACCCTTGACCTTCGGCTCGTTCTTTCGTTATCCTTGTCTGCTTGTGGCCCCTGACCTTCAGCTTGTTATTCGGTTCTCTCATATCTTGTGCTGCTGCTTCCCCTCTTTTCCCCTTATCCTACGGGGCGTGAGCTAGGAAACTCCAGGGGCCGCGACCTGGTCCCAGCCTGCAGCATAACATCCTCACCACTAGAGGCCCTGGAGAAGACCTGCTGGGTCTTAGACTCCGCGCCCTGGGGAATCTTGGCTCTAGCTTCCGTTAGGATCCCGGTTGTGCTCCTCTGGTCCCGCTTTCCACAACCACCCAGTTTCCTATCTGCAGCAGTCAGCCATAGGGTTCACTACCTTGCGGTGCACTCCTGTCCCCCTACGGTGTGCATCTGTCACCTGGCCACAGGTGACCTTGACAATTAGGGTTGGGGTTAAGGGTTAGGGGTGAGGCTTAGATATTTAGGGTTAGGGATTTGGTGTAAGGGGTTAGGGTTAGAGGATTAGGGTTGGGGGTTAAGGGTTAGGGGTGAGGCTTAGATATTTAGGGGTAGGGATTTGGTTTGAGGGGTTAGGGTTAGAGGATTAGGGTTGGGGGTTAAGGGTTAGGGGTGAGGCTTAGATATTTAGGGTTAGGGATTTGGTGTAAGGGATTAGGGTTAGAAGATTAGGGTTTGGGTTAAGGGTTAGAGGTGAGGCTTAGATCTTTAGGGTTAGGGATTTGGTTTGAGGGGTTAGGGTTAGAGGATTAGGGTTGGGGTTAAGGGTTAGGGGTGAGGCTTAGATATTTAGGGTTAGGGATTTGGTGTAAGGGGTTAGGGTTAGAGAATTAGGGTTGGGGTTAAGGGTTAGGGGTGAGGCTTAGATATTTAGGGTTAGGGATTTGGTTTGAGGGGTTAGGGTTAGAGAATTAGGGTTGGGGGTTAAGGGTTAGGGGTGAGGCTTAGATCTTTAGAGTTAGGGATTTGGTTTGAGGGGTTAGGGTTAGAGGATTAGGGTTGGGGGTTAAGGGTTAGGGGTGAGGCTTAGATATTTAGGGTTAGGGATTTGGTTTGAGGGGTTAGGGTTAGAGGATTAGGGTTGGGGGTTAAGGGTTAGGGGTGAGGCTTAGATCTTTAGAGTTAGGGATTTGGTTTGAGGGGTTAGGGTTAGAGGATTAGGGTTGGGGTTAAGGGTTAGGGGTGAGGCTTAGATATTTAGGGTTAGGGATTTGGTGTAAGGGGTTAGGGTTAGAGGATTAGGGTTGGGGGTTAAGGGTTAGGGGTGAGGCTTAGATATTTAGGGTTAGGGATTTGGTTTGAGGGGTTAGGGTTAGAGGATTAGGGTTGGGGGTTAAGGGTTAGGGGTGAGGCTTAGATATTTATGGTTAGGGATTTGGTTTGAGGGGTTAGGGTTAGAGGATTAGGGTTGGGGGTTAAGGGTTAGGGGTGAGGCTTAGATATTTAGGGTTAGGGATTTGGTTTGAGGGGTTAGGGTTAGAGGATTAGGGTTGGGGTTAAGGGTTAGGGGTGAGGCTTAGATATTTAGGGTTAGGGATTTGGTGTAATGGGTTAGGGTTAGAGGATTAGGGTTGGGGGTTAAGTGTTAGGGGTGAGGCTTAGATATTTAGGGTTAGGGATTTGGTTTGAGGGGTTAGGGTTAGAGGATTAGGGTTGGGGGTTAAGGGTTAGGGGTGAGGCTTAGATATTTAGGGTTAGGGATTTGGTTTGAGGAGTTAGGGTTAGAGGATTAAGGTTGGGGGTTAAGGGTTAGGGGTGAGGCTTAGATATTTAGGGTTAGGGATTTGGTGTAAGGGGTTAGGGTTAGAGGATTAGGTTGGTGGTTAAGGGTTAGGGGTGAGGCTTAGATATTTAGGGTTAGGGATTTGGTTTGAGGGGTTAGGGTTAGAGGATTAGGGTTGGGGGTTAAGGGTTAGGGGTGAGGCTTAGATATTTAGGGTTAGGGATTTGGTTTGAGGGGTTAGGGTTAGAGGATTAGGGTTGGGGGTTAAGGGTTAGGGGTGAAGCTTAGATATTTAGGGTTAGGGATTTAGTGTAAGGGGTTAGGGTTAGAGGATTAGGGTTGGGGTTAAGGGTTAGGGGTGAGGCTTAGATATTTAGGGTTAGGGATTTGGTTTGAGGGGTTAGGGTTAGAGGATTAGGGTTGGAGGTTAAGGGTTAGGGGTGAGGCTTAGATATTTAGGGTTAGGGATTTGGTGTGAAAGGATTAAGGTTAGAGTTAGAGAATTTGGGTTAAAGGGTTAGGGGATATTGGTTGAAGGTGTGGGGTTGGACAGTTAGTAGGGTCCAACCCCGCAAGGCATGGTCCTCTGGTGTCACCATCAGGAATCCCACCCCAAGAAATGCCATGCAGCCACCACTGGAGTGGCTGTAGACAGGAAGCGGATGCAAAGAAGCTGCAGGAAACCAGCAGTACTGACAAAAAGTAACACAAAGAAGACAAAGATTATCTTATTTTGATATAATGGCGGACGATTATGACACGCTGCGCGTTATTAAACGAAATATCATGCAGTTCAGGTTTACATCTACTTTGCAAATTATTATCAAATTGCTGTTATTAAAAAATAAAAATAAATGCCATCGGGAGGGAAATAAATTGGATGTCTTTTTAGTACGGAATGGACTCGGAACGCGGACAGTTTATCAGACGCGTGGGTTAAATTGATTTTAATTATTTTGCGGTTAATATTTTCTCCTTTCATCGTCATGCTGGAACACCCAAGTTTTTTAATGTTCTGCGTGAAGAAAACAAAGAAATTGGGATGCTAATTAACAAGCTCAGCGGATTTCTGGACAGCGGCCAAGCCAGTCATTCCGTACGGCGATTCGCTATAAAACCCGGACCTGTAAAACTCTGCGTTGTAATGTTCCAGGCGGCTCCCATCTGCATCAGCTTCCATCAAACACTTTTTTATTTTTTCTTCTTCTTTCCTGACTCATTAACCGGCAAATTTCACGTCCCGTTCAGACACACCGGTGGGCCACCAGGTAGGCGTCTGTCTTAGGAGATCCCCGTCTTTTGGACGGACTTGTACCTCAATGGCTGGTCAATATTATAATGACTAAACAAAGGCCAATGATTGAAATAGATGATAGGAAAGAGTGGATGAGGAACGTGCCAAGAAAACTGCAACAGGCTGCAGATGGCAGATGGTGCCAGGATACACAGAGATAGAGTCAGGCTAGGTCCTCCTCCGAGTGCTTGCAGATGTACTTTGAGATAATTCATCCCAAATTGTCTTCTCTGGTTTAACTGGATTAAAACATGCTACAGAAATGTAATGCGGTGTAATACGCAAAGTACAAGTCACATGTATGGACAGCTGAATCTACTTTACTTCTATCAATGTCTCAGAGATTAGACCGGCCTGTATATTAGGCTTGTGCAATTCGTTTCGTAACGAATCGAAATTTGTACGAATTTAGCAACTTTCGGTAAGTTGAATTAGAATTTTCGGAACAAAGCAATTACGAATAAAACCGAATCCGAAATAAATTATATCGCAAATAGCGAATGCCCGGATGCCTTCGGCATAATTCGTTGTTGCGTTAATGCGGGCCTAATGTAACAGCATGTAGACTTGTTGTGATCCGTCACGGAAAATTACGAATCATCGAACCCAAAAAAAGTTACGAATGTACGAATCCATTCGAAGCACATTAGGGAGCTCAAAATGGTGTACAGGGGGCGGAGGCTATAGCCGCATGTCAAAAACGAAAGTAAAATACGAGATTTTGAATGGTTACAAATAACCGCGATGTATTTAGAAAAGTACGAATCCATTCGAAGCACGTTAGGCAGCGCCATTGTGAGAGAGACCATTGTGAGAGAGACACGGAAAATTACGGATCAACAAACCAAAAAAAAAGTTCCGAATGTACAAATCCATTCGAAGCACAATAACACTCTCTGCTCTGCTCTCTGCTCCTCCCTCACCGTGCTGAACTCCCTCTCAAAATGGTGTACAGGGGGCGGAGGCTATAGCCGCATGTCAAAAACAAACGTAAAATACGAGATTTCGAATCGTTACAAATAACCGCGATATATTTAGAAAAGTACGAATCCATTCGAAGCACGTTAGGCAGCGCCATTGTGAGAGAGACACAGAAAATTACGAATCAAGGAACCAAAAAAAGTTACGAATGTACGAATCCATTCGAAGCACTTTAGGCAGCGCCATTGTGAGAGAGACACGGAAAATTATGAATCAAGGAACCAAAAAAAGTTACGAATGTACGAATCCATTCGAAGCACAATAACACTCTGCTCCGCTCTCTGCTGAACTCTCTCACCGTGCTGAACTCTAGGCTTGTGCAATTCATTTTGTAACGAATCGAAATTCGTCCGAATTTAGCAACTTTCGGACATTCGGAAGCATTCGAATTTCCGAACAAAGCAATTACGAATAAAACCGAATCCAAAATAAATTATATCGCAAATAGCGAATGCCCGAACGTCTTCGGCATAATTCGTTCTGAAAAAAGTTACGAATGTACGAATCCATTCGAAGCACAATAACACTCTGCTCCGCTCTCTGCTGAACTTCCTCACCGTGCTGAACTCCCTCTCAAAATGGTGTACAGGGGGCGGAGGCTATAGCCGCATGTCAAAAACGAAAGTAAAATACGAGATTTTGAATGGTTACAAATAACCGCGATGTATTTAGAAAAGTACGAATCCATTCGAAGCACGTTAGGCAGTGCCATTGTTTTTGGTGTGACCTTGGCCGCCTCCTGACCAAGATTCTGTTGGGTTCCTAGTTTTAATCTCAGCCTGCCCCCTGACCATGATTCTGCTGGCTTCTCAGTGTGACTTTGGCCTGCCTCTTGACCACGATTTTGCTGACTTCCTGGAGTGAGCTCAGCCTGCCTCCTGACTACAGTTCTGCCCAATATGCTTTAGTGTTCTTCCTCTCAAGCCTCGTACACAGGGGCGGGACTCTCGTCGGGAAAAAAAACGTTGGTTTTCCCGACGAGATTCCTGGCAAGCTTTCCTTGCTCGCCGAGTGTACACACACACATTCAAAAGAACCGCCGTTCTTTTGAATGGAAAGAACGCAGTGACGTCATCGACTACGACGAGCATTCAATGCCATCGCCGCCATCTTGCTACACCCTACACTACCCTTGTAAGCTACCGTGCATGCGTCGAAGTCTCATCGAGCATGCGCGGGCTTACCTGAGACAGGTAAGCATACACACTCATGGTTTTCTTGTTGGGAAACAGACCGACAAGAATCCCAACGAGAAAATAGAGAGCAGGTTCTCTATTTTTCTCGTCGAGATTCCCGGCAGTTTTCCCGACGAGAAACCGTACACACCAACGGTTTTCTCTGCAAAAAGCTCTCCCAGCAGTTTTCTTGCAGGAAAAACCGGTCGTGTGTACGAGGCTTCAGTCTGCACAGTCAAGCCTTGTGTCAGAAGTGAGCTTCAGTAGACTCAACGGTTGGCACCTGTGCCCATCAGTGTTCTTTCATCCCCTGTTCTCCACTTTAAGGATGGGTGGACCACAGCTGTAAAGGAAGCCCACTTATCATCTCACCCGCTAACCAGGGACGTGATAGCCATATAGTATACATTGGCCCATGTGCTTTGCCACCTGAGTAGACATTATCTTTGTTAGGAGAGTTTAGACCTATAGCAGGAGTGCCCAACCAGTGGCCCGGGGAGCTCTCTGATGTGGCCCACGACCTTCTGCTCCGGGATGGCTGGTTGGCAAGCCCAGATTGCGGATCGCGGAATGCCGATCCATCATCCCAGAGCATCAGTGTTGTGAATGATGCCGGCGGTAGAGAAAGCAAGCGGCTGCAGTGCCCCATAAGCCAATGCTTCTTGTATAGCACCGATATGGGCATATCTGTTCTGCAGTGGTTACTGGGCTGCTTTCAAACTGATCAGCAGGTGCACCGCCTACCTTCAATCCGATCCGCAAAAAAAAAAAAACAGAAGAGGATCCATCCCCTTTCGCCTGGGTGGATCGGATCGAAGGGCCCGTAGAGTAGAGTGGGCTGTGTCTGCTCTCGATATGCAGAGTTGACACAGACCTGTCATCCGCCTGCTCCACTCATTTTGGCCCACGATCGCTTACCAAGTCACTTAAGTGGCCCTCGCTCTTCAAAAGGTTGGGCATCCCTGACCTATAGTATCTCCACCAACGCGCCTATGTTGATGTTGCTCTTACTGTAGGTAACGTGAAGTAGGTGGCAATGTCAGCCTTCACAGCTAGACCAAAAAGTCTGAGCCGGCCTGCCCGATCTTCTACCCCACAAGTGTGAGCAGAGAATAATAATTGTAGAGTCATAAAAAGGTACATTGTTTCTGATCCGTACCATAGCTTGAGTCAGAACATTTTACCGATTGTTTGCCAACAGTCTTAAACAAAAGTAGCCGGCCTGTTCTACCATGTGTTAATAATCACACCTCCGTAATAGCATACATTAGTAATTATATGGAGAATGTCTACATACTGCCTTGTGATAATACACAGGATTTATATTTCACCAACTGCGAGATGGTTTATTTGTATCTCGTAAAACTAAAAGAAGTAGAATTTAATTGGAGGTCTTATTGCACCTCCTGCGTCATCCAATAACGGCACAAATCTGATTTAGATCAAAGCTCCCTAAAGACTCGCAAGAAAACTTTTTTTTGTAGAAGTTCGCGGTAATGGCAATGTTACTTTTCCAATGTTACTCTTCTAATGTTACTTTCCTAATGTTACTTTTTTAGCATAATGGCCTTATATTTCCTTTTGCAGGAAAATTTTCCTTTTCGGCAGGCAAAGCTCAATGGTGTAATAAAGTCATAGAATCCCAGCTATGCGAAACCCGCGTACTATTTCTGCTATTTATTTCTAGATTTAAGAAGAAAATATATAACAGACATAATGATAAGCTTGTAGAATTTGTAATGCGCAGAACGTGCTTATTGCCTTTGAAAAGTGAGGCCTCTGATGTGCAGCTCGGCCCACTATGGCGCAACCATCAAACGCAAGGCAGAAGATGGTGGTTAATGTATACAAGGTTACAAAACAAGTCTTCAAAAATATGAACAGGGCTACTTTTTTAAACTATTTATATACACCGATCAGGCATAACTTTATGACAACTTACCATAACTCATCAAGGCATGGACTCCGCTAGACCTCTGAAAGTATGCTGTGGTGTCTGGAACCAAGCTGCCACTAGCAGATCCTTGAAGTCTTGTAGGTTGTGAGGTAGGACCTCCTTGAATTGGATTTTTTTTTCCAGCACATCCCCCAGATACTCGATTGGATTGAGATCTGGAAAATTTGGAGACCAATCCAAAACCTCGTCAAGGCATGGACTTCACTAGACCACTGAAGGTATACTGTGGTATCTGGCAGAAGATGGTGGTTAAAGCGGAGTTCCATCCATATAAAAGTCAGCAGCTACAAAAAGTGTAGCTGCTGACTTTTATTAATCGGACACTCACCTGTCCCGGGTTCAAGCGATGCGGGCGTACGAAAGCCCCGCTCGTCTCGCCCTCCTCTCTGCGGCCCCAGCATCGTGACTGTTGGCGCCCGGCTGTGGCTTCACAACCGGGCATGCACTGCACATGCGCGAGCCACGCCGCGCGCCTTGATTGGCCGGGCAATCATCTGGGACCTGTGACGTGTCCCAGATAATTTCATCTGGGACCTGTGACGTGTCCCAGATGATTGCCGAGAGGGAGGGGGGAGAGGTGAACTTCCTTCCGGCGATGTGGAGCCCCGGGAGGAAGTGGGAGCTGGAACCCTCTAAAAAGAGGGTTTCTGCTCCCCCCCAAATGTGGCATGTCAGGGGGGTCACCTGCTCTTAAAGTGGAAGTTAAATTTTTGGGTGGAACTCTGCTTTAATGTATACAAGGTTACAAAGCAAATCTTCAAAAATATGAACAGGGATACTTTTTAAACTATTTGTATAAACTGATCAGGCACAACACTATGACCACTTACCATAACCCATCATGGCATGGAAAAATTTGGAGGCCAATCTAAAACCCCAACCCGTCAAGGCATGGACTTCACTCGACCTCTGAAGGTATACTGTGGTATCAGGCACCAAGCCATTACAAGCATATCCTTTAAAGTGGATGTAAACCCTCCATACACCCAGTGACGTGAATAGCCTCAGATGATACACAGGGATAAACCAAATCTCCCTACATAGGTTTTACATGTATATCTGCTGTCTTCACATTTATATACTGTTTAGAAAGTTGAGATTGTGTTAGGAGATTTTCTTTACCTGGTTAACACAGTGTGATGTGTGATGTGTGATGTGCATACAGCCAAGATAGCTAGCATTGCTGTTTAGAGGAAAGGCACACAGTCCCTTTCACCATAGACAGAGACTCTCAGAGGTGTTTTGTAATAGGACCTGCTCCCTGCTAATCTATTTTAGCAACCTCCCCGGAATGAAGATTCAGGCTGCTTTTTTCCAAAGTGTCTGAGAATTTGTCAGGAGTTATAAGGCTGATAACAGAGGAACAGTTCAGGAGAGAGCTACAGGACTTAGCTCATTGAAGAGAGATAACAAAATACTGCAGATATATGTGCCCAGCTCAAATTTCATGAATCCAGTTTACATCCACTTTAAGTCATGTAGGCTGTGAGGTGGGGCCTCCATGGATCGGACTTGTTTTTCCAGCACATCCCAAATATGCTCAATTGGATTGGGTTCTAGAGAATTTGAAGGCCATATCAATACCTCAAGCTCATTGTTGTGTTCCTCAAACCATTCTTGAATTCAGACCAGGCCACCTTCCTCCATTGCTCAGTGGTCCAGTTCTGATGCTAACGGGCCCATTGTAGGTGCTTTTGGCTGTGCACATGGGTCGTCAGCATGGGCACCATGACTGGTCTGCGGCTACACAGCCCCATACACAACCATCTGCAAAGCTCTGTGTGTGCCGACATGTTTCTATCAGAACTGGCATTCACGTATCCAGCCATTTGAGCTCCAGTGGCTCTTCTATTGGATTGGACTACACAGCTCAGCCTTCCCTCCCCACCTCCATCAATGAGCCTTCCCTCCCCACCTCCATCAATCAGCCTTCCCTCCCACACCTCCATCATTGAGCCTTTTATCCCCACCTTCATCAATGAGCCTTCCCTCCCCACCTACATCAATGAGCCTTCCCATTCCACCTCCATCACTGAGCCTTTTCTCCCCACCTCCATCAATGAGCCTTCCCACCCCACCTCCATCAATGAGCCTTCCCACCCCACCTCCATCAATGAGCCTTCCCCCCACCTTCATAAATGAGCCTTCCCACCCCACCTCCACCAATGAGCCTTCCCCCCACCTCCATAAATGATCCTTCCCACCCCATCTCCATCAATGAGCCTTCCCACCCCACCTCCCTCAATGTGCCTTCCCCCCACCTCTATCAATGAACCTTCCCTCCCCACCCCCATCAATGAGCCTTAACTCTTCACCTCCATCAATCAGTCTTCCCTCCCCACCTCCATCAATGAGTCTTCCCCCCACCTCCATCAATGAGCCTTCCCTCCACACATCCATCGATGAGCCTTCCCACCCCACTTCCATTAATGAGCCCCCCCCCACCACCATCAATGAGTCTTCCCTTCCTACATCCATCAATGAACCTTCCCTCCCCAACTTCATCAATGAGCCTTTCCACTCCACCAATGAGCCTTCCCACCCCACCTCCATCAATGAGCCTTCCCCTCACCTCCATCAATGAGCCTTCCCTCCCCACCTTCATCAATGAGCCTTCACACTCCACCTCCATCAATGAGCCTACCCCCCACCTCCATCAATGAGCCTTCCCCCTACCTCCATCAATGAGTCTTCCCTTCCTACATCCATCAATGAGCCTTCCCTCCCCAACTTCATCAATGAGTCTTTCCACTCCACCTCCATCAATGAGCCCTCCCTCCCCACCTTCATCAATGAGCCTTCACCCCCACCTCCATCAATGAGCCTTCCCCCACCTCGATCAATGAGTCTTCCCTTCCTACATCCATCAATGAGCATTCCCTCCCCACCTCCATCAATGAGTCTTTCCACTCCACCTTTATCATTGAGCCTTCCCACCCCACCTTCATCAATGAGCCTACCCCCCACCTCCATCAATGAGCCTTCCCCCCACCTGCATCAATGAGTCTTCCCTTCCTACATCCATCAATGAGCCTTCCCTCCCCAACTTCATCAATGAGCCTTTCCACTACACCTCCATGAATGAGCCTTCCCACCCCACCTCCATCAATGAGCCTTCCCCCCACCTCCATCAATGAGCCTTCCCTCCCCACCTCCATCAATGAGCCTTCCCTCCACACATCCATCAATGAGTCTTCCCACCAAACCTCCATCAATGAGCCTTCCCCCCACCTCCATCAATGAGCCTTCCCTCCCCACCTCCATCAATGAGTCTTTCCACTCCACCTCCATCATTGAGTCTTTCCACTCCACCTCCATCAATGAGCCTTCCCCCCACCTCCATCAACGAGCCTTCCCTCCCCAACTTCGTCAAAGAGGCTTTCCACTCCACCTCCATCAATGAGCCTTTTCTCCCCACCTCCATCAATGAGCCTTCCCACCCCACCTCCATCAATGAGCCTTCCCACCCCACCTCCATCAATGAGCCTTCCCCCCACCTTGATAAATGAGCCTTCCCACCCCACCTCCACCAATGAGCCTTCCCCCCACCTCCATAAATGATCCTTCCCACCCCATCTCCATCAATGAGCCTTCTCACCCCACCTCCCTCAATGTGCCTTCCCCCCACCTCTATCAATGAACCTTCCCTCCCCACCCCCATCAATGAGCCTTAACTCTTCACCTCCATCAATCAGTCTTCCCTCCCCACCTCCATCAATGAGTCTTCCCCCCACCTCCATCAATGAGCCTTCCCTCCACACATCCATCGATGAGCCTTCCCACCCCACCTCCATTAATGAGCCTCCCCCACCTCCATCAATGAGTCTTCCCTTCCTACATCCATCAATGAGCCTTCCCTCCCCAACTTCATCAATGAGCCTTTCCACTCCACCAATGAGCCTTCCCACCCCACCTCCATCAATGAGCCTTCCCCTCACCTCCATCAATGAGCCTTCCCTCCCCACCTCCATCAATGAGCCTTCACACTCCACCTCCATCAATGAGCCTTTCCACTCCACCTCCATCATTGAACCTTCCCTCCCCCCTCCATCAATGAGCCTTCCCCCCACCTCCATCAATGAGCCCTCCCTCCCCACCTTCATCAATGAGCCTTCACCCCCACCTCCATTAATGAACCTTCCCCCACCTCGATCAATGAGTCTTCCCTTCCTACATCCATCAATGAGCATTCCCTCCCCACCTTCATCAATGAGTCTTTCCACTCCACCTTTATCATTGAGCCTTCCCACCCCACCTTCATCAATGAGCCTACCCCCCACCTCCATCAATGAGCCTTTCCCCCCACCTCCATCAATGAGTCTTCCCTTCCTACATCCATCAATGAGCCTTCCCTCCCCAATTTCATCAATGAGCCTTTCCACTCCACCTCCATCAATTTGCCTTCCCACCCCACCTCCATCAATGAGTCTTCCCCTCACCTCCACCAATGAGCCTTCCCTCCCCACCTTCATCAATGAGCCTTCCCACTCCACCTCCATCAATGAGCCTTTCCACGCCACCTCCAACATTGAGCCTTCCATCCCCCCTCCATCAATGAGCCTTCCCCCCACCTCCATCAATGAGCCCTCCCTCCCCACCTTCATCAATGAGACTTCGCTCTCCACCTCCATCAATGAGCCTTCCCTCCCCACCTCCATCAATGAGCCTTCCCTTCTCACCTCCATCAATGAGCCCCTCCACCTCCATCAATGAGCCTTCCCCCCAGGTCCATCAGTAAACCTTTTCTCCCCACCTCCATCAATGAGCATTGACAGCCTATGACCCTATCTCCGGTTGGTCAGTTCTACTTCTCTGGACTTCTTTGGTCAGTGTTGACCAATGCAGATCGGGAGCATCCCAGAAGAGCTGCAGTTTTGGAGTTGCTTTGACCCAGACATCCATCAATGAGCCTTCCCACCCCACCTCCATCAATGAGTCTTCCCCCCACCTCCATCAATGAGCCTTCCCTCCCCATCTCCATCAGTGAGCCTTCTCTCCACACATCCATCAATGAGCCCTCCCACCCCACCTCCATCAATGAGCCTTCCCCCACGTCCATCAACGAGCCTTCCCTCCCCAACTTCATGAATGAGCCTTTCCACTCCACCTCCATCAATGAGCCTTCCCACCCCACCTCCATCAATGAGCCTTCCCCCCACCTCCATCAATGAGTCTTCCCTTCCTACATCCATCAATGAGCCTTCCCTCCCCAACTTCATCAATGAGCCTTTCCACTCCACCTCCATGAATGAGCCTTCCCACCCCACCTCCATCAATGAGCCTTCCCCCCACCTCCATCAATGAGCCTTCCCTCCCCACCTCCATCAATGAGCCTTCCCTCCACACATCCATCAATGAGTCTTCCCATCAAACCTCCATCAATGAGCCTTCCCCCCACCTCCATCAATGAGCCTTCCCTCCCCACCTCCATCAATGAGTCTTTCCACTCCACCTCCATCAATGAGCCTTCCCACCCCACCTCCATCAATGAGCCTTCCCCCCACCTCCATCAATGAGCCTTCCCTCCCCAACTTCATCAATAAGCCTTTCCACTCCACCTCCATCAATGAGCCTTCCCACCCCACCTCCATCAATGAGCCTTCCCCCCACCTCCATCAATGAGCCTTCCCTCCACACATCCATCAATGAGTCTTCCCACCCCACCTCCATCAATGAGCCTTCCCCCCACCTCCATCAACGAGCCTTCACTCCCCAACTTCATCAATGAGCCTTTCCACTCCACCTCCATCAATGAGCCTTCCCACCCCACCTCCATCAATGAGCCTTCCCCCCACCTCCATCAGAGAGCCTTCCCTCCCCACCTCCATCAATGAGTCTTTCCACTCCACCTCCATTAATGAGCCTTTCCACTCCACCTCCATCATTGAGCCTTCCCTACCCCCCCTCCATCAATGAGCCTTCCCCCCCCCCAGATCGGGAGCAGCCCACAAGAGCTGCAGTTTTGGAGTTGCTTTAAACCAGCTGTCTAGATATTACAATTTGGTACTTGTCAAAGTCCCTCAAATCCTTATGCTTGCCTCTTTCTTATGCTTTCAATGCATCAACTTCAGGGATGACATATTCACTTGCTGCCCGTTTTCAGACGCCAGTGTAACAAGATAATCAATGTTATTAAATTTACCTGTCAGTGGTCAGAATATTATGACTGATTGGTAAATTTCAGGCACGGAGAAACATTTCTAACATTTTTTCCGACCCCCTCCTCCCACAACCCACCATCCCTTGTGTTCCAAAGACCTAAGACTTTTTAGAACCGTGAGTATAAGTCAAATTTTTCATTAATTAAAAGAGACCGTGGCTGTTTGTGGAGCACTTTGATAAGCGTTGGGCAAATTTGATTTATGTTTTATCTTCTTCATATCTATTCCTTATACTTGTATGATCAGCAGTTTTCAGATCCCTCTGCTCCGCCAACCAGCAGGGGTGGGGGTAGCGTTATGAAGAAACGTGCATCCATACATGTCATAATAACACAGATTTCCTCTCTGCTTCTCAATGAGCCATAAGGGTGATCTGTAGAGACCACTTCAATATTCAGACATCACCACGCTCATGGGAAGCATGCAACAAGAGCAGCATGTCTGCTAAAAAATTTATATTGTGCACGCCGATGACCAGCCAGGCTCTCCTTAAACCTAGCATCAGATATATTTCTTCATGCTAAGTTAATGTGCGCCAAAAAATGGTGCTCCTCTTGACAAAGCTTTCCTCTGTTTTTCTCTCCAGAAAGGTGGCGCCATCTTTGTTCAGCCATCAGCCAGGGTCACCATCTACCTCCTGGCTTGAGATGTTGGCTCAGAGATGACACAATTATATAAATTACAGTGCCTGTTCTAATTGTGAGAAGTATCTTCCCCTTACTTTTCATCCTTCCTCTCTTTTCCCCCTTTTCCCCTTTTTTCTTTTCCCTTCACCATCTTATATATTTTTCACATATTATACCTCAATTATTTTTTCCTTTTCTTCCCTTCCTTTTCTCTTCTCTCTTTCTTCTTTTACCCTTATACCTCTCAACCGCTGCTTACTTTGTGCTATATAATACATTTCTCTAGAGCCATCCAACACCCTCCTGTGTCCGCCCCCGGGGGGGAACACCCCTCTTTTGGGGTGTCCCAATTAGCCGCATATTGCCCAACAGGCAAACCTTGGTAAGTCATGTTTCTCTCTTACCCTACTCCAGAAAGATCTGTATTACCTGTAGCTATGCTACAATTGACTATATTTTGTTGATATTATTATTAGATTAAATATCGTTCCAGATGTCAAAGCTAGACACGCCTCCTGAAGAAGTGACTCCATCACGAAACATGTCGAGGAATTGTCATTAGCCACATCAATGTTGTTTTCCACATACCTGTTGAGATTGCAATGAATTTAATTAATGGTGTGCGGTCACCACGGTGACTGTCAACTGTGTACTTTTGTATTTTCTTTTCTGTTAACCTTATAATAAATCTTTAAATTATACAAATTCAACGTCTTCTGTCTGGGTGCCGTAACAGTCCAACCACCACTGGCGATTAGGGCCCTATGTTGGAATGACCCTTGATGCATCTCCTCCCCTTCTTTCTAAACCAAACAAAAAAAACTTGTAAACTCCTGATCATCAGACTTATGTGAGCTTTTTCCCTAATTTAAAATAAGTTGCCTCTCCTTCCCTCTTTTGAAACATGTGGCTATAACAGCCTCTACTCTACTGGGAAGGTGGATAACATATACTACAAGGCCAAATGTTGGTGGGCAGCTGACCATCACACCTATATGAGCTTTTGGGACATCTCATTCCAGGACCATGGCCATTAATATGGAGTTGACCCCTTTGTGGCTACAACATCTTCCACTCTTCTGGGGAGGCTTTTCACAAGATTTTAGAGTGTGTCTGTGGGAATTTGTGCCCATATATGACGTCAGGTGCCGATGCTGGATGTGAAGAACTGACTCACATGTTGGGCCTCACATTGGGCACCAGAAAAAAGACCTTGTTCGCATGTTGGGCCCTACATGTTGGGCATCAAAAAAAAAAAAAAGATATGGCTCACGGGATAGGACACACTTCTGTGGATATCAGATGTCTGGTCCTCAGTTTGGCACTCTGGTTTCACCAGTTGGCTTCTGACATAACACAAAGCAGGTGGAACCAAAGTGTGGCACAGGGAACTAGGCATCCCTCCAAGACAAGAGCTACTACCAAAATAACATGTGTGAGGTGATGATGCTGAATGAGAAGATCCAGTATCCTGTATTTGGCATTCCAATTCATCCCACGGGTGTTCAGTAGGCTTAAAGGTTAGGGCTTTGTGCAGGATACTTGAGTTCCTTAACCCATCACACCTATATGGGTGTGTTGGGACTTTCCATTTCAAAACCATGGCCATTAAAAAGGAGTTGCCCTTTTTAGTGGTTATAACAGTCTTCACTCTTCTGGAAAGGCTTTCCACAAAATGTTGGTGTATCTCTGTGTGAATTTGTGCCAATTTGTGAGGTCAGCTGAGAAGAACTGGTTTTGCCTACTATTTATCCCAAAGGTGTTCAGTAGGGTTGAGGTCAGGGATCTCTGCAGGACACTCAAGTTCCCCCATGACCTTAAACCTGCTGAACACCTTTGGGTTGAGAAGATACTGATGAGCAGGTACTGATGTTGGATGAGAAGACCTTATACCAAAAGTCTTCCAACAGTAGGGTTGTGGTCAGGACTTTCTGCAGGACACTTGAGTTCCTCCATGACCTCAAACCTACTGAGCTTCTTTGGCATGACCTCATCCCAAAAGTGTTCCATAAGGTTAATGGCCTGATCCAAAAGGTATTCAGCAGGGTTGGGGTCAGGGCTCTGTACAGGACATTGGAGTTCCTCCACACCAAACTGGTCAAACTATGTCTTTATGGAACTGGCTTTATACACAAGGGACAGTCATGCTGGAACAGAAAAGGGTCTTCACCAAACTTTTACCACAAGGCTGGAAGAGCAAAATTGTCTACAATGTCTTTGTATGATGGAGTATATATATAGCACCCTCCTAATTTGGAGAAGACTGCTATGTAAATTTAGCTTGGCTCCACCTGTAATAATGGCAGCAGGGGTTGATTATTTAGGGCTGCTCCATGTTTTACAGACTGCTGTGATGTTACTTCCCCCTGACTTCTAGAGGCTTCTAGAAGCATAGTAGGAGAAAGAACAGAGCAGGGTGCTTGAATATTTATGAGACTCCAGTCAATCCCAAGGGAGGTATGCCCAGAAGGTGGTGAGAGAGTCCATAAATAGTCTGAGGCTTGAGCAGCAGTGCAGTGTTCCTGGGTCCAGTCCTGCATGAGGAGACACCTGTGCAGGGGCTCTGAGGAGGACACCGATGTCCCAGCTAGGCTTAGCTGGAGGAGCCTATTTGCAGACTCCTATCCAGGGATAAAGCTCACCGAAGAGAGCCAGGAGGAAGTTGGTGGGAAAGAGTGCAAAGATAGTTCACAAATACCTGGTGGGAAGGCAGCCCAGCTGGAAACACTCAAGCCCTGTACACACGATCGGTTTTACCGATGAAAACAGTCCGATGGACTTTTTTCATCGGACAAACCGATCGTGTATGGGCCCCATTGGTCTTTTTTCCATCGGTGTTAAAAAAAAGAACATGTTTTAAATTTATCCGATGGAAAAAAAAATGATAGAAAATTACTATCGTCTGTGGGGAACTCCATCTGATAAAAAACCCACGCATGCTCAGAATCAAGTCGACGCATGCTCAGAAGCATAGAACTTAATTTTTCTCGGCTCATCGGAGTGTTTTACATCACAGCGTTTGGGACGATCAGATTTTTGACTGATGGTGTGTAGGCAAGACTGATGGAAGTCAGCTTCATCGGATTTCCGATGGAAAAATCCATCGGTTTAAAATCCATAGGAAATCCGATCGTGTGTATAGGGCTTTACAGTTCTAACAGCATGCTGACAGCAGGTTTCAACCAAACTGACCGCACTTGCTGAGAGGGGGCAGAATGGTGGCTGGCCAGTGGAGTTGCAAGCCCTACACTTTCCCTCCTTATCAGGAACCCTTCCCTGCCACTAGTAATGTCTCTAACAGGCAAGATGTGTGCCAAACCTGGAAGCCAGTGCCTTAAAAAGGCTCTGCCTGACCCAAGATGGCTGCTAGAGTCACATGGGGGGGGCAGCATCCAATAGGAGAGCTTCATCAGAAACCCAGTAAACCATAGAGGAACCATGTCCCTCCTGTCTTCCTTTCCAACTGCAATGCTGTTGCAGAAGAGCTCCACCTGCAGTGGAAAAAGTAGATTGCACCTGCCTTCAAGTAGATGACCCCCCATTGACTGTGTGTAACTTTTTAACTCTGGAAGGAGTAGAGGTCAGTCACCATCAGCATAGAGATCCTTTGGGACATTCGGGCTCGTACAGTGCAGCCAGCAGTTTTGTGCAAAGAGACAGAAATTGAGTAGTCCTCAAGCTCTTCAGTTTGCAGTTCGTGGGGGGTATCCCAGGCTCCTTTCCCTTATCCAAGTTCATCGTCTCCAGTTTGGAGCCAGTGGAAGAGTCCTAAAAATGCTGTGTGCCTGGCTGTGCGTGCTCTAAGTGGGACATAGGACCGAATTCAACAGTGGCTCTTATGGGGTTGCATTACATATAAATATATATAAAGCCTCTAGCAGCTGTGAGCGGAGAGCATGCCATGTAGCGGGCTTTGCTCCATTGCCCTCAGTGGTGTTCCTAGCATTAGAATAACAATGATGTATCATGGCAGACATGCGCTACGATGGCGCTGCCAGTCTCACTTAGTCAATTTCCCGCACAGGTAGGTTTTGCATAGTAAGGTCAGCAGATATTAAACCCAATTGAGGCATTCATCTGCTGCTCCATCCCTCCAAGGAGCTGGCTGAAAATGCTTCGTTACCTGCCTGATGAGCCTCCTGCACGAGGAGCAATCCGCCCGGTGGCACTAAGAAGTCCTAGTTATCTCATCCACCCAAGCTGGAAATGTGGCAGCAGAGATAATAGGTTTTTGCGGTTAATTGCAAATGATGAAGGAGCAGCTTCCCCGGCAGAACTAAAGACGGGGAGAAGATGTTATGAAGATGTTCATGTGGACTGACAGATCCTTCACCGCGCCGAGCCTGGAGCATTCCATCAAGGAAACAAATAAGGTTATTGCCAGCCAATGAGATGGTGACAACATTTGAGAAAATGTTTAAAAAACAATTAGGGGAATTCGAACAACTAATTTTTTTAATCTAACGGATTCCATGATGATCTGGGACCAATTTAAAGCTGAACTCCACGATCATAAATCTATCGGTCGCGTGTCTTCTTCTGGAATCTCTGTGATCTTTGTGTATTTCCTCCAGATCTGTGCAGTAATCCAGTGTGAGACTTCCTGTAATAAAGACCGATCACTGCTGCCCTCTGTCCCTGTGCAGGGGGACTGGCCTGGTCTCCACCCTCTCCTGTAGTGGGTGGAGCCTGCAGGACCCCTCCCACAGCTCTGCTCTTTCTCTCCTTGTGCAGGGTGACTGGTCTTGTCTCTGCCCCCCTCCGGTAGTTTTCTGTAGTGGGTGGAGCCTGCTAGGCCCCTCCCACAGCTCTGCTCTCTCTCCATGTGCAGGGAGACTGATCTGGTCTCCGCCCCCTCCGATAGTGGGTGGAGCCTGCAGGACCCCTCCCACAGCTCTGCTCTTTCTCTCCTTGTGCATGGTGACTGGTCTTGTCTCCGCCCCCTCCTGTAGTTTTCTGTAGTGGGTGGAGCCTGCTAGGCCCCTCCCACATAGGGTGACCACATGTCCCGGATTGCCTGGGTCAGTCCCGCATTTTGCAGGTCTGTCCCGGGCACATTCATTCCAGGACAATACAGTGTCCCGGGAATGAAACTGACACAGCCACCCCCCCCCCCCCCCCCGGGCCAATCTGTTGCCCCCAAAAAAGGCTGCCACATCACCGCTTTACTCACTGACAGTACTTGTCCTGGCCGGGAATGCCTGGAGGAGCACAATCCCCGCCCCCTGCTTGTGATTGGAGAAATCATAAATCCCGCCTCTTGAGTCCAATCACTGTGTTGTGATTCGTTACAGCACAAGCTGATTTTTGGGAAGGGAGGGTGTCCCTGAATGGTAGTTTGGAAATGTGATCACCCTACCCCCCACAGCTCTGCTCTCTCTCCATGTGCAGGGGGACTGGTCTGGTCTCCACCCCCTTCTGTAGTGGGTGGAGCCTGCAGGACCCCTCCCACAGCTCTGCTCTTTCTCTCCTTGTGCATGGTGACTGATTTTGTCTCTGCCCCCTCCTGTAGTTTTCCGTAGTGGCTGTAGCCTGCTAGGCCCCTCCCACAGCTCTGCTCTCTCTCATGTGCAGGGGGACTGGTCTGGTCTCCGCCCCCTCCTGTAGTTTTCCGTAGTGGGTGGAGCCTGCTAGGACCCTCCCACAGCTCTGCTCTCTCTCATGTGCAGGGGGACTGGTCTGGTCTCAACCCCCTTCTATAGTGGGTGGAGCCTGCAGGACCCCTCCCACAGCTCTGCTCTTTCTCTCCTTGTGCATGGTGACTCGTCTTGTCTCCACCCCCTCCTGTAGTTTTCTGTAGTGGGTGGAGCCTGCAGGACCCCACCCACAGCTCTGCTCCCTCTCCTTGTGCAGGGGGACTGGTCAAGGCTCCACCCTCTCCTGTAGTTTTCTGTAGTGGGTGGAGCCTGCTGGACCCCTCCCACAGCTCTGCTCTCTGCACAGGCTATGTACAGCCCAGTGATGATGTCACGGCTACTTTTACAAGGTCATATCTGGGTTTGCAAAGGCGTTTGGTGCTCACAACAACGTGAATTGCAGAGCGGCCCTATTCACTTGAATGTGTCTGGTGATGGGAGATATAACTCTTGCCATGGCCACAAAGCAAAGCATAGTGGAGGCAGCTAGTGTGCACCCCCTGCAGCTAAAGGGGGCAGTGTTGAGGGTTCAGCTCAACTGCAAGGTTTTACCACCCCCCCCAACCTCACTTGTGTGAATGAGCCCTTAGAGGGTTAAAATAGGTGCCTCCTCAAATGCCTCTGAAAAGCAGCCTGAGGGTGTTTTTCAGAGGAGCCGCAGTCCTTGCCGCAAATGTGAACGGACCCCTAAATGTATACAGATCAGCACACAGGCCGACGTGGGTGGCGGAGGGGGGCAGGGAGGGGGTTAGGACTTCATTGTTACTTTTTTAGTGTAACAATACGCAACAATGTATCCATTCTGATTCGACCCCGCCCCTACGGTATTTTTTTCCCAGGTTCTGACCTCTGACCTGCAGGGATTTCCGGAATCCCTCCTTAGCTCCGGTCCTTCTTCCTCCAAACGCCATTTTTGCATCGGACGCATTTTTATTTTCATACCCGGCGGAGCTCTCAAGCCATGGCGACTCATTTCCAGACTCCCGTCTTCCGCGCCGCAGACATTCGACCTTTCTGGATTTTCAGGTTTTGGAGTGCTCTCTTCACCTCGTCCTGCGAGCCGGGGGGCACATGGCAAGCGAGCGGCTCCAGGTTGCGCTCTTTTCACAGGTCCGACTAATAATGCCCCCGGCATCCCCTGTGCAGCGTAAGGCTAATTCAGCTCGACAGCCCGTTACGCGGCGAGGACGTGTGAAGGTGGGGGAAGTACCGTCAGTGCCCTTTAATGCCGACTCGCTGCCAGAAACATCCTGCAGGATGGGGGGGGGGGGGGGGAGAGCCTCTCGGCCTGTCAGGGAGAAGGAATTTTTTCATAAGTGGTCATTAATTGCTCCAGTCTGTGGATGCCATACGTATCCTGACAATCCGGGATCAACCGCGCACGAGCAACGTTCACTCCGCACCCAGACTTGTCCCGCTCATTCCCTTCTCATGCAACGCAGAGTCTGCTTAAAGTGCACGTTACCACAACAAAATAAAGAGGGGCATCATTATAAAAGAGGGAATCTGACATTGACCAAATCTGTCAGGTGAATCTTCCAGGTGAATCTTCCCGAATCTCACTGATCTTTGTGTATTTCCTCCAGATCTGTGCAGTAATCCAGTGTGAGACTTCCTGTAATAAAGACCGCTCACTGCTGCTCCCTCTCCTTGTGCAGGGGGACTGGTCTTGTCTCCGCCCCCTCCTGGAACTTTTCTGCAATGGGTGGAGCCGGAGGGCCCCTCCCACAGATCTACTCTCTCCTTGTGCAGGGTGACTGGTCTTGTCTCCGCTTCCCTCCTGTAGTTTTCTGTAGTGGGTGGAGCCTAGAGTTGCCACCTCATCCCTTTAAACCCGAACACATATTAATTACACAGGTTCTGAGGCTAATTTAATGCAGGTAAAGCACCAAGTGAGTTTAATTACCACCTTTAATCAGCCACAGAACCTGTGTAATTAATATGTGTTCGGGTTTAAAGGGATGAGGTGGCAACTCTAGTGGAGCCTGCTAGGCCCCTCCCACAGCTCTGCTCTCTCTCTCCATGTGCTGGGGGACTGGTCTTGTATCCACCCCTTCCTGGAAGTTTTCTGCAATGGGTGGAGCCAGAGGGCCCCTCCCACAGCTCTACTCTCTCTCCTTGTGCAGGGGGACTGGTCTTGTCTCCGCTCCCCCTGTAGTTTTCTGTAGTGGATGGAGTCTACTGGGCCCCTCCCACAGCTCTGCTCTCTCTCCTTGTACAGGGTGACTGGTCTTGTCTCCACTTTCTCCTGTAGTTTTCTGTAGTGGGTGGAGCCTGCTGGGCCCCTCCCACAGCTCTTCTCTCTCTCCTTGTGTAGGGTGACTGGTCTTGTCTCCGCCCCCCCTCCTGTAGTTTTCTGTAGTGGATGGAGCCTGCTCTCCTTGTGTAGGGTGACTGTTCTTGTCTCCACTTCCTCCTGTAGTTTTCTGTAGTGGGTGGAGCCTGCTGGACCCCTCCCACAGCTCTGCTCTCTCTTCTTGTGTAGGGTGACTGGTCTTGTCTCCGCCCCCCCTCCTGTAGTTTTCTGTAGTGGATGGAGCCTGCTCTCCTTGTGTAGGGTGACTGTTCTTGTCTCCACTTCCTCCTGTAGTTTTCTGTAGTGGGTGGAGCCTGCTGGACCCCTCCCACAGCTCTGCTCTCTCTTCTTGTGTAGGGTGACTGGTCTTGTCTCCGCCCCCCCTCCTGTAGTTTTCTGTAGTGGATGGAGCCTGCTCTCCTTGTGTAGGGTGACTGTTCTTGTCTCCACTTCCTCCTGTAGTTTTCTGTAGTGGATGGAGTCTACTGGGCCCCTCCCACAGCTCTGCTCTCTCTCCTTGTGCAGGGGGACTGGTCTTGTCTCCACTTTCTCCTGTAGTTTTCTGTAGTGGGTGGAGCCTGCTGGGCCCCTCCCACAGCTCTTCTCTCTCTCCTTGTGTAGGGTGACTGGTCTTGTCTCCGCCCCCTCCTGTAGTTTTCTGTAGTGGATGGAGCCTGCTCTCCTTGTGTAGGGTGACTGTTCTTGTCTCCACTTCCTCCTGTAGTTTTCTGTAGTGGGTGGAGCCTGCTGGACCCCTCCCACAGCTCTGCTCTCTCTTCTTGTGTAGGGTGACTGGTCTTGTCTCCGCCCCTCCTCCTGTAGTTTTCTGTAGTGGATGGAGCCTGCTCTCCTTGTGTAGGGTGACTGTTCTTGTCTCCACTTCCTCCTGTAGTTTTCTGTAGTGGGTGGAGCCTGCTGGACCCCTCCCACAGCTCTGCTCTCTCTTCTTGTGTAGGGTGACTGGTCTTGTCTCCGCCCCCCCTCCTGTAGTTATCTGTAGTGGATGGAGCCTGCTCTCCTTGTGTAGGGTGACTGTTCTTGTCTCCACTTCCTCCTGTAGTTTTCTGTAGTGGGTGGAGCCTGCTGGACCCCTCCCACAGCTCTGCTCTCTCTTCTTGTGTAGGGTGACTGGTCTTGTCTCCGCCCCCCCTCCTGTAGTTTTCTGTAGTGGGTGGAGCCTGCTCTCCTTGTGGTCTTGTCTCCGCCCCTCCTGAACTTTTTCTGTAGTTCGTGGAGCCTCCTGGGCCCCTCCCACAGCTCTGCTCTCTCTCTCCTCGTGCACAGGGCTGGTCTTGTCTCTCCCCCCTCCTGTAGTTTTCTGTAGTGGGTGTAGCTTGCTGGGCACCTCCCACAGCTCTGTTTTACCACCAGTGAATAGTCACATTCTCTTCTCTTCTTCTCCTTAAGGGTATCAAGGATATGGGTCTGCTATGAATTTTAAAGCGCTACCCCAAGCAAAAAAAAACAAATAAAAAAAATAGCAAACAGAATGCCCCCCCCCCCCCAAATCCATACCAGACCCTTATGCAAGAATGTAGCCCAGCTAGCCTGTACAGGGGGACCCCCCTCAAACTATACCAGGCCCTATGCCCTTTCCTGGGGAAAGCACCTTGTTCCCATGTTGAAGAGGACGAGGTTCTCATCCCACATTTCTGGCCCTGTTATTGTGGGGGGTCTGCGTAAGAATCTGGAAGCCCCCTTTAAGCACTTGCAGACCGTGCTATATCCAAATAACGGCTACAGTGCGGTCGTCCAGTCCTGGGGGGAGCGTCATATGACGTCCTCCAAAAACTGCGCCCCACACCCGCTGCGGCGTGCGCCCGATGCGACGCGCTCAGTGATCGCTTTCTCCTTCAGACATAGCTGATCACAGATCGGGGTAAAAAGCCAATCACGGCAGCTCTTTATCACATGATCAGCTGTGTCCAATCACAGCTGATCACAATGTAAACACATTCCTTTCCTCACCCTAACAGTGTGAGGAGAGGAGAGGAGAGCCAGTAACTGGCAAGTGTGAAATGCGACATCTACACTGATAATCACAGCACAGTGTCCTGATTATCAGTGCAACCCCAATCAGTGCCCATCAGTGCCTAGCTACTACTCAGATGCTCGTCACATTCGATGCCGTCGCCGCCATCTTGCTACACCCCACACAACCCTTGTATGCTACCGCGCATGCGTCAAAGTCTTTTCGAGCATGCGCGGGTTTACCTTGGACGAGGTAAGCTTACAGACGACCAGTTTTCTCAGCAGGAAAACTCTGCAGAGAATCCCGACGAGAAAAATAGAGAGCAGGTTCTCTATTTCTTTCGTCGAGTTTCCCGGCAGTTTTTTTGACGAGAAACCATACACACGAACGTTTTTCTCTGCAAAAAGCTCTCCCAGCAGTTTTCTTGCCGAGAAAAACGGTCGTGTGTACGAGGCTTAAGAAAAAAAATATTGTTCCCAAATTTTTGGTCTGTTTTCATTTGTTTAGCAAAAAATAAATGAAAAATTGAGTGATAAAATGACAAAACATCATATGGGTACAGTGTCACATGACTGCGTAATTGTCATTCAAAGTGTTCCAACGCTGAAAGCTGAAAATCGGCCTGGGCAGGAAGGGGGTGAAAGTTTTCCGGTAGGCAAGCGGTTGAAGTGTCCCGTAAAATCAACCCCTTCCCTCCACAGGAATGAGTAAGGGATACAGAGCCCCTCAAATCGAACCTCGTCCCTTATATTGCGAACAAAAGAGGTTAGCCCTGGGACTTTAAATGAGGTGGGTACTGTTCCGCCAGTAAGCAAGACAATAGTAAGTACAGTATAACATTTTATTGAAATAAAATGGTTGTAAACATGGTTGGCACCAACAGTAGCCAATTTAAAAGAGAATACATCAATTAATGATACAAAGTTGTAATAGCAATAATAGCAGTCATGGTACACAGGCATTTAGAATACTCAATTGCCATATAAGGGAATATATGAGGTGTTGGTAACATGGTTGTAGTCACAGTCATTATGCAGCAGCATCAGAAATACCCGACGCGTTTCGCGAGAAAAACTCACTCATCAGGGGTGGATGCACGTGACAATATCCCTAGAGTAAAAATTATTATTATTATTATAAAAATTATATATAAATTGGCACTACAATATGGTGTTAGTTGTAAAGGTCACAGGGTGAGAAGGGTCTCAGTTAGAAGACCCCATACTTACCAGTGAACTTGACCATGGCACTGAGTGTATGGGTTCCAAAAGGCAGCGGCAAAGAATCTCCCCAGGGAGCTGAGGGGGCAGGATCAAAAGAGCCCCCACCCAGGGCCAAAAAGAGGGCAGGCACGGTGCACATAAATTGGTGTGTTCCTAGAAACCTCAATACCCTTATATTAAGCACTTTAGCAAACTAAAAAAGTGGAAATCTGGGGTGAACGTCGAGTGAAACATTGATGAATAGACATCTAAGTATCCTATATGTAGCGGGTGGTTACATTTAGGGGGAAGCATCTGAGTAGTAGCTAGGCTCAGATGTACCAATTGTTAGGTCTCATTGACCATTTCTATCCCTGGGAGATGGTACTGGTGTGTAAGTTCACTGGGGCCTATAGGTGGTGCTGTTGCCGTGGGTCCCGGGTTGAACTGCAGTATGAGGTTGTGTCCTTTTTGTCCCCTCTCGGCAGCGGTACAGCGGGGCGGGGAACCTGCTGTGCCTGTCAGGAGAGGGTATAAAAGGGGGCGGTTATCTTCCAGAGGGGTCGTCGTTCCACGCTCAGGCACCTTAAGCCTGGGTGCGGGTGTGTCGCCTCCGGGTGCCCTAGGCCTGTCGGGTGGTCTCTGGGTGATCTAGGCCCAGAGACGGAGCTGCTGTTCCATCTCAGACACCTTCAGTCTGGGGTGAGGTACTTCGAGAGAGGCACCTTCGACTGGGTCCCACAAGGGATCGAGGTCTCCTAGGGTGCCCCCTGGAGTGGGTGCTCGAATCTAGGACGAGGAGGCCAGGGAGGTGACCCTTCCCGAAGACCAGGCGCGGCATTGCTGGTGACTGTGGGGCCTCTGGTAACTCTCCGGATGGATGTCCTTTCCCTGACAGGGGTCAATACTTTTAGAAGGTAATCCACGTTCTCATGGTCTGTGGCAGAGACCCATCGTGAATCTGGTCGGTGGCAGAAACCCAACAACCAGGCCTGTGGCAGAGGCCCTATTCACCTGGTCTGTGGCAGAGACCCCTTCATGGTCGGTGGTAGCGACCGTGCGCCAAGCCTGTTAGTGCTATTCAGAACAGGAGAAACCCAAATTTAAAGTTTGTGCCTGGACCTCCTCCCACCTTATCTGACCCGTGTTTGTCTCAACCCGTCTGCTCTAAAAGAGACTGTTTATTGTGCAGGAAGGAATAAAAAAGTGTTGGACCTTTCAGTTGGTGTGGACAGTTGCTTACTGGGGAAAGTTAAAGACTTGTTCTGACTACCACAGAAACAAGGTCAGCACTGGAGGCCTTTTTACACCAGTCGCAAGCAGGCCCGAGAAACTAACACCGCTCAACCTCCCTATTCAGGAGGGTACGGGCTTGTGGTGCGGTGTGCCTCATTCTTTTACTGCGGAGGAGCCAAGCAGAAGAAAAGCAGGTAAAGTCTGGGGTTGGTGCGCTACATATACATAGACCCCCATGTCCCCCTGGTGAAGGCCATGAGTGGTCGTACCAACATACATTACATAGACATGGTCCACTGTTGTCACCATCAGCAAACTGGTCCAGAGCAAGGATGGGCAGCCAACACAGAAATGGGGCTGCAGGAGACCAGCAGCACTGAGACGTAACAAAAAAAAAAAGAACTTTATTTAAAGAAATACAATTGATACATTGTTTTAGCAAGTAGCTCCATCTCCAGCTGCAACTCTGTGACTTCTTTTGTTCTACATTTGTGGATTTTCAGCTCCTTTGTCGGATATGGCGTCCGCGGATGGACATTGTACTGATACCTTCCCCCCCCCCGTCATCATGAATATTTTACACCGTTCTGTTATAAATGGCAATCTCAGCAGGGCCGGCTTAGCCCCCATCCCAGGTCTGTGTGATCAGACGCCCCCCGCTGGGAGAGGAACGCACACACGCTCTGAAGGGCTGACAGCGCTTTACTTGTCGCTGCAGGAAAGCGCGCAGCGGGGCCGGGGAATCCAACCCACCAGGGCAATCACATAGCTGGAAGGCATACAGGATGTCACTGAATCACCGAACGCTCACTGCGACTCTGAAGACAGGGGACGGGGGGGGTGAGCAAAATTGATTTTATTTTCCCAAAATTTGGGAGAAATTTTCAGGCATTTCACCATTTTTACTAAATGTTTGGAGCCAATTGGGAAGATGAAATGACCTGTTTCCGGCTCTCTTCTAGTACCTGCACACCCCTTATGGACCAGAGCAAGTATTACATTTGCACTATGGGCCGGTTTATTGGCTTTGGAGCCGCCCAATAACTTTGATGGGGCTCAGAAGTATACCCTCCCTTGCCAGCAGTGCCCGCTGTGGTTCTCAGGCTCTCTCAGACCTCTGGGCTGCCTGGGGCAATTGTAAATGGCTCCTTTGGTGATCGGAAAATATGCAACTAAAGGACCAGGAAGTGACCTGTATTGCATCACTTCCACGTTCACAGCTGTCATTCCTCAGCTACCGTAGCGAGGGAGGCAGCTAATCAAGCACCATCTGTGCTTGACTTTCTGCAGTGGAGGACAGGAGAGACATTGGGGGTCTAATAGACACCTGATGTCTCTATAAAGAGGACCTGTCACCTGTCCAATGCTATCGCACAAGGGGCTTGTTAGTACCCTTGTGATAGCAGTAGGGTTCAATTTTAAAAATATATAAAATAAATAAAAATGTAAAATAAATGGCAAGCAGAATCTGAATTTCAGTGTTATTTTTGTCAGTTCTGATTCCCAAAGGAATAATAAAGGGATAAAATGCTGATCAAAGGCTGCTTTATATATGCTTCTGTTGTTCCTGGAGAAACCCTAGCTGGACTGGTAGTCCCATCCTTCCTTGGCTTGGCTGCTAGTCCCATCCTTTCTTGGCTTGACTGGCAGTCCCATCCTTCCTCGTTGGCTTGGCGGCTAGTCCCATCCTTCCTTGGCTTGACTGGCAGTCCCATGCTTCCTTGGCTTGGCTGCTAGTCCTATCCTTCTTTGGCTTGAGTGGCAGTCCCATCCTTCCTTGGTTTGACTGGCAGTCCCATCCTTCCTTGGCTTGACTGGCAGTCCCATCCTTCCTTGGCTTGACTGGCAGTCCCATCCTTCCTTGGCTTGACTGGCAGTCCCATCCTTCCTTGGCTTGACTGCCAGTCTCATCCTTCCTTGGCTTGACTGCCAGTCCATCCTTCCTTGGCTTGGCTGCTAGTCCCATCCTTCCTTGGCTTGACTGGCAGTCCCATCCTTCTTTGGCTTGACTGCCAGTCCCATCCTTCCTTGGCTTGACTGGCAGTCCCATCCTTTCTTGGCTTGACTGCCAGTCCCATCCTTCCTTGGCTTGACTGCCAGTCCCATCCTTCCTTGGCTTGGCTGCTAGTCCCATCCTTCCTTGGCATGACTGGCAGTCCCATCCTTCCTTGGTTTGACTGGCAGTCCCATCCTTCCTTGGCTTGACTGGCAGTCCCATCCTTCCTTGGCTTCACTGCCAGTCCATTCTTCCTTTGCTTGACTGCCAGTCCCATCCTTCCTTGGCTTGGCTGCTAGTCCCATCCTTCCTTGACTTGACTGCCAGTCCCATCCTTCCTTGACTTGACTGCCAGTCCCATCCTTCTTTGGCTTGACTGCCAGTCCCATCCTTCCTTGACTTGACACCCTTCCTTAGCTTGACTACCAGTCCCACCAGGTCCCACCCTTTCTTAGACTGACTGCCAGCCCCACCAGATCCTACAATTCTTTAGATTGACTGCTAGCCTCCCCAGCCCACCCACTTTAATTGATTGCCAGTCCCACTAGACCCCACCCTTCCTTACATTGACTGCCAGCCCCACCAGTCCACCTGTTCCTTAGTAGTGATGAGCCGAACACCCCCGGGTTCGGTTCGCACCAGATGCCGCGAACGGACCGAAAGTTCGAACGAACATTAGAACCCTATTAAATACAATGGATGCGAACGTTCGAATTCTAAAGTGCTAATTATAACAACTATTATGCATGTTATTGTCCTAAAAAGGGTTTGGGAACCCGGGTTCTGCACCAGGGGACATGTATCAATGCAAAAAGAAGTTTTAAAAATGGTCGTTTTTCGGGAGCAGTCATTTTAATGATGCATAAAGTGAAAAAAAAAAGTCAAATATTCCTTTAAATATCGTACCTGGGGGGTGTCTAAAGTATGCCTGTGAAGTGCCACGTGTTTCCCGTGTTTAGAACTGTCCCTGCACAAAATAACATTTCTAAAGGGAAAAAAGTAATTTAAAACTGCTTGCGGCTTTAATGCAATGTCTGGTCCCGGTAATATGGATGAAAATCTTTAGGAAAAATGGCATAGCTACCCCATCAACACCCCCCCCCCCTACCCCAGCCCATTACCAGCCCCTTTGGGTCTTGTATGGATATTAAGGGGAACCCCGCACATAAAATAAAAAAGGCCCTATATACTCTGAACAGCCGTATACAGGCGGTGCATACAAGACAGGGACTGTAGGTTTGTTCTTATGTAGAATGTGTTTGTAATTTTGAACAGGTACATTGTTGAAGTGTAGCTCCAGCCCAAAAATCTATTTTTAAACTTTTTGGGAAACATAGGTAAGGGTTATCACCCCTGTAACATTTGTTTTGCTGTCTGTGCCCCTGTTCAGAACATTTCACCTCACTTTCCGTCCCAATGACAACTGTTTTTGAAATGTGGTGTTTTTCTTGAAACAAGGATTGCTGATAAAGCATCAGTACAGATGAGACCCCTTTCTCCCATATTTATTCTTACAGGAGAGAATTTTCCTTTCTAGGGGTAGATTTCCTCTCACTTCCTGTTGTCTTCTTTCGTTTGCAAGTAGGAGTCGTTTGTAAGTTGGATGTTTGAAAGTAGGGACCTGCCGTATATACTCTGCAGAAATAGGCCCCTTAGTTGTTGGTGTTGGCACAACACTGTAAGCACTCAGTTACTCTTGGTTGGTGCTGGAACGCCCTGCTGTCAACTATTATATCAGGAATTTTAATTACATATAATTGTTGAACAGTGGTAGTAAAAATTGGGGCTTTGATGGTGGTGCTGGTGCCACAACACTGTAAGCCCTGACAGTTACTCTTGGTGGGTGCAGCAATGGGCCCTGCTGTGAATTATTAGATCAAGAATTGTAATTACATGCCCCTTTTGAACAGGGGCTGAAAAATTGGGCCTTTCGTGGTGGTGGTGGTGGTGGCGTTGCCACAAGACTGTAAGCCCTCAGAGTTACTCTTGGTGGGTGCAGCAATGGACCCTGCTGTGAATTATTAGATCAAGAATTGTAATTGCATGCCCCTGTTGAACAGGGGCTGAAAAATTGGGCCTTAGGCACTGGTGGCACAACACTACAACCCCTCACAGATACTGTACTTGGAGCACAGCAATGAGCCCTGTTGCAAAGTATTGCTTCAAAAATTGTAATGACACGCCCCTGTTAAACAGGGGCTGAAAAATTGGGCCTTAGGCACTGGTGCCACAACACTCCAACCCCTCACAGATACTGTACTTGGAGCACAGCAATGAGCCCTATGGCAAATTATTGCTAAAAAAATTGTAATTACACGCCCCTGTAAAACAGGGGCTGAAAAATTGGGCCTTAGCCACTGGTAGCGGCACCCATAAACAAAAATGATCTTCCAAGCTATCATCATCAATCGTATCATTGAGGACTCGGAGGAGGAGGATAGCCAGTCAACATAACAGCACAGGCACTCAGCATCAGCATCAGTCTTGAAGGGATGTGACATGTTAAAATCAATTAGTCTGTTATATCAGCATCAGGTGTGTGGTAGCTGGTGGTGATCCAAGACTGGTTCATCTTGATGAAAGTCAGTCGATCAACCGAGTCGGTGGACAGGCGCACCCTGTGATCCGTGACAAATCCTCCAGCAGCACTGAATGTGCGTTCCGAAAGAACGCTGGATGCAGGACAGGCCAGTAGCTCAATTGCATACTGTGCAAGCTCTGGCCAGTGATCCATCCTCAAGAAGACCCAGTAAGCCAGAGGATTTTCGGTGGGGAAGGTGTCCAAGTCTGACCTTGCCCCTAGATATTCCTGCACCATGTTTATCAGACGCTGGCGATGGTTGCTGGAACCGATCATACTTTGGGGCTGCGGACTAAAGAATTGTCTGAACGCATCGGTCAGACGGCCACCTTCCCCACCGCTCCTTCTTTGACTGGCCGAAGCCTCAGCAACTCGTTGTCCAGGACCAGGAGTTTGTAACCTCCCAGTCTCTGGGAACGCGTTGCACAGACCTTTCTGCAAGGCCTCCCGGAGTTGTCTCATCCTCTGCTCCCTCTGCGACGGTAACATAAGGTCCGCAACCTTACCCTTGTACCGTGGATCAAGGAGAGTGGCCAGCCAGTAATGGTCCCTCTCCTTGATCCGAAGAATACGAGGATCCTTCCGCAGACTTTGCAGGATCAGGGAGGCCATGCAGCGTAGGTTTGCTGAGGCATTCGCTCCGGAGTCCTCTGGGTCACTAAGGACGACATGATCCGCAGCCACCTCCTCCCAGCCACGTACAAGTCCACTGGTTTCTTGGGACTGTAAATCATCCCTAAAAGACTGCTGCTGATGATGCTGAGTGCCAGCCTCCACCTCCATGCTGACACAATCCTCCTCCTCCTCCTCCTCCTCCTCTTCCTGTGCGATGGGTGGGACAGAAGGAACACTGTCTGGGTAAAGGGGGCCTTGAGAGGCAAGGAAGTCCTCCTCTTCCTGCCTCTGTTCTGCCTCAAGTGCCCTGTCCATTATTCCACGCAGCGTGTGCTCCAACAGGTGGACAAGAGGTACAGTGTCACTGATGCATGCACTGTCACTGCTCACCATCCTCGTGGCCTCCTCAAATGGTGCCAGGACAGTGCATGCATCCCTGATCATGCCCCACTGGCGTGGAGAAAAAAAACCAAGCTCCCCTGACCCTGTCCTGGTGCCGTAGTCGCACAGGTACTCATTGATGGCCCTCTGCTGCGTGTGCAGCCGCTGCAGCATGGCCAACGTTGAGTTCCACCTGGTGGGCATGTCACATATAAGGCGGTTCTTGGGCAGGTTCAACTCCTTTTGCAGCTCAGCCAGGCGAGCACTGGCATTATAAGATCTGCGGAAATGCACACAGACTTTCCTGGCCTGCCTCAGGACATCCTGTAAGCCCGGGTACCTGCCCAAGAACCGCTGCACCACCAGGTTAAGGACGTGAGCCACACAGGGCACATGGGTCAGTTGTCCCTGTCGGAGGGCGGAGAGGAGGTTGGTGCCATTGTCGCAAACCACCATTCCTGGCTTAAGCTGGCGTGGCGTCAACCACCTCTCGGCCTGGCCCTGCAGAGCAGACAGGACCTCTGCCCCAGTGTGGCTTCTGTCCCCCAAACACACCAGCGCAAGCACGGCATGGCATCTTTTTGCCTGCGTACTTGCGTAGCCCCGTGAACGGCTACGGAGCACCGCTGGTTCATAGGACAAACCACAGGAAGAGGCCATGGAGGAAGAAGAAGAGGAGGGGGTGGAGGAGAGAGGTGTGTCACAACCAGTAGTAGCATTTTGGAGGCGTGGCGGTGGGACAACCTCCAACACTACTGCACCTTGTCCTGCATCCTTCCCAGCTGCCAAAAGAGTGACCCAATGGGCCGTGAAAGAAAGGTAACGTCCCTGTCCATGCCTGCTGGACCATGAGTCCGCGGTAATATGCACCTTGCCGCTGACCGCCCTGTCCAGCGAGGCCAAGACATTGCCTTCCACATGCCGGTAGAGAGCCGGAATAGCCTTCCGTGAGAAAAAGTGGCGTTTGGGAACCTGCCACTGAGGAACCGCACATTGCACAAACTCACGGAAGGGGGCCGAGTCTACCAACTGAAAAGGCAGCAGTTGAAGCGCTAGCAATTTAGCCAAGCTAGCATTCAACCGCTGGGCATGTGGATGGCTGGGAGTGAACTTCTTTCGACGGTCCAGCAGCTGGGGCAGGGAAATTTGCCTGCTAGAATCGGACGTCGGTGTACTGCTAGCAGAGTGGCCGCAAGTACTTGGCTGTGACACACCTAATTCTACACCTTCATTCCTCTCAGTGCATGTTTCAGAGAGGACTGAAGTTATAGTGGGGTTGGAGATCCCAGCTGATGCGGTGCAAGGAGAGGTCCGCTTTGTTCTTTGGTGTGGGTCTTTGAGGTAGGCTTGCCAACGAGCTGCATGGCAGGTCAACATATGTCTGGTCAGGCATGTGGTACCCAAGCGGCTGATGTTTTGGCCACGCGATATACGCTTGAGACATATGTTGCAAACAGCAGCTGTGCGATCTGATGCACTAGCCTCAAAAAAGGCCCACACCAAAGAACTTTTTGAATGACGGGCAGAGGCAGCGCCCTGCACAGGCGGAGCTCTGCGGTGTGATTCCGTCGGTGTACTGCCCTTACGCTGGCCACCAAAGGGCATCCTGCCTCGTTGGAGATGTGCCTCCTCCTCATCCTCCTCCTCCTCCTCTCTCCTATTAGGCACCCACGTGGAGTCAGTGACCTCATCATCACCTCCCTCCTCATCACTGGAGCCAATCTGGCAGTATGCTGCAGCTGCTGGAACATGACTGCCAGGTTGGTGTCCTTCTTGAGCATCCCCTCTGTCTGCTCTCACGCTACTGCCTTCCTCTAGCTGGGTTTCATCATCAGACCCTTCGAAACGCTGGGCATCCTCCTGGAGCATGTACCCAACACTGTGCTGAAACAGTTCGGGGGACTCCTCAGGAGGAGGACATGGTGGGTCTAGGGAAGGAGTGACTGATGATGAGTCTGACATTGATACCAGGGAAGAGGACGCTTTGGCAGCTGCTTTTCCAGTACCCTGAGCCTGGGTGAGAGAGGATGAGGAGGAGGAGGAGGGCTTGGTCATCCACTCTACCAAGTCTTCGGCATGATGTGGCTCAACATGTCCAGCTGCCGAAAAGAAGGACAAGCGTGTCCCATGGCCATGTGCTGATGACAATGCACCGCGTCCACGACCAGCACTGTTGCCCCCAGACACAGAGCCTGCTTGCCCTCTTTTATTGCCTCCTGACTGTCTGCCTCTCCTTGTTTGCCTTCCAGACATTCTAATAGATGGCCTGCAGGGAGATGGGAAAAAAGCAATAAGGGCTACCTTCAGGTGTCCTTCTCTGTCCCTTGAAACAAGGACTTTGACAGTGAAAGAAACTGACACTCTCCCTACCTACAGTTTTCTGTCCCTAGAAAAAATGTTTTTTTTAAGCACAATTTAGCACAAGGAGAATTCACTCACTGTCCTTCCAGGTCCCTGGAAACAAGGACTTTCACAGTGAAAGAAACTGACACTCTCCCTACCTACAGTTTTCTGTCCCTAGAAAAAATGTTTTTTTTAAGCACAATTTAGCACAAGGAGAATTCACTCACTGTCCTTCCAGGTCCCTGGAAACAAGGACTTTGACAGTGAAAGAAACTGACACTCTCCCTACCTACAGTTTTCTGTCCCTAGAAAAAATGTTTTTTTTAAGCACAATTTAGCACAAGGAGAATTCACTCACTGTCCTTCCAGGTCCCTGGAAACAAGGACTTTCACAGTGAAAGAAACTGACACTCTCCCTACCTACAGTTTTCTGTCCCTAGAAAAAATGTTTTTTTTAAGCACAATTTAGCACAAGGAGAATTCACTCACTGTCCTTCCAGGTCCCTGGAAACAAGGACTTTGACAGTGAAAGAAACTGACACTCTCCCTACCTACAGTTTTCTGTCCCTAGAAAAAATGTTTTTTTTAAGCACAATTTAGCACAAGGAGAATTCACTCACTGTCCTTCCAGGTCCCTGGAAACAAGGACTTTGACAGTGAAAGAAACTGACACTCTCCCTACCTACAGTTTTCTGTCCCTAGAAAAAATGTTTTTTTTAAGCACAATTTAGCACAAGGAGAATTCACTCACTGTCCTTCCAGGTCCCTGGAAACAAGGACTTTCACAGTGAAAGAAACTGACACTCTCCCTACCTACAGTTTTCTGTCCCTAGAAAAAATGTTTTTTTTAAGCACAATTTAGCACAAGGAGAATTCACTCACTGTCCTTCCAGGTCCCTGGAAACAAGGACTTTCACAGTGAAAGAAACTGACACTCTCCCTACCTACAGTTTTCTGTCCCTAGAAAAAATGTTTTTTTTAAGCACAATTTAGCACAAGGAGAATTCACTCACTGTCCTTCCAGGTCCCTGGAAACAAGGACTTTGACAGTGAAAGAAACTGACACTCTCCCTACCTACAGTTTTCTGTCCCTAGAAAAAATGTTTTTTTTAAGCACAATATAGCACAAGCACAAAACACACTGACACTCTCCCTACCTATCCTTCTCTTTCCCTAAACTAAAGGAATCCAGGTTAAGCAAGAAAGAAATAAAAGTCACTGTCCCTGCCTATGCTGCTCTATCCCTGCTCCGGAACACACTACACTAGGCCGCCGTGCTGGCGGCCTTTTATAGTGTGGGGCGTGTACTAAACACCCTCAGCAATAATTGGCCACAGGCATCCTGCCTGTGGCCAATCATTGCTCTCCTCGCTGCCGGCGCTGTGATTGGCCAAGCATGCGGGGTCACAGTGCATGCTTGGCCAATCACAGCGCCTGGATGACACTGCGATGGCGTAGTGCATTGTGGGCCGTTCGCGTCACTCGAATTTGGCGCGAACGGCCCAAATCGTTCGATCTTCGTCGAACGATCGAACAGCCGATGTTCGAGTCGAACGTATGTTCGACTCGAACACGAAGCTCATCCCTATTCCTTAGACTGACTGCCAGCCCCACTAGGTCCCACCTTTCCTTAGACTGACCGCCTAGCCCCACCAGGTCCTACTTTTCTTTAGATGGACTTCTAGCCCCACCAGCCCCCCCCCTCCTTTCTTTGATTGAATGCCAGTTCAACTAGGTCCCACCCTTCCTTACATTGACTGCTAGCCCCACTAGGTCCTACCCTTCCTCAAACTGACTGCCAGTCTATCAGTCACCCCCTCCTTTCCTTTGATTGATTGCCAGTCCCACCCTTCTTTACATTGAACGCCATTCCCATCAGTCCCCCCTTCCTTAGATTGACTGCCTGTCCCACTAGGTCCCACCCTTCTTTACATTGACTGCCAGTCCCACCAGTCAACCTGTTCCTTAGATTGACTGCTAGCCCCCCAAGGCTACACCCATCATTAGACTGACTGCCAGTCCCGCTAGGTCCCACCCTTTCTTAGAATGACTGTCATTCCCACCAATCACCCCCCCTTCCTTAGACTAACTGCCAGTCCCACTAGGTCCCATCCTTCCTTAGACTGACTGCCAGTCCCACAAGTCACCCTCCCCTTCCTTTGATTGACTGACAGTCCCACTAGGTCCCTCCCACCCTTACATTGACTGCCAGTCCCACCAGTCACCCCATTCCCTTGATTGACTGTCAATCCCACCAGTTCCCCCATTCCTTAGACTGATTGTCAGTCCCACTAGGTCCCATCCTTCCTTAGCTTGACTGCCAGTCTCATCAGGTCTCTCCCATTCTATCTTAGGAGCTCAGGCTGTTTTTTGGTCCCATCATCTCATCAGGTCGGGCTGCCAGGAGCTTCCCAAACCATGCCCCTGGTTCCCATCTTCTGCTCTACAATACACACTTTTTTGGAGCCTGGTTTGGCTTCTTATTGACTTCAACTTCAGTTTGATTTCCAAATTTCAGAGGTTCCCAAATATCGAAAAAGTTCCCCCGATTCACAGCTGAACTAGCTTTTCAGATGTTCTCTCATTTCTATTCCACAGTCATCTTGTACTCCTCATGGGTATTCGGGATAATTTAGGCATTAAATTCATTTTGCTTTAGTCAGACAATCTTAATGGCAAAACGCTTATAAAAACAAACACTATTTGCCTTGACTTTAAGACAACATTACAGCATATGAATACTTTGGCTTCAGCAAATCTACAACCCTGATGTTCACCCATGGTTTTTAAACAGGTCCTTGGCAGAGACTGTCCTCTGTAAAAGAATGTCTCATAACTGGACAGGGCAAAATTATAGTAAATTTATTTTATTTTGCTTACAAATGTTCCTGTACAGCTATCCACCTATGGGCTATGTGAGATACACTATATGACCAAACAGTATGTGGACCTTTCTCCAAAAGGTGGAGTTCAGGTGTCTCCCGTGAATGGTCCTAGTAATACTCCATCATACAAAGACATTATACAGGGATATGCAATGTAATACTGACATATAATCACTCACATAGGTTGGACTTGATGGACTTTTTTCAACCGCACCTACTATGTAACTATGTAACCTTGTAGACAATTGTGCTCTTCCAACCTTGTGGTAAAAATTTGGAGAAGACCCTTTTCTGTTCCCCCATGACTGTGCTCCCCCTGTGTAGAAATCCAGTTCCTTAAAGACATGGTGTGACTGCAGTTTGGTGTGGAGGAACTTGAGTGTCCTGCACCGAGCCCTAAACCTCATCCCTACTGAAAACCTTTGGGATGAATTGGAATGCCAATTGGGATCCTGGGCTATTTTCTGGTGCCAATGTGAGACCCAACATGTGAGCCAGGTCTTCTCAACCGACATCAGTACCCGGCTTCACAAATGGGCACAAATTCCCACAGACACCCTCCAAAATCTTGTGGAAAGCCTTCCCCAAAGAGGGGAAGATGTTAAAGGCCACAAAGTGGTAACCCAATAATAATGGCCATGGCCATGGTTTTTGGATTGAGAAGACTAGATCCATAAGACATGGTGTGACCAGTTTGGTGTGGAGGAACTCCAGTGTTCTGCACAGAGCCCTGACCTCAACCTTACTTTTGGAAGACCTTTGGTATCTGACCACAACCCTACTGAACACCTTTGAGATGAATTGGAAGCCAAGCCGGGTCTTCTCATCTGACCTCACAGATGTGCACAAATGCCAACAAAGACACTCCAAAATTTTGTGGAAGGCCTTCCCAGAAGAGTGAAGGCTGTTATAACTTCACAATGGGGCAACTCCATATTAATGGCCATGGTTTCGGAATAGGATACCCCAACAAGCCCATATAGGTGTGATGGGTTGAGAAACTTAAAGGGGTTGTAAAGCTTCGTGTTTTTTCACCTTAAAGGGTTTGTAAAGAAAAATATAAATAAAAATAACAAACATGTTATACTTACCTCCACTGTGCATCTTGTTTTGCATAGAGTGGCCCCGATCTACGTCTTCTGGGGTCCCTCTGCGGCTGTCTCGGCTCCTCAACGCAATCACTCACCACCTATATGCGAGCGAGCTTGCATGGTGGTGAGTGATTGCGGGCGCGCTCCAGTGATACAGCCAGCGGCTATTGCCGCTCACTGTATGACTCGGCCCCACCCCCCGGCGCGCCACGTCATTGGATGTGACTGACAGCAGCGCCAGCCAATAGCTGCGCTGCTTTCAATCCATCCACTGTAGCCAATCAACGGCCAGGCTGAACGGCGAGAAGGATGTCGGGGTCGAACGTGGGACTTTCGAGGGCTCAGGTAAGTAAAACGGGGGCTGGGGGGGGGGCGGTATTGTCGGATGTTTTTTCACCTTAATGCATAGGGTGCATGAAGGTGAAAAAACGTTTCCTTTACAACCCCTTTAATGCATCCTATGCATTAAGGTGAAAAAACACCTTGCTGTCTCCGGCCCCCCCGAGCCCCCGTTTTACTTACCTGAGCCTCGAATCTCTGTGGGCGCGATCCTGCATTGCTTTCCCCCAGCTCCTGATTGGATGATTGATAGCAGCGCAGCCATTGGCTCCCGCAGCTGTCAATCAAATCAATGACGCGTCGCGACGGGGGCGGGGCCGAGTGATACAGTCAGCGGCTATGGCCGCCGACTGTATGACACGGGAGCGCGCTCCGCAAGCTAATCCTCTTGGGAGAGCGCTTCCCAGAGGGGGGTTAGCTCTTGCAGGGAGGAGCCGAGACAGCCGCTGAGGGACCCCAGAAGATGAGGATCTGGGCCACTCTGTGCAAAACGAACTGCACAGTGGAGGTAAGTATGACATGTATGTTATTTAAAAAAAAAAAAATTAAACCTTTACAACCCCTTCAAGTATCCTGCATAGCCCTGACCCCAACCCTACGGAATACTTTTGGGATGAATTTGACCGCCAATTGGAAGCCAGGTTTTCTCATCCAACAGCAGTGCCTGATCTCAAAAATGGGCACAAATCCCCACAGACACCCTCCAATATCTTATGAAAATCTTTCCCAGAAGTGTGAAGGATGTTCTATCTGCAAAGGGGGACAACTCCATATCAATGGCCATTGTTTTGTAATTAGACGTTCAACAAACTAATCTAGGCGTGATGGTCAGGTGTCCACCAACATTTGGCCTCGTAGTGTATATTGCCTACTTCCCAAAAGAATGAAGGTTTTTATAGCCACAAGAGGGGAAAAAGAGGCAACTCAATATTATTTTGAAATGGGAAAAAGCAAGGTGTGATGGTCAGGAGTCTACAAACCATTCCAAAATATTGTGGAAAGCCTTCCGAGAAGAGTTGAGGATGTTATAGCTGCAAAGAGAAGTGGCCATTCTATATTAAATCCATAATTCTATTATATCCCGTAAAAGCTTGTTAAAAGCCTATGCATATTGTACAATTTAATAGCTCTACCTAACATTGATACACCCAGTAACTACCTACTAACTCCCCATGTGATCATCTACACTTTTTCCAGACTCGTATTTTTGTCACATATATTTAAAGTGGAAGTAAACCCTCCTGTCATTTTCAGGCAAGGAAGCTGCCATCTTGGCCTCTGTTTAATCTTCAACTGCCATGTTGCTGCACATGTGATCAGTTATGACACCAGCCATTGGATGGTTTGACAGTTTGGTTGAGAGCACAACCAATGTGACAGTTGGCATTCCCGGCATGCCGGGAATGTAACTGCTTTTTGAAACTGTTAAATCGATGGGTTTACTTCCGCTTTAATAATTAAAAGAAAGAATGTAAGTTTCAAATGTTAATGAACTTCCTTGATCAAAGTCAGCTTCATCCACAGAATCGAGTGGGTCTCCTCTCTTTCCTAGTTCTATAGATTGAATATATTAACCAAGTCGCAGTGTATCTCAGCTATCTCCCTCACAAGGGATTGTGAAGGACAATTAGAGGACAGGACCAAGGATAATAATCACTTTACCTGACAATATGAGACCAGAATATTCCAACGGAAAGACGTCGATGCATTTGTTATGACAAGGTCCAGGAGCCATAGGGAACAGTCTTAGATTTCTATGCCAATACTTGGACAAATTGTGACAGTGAGAGTCCCTGCCACTATATAAAAGGGTTTAAAAAGGACACAGGACTCTCAAAAAGTCAGTTTTAGAAAACTGTGTCTTATTTTAATTTTTTTCTGGATTGGGTAATTCCAGATCGGGCTAGAAGCTTGACGTTTCCAAAAGAGTATTGGGTGGAACGGAGCCTTCAGTCCCGTGTCTGGACTTTGCTACTTGCCTACAGCCTGTGTGGGTGAACAGGTGGTCAGGATTGTTCTGAGCCAGATCTGAGCCTAGTTAAGGGCAGTTACTGCCATGGGGAGACAGAGCCATGTCAGGAGAACTGGGAGTTCCTGTTGGAGACTGCAACCCTTGTGAGGGGGGATTCCTTGCCCAAGGACTGGGCAAGTCTGGTCAGCTACCAGAGTCTGGAAGATCTAGATAGGGTCTGGGAGACTGAGGAAGTCGATGAGGATAGTGAGTCTATTGGGCTGGAGGGAATCCGGATGTTTCTGGAGGGAGCAAGCTTGAGGTGCTGCGAAAACCCTATCAACAGGCCAAGTGGGGCCTGAGCAGTGAGGTGCTGCAACTAAGCCTAAGGGAGCCTGAGGAGCTTGTCAGGATCACTGGGAGTTCCTGTTGGAGACTGCAACCCTTGCGAGGGGGATTCCTTGCCCAAGGACTGGGCAAGTCTGGCCAGCTACAAGAGTCTGGAAGACCAAGAGAGGGTCTGGGAGACTGAGGAAGCCGAGGAGACTAGCGAGTCTATTGGGCTGAAGGGAATCCGTAGGGAGCAAGCTTGAGGTGTTGGGAAAACCCTATCAAGAGGCCAAGTGGGGCCTGAGCAGTGAGGTGCTGCAACTAAGCCTAAGGGAGCCTGAGGAGCCTGTCAGGATCGCTGGGAGTTCCTGTTGGAGACTGCAACCCTTGCAAGGGGGATTCCTTGCCCAAGGACTGGGCAAGTCTGGCCAGCTACAAGAGTCTGGAAGACCAAGAGAGGGTCTGGGAGACTGAGGAAGCCGAGGAGACTAGTGAGTCTATTGGGCTGAAGGGAATCCGTAGGGAGCAAGCTTGAGGTGTTGGGAAAACCCTGTCAAGAGGCCAAGTGGGGCCTGAGCAGTGAGGTGCTGCAACTAAGCCTAAGGGAGCCTGAGGAGCCTGTCAGGATCGCTGGGAGTTCCTGTTGGAGACTGCAACCCAATGCAAGGGGGAATTCCTTGCCCAAGGACCGGGCAAGTCTGGCCAGCTACAAGAGTCTGGAAGATCTAGATAGGGTCTGGGAGACTGAGGAAGCCGAGGAGGCTAGCAAGTCTATTGGGCTGAAGGGAATCCGTAGGGAGCAAGCTTGAGGTGTTAGGAAAACCCTATCAAGAGGCCAAGTGGGGCCTGAGCAGTGAGGTGCTGCAACTAAGCCTAAGGGAGCCTAAGGAGCCTGTGCTCAGGAAGACCAATGCTTATAGGGGCAGAGCTGCTAGAATGTAGCCAGGTGGGCTAGCATTTTCGTTATTGTTTGTTGGAGAAGATCCCTGCATGGGAAATCCATGTTAATGAACTTTATACTCTAATTTCATTTAATAAAAGTGGGCTATCAGGCCCTTAAATATAGTTCCGCTCTGGCACGGACTCTCTTGAAAAACACATTTACTATTGATCGCAACATCCCCCAGATCACAAAATATAAAATAAAAAACCGTTAATTTACAAATTTTTCTGCATAACATATAAATAATTTCGAATGATCAGTGCACTGGAAAACATAACCACCATCATGGAACAGACAACATAATTTTGTATAATCAACGGTTCTCCTCCAAAGTTCGGAAGTAGATGTTTGTCATGAATTAGAGTCGTGGGCCTTCACCGCATAGGGTTAAACTGTATGTGTGAGCATATAAATGTATGTGCTTGGCATGCATGAGGCGGCGGTGTCATGTTCTGACACCGCCAAACAAGCCCCGCAGCAGTCATATTCCACTGAGAACGTTCATGCTAGAATGAGTGACATTTGACTGCTTGATAATTGCTGACGGCGACTCCTGAAACTCACCTTCGATGATTAACCAAACACAAATTATTCACCCAATACTGTTAGCTTCATTTAAAGTGCCAAATAATGAAAACACGCTCATTGCCCGTTTCCTTAATTATTTCGTCGACAAGAAAGCATTGTAACAGTTTGGAGAAGTGCCTGGACAGTGTTGCATGTTGAATATGTGGTCTACACTTTACGCTTGGCCTTATAGAAAGTTTAAAGTTTTAGTAGAATCTTCTAACATAAATGTTATTAGCCATACACCAATTTTATATTAGTGATGGGTTCTTATTGAACTATTGTAATTGTGCCTCTGCGTATGGCCATGTACTCAACTGGGTGATGAGCTTTGGCCTAGCCAATGCCAAGTACCTGTAGCAAAGGCGTAACTAGAACTTTCAGGGCCCCCGGTGCAAGGAACCATGAAGGGCCCCCCCATGATCCTGCCCCAGGTCCCTTTCTATAAATCCTAGGGCCCTAGCCACTGGTCCTGGGGTCCTTTCCACTGGTCCTGGGTCCTTTCCCACCGTCCCGAGGACCTTTCCATTGATCCCTGGGCCCTTTCCTCTGGTCCAAGGGCCCTTCTCTCTCAGCCCAGAGCCCTTCCCTCCGAACCCAGGGCCCTTCCCACTGATCGTGGGGCCATTTAGGACTCTTTCACATGTTCTGCAGCAGGCCTCCTTCCTGCTGTCTTGGGGCCAGCCACAGTGGCAGAATACCTTGCCACTGATCCTGGGCCTTTTTCCACTGTCTCAAGGCCCTATCCATTGGTCCCGGGGCCCTCCCCTCTGAGCCAAGGTTCCTTCCCTCCAGGCCCGGGGTCCTTCCCACTGATCCTGTGGCCCTTTATTATCCAACTTGCTGCAGGACTCTTTCACATGTTCTGCAGCAGGTCTCCTTCCTGCTGTCTTAGGGCCCCCCACAGTGGCAGAACACCTTGCCACTGATCCTGGGCCTTTTTCCACTGTCTCAAGGCCCTATCCATTGGTCCCGGGGCCCTCCCCTCTGAGCCAAGGTTCCTTCCCTTCGAACCCGGGGCCTTTCCCTCCAGGCCCGGGGTCCTTCCCACTGATCCTGTGGCCCTTTATTATCCAACTTGCTGCAGGACTCTTTCACATGTTCTGCAGCAGGTCTCCTTCCTGCTGTCTTAGGGCCCCCCACAGTGGCAGAACACCTTGCCACTGATCCTGGGTCTTTTTCCACTGGCCCAAGGCCCTATCCATTGGTCCCGGGGCCCTCCCCTCTGAGCCAAGGTCCCTTCCCTTTAAACCGGGGGCCTTTCCCTCCAGGCCCGGGGTCCTTCCCACTGATCCTGTGGCCCTTTATTATCCAACTTGCTGCAGGACTCTTTCACATGTTCTGCAGCAGGCCTCCTTCTTACCGTCTTGGGGCACTCTTAGGCCCCTTTCACACGGACGGACCGTTTAGGTCCGCCTTTCAGTTTTTTAGGCGGACCTGAATGGATGCTCCATGTAGCCCTATGGAGCCACGGATGTCAGCGGTGACATGTCCGCTGACATCCGACCCGCTCCGCTCCGCCAAAGTGTGACGGAGGAAAACCCTATTTTTCCATCCGTCGGCGGAGCGGATCGGATGACAACGGACTCTACAGTCCGTCGTCATCCGATCCCCCATAGGGGAGAGCGGCGCTCTGACAGGGCGGTCCCTGCACAGTGTGCAGGGACCGCCCAGTCATCCGCCGGCTCAGCGGGGATCAACGGAGCGATCCCCGCTGAGCAAGCGGAGCTTCACGGGGCGGATCTTTACGGATCCGTCCCGTGTGAAAGAGCCCTTACAGTGGCAGGACAACAGGGCCCGGTCGCAAGTGCGACCTTTGCGACCCTGGTAGTTCTGCCACTGACCTGAAGTGGTAAACCGGAGAGAGAAGATGAATAAAAGTATAAAAACAAGAAGAAAGCAACATCTGATGATACTAGGTCTAGAATTATTATAATTATTTAATTTCTTTGTATAACCCCCACTATTTAATGCCAGTGTTTGCCAAAGTGTTGGGGAGTATTGGCGGTACACTCCCACGCCACATGAGCTGCTTTATGATAGATCACCTTTTCCCAACTGTTTTATCATAGAGGAACTCCTGAAATAGTTTTCAAGTCTCAGGGAACCCCTGCTAAAGCTAATTCATCAAGTTTAAGTGGGAACAATTCTCCTTACATTGATGATCAGTAGAAGAACTGACCCCCTTGCAGACAGTTACCAAGACAGTACAGTTAAAAATATCATTGGCATCATTCCATTGACTCTGCCAAGTGATGTTGACCTTGGAACAATACAGGTACCATCAAATGGGAGGGCAATCAGCCACAGCTCAAAGAACTCTTAGCAACCTCTGGAGGAACCCTAGGGATCTACTGAGCCCTGGTTGAGAATGACTGTGATAGACTATAGTAATTCTTAGGTGAAACAGTCTGTACGGGCTTCATTGGATTCCAGTAAACATTTTGGAGAAGAAAAAGTCCTTACTAGATGCTAACCAATTGCAAAAAGGACCCATTGAACATGAGGTGATGGTTGCTATGGCCATCTTCCCCCTAGTGGTCGCTTGGGACAGGTATTGGTTGGACTTTTCTAGGCACTGATACAACAGACAAGGTCGTATATAAGAAAATTATGTTTATTACATCAAAAACAATTTATATGCACTTAAAAACATAGACCAAACCCCACAACATTAAACAGCATAGGTCGGTGACGGAGCAACCGTTACAATCTGTTAGGGTGGAGAAGGTCGGACCTCAACCGGTTTCGCAGCTAACACCGCTTCTTCAGGAGGGTCTGTACAATACATAATATACAATGTAAATACACTAGCAACATATTTATAAAAAAGTATGGAGAACATTTTAATATCATTAGTACAGTCAATGTCATGGCCTGTTAACTGCTCACCGTGAGGACGTTCAAGGGACAAAACGACTGCCCGGATAGCCCCCCGCGGCGAATGAGGGGAAAATATATAAGTGTGGTGCTATTAGATGAAATCTGGTAAAAATAGTAAATGAACTTTGGTTAGATTTAGGAAAGTTGGTCTACACTGTCATGGGACACCAGGTGTGGTAGTGAGAGGAAGTGAGGGGGAGGAGGGGAGGGGGAGAAAGAAAGAAAGATGCTAACCAATGCTATACCCAGGGTTTCCAAACATATTAGACTTGTGCACAATGGAAAAATGTGTTTAGTTTAGTTTCTTTTCGGTCCTGTTGATTGGTAATCATTCGTCATTTTGCTAAACGGGATTTTTCGTGTTCGGACTAATTCGTATTTTCGCAAGCGACATTTTTAGTTGAATCGGAATGATTCGTATTAATGTAAGCCTTATTTTTAGTTGATTTATAATTTGTACTTTCGGTAGAGTACCGCACATACTCGAGTATAAGCCGAGTTTTTCAGCACATTTTTTTGTGTTGAAAATGCCCCCCTCGGCTTATACTCGAGTCACCTTTTTGCACCTGATCTCCCGGACTTTGGGGACCCGGTACCGGCCGTCTGTAGGTCCCCTGGACCCCAAACCTTGGAACATATGTAGCCCCTCACTTCCTCTATAAGTGTGCAAAGTTTGTTGTCCGGGGGACCTACAGCCGGGGAGCACCGATTTTTCAAAGCCGGGCACCCCTTCCATAGACTCCCATGTTAAACGGTCATTTCTCCAGTGAATTTGGGGACCCGGTACTGTCCGGTCGTAGGTCCCATGGACCCGGAACCTACCACACATGTAGCCCCATTTCTCCTCTACAAGTGTGCAAAGTTCGTTGTCTGGGGGACCTACGGCCAGGGAGCACCGATTTTTCAAACCAGGCACCCCTTCCATAGACTCCCATGTTAAACGTCAGTCTAGTCATGGGCACCGTGAGGCATGGACACAGTGAGGCATGGACATGGACACAGTGAGGCACAGTGAGGCATGCAGATGGACACCCTAGGCTTATACTCGAGTCAATAAGTTTTCCCATTTTTTTGTGGTAAAATTAGGTGCCTCGGCTTATATTCGGGTCGGCTTATACTCGAGTATATACGGTACATTGTTTTTCATTGATTCTGTACACAACTCCAACTTTCGTAACTTTTTTTTTGATTTGTTGATTTGTAATTTTCCGTGTCTCTCTCACAATGGCACTGCCTAACGTGATTCGAATGGATTTGTACTTTTCTAAATACATTGCGGTTATTTGTAATGATTCGAAATCTCGTATTTTACTTTAACATGCGGCTATAGCCTCCGCCCCCTGTACACCATTTTGAGAGGGAGTTCAGCACGGTGAGGGAGGAGCAGAGAGCAGAGCAGAGTGTTATTGTGCTTCGAATGGATTCGTACATTCGTAACTTTTTTTTGGTTCGTTGATTCATAATTTTCCGTGTCGGATCCCAACAAGTCGACTTGCTGTTGCATTAGGCCGCATTAACGCAACAACGAATTATGCCGAAGGCAACCGGGCATTCGCGATTTGCGATATCATTTATTTCGGATTCGGTTTTATTCGTAATTGCTTTGTTCGGGAAATTCGAATGCTTCCGAATGTCCGAAAGTTGCTAAATTCGTACGAATTTCGATGTGGCTTGAGAGCAGAGTCACGGGCTTGTATGGATTCTACTGAACATTTTGGAGAAAGAACAGTATGGATTTGATCAGATTCTGCTGAACTTGTGGAATAGACAAAGTCCTAACTGAATGCTAAAGACCATATAAAAAAAAAAGCTTCAAGCTTATACATAAGGTGCCTATGCGGTTTAGGGGTACATATGGATTAGGAGCAGATTCATGTGTTGGAATAAATTCCAGTGAACATTTTGGAGAAGACAGAGTCTATATGGGCCTGTATGGATTGCAGTTCACATTTTGGAGAAGACAGAGTCTATATGGGCCTGTATGGATTGTAGTTACCATTTTGGAGAAGACAGAGTCTATATGGGCCTGTATGGATTAAAGTGAACATTTTGGAGAAGACAGCATCTATATGGGCCTGTATGGATTGTAGTTAACATTTTGGAGAAGACAGAGTCTATATGGGCCTGTATGGATTGCAGTTCACATTTTGGAGAAGACAGAGTCTATATGGGCCTGTATGGATTGCAGTTAACATTTTGGAGAAGACAGCGTCTATATGGGCCTGTATGGATTGTAGTTAACATTTTGGAGAAGACAGAGTCTATATGGGCCTGTATGGATTGCAGTTCACATTTTGGAGAAGACAGAGTCTATATGGGCCTGTATGGATTGTAGTTACCATTTTGGAGAAGACAGAGTCTATATGGGCCTGTATGGATTAAAGTGAACATTTTGGAGAAGACAGCGTCTATATGGGCCTGTATGGATTGTAGTTAACATTTTGGAGAAGACAGAGTCTATATGGGCCTGTATGGATTGCAGTTCACATTTTGGAGAAGACAGAGTCTATATGGGCCTGTATGGATTGTAGTTAACATTTTGGAGAAGACAGCGTCTATATGGGCCTGTATGGATTGTAGTTAACATTTTGGAGAAGACAGAGTCTATATGGGCCTGTATGGATTGCAGTTCACATTTTGGAGAAGACAGAGTCTATATGGGCCTGTATGGATTGTAGTTAACATTTTGGAGAAGACAGCGTCTATATGGGCCTGTATGGATTGTAGTTAACATTTTGGAGAAGACAGAGTCTATGTGGGCCTGTATGGATTGTATTTAACATTTTGGAAAATACAGCGTCTATATGGGCCTGTATGGATTGTAGTTAACATTTTGGAGAAGACAGAGTCTATATGGGCCTGTATGGATTGCAGTTCACATTTTGGAAAAGACAGAGTCTATATGGGCCTGTATGGATTGTAGTTACCATTTTGGAGAAGACAGAGTCTATATGGGCCTGTATGGATTAAAGTGAACATTTTGGAGAAGACAGCGTCTATATGGGCCTGTATGGATTGTAGTTAACATTTTGGAGAAGACAGAGTCTATATGGGCCTGTATGGATTGCAGTTCACATTTTGGAGAAGACAGAGTCTATATGGGCCTGTATGGATTGTAGTTAACATTTTGGAGAAGACAGCGTCTATACGGGCCTGTATGGATTGTAGTTAACATTTTGGAGAAGACAGAGTCTATGTGGGCCTGTATGGATTGTATTTAACATTTTGGAAAATACAGCGTCTATATGGGCCTGTATGGATTGTAGTTAACATTTTGGAGAAGACAGAGTCTATATGGGACTGTATGGATTGCAGTTCACATTTTGGAGAAGACAGAGTCTATATGGGCCTGTATGGATTGCAGTTAACATTTTGGAGAAGACAGAGTCTATATGGGCCTGTATGGATTGCAGTTAACATTTTGGAGAAGACAGAGTCTATATGGGCCTGTATGGATTGTAGTTAACATTTTGGAGAAGACAGCGTCTATATGGGCCTGTATGGATTGTAGTTAACATTTTGGAGAAGACAGAGTCTATATGGGCCTGTATGGATTGCAGTTCACATTTTGGAGAAGACAGAGTCTATATGGGCCTGTATGGATTGTAGTTAACATTTTGGAGAAGACAGCGTCTATATGGGCCTGTATGGATTGTAGTTAACATTTTGGAGAAGACAGAGTCTATATGGGCCTGTATGGATTGTAGTTAACATTTTGGAGAAGACAGCGTCTATATGGGCCTGTATGGATTGTAGTTAACATTTTGGAGAAGACAGAGTCTATGTGGGCCTGTATGGATTGTATTTAACATTTTGGAAAATACAGCGTCTATATGGGCCTGTATGGATTGTAGTTAACATTTTGGAGAAGACAGAGTCTATATGGGCCTGTATGGATTGCAGTTCACATTTTGGAGAAGACAGAGTCTATATGGGCCTGTATGGATTGCAGTTAACATTTTGGAGAAGACAGAGTCTATATGGGCCTGTATGGATTGCAGTTAACATTTTGGAGAAGACAGCGTCTATATGGGCCTGTATGGAGATTGCAGTTAACATTTAGGAAAAGACAGAGTCTATATGGGTCTGTATGGATTGCAGTTAACATTTTGGAGAAGACAGAGTCTATATGGGCCTGTATGGATTGTAGTTAACATTTTGGAGAAGACAACATCTATATGGGCCTGTATGGAGATTGCAGTTAACATTTAGGAAAAGACAGAGTCTATATGGGTCTGTATGGAGTGTAGTTAACATTTTGGAGAAGACAGCGTCTATATGGGCCTGTATGGATTGTAGTTAACATTTTGGAGAAGACAGAGTCTATATGGGCCTGTATGGATTGCAGTTAACATTTTGGAAAAGACAGCGTCTATATGGGCCTGTATGGATTGTAGTTAACATTTTGGAGAAGACAGAGTCTATATGGGCCTGTATGGATTGCAGTTAACATTTTGGAAAAGACAGCGTCTATATGGGCCTGTATGGATTGTAGTTAACATTTTGGAGAAGACAGAGTCTATATGGGCCTGTACGGATTGCAGTGAACATTTTGGAAAATACAGCGTCTATATGGGCCTGTATGGATTGTAGTTAACATTTTGGAGAAGACAGAGTCTATATGGGCCTGTACGGATTGCAGTGAACATTTTGGAGAAGACAGAGTCTATATGGGCCTGTATGGATTGCAGTTCACAATTTGGAGAAGACAGAGTCTATATGGGCCTGTATGGATTGTAGTTAACATTTTGGAAAAGACAGAGTCTATATGGGCCTGTATGGATTGCAGTTAACATTTTGGAAAAGACAGCGTCTATATGGGCCTGTATGGATTGTAGTTAACATTTTGGAGAAGACAGAGTCTATATGGGCCTGTATGGATTGTAGTTACCATTTTGGAGAAGACAGCGTCTACATGGGCCTGTATGGATTGTAGTGAACATTTTGGAAAATACAGCGTCTATATGGGCCTGTATGGATTGTAGTGAACATTTTGGAGAAGACAGAGTCTATATGGGCCTGTATAGATTGTAGTTACCATTTTGGAGAAGACAGCGTCTATATGGGCCTGTATGGATTGTAGTTAACATTTTGGAGAAGACAGAGTCTATATGGGCCTGTATGGATTGTAGTTACCATTTTGGAGAAGACAGAGTCTATATGGGCCTGTATGGATTGTAGTGAACATTTTGGAAAAGACAGCGTCTATATGGGCCTGTATGGATTGTAGTTAACATTTTGGAGAAGACAGAGTCTATATGGGCCTGTATGGATTGTAGTTACCATTTTGGAGAAGACAGAGTCTATATGGGCCTGTATGGATTGTAGTGAACATTTTGGAAAAGACAGCGTCTATATGGGCCTGTATGGATTGTAGTTAACATTTTGGAGAAGACAGCGTCTATATGGGCCTGTATGGATTGCAGTTAACATTTTGGAGAAGACAGAGTCTATATGGGCCTGTATGGATTGCAGTTCACAATTTGGAGAAGACAGAGTCTATATGGGCCTGTATGGATTGTAGTTAACATTTTGGAAAAGACAGAGTCTATATGGGCCTGTATGGATAGCAGTTAACATTTTGGAGAAGACAACATCTATATGGGCCTGTATGGAGATTGCAGTTAACATTTAGGAAAAGACAGAGTCTATATGGGCCTGTATGGATTGTAGTTACCATTTTGGAGAAGACAGAGTCTATATGGGCCTGTATGGATTGCAGTTCACATTTTGGAGAAGACAGAGTCTATATGGGCCTGTATGGATTGTAGTGAACATTTTGGAGAAGACAGAGTCTATATGGGCCTGTATGGATTGTAGTGAACATTTTGGAGAAGACAGAGTCTATATGGGCCTGTATAGATTGTAGTTACCATTTTGGAGAAGACAGCGTCTATATGGGCCTGTATGGATTGTATTTAACATTTTGGAAAATACAGCGTCTATATGGGCCTGTATGGATTGTAGTTAACATTTTGGAGAAGACAGCATCTATATGGGCCTGTATGGATTGTAGTTAACATTTTGGAGAAGACAGAGTCTATATGGGCCTGTATGGATTGCAGTTCACATTTTGGAGAAGACAGAGTCTATATGGGCCTGTATGGATTGCAGTTAACATTTTGGAGAAGACAGGGTCTATATGGGCCTGTATGGATTGTAGTTACCATTTTGGAGAAGACAGAGTCTATATGGGCCTGTATGGATTGTAGTTACCATTTTGGAGAAGACAGCGTCTATATGGGCCTGTATGGATTGTAGTGAACATTTTGGAAAATACAGCGTCTATATGGGCCTGTATGGATTGTAGTGAACATTTTGGAGAAGACAGAGTCTATATGGGCCTGTATAGATTGTAGTTACCATTTTGGAGAAGACAGCGTCTATATGGGCCTGTATGGATTGTATTTAACATTTTGGAAAATACAGCGTCTATATGGGCCTGTATGGATTAGAGTTAACCTTTTAGAGAAGACAGAGTCTATATGGGCCTGTATGGATTGTAGTTAACATTTTGGAGAAGACAGCATCTATATGGGCCTGTATGGTTTGTATTTAACATTTTGGAAAATACAGCGTCTATATGGGCCTGTATAGATTGTAGTTAACATTTTGGAGAAGACAGAGTCTATATGGGGGGAAAATGATCCAGTTATTGCTCTTAAAATGTCTTCATTTTATTGAAAAGCCACAGTGAACAAACGCAGATGAAGTCCGTTGACGCGTTTCAGCCTATAAGACCTTAGTCATAACCAAGTCTATATGGGCCTGTATGTATTCTTGTGAACATTTTGGAGAAGATAAAGCCTTCATGGGTTTGTGTGGATTCTTTTAACATTTTGGAGACAACAAAGTCTTAATAGACCTTTATGGAATCTAGTGAACATTTTGGAGAAGACAGAGTCTATATGGTCCTGTATGGAATCTAGTTAACATTTTGGAGATGGCAAATATGGGCGTGTATTGATTCTAGCAAACATTTCGCAGAAGACGGCTTCTTTATGAGTTTTTGAGGATTCTGGAGAACACTTCGGAGGAGGGGAGGAGGAAGTCCTAACTGGATGCTAGAAACTGTGAAGAAATGACTGCTGTTCCCAGGTGATTGGTAGGTACCTACTGTATGGTTTAAGAAGAGTGTCCATGTCATGTAGCCCATTGTTTACTGTGACAACATGGAAATCTAAATCTGTGACTGAAGGTGAATCAATCACTCTCATGTAAGACACGGGCCCCTGGAAGATGTTTAGTGAATGTCAGATTCACTGCTTTATAAATATGCCCCTTAATCATCATCATTATTATTGATATTACATAGTTTTAGTTTTAATAAATAAATAATGATACATTATTTTTAATAATACCAATACTACTATTACTACTACTACTAATAATTAATAATAATAAATATTTTTGTTTTTAATAAAAAAAAAAATAATACATTATTATTAACACTACTACTACTAATATTAAAATGTTTTATTTTTAATAAATCAATAATAATGATAAATGATTACTACTACTACTACTACTGTTACTAAAAATAATAATAATAATAATAATAATAATAATAATAATAATAATACAACCAAAATACTACTGTGACTACTGCTACTACAAAAACTATGACTACTATGATTACTGCTGCTGCTACTACTACTACTACTACTACTACTAATAATAATAATAATAATAATAATAATAATAATAATAATAATAAAAATAATGTTAATAATAAAAAATGTTTTTTAATAAAAAATAAAATAATACATTATTATTAACACTACTACTACTAATATTTTTTTTTCAATAATCAATAATAATGACAAATGATTACTACTACTACTACTACTACTGTTACTAAAAATAATAATAATAATAATAATAATAATAATACAACCAAAATACTACTGTGACTACTGCTACTACAAAAACTATGGACTACTATGATTACTGCTTCTGCTACTACTACTACTACTACTACTAATAATAATAATAATAATAAAAATAATATTAATAATAAATATTTTTTGTTTTAATAAAAAATAAAATAATACATTATTATTAACACTACTACTACAAATATTAAACATTTTTTTCAATAATCAATAATAATGATAAATGATTACTACTACTACTACTAATAATAATGATAATAATAATAATAATAATAATAATAATAATAATAATAATAATAATAATTTTAATAATAATAATAAACATTATAATCAAAATACCACTACTGCTACTACTACCCATAATAATAATAATAATTTCAAAATACCACCACCACCACCACTACTACTACTACTACTACTACTACTACTACTACTAATAATAATAATAATAATAATAATAATAATAATATCACAACCAAAATACTATTGTGACTACCGCAACTATAAAAATGACTATTATGATTAATGCTTCTACTACTACTACTACTACTACTACTACTACTAATAATAATAATAATAATAATAACAACAATAATAATAACATTACCATCAAAATACTGCTACTACTACTATTACTACTACTACTACTACTACTACTACTAATAATAATAACAACAATAATAATAACATTACTATCAAAATACTTCTACTACTACTATTACTACTACTACTACTACTATTACTTCTGTTACTAAAAATAATATAAATAATAATAATATTACAACTAAAATACTACTGTGACTACTGCTACTGCAAAAACCAAAACTACTATGATTACTGCTGCTACTACTACTACTACTACTACTAATAATAATAATGCATTTTTTTTTTAAAATAAATAATTTTAATTAAAAAATAATACATTATTATTAACACTGCTACTACTAATATTAATTTTATTTTATTTTTAATAAATTAATAATGATGATAAATAATTACTACTACTACTAATATAAATTTAATTTTATTTTTAATAAATCAATAATAATGATAAATGATTACTACTACTAATAATAATAATAACAATAATAATAATAAAAAATATCATTAATAATAAGAACATTAATAAAAAAAGATCACACTTTTTTTTTTATAGCATAAAACAAATTTGAGAACTTGTACTTTCGGTGATCGCAGACCGTAAAATCTGTAATTGCGTTGTGTTGAACTCCGTCGTTTTTGCGGCAAAATCAATTTGGCCAAAGTCACCCAGCTCATCACTTTTCTTTGTGATAAAAAGTATCAAAAGGGCAAAAAGAAAAGAAGAACATAAAGACTGGGGTCTCTTCCCACCACATCGGTCTCCGTCTCATATTTGATGTTTAATCGATAAAACATGTGCGTTTGAGGCTGAGGATCGGTGACAGGTCCCCTTTTTCCCCTCCTCCCCTCCAGCAGGAGAAGCCGGGGACCGAGGCTATGCTGGCACAGACTGGAGGAAGTCATTAGCGGCCGTCCTGCTTCTCCGCACTCCGCCGTGACTCACCGCTGTGGAGCAGCATGTCAAGCAGCGCTGGCCGGGCGCAGACTTGGCCGTCTGGTCGTGTCGCTGGGGAGAGACGAAATAAAAAAGGAGGTCACCATCAAGCTGCTTGGAAATTGATCGCTGTTTAACACCCGGATAAAGAGACGCCGGAATCACTTCTCAAGGAGACATTGAAATAAAATTTCAGTCTAAACAAAACCCAAATAAAATAAAATAAATGAAAACTAACAAGTAAAAAATAAAAAAAAAATGGAGTTCTAATTTCCCCAAAATTTTCGAAGAATTTTCACCATCTTGACAAAAATGAATTTCGGTCAACGGGTGAGGAGACACTCCCATTTTTAGGGCTCATTTTGACAGGGGCGGAGCCATGTCAGTCACTGCACCCAGGGCAGCTGCCTCCCCAAAAATATAAAGAAAATGCACCCACATATATAAACACTGCACCCAGGGCAGCTGCCCCTCTTGTCCCCCCCCCCCCAATATTTAAAGCCACTGCTACCATGACAGCTTCCCGTCCTGCCCCTCCAACATATAAAGACACTGCACCCAGGGCAGCTGCCCCTCTTGTCCCCTCCAACATATATAAACACGGCACCAAGGGCAGCTGCCTCTCCATCCCAAAAAAACATAAAGAAAGTGCACCCAGGGCAGCTGCCCCTTTTGTTCCCTCCAATATTTAAAGAAAGTGCATCCAAGACAGCTGCCCCTCTTGTTCCCCCCCCAACATATATAAACACTGTACCCAGGGCAGGTCCCCTCCTGCCCCCCACAACATATAAAGTCACTGCATGCAGAGAAGCTAACCCTCTTGTCCCCTCAACATATAAAGCCACTGCCCCAGGGCAGCTGCCCCTCCTGTCCCCCAAAATATAAAGTCACTGCCCTCAGGGCAGCTGCCCCATCTGTCGCCCCCAAGATATATACACACTGAACCCAGGGCAGTTGCCCCTCTTGTCCTCCTAACATATAAAGACACTGTGCCCTGGCCTGGGCAGTTGCCCCTCTTGTCCTCCTAACATATAAAGACACTGTGCCCTGGCCTGGGCAGTTGCCCCTCTTGTCCCCTCCAATGCTTAAAGACACTGCTCACAGGGCAGCTGCCCCTTTTGTTCCCTCCAATATTTAAAGACATTGCACCCAAGACAGCTGCACCTCTTGTTCCCCCCAACATAGATAAACACGGTACCCAGGGCAGGTCCCCTCCTGCCCCCCCAACATATATAGTCACTGCATGCAGAGAAGCTAACCCTCTTGTCCCCCCAACATATAAAGCCACTGCCCCCAGGGCAGCTGCCCCATCTGTCCCCCCCAAGATATATACACACTGAACCCAGGGCAGTTGCCCCTCTTGTCCTCCTAACATATAAAGACACTGTGCCCTGGCGTGGGCAGTTGCCCCTCTTGTCCCCTCCAACGCTTAAAGACACTGCTCCCAGGGCAGCTGCCCATCTTGTTCCTCCAACATATATAAACACTGCACCCAGGGCAGCTGCCCCCCCACCTAATACATAAAGACACTGCACCCAGGGCAGCTGCCCCCCCATCTAATACATAAAGACACTGCACCCAGGGCAGCTGCCCCTCCCATCTAATACATAAAGACACTGCACCCAGGGCAGCTACCCCTCTTGTTCCTCCAACATATATAAACACTGCACCCACGGCAGCTGCCCCCCATCTAATACATAAAGACACTGCACCCAGGGCAGCTGCCCCCCATCTAATACATAAAGACACTGCACCCAGGGCAGCTGCCCCTCCCATCTAATACATAAAGACACTGCACCCAGGGCAGCTACCCCTCTTGTTCCTCCAACATATATAAACACTGCACCCACGGCAGCTGCCCCCCCATCTAATACATAAAGACACTGCACCCAGGGCAGCTGCCCCCCCACCTAATACATAAAGACACTGCACCCAGGGCAGCTGCCCCCATCTAATACATAAAGACACTGCACCCAGGGCAGCTGTCCCTCCTGCCCCCAGCCAATGCATAAAGGGCAGCAGCCCCTTCTTCATTGTTATGGGCAGCTGCATGCTTTAGTTGTGTTTCCACATAACTTCCCTTTATATACCTGTGAGCCTGAGGCCCGTTACATTGTTATATATACAATGTATCTATAATATATATATATATATATATATATATATATACAGCATAAACATTGTAACTATATTTTGTGTATATATACAGTATATACATTGTAACTGTTTTTCCGCCGGGGGTTTTGCTGACACATTAAATGTGAATAGGTTTCCTCTTCTATCAATATGAAGTGACACGGCGACTGAACATTTCCAGAGTGTCTGAGTGTGAAGAACGATGGAGGATAACGAAGACCGATCGGTGAAACTTTGCAGAGTTCAGATGAAGGATACGGCGAGGTCCTGAGCCATTGTGATTTAGTATTCCTCTCGGCTCCTCCCCCCCCCCCCCCCCCATGTGCTCTTCTGAGACGTGGACGGCACAGGGAAGTCCCACCACAACTTGGATTTTAGGTTAAAGTGGACCTGTCATCAGATAGTTTTCCCCAGTTAAGTGCAGCATGCTCGGTGTAATCCTTCCAGGTATTTATTTATCACCCCTCACAGATCGCAGTACTCCCCCCTGAAAATGTCTTCTTTTATCTCCAGAAGGACGGCATCATCTTTGTTCAGGTATCATCCAGGTTCATAATCTAACTTCTGGACTGATATGCAGGATCAGAGATGACACACTCATTTAAATCCTGGTGACTGTGCAGTTCCTGACTGTGTTCTCAAATGTCTGACACAGATCAGCCCTTGCTGCAGTCGGATCACTGGAGGGGAGACTGAGGAAATGCTTTTTCCTGCCTGCAGCAGACCGATGAGATCATCTGAGTCTAGGGAAAGTCACTGGGGGGGTGGAGACTGAGAAAATGCTTCTCCCTGCCTGCAGCAGACCGATGACACCATCTGAGCCTAGGCAAAGTCACTGAGGGAGCGGAGACTGAGTAAATGCTTCCTCCTGCCTGCAGAAGACCGATGAGATCATCTGAGTCTAGGGAAAGTCACTGGGGGAGAGGAGACTGAGGAAATACTTCCTCCTGCCTGTAACAGAACAATGACATCATCTGAGCCTAGGCAAAGTCACTGGGGGAGAGGAGTGATAAAAAGAAATAAATGCGCTACCCAAAAAACACATAAATAATAACAACTCTATAGAGGGAGGTGAAGCAGCTGTGCTGGAATGTGACAAATTCAAACAAAATGGAAGGTAATAGTACAGCGCTACATATAGGCCAGTAAAAACTGGACTGTAACTCAAATGTGACCATAAATGGAAACACACAAAAAAGTGAGAAGGGGCAGGCTGAACGCCCTACCCAATATATATATAAAATGTCCACAATAATAAACAAAAACAAAAAAATTAAGAGTGTCCAAAACGGTGGGTAAATAACAAGGAATGGATGTAAAACTGCTGGCACAATTCTTCATGTGGATGGTGACATTCACGTGTGCTTACCAGAAACGTTGGACCCGAATGTCATACGACAGCGGATCAATCGAGCTTGAGAGTATCTCCAACGGCTGCTCCACAGGAACGTCCCCGGATCTCTTATGGATGTAGAGGTATACCGGCTAGACCAGTGGCGGTGCGTCCATAGAGGGCGCCGGAGCGCCGCCCCCTCTTGCTCCTGCACCGCCACTGAAAGACAATACACAGATTCATGCATTGCATGAATCTGTGTATTGTCACCGCTGCCGCGCTGCCCACTATTCATATGGCCGGCCTCCTGGTGAGCGCCGGCCATATGAATTAGAGCGGCGGCCGGCGGTGGGTGTAACTTGGAAGTGCCTATCAGAGCCAGCAGCTCTGATAGGCTTTCCGAATACAGCTCTCAGGCTGTAATCGGCTTCCAAAAACTCCTCCCAGGTATGCACGGGGGTGCGTTCCTTGGAGAAGACTGTGGAGGTTTCAGCCAATCAGGTTCACCGGATCTGGTTACCGGTAACCTGATTGGCTGAAGCGACATCGAGGGCGGGAGAACACATCGAGGACGGCGCGGACCGAGGAAGGTAAGTGCAGGGCTGGGGGGGGGGGGGGACAGGCTGCATTTGGGGGAACTGGCTGTATATGGGGGACAAACTGGCTGAATATGGGGGGAACTGGCTGTATATGGGGGACAAACTGGCTGAATATGGGGGGAACTGGCTGTATATGGGGGACAAACTGGCTGAATATGGGGGGAACTGGCTGTATATGGGAGACAAACTGGCTGAATATGGGGGGAACTGGCTGTATATGTGGGACAAACTGGCTGAATATGGGGGGAACTGGCTGTATATGGGGGACAAACTGGCTGAATATGGGGGGAACTGGCTGTATATGGGGGACAAACTGGCTGAATATGGGAGGAACTGGCTGTATATGGGGGACAAACTGGCTGAATATGGGGGGAACTGGCTGTATATGGGGGACAAACTGGCTGAATATGGGGGGAACTGGCTGTATATGGGGACAAACTGGCTGAATATGGGGGGAACTGGCTGTATATGGGGGACAAACTGGCTGAATATGGGGGGAACTGGCTGTATATGGGGACAAACTGGCTGAATATGGGGGGAACTGGCTGTATATGGGGGACAAACTGGCTGTATATATGGGAGCACACTGGTTATATATATATGGGGGCACACTGGCTGTATATGGGGACAAACTGGCTGTATATGGAAACAAACTGGCTGCATTTGAGGGGGCAAACTGGTGGCGTTTGGGCACAGTGGCTGTGTTTAATGGGCACAGTGGCGGAAATTGATTTTTTTTTTTTCAGTTTGTTTGCGCCCCCCCAAAAATTTTGAGCACCAGCTGCCACTGGGCTAGACGATCGGATGTCTTCAATCCTGGGTGGAACTGATGGATGCAGTACTTCTCGGGTCTCCAATACCCCCAAGGCTGGAGATCCCACCAGAAGACTGGCACTCTGGATCCCGGTATTCAACCGGACGATGGAATATGATCAAACTTAAATGGAAAATACCCCGACAAGGGTATTGTAGAAGGACCAACTGGAGAAAACTGAAAAAACTTTTCCTCACCGATTTCATGCAAAGAGAAGAAAAAAATAGGGGGCTCCAATGGTGTAGATCAAAAAAAATTGGGTTTTTAATCAGAAAAACACCAACATACAAAGATAAAAAGTGATCACAGTTCATATATTAAAAGACAACATGGGAAGCAAAATGCATAGCCCGAATTTTCTCCAGTTGGTCCTTCTACAATACCCTTGTCGGGGTATTTTCCATTTAAGTTTGATCGTATTCCATCGTCCGGTTGAATACCGGGATCCAGAGTGCCAGTCTTCTGGTGGGATCTCCAGCCTTGGGGGTATTGGAGACCCGAGAAGTACTGCATCCATCAGTTCCACCCAGGATTGAAGACATCCGATCGTCTAGCCGGTATACCTCTACATCCATCAGAGATCCGGGGACGTTCCTGTGGAGCAGCCGTTGGAGATACTCTAAAGCTCGATTGATCCGCTGTCGTATGACATTCGGGTCCAACGTTTCTGGTAAGCACACATGAATGTCACCATCCACGTGAAGAATTGTGCCAGAAGTTTTACATCCATTCCTTGTTATTTACCCACTGTTTTGGACACTCTTAATTTTTTTGTTTTTGTTTATCATTGTGGACATTTTATATATATTGGGTAGGGCGTTCAGCCTGCCCCTTCTCACTTTTTTGTGTGTTTCCATTTATGGTCACATTTGAGTTACAGTCCAGTTTTCACTGGCCTATATGTAGCGCTGTACTATTACCTTCCACTGGGGGAGAGGAGACTGAGGAAATGCTTCTTACTGCCTGCAGCTGACCGATGACATCACCTGAGTCTAGGGAAAGTCACTGGGGTAGAGGAGATTGAGGAAATGTATCCTCCTTCCTGTAGCAGAACAATGACATCATCTGAGCCTGGGCAAAGTCACTGGGGGAGAGGAGACTTAGGAAATGCTTCTTCCTGCCTGCAGCTGACCGATGATATCACCTGAGTCTAGGAAAAGTCACTGGGGGAGAGAAGACTGAGGAAATGCTTCTTCCTGCCTGCAGCTGACCGATGAGATCACCTGAGTCTAGGAAAAGTCACTGGGGGGAGAGGAGACTGAGGAAATGCTTCTTCCTGCCTGCAGCAGACCGATGACACCATCTGAGCCTAGGCAAAGTCACTGGGGGAGAGGAGACTGAGAAAATGCCTCCTTCTGCCTGCAGAAGACCGATGAGATCACCTGAGTTTAGGAAAAGTCACTGGGGGGAGAGGAGACTGAGGAAATGCTTCTTCCTGCCTGCAGCAGACCGATGACACCATCTGAGCCTAGGCAAAGTCACTGGGGGAGAGGAGACTGAGTAAATGCTTCCTCCTGCCTGCAGCAGACCGATGAGATCATCTGAGTCTAGGGAAAGTCACTGGGGGAGATGAGACTGAGGAAATATATCCTCCTGCCTGTAGCAGAACAATGACATCATCTGAGCCTGGGCAAAGTCACTGGGGGAGAGGAGACTTAGGAAATGCTTCTTCCTGCCTGCAGCTGACCGATGATATCACCTGAGTCTACGGAAAGTCACTGGGGGAGAGAAGACTGAGGAAATGCAAGCTCGCAGTGTGCGGTGAAATCAGAGCAAGCCATTTCAGTCCAGGAGAGGAGCCGCTACAACTGTGCAAGACTGAAGGGGAAGGTCGGAGGTTGGATTTAAATACAGTGATCTGTAGAAACCCAAGTAGAGGGGTGTTATATTACTAAAGGGCTCTAAACATTTTTGGATGGAAATCCTGCCTGGGGTCTTCTCGCTAATCCCGAGTGGGACTTATCAAACCAACCGCCGCGCTGTTTCCATACAAATCCGTCTTCTGGTGGGAACGGTTCACCTCCTTGATTAGTTACATGTTCGCTAAACATCGTCATTTATGTGGCATTGTTCATGCACAGTCACGCTTTTAACCTTTTCAATGGATTTTGACACAGCACTTGTCAACGACCAACATACTCTGACAGCCCCCAACATGCTGACGGTTACAGTCCAACAAAAATCGAATACCATCTGGTTTCTTACCCTCCTTGAAGATTCCTAAAGGGTTAACCCATATGCTCATGGAAAGTTCATATAGGTTCACCCATACTCTCATGGAAAGTTTGGAAAGATACACCTATACCCTCATGGAAAGTTTGGAGAGGTACACCTACACCCTCATAGAAAATTTGGAGAGGTAGGCCTATACATTCATGGAAAGTTTGTCAAGGTTCATAGAGGTCCACCTATACCCTCATGGAAGGTTCAAAGTGGTCCATCTATACCCTCATGGATGGTTTGCAGAGGTCCACCTATACCCTCATGGAAGGTTCATTATGGTCCACCTATTCTCTAATGGAAGGTTCGTAGAGAGTCACCTATATCCTCATATTGGGTTCACATTCACCCATAACCTAATCTTGGGTTCAGAGAGGCCCACCTATACCCTCATGGAAGGTACAGAGACGTCCACCCCTACCCTCATGGATGGTACGTAGACATCCACCTATACCCTCATTGAAGTTTAAGAGACGTCCACCTTTTCCCCCGTGGATGGATCGTAGAGGACCACCTCTACCCTCATGGAAGATTCATAGCGGTCCACCTATACCCTCATGGAAGGTTCAGAAAGATCCACCTATACCCTCATGGAAGGTTCAGAAAGGTCCACCAATACCCTCATCTTAGGTTCAGAGAGTTCCACCTATACCCTCATGAAACATACAGAGAGTTCCTCATATACCCTCATGGATGGTTCGCAGAGGTCCACCTATACCCTCATGGAAGGTTCGTAGTAGTCCACCTATACTCTAATGGAAGGTTCGTAGAGAGTCACCTATATCCTCATATTGGGTTCACGTTCACCCATAACCTAATCTTGGGTTCAGAGAGGCCCACCTATGCCCTCATCTTAGGTTCAGAGAGGTCCACCTATACCCTCATGAAACGTACAGAGAGTTCCACATATACCCTCATGGATGGTTCGCAGAGGTCCACCTATACCCTTGTGTAAGGTTAGAAGAGGTCCACCCCTACCCTCATGGAAGGTTCGGAGAGGTCCACCCCTACCCCCATGGAAGGTTTGGAGAGGTCCACCCCTACCCCCATGGAAGGTTTGAAGTGGTCCAACTATACTCTCATGGAAGGTTTGTAGAGGTCCACCCCTACCCTCATGGAAGGTTCGGAGAGGTCCACCCCTACCCTCATGGAAGGTTCGGAGAGGTCCACCCCTACCCCCATGGAAGGTTTGAAGTGGTCCCCCTATACTCTCATGGAAGGTTTGTAGAGGTCCACCTATACCTTTATGTTAGATTCAGAGAGGTCCACCTATACCCTCATGGAAGGTTCAGAATGGTCCACCAATACCCTCAATCACCGTGCTCCAAAGAGGAGTGCCGGAACAGGTTAATCCTTTAAATTGTGTTCCACCACAAACGGTGTGTGAGAAATACAAACTCACCAGAATTTCATAATAAATAGGCCTTGCAGTAATCGTAATCTTTCAACCAGCAACATGTATGGAAGCTTCCCGCACTTCTCTTTGGATCACAGCGATTGGATTATTTTGTGAAGATTTTTTGATTTTTGAATATTTTTATGAACTTATTATTAATATGGGACTATTTTTCATGTGAATATATCACCTATCTTAATTTTATGTGTTATATTGATTTAGTTATTATGTGAGTTAGTGCCACACTTTTTTCTCATTATTGTCAAGCATCCACCTACAGCCTCATGGATGGTTCGTAGAGGTCAACCTATAGCCTCATGGGTGGTTCGTAGAGGTCCACCTATACCCTCATGGATGGTTCAGAGAGGTCCACCTATACCCTTAGGGATGGTTCGTAGAGGTCCACCTATACCCTCATGGATGGTTCGTAGAGGTCCACCTATACCCTCATGTTAGGTTCGGAGAGGTCAACCTATACCCTCATGAAATGTTTGGAGAGGTCCACCTATACCCTCATGAAATGTTTGGAGAGGTCCACCTATACCCTCATGAAATGTTTGGAGAGGTCCACCTATACCCTCATGGAAGGTTCGGAAAGGTCCACCCATACCATTATGGAAGGTTCGGAGAGGTCCACCGCATTTATCCATTATTTATTGTAGAGACTTTCTTCTTGAATGTTGATACCTTCAAATCATTTCCTAATCGCTCTTTAAAAGCCTGCTAACGACTTCAGCTGCTAAGACTTGGAATAATAAAGCAAGCTCGCTCCCCGCGCTGCATCCCGGGATGATATGCATATTTTGCCTGCAGTCAAGAAACTTTCCTGGCAAAACCTATTAACCGGTCACGTCCTTGGGGAAGGAACCCTGGCAGCATTCATTAGCATTGGGACGGAGTTGGTCTCCCTCATGGGGGAGAAGAGTGGAAGTCTATTATATGGATCATGCTTCCTGGTCTAAATATTTCTCAAACCATTTCCCCCCGTCTTCTCTTGTTGAAAGTGACAGGCTCGGCAGGAGCTAAAAACACACGGCAGCCGATGACCTTCCCCCCCAGCACCGCAGCGGCATCACCACCACTTTTTTTACTATTATGAGCAATATATTACCTGCAGCTCATAATGACAGCGTGACCTACCTACACCCAGCAGCACAATCAGCTCTTTCTAAACTTTTTTGCCTTTCTTAACGTAGATCTGAACCCTAACTGCATGCCTGAAGAGTGTATCATATCATTGTGGCCATTTTTCTTTAATAAAATAATTTTTTTCATCCTTTTGATCACTTGCAGGCTCTTAGCAGCCACTTCCGATCTACATGCACACGAACAATGGCTGCATAGCATTTATCCAGTTGGGTTTCCCGATGGTGACAACAATGTACACTGTCTGCATAGCTGGTTGAGAAGGTCACTTGTCTCCATAGGAAACCTGTGTGACAGGGTGATAACATAGGAGCACAATTGGTAGGCAAGGAGAGCCGTTGCCACTAGGGATGAGCTTCGATTTCGAGACGAACCCATGTTCGACTCGAACATCGCCTGTTCGGTTGTTCGCCGAATTTCGAACATCATGGGCCGTTCGCGCCAAATTAGAGTGGCGTGTCACGGCCCATAATTCACTGCGGCATCGCAGTGCATTGCTGGCTAATGATTGGCCAAGCATGCACTATGACCCGCATGCTTTGGCCAATCACAGAGCGCAAAAAACGGAGAGCCAAAATTGGCCAAAGCCAGGGTGGCTTTGGCCAATTATGCCTCAGGGGATTTAGTACATGCCCCACACTATATAATGCGGCCTGGCTGGAAGTCGGCCTTGTGTAGTGTGTTGCGGTGTTGGTTAAAATACAGACGGAGAGAGAGAGACAGTGTCATTTATATTGAGTTAGAGCAGGCAGGTGAGTCAGTTAGCTGCTGTTACAGTGTGTAGAGGATAGATATGCATCCTATGTGTTGTATATATATTTATACACTGTATTAAGTTTAGCTAGATCTATTCCTGTTACTCTCTATACTGTGACAGGCAGGCAGGTGATTGTGATAGCTGCAGACAGTCAGTGTTTCACTTAGTGTACTGTGTCCTTTGCATAGCGTTCACCTAAAGCTTACCTGAATACAATTTGTGGTGTTCTCATAATAAAACCACAGGCAGGGAGCTGAATTAATTTCATTTAGTGTACTTCTGTCCTTTGCACAGCGTTCACTTAAAGGAACCTGAATACAAATTTGTGGTGTTCTCATAATAAAACCACAGGCAGAGAGCTACAAGTATTTTCAGTTAGTGTACTGTGTCCTCTGCACAGTGTGCACCTAAAACTAACTGAAGACAATTGCTGCTTTTCTCATACTAATACCACAGCAGGCAGTTGATTCTGATAGTTTCATTATCAGTAGCGATATATATATATATATATATATATATATATATATATATATATACATCCCACCTTTGTGCAGCTACATCTCACTGCAGGCCATTAGTATGTCTGGAAGGCAAACAAGGAGAGGCAGACAGTCACGAGGCAATGAAAGAGGGCAAGCAGGCTCTGTGTCTAGAGGCAACAGTGCTGGTCGTAGACACAGTGCATCCTCATCAGCAAGTGGCCGTGGGACACGCTTGTCCTTCTTTTCGGCAGCTGGCCATGTTGAGCCGCAACATGCCCAAGACTTGGTAGAGTGGTTGACCAAGCCATCCTCATCCTCCTCATCCTCTCTCACCCAGGCTCAGGGTACTTTGTCTGGCAAAGCAGCTGCCAAAGCGGCCTCTTCCCTCCGCTCAATGGCATCAGTCACTCCTCCCCTAGCCCCACCAGGTCCTCCTGAGGAGTCCCCCGAACTGTTTGACCGCAGTGTTGGGTACATGCTCCAGGAGGATGCCCAGCGTTTTGAAGGCTCTGATGATGGAACCCAGCTAGAGGAAGGCAGTAACGTGAGCCCAGAGAGAGGGGGGTAGTAAAGTGAGCCCAGAGAGAGCGGGTGCCCAACAAGGACAGCTTTCTGGAAGTCATGTTCCCCCATCTGCAGCATACTGTCAGATTTGCTCCAGTGATGAGGAGGGAGGGGATGAGGTCACTGACTCCACGTGGGTGCCTGATAGGAGAGAGGAGGAGGAGGAGGAGGCACATCTCCAACGAGGCAGGATGCCCTCCAGGGGCCAGCTTAAGGGCAGCACACTGACTGCATCACACCGCAGAGCTCCGCATGTGCAGGGCGCTGCTGTCTCTGCACGTTATTCCAAAAGTTCTTTGGTGTGGGCCTTTTTTCAGACGCGTGCAGCAGATCGCACCGTTGCCATTTGCAACATATATCTGAAGCGTATTTCGCGTGGCCAAAACATCAGCTGCTTGGGCACCACGTGCTTGACCAGACATATGGCGACATGCCATGCAGTTCATTGGCAAGCGTACCTAAAAGACCCACACCAAAGAACAAAGCGAACCTCTCCTTGCTCCTCATCAGCTGGGATCTCCAACCCCACTATACCTTCAGTCCTCTCTGAAACCTGTACTGAGAGGAATGAAGGTGTAGAATTAGGTGTGTCACAGCCAAGTACTTGCGCGCAATCTGCTATTGGTACACCGGCGTCAGATTGTACCAGGCAAATTTCCCTGCCCCAGCTGCTGCACCGCCGAAAGAAGTTCGCTCCCAGCCATCCACATGCCCATGTTGAATGCTAGCTTGGCTAAATTGCTAGAACTTCAACTGCTGCCTTTTCAGTTGGTAGACTCTGACCCCTTCCATGAGTTTGTGGAATGTGCGGTTCCTCAGTGGCAGGTTCCCAAACGCCACTTTTTCTCACGGAAGGCGATTCCGGCTCTCTACCGGCATATGGAAGGCAATGTCTTGGCCTCGCTGGACAGGGCGGTCAGCGGTAAGGTGCATATTACCGCTGACTCATGGTCCAGCAAGCATGGACAGGGACGTTACCTATCTTTCACGGCACATTGGGTGACTCTGCTGGCAGCTGGGAAGGATGCAGGACAAGGTGCAGTAGTGTTGGAGGTTGTTCCGCCACCACGCCTCCAAAATTTTACTACTGGTGATTCTGACACACCTCTCTCCTCCACCCCCTCCTCTTCTTCTTCCTCCATGGCCTCTTCCTGTGCTTTGTCCTCGGAACCAGTGGAGCTCCGTAGGCGTTCAAGGGGCTACGCAAGTACCCAGGCAAAAAGATGCCATGCAGTGCTTGAGCTGGTGTGCTTGGGGGACATGAGCCACACTGGGGCAGAGATTCTGTCAGCTCTGCAGGGGCAGGCTCAGAGGTGGTTGACGCCACGCCAGCTTAAGCCAGGAATGGTGGTTTCCGACAATGGCACCAACCTCCTCTCCGCCCTCCGACAGGGACAACTGACCCATGTGCCCTGTTTGGCTCACGTCCTTAACTTGGTGGTGCAGCGGTTCTTGGGCAGGTACCCGGGCTTACAGGAGGTCCTGAGGCAGGTCTGGAAACTCTGTGGGCATTTCCGCCGGTCATATAATGCCAGTGCTCGGCTGGCTGACCTGCAAAAGGAATACAACCTGCCCAAGAACCGCTTAATCTGTGACATGCCCACCAGGTGGAACTCTACGTTGGCCATGCTGCAGTGGCTGCACACGCAGCAGAGGGCCATCAATGAGTATCTGTTGCAATATGGCACCAGGACAGGGTCAGGGGAGCTTGGATTTTTTTTCCCCACGCCAGTGGGCCATAATCAGGGATGCATGCACTCTCCTGGCACCATTTGAGGAGGCCACGAGGATGGTGAGCAGTGACAGTGCATGCATCAGTGACACTGTCCCTCTTGTCCACCTGTTGGAGCACACACTGCGTGGAATAATGGACAGGGCACTTGAGGCAGAACAGAGGGAGGAAGAGGATGACTTCCTTACCTCTCAAGGCCCCCTTTATCCAGACAGTGTTCCTGCTGGCCCGGCTATCACACAGGAAGAGGATAAGGAGGAGGAGGATTGTGTCAGCATGGAGGTGGAGCCTAGCACTCAGCATCAGCAGCAGTCTTCAAGGGATCAATTACAGTCCCAAGACACCCATGGACTTGTACGTGGCTGGGAGGAGGTGGCTGCGGATCATGTCGTCCTGAGTGACCCAGAGGACTCCGGACCAAATGCCTCAGCAAACCTACGCTGCATGGCCTCCCTGATCCTGCAAAGCCTGCAGAAGGATCCTCGTATTCGTGCGATCAAGGAGAGGGATCATTACTGGCTGGCAACCCTCCACGTTACAAGGGTAAGGTTGCGGACCTTATCTTGCCGTCGCAGAGGGAGCAGAGGATGAAGCATCTTCGGGAGGCCTTGCAGAAAGGTCTGTGCAACGCGTTCCCAGAGACTGGGAGGTTAAAAATTCCTGGTCCTGGACAACGTGTTGCTGAGGCTTTGGTCAGTCAAAGAAGGAGCAGTGGAGAAGGTGACCGTCTGACCGATGCGTTCAGACAATTTTTTAGTACGCAGCCCCAAGTTATGATCGGTTCCAGCAACCATCGTCAGCGTCTGGTTTACATGGTGCAGGAATACCTAGGGGCAAGATCAGACTTGGACACCTTTCCCACCGAAAATCCTATGGGTTACTGGGTCTCGAGGATGGATCACTGGCCAGTGCTTGCACAGTATGCAATTGAGCTACTGGCCTGTCCTGCATCCAGTGTTCTTTAGGAACGCACATTCAGTGCTGCTGGAGGCTTTGTAACCAATCACAGGGTGCGCCTGTCCACCGACTCAGTCGATCGACTGACCTTCATAAAAATGAATCAGCTACCAAGCACCTGATGCTGATGTAACAGAATAACAGAATAATTTTCTTTGAAATGTCAGATCCCTTCAAGACTGCCTATGCTGATGCAGAGTGACTATCCTGTTATGCTGAGTGACTATCCTCTTCCTCCTCAATGATCATGCTGATAGCATGTAAGAACATTTTTGTTTCTGGGCACCGCCACCAGTGGCTAAGGCCCAATTTTTCAGCCCCTGTTTAACAGGGGCGTGTATCTACAATTTTTAATGCAATACTTTGCAGCAGGGCTCATTCCTGCGCTCCAACTAGAGTATCTGTGAGGGGTTGCAGTGTTGTGGCACCAGTGCCTAAGGCCCAATTTTTCTGCCCCTGTTTAACAGGGGCGTGTAATTACAATTTTTGATGCAATACTTTGTAGCAGGGCTAATTGCTGCGCTCCAAGTACAGTATCTGTGAGGGGTTGCAGTGTTGTGGCACCAGCACCAGTGCCTAAGGCCCAATTTTTCAGCCCCTGTTTAACAGGGGCGTGTAATTACAATTTTTAATGCAATACTTTGCAGCAGGGCTCATTCCTGTGCTCCAACTAGAGTATCTGTGAGGGGTTGCAGTGTTGTGGCACCAGTGCCTAAGGCCCAATTTTTCAGCCCCTGTTTATCAGGGGCGTGTAATTACAATTTTTGATACAATACTTTGCAGCAGGGCTCATTGCTGCGCTCCAAGTACAGTATCTGTGAGGGGTTGCAGTGTTGTGGCACCAGCACCAGTGCCTAAGGCTCAATTTTTATGCCCCTGTTCAACAGGGGCATGTAATTACAATTCTTGATCTAATAATTCACAGCAGGGCCCATTCCTGCGCCCACCAAGAGTAACTGTGAGGGTTTACAGTCTTGTGGCACCAGCACCACCACCAAAGGCCCAATTTTTCATACCACTGTTCAACAATGACATGTAATTACAATTCTTGATATAATAGCTCACAGCAGGGCGTTCCAGCGCCCACCAAGAGTAACTGTGAGGGCTTACAGTGTTGTGGCAACACCAACACCTAAGAGCCAAATTTCTGCAGAGTATATACGGCAGGCCCCTACTTTCAAACATCCAACTTACAAACGACTCCTACTTGCAAACGGAAGGAGACAACAGGAAGTGAGAGGAAATCTACTCCTAGGAAGGAAAATTCTCTCCTGTAAGAGTTAATATGGGAAAAAGGTGTCTCCTCTACACTGATGCTTTATCACCAATCCTTGTTTCAATAAAAAAAACAAATTTTCAAAAAACATTTGTCATTGGGACGGAAAGTGAGGTGAAATGTTCTGAACAGGTGCACAGACAGCAAAACAAATGTTACAGGGGTGATAACCCTTCCCTATGTTTTCCAAAAAGCTTAAAAATAGATTTTTTGGCTGGAGCCACACTTAAAAAATGTACCTGTTCCAAATTACAAACAGATTCTACTTAAGAACAAACCTACAGTCCCTGTCTTGTTTGCACCGCCTGTATACTGCTGTTCGGAGTATATAGGGCATTTTTTTTTATTTGGGTGCGGGGTTCCCCTTAATATCCATACAAGACCCAAAGGGCCTGGTAATGGGCTGGGGGGGCTGTGATGGGGTAGCTATGCCATTTTTCTCAATGATTTTCATCCGTATTGCCGGGACCAGACATTACATTAAAGCCGCAAGCAGTTTTAAATTACTTTTTTTCCTTTAGAAATGTCATTTTGTGCAGGGACAGTTCTAAACACGGGAAACACGTGCCACTTCACAGGCATACTTTAGACACCCCACAGGTACGATATTTAAAGGAATATTTCACCTTTTTTTTCTCCTTTAAGCATCATTAAAATCACTGCTCCCGAAAAAAACACAGTTTTTAAAACTTTTTTTTGCATTGATACATGTCCCCTGGGGCAGGACCCGGGTCCCAAAACCCTTTTTAGGACAATAACTTGCATATTAGCCATTATAATTAGCACTTTTGATTTTGAACGTTCGAGTCCCATTGTATTTAATAGGGTTCTAAAGTTTGTGCGAAATTTCGGTCCGTTTGAAGGTTCTGGTGCGAACCAAACAGGGGGGTGTTCAGCTCATCCCTAGTGTCGAGAAGGCCTCTTGTAGTCTCCATGAAAAGCCTTGTGATAGGGTGACAATTTAGGTGCACAATTGATAGACAGGGACAGAGAGTTGTCACCCTCTAACAGGAAGAGCCTGGCTTTTTTTAAGGGTGGGTTTCCAGATGGTGACAACAGTGGTCTGTGCCTGCATAGTGTGTTGAGTAGGCCACTCGTGGTCTCCATAGAAAGCCTACAGTATGTGATAGGGTGACAACTTAAGTGCACAGTTGGTAGGCAGGGAAAGAGTGTTGTCACACTACAGAAACAGACCTTCATGGCAGGATCACCAGGGATTGTTTTAATAAAAGCTGCAGAAATGAAAAGCACCTGTAGGTGTGGCCCCGGCCTGAGTTGGTGACCCTGGCGCTGGACCTATGGGCCTGGCTTGCACGGTGTGACCCTAATGCCACGTACACACGATCATTATTCACGGCGGTTAAAAAACCGCCGTGAATAATGACAGGAAAAACGAGGGAACCGCTTGGTTCCCTACACACGGTCGTTTTTCCCGTCATTTTTCCTATTGACGAGAAAAACGACCGTCTGTGGGCTCCGCGGCAGTGTTTCCCTATGGGAAAACTGCCGCGGAAAAAAATGCTGGAAAAAACTACGAGAAAATGTAAAACATGTTCTAATTTTTCTCGTCGTTTTTTATGCCGTTTTTCTCGAAGAGAAAAACGACATAAAGCCCACAGACGATCGTTTTTCTCGGCGAAAAGAAAAAATGCAGTTTTTCTCGTCGAGAAAAGCGGTCGTGTGTACGCGGCATAACAGTACAGAGCGGGCAGACAAGATAGACTTTGATTTCATTTTCTTTTTTGTTCCTCTATATTCCGGAGTATAATGCGGTTCCTTTTCTCACTTCTTTAGATCTAAAATAAACAGATTTGTAATTAGCACCTAAACCCCGAACAATCGCGTGACTCAAAAATTACACCGCCATCGAACTGTAGCTACAGAGCTGAGTATTTGTAATTGTGTTAATTGCCCTGTAATCAGCTGCTCGGCTGCAAATTGGAAATCGTTCATTACACAAATAAAGTGAGAAAAGATTCCTTCGTTATATACATTAAAATTAGACGGCGAGCGCCGGCGGAGGGAATGGAGACGGAGCGGGGGTGCTGTGCTGGAAGGGGGAGGGGTGGGGGGGCGAGCAAAGGAAATGAGCTGAAGAAACAAAAGAGAGAAATAAAAGAAAGGAAAGAAATCCGGAAAGGTGAAAGAGCTGGTGTAGGTTCTGAGTTGCGGCAGCGGCAGGGGTGAAATTACAGATCATGGGGCCCTCTTCCACCCCAAGGCCCCATAGAAGCCGTGTGAACTGCTATGGCTGTTGTTATGCCTTTGAGAAGACATGATAGATGAAGACTACCGAAGAGAAGTGAAAGGCAAAGAAAAGGTCCAAAACTCAAGGCCGAGACAAGGGGTAGGCAAGAGGGACAGTGGCCAAATTACAGATCACGGTGCCCCCTTCCACCCCCAGGCCCCATAGAAGCCGTGTGAACTGCTATGGCTGTTGTTATGCCATTGATAAGACATGATAGACGAAGACTACCAAAGAGAAGTGAAAGGAAAGAAAAGGTCCAACACTCAAGGCCGGACAAGGGGTGGGCATGAGGGGCATGGGGCCAAATTACAGATCATAAAGACCCACTTCCACCACCAGGCCCCATAGAAGTCGTGTGTACTACTATGGCTATTGTAATGCCATTGGGGAGAAGACAAAGCAAGCAAAGACTACAGAAGAGCGGTGAAAGGAAAAAACAGGTCCACCACTCAAGGTCGGGACAAGGGGTGGAAAGGAGGGGCAGCTGTGGGAGGGCACCCTCTCACCGCATCTGCATGCATGCTCCAGAACAGTGGCTGGCAACCAGCAGGCAGGCCGTGGCTTCAGGTCTGCTCTGATAGCTACAGGTCTCACATCGTGCTCCAACATGCCAGGGTTCTTCAAGATGTTGCTAGGGGTTCCTTGGTCTGTGGCTCATTGACCTCCCATCTGACAGTTCTATAGTTCTGGGTCCAATGCCAATTGGCAGAGCAAGCCACATGACACCAGTGTTTTTTCAGCTGTTAGGGAGGGTGGCATTCTGACCACCACTGTATGGGATCATTCTTCCCACTGATCACCAATGTAAGGAACATTCTTCCCACTGATCACCAATGTAAGGAGCATTCTTCCCACTGATCATCAATGTAAGGAACATTCTTCCCACTGATCACCAATGTAAGGGACATTCTTCTCACTGATCACCAATGTAAGGAACATTCTTCCCACTGATCACCAATGTAAGGAACATTCTTCCCACTGACCACCAATGTAAGGAACATTCTTCCCACTGATCACCAATGTAAGGAGCATTCTTCCCACTGATCATCAATGTAAGGAACATTCTTCCCACTGATCACCAATGTAAGGGACATTCTTCTCACTGATCACCAATGTAAGGGACATTCTTCTCACTGATCACCAATGTAAGGAACATTCTTCTCACTGATCACCAATGTAAGGAGCATTCTTCTCACTGATCACCAATGTAAGGAGCATTCTTCCCACTGATCACCAATGTAAGGAACATTCTTCCCACTGATCACCAATGTAAGGGACATTCTTCCCACTGATCACCAATGTAAGGGACATTCTTCTCACTGATCACCAATGTAAGGAACATTCTTCTCACTGATCACCAATGTAAGGAACATTCTTCTCACTGATCACCAATGTAAGGGACATTCTTCCCACTGATCACCAATGTAAGGGGAATTCTTCCCACTGATCACCAATGTAAGGAACATTCTTCTCACTGATCACCAATGTAAGGAACATTCTTCCCACTGATCACCAATGTAAGGAACATTCTTCCCACTGATCACCAATGTAAGGAACATTCTTCCCACTGATCACCAATGTAAGGGACATTCTTCTCACTGATCACCAATGTAAGGGACATTCTTCCCACTGATCACCAATGTAAGGAACATTCTTCCCACTGATCACCAATGTAAGGAACATTCTTCCCACTGATCACCAATGTAAGGGACATTCTTCTCACTGATCACCAATGTAAGGGACATTCTTCCCACTGATCACCAATGTAAGGAACATTCTTCTCACTGATCACCAATGTAAGGAACATTCTTCCCACTGATCACCAATGTAGGGAACATTCTTCTCACTGATCACCAATGTAAGGAACATTCTTCCCACTGATCACCAATGTAGGGAACATTCTTCTCACTGATCACCAATGTAAGGAGCATTCTTCCCACTGATCACCAATGTAAGGAACATTCTTCTTACTGATCACCAATGTAAGGAACATTCTTCCCACTGATCACCAATGTAAGGGACATTCTTCCCATTGATCACCAATGTAAGGGACATTCTTCCCACTGATCACCAATGTAAGGGACATTCTTCTCACTGATCACCAATGTAAGGAACATTCTTCCCACTGATCACCAATGTAAGGAACATTCTTCCCACTGATCAGCAATGTAAGGAACATTCTTCCCACTGATCACCAATGTAAGGAACATTCTCCTCACTGATCACCAATGTAAGGAACATTCTTCCCACTGATCACCAATGTAAGGAACATTCTTCTCACTGATCACCAATGTAAGGGACATTCTTCTCACTGATCACCAATGTAAGGGACATTCTTCCCTCTGATCACCAATGTAAGGAGCATTCTTCTCACTGATCACCAATGTAAGGGACATTCTTCTCACTGATCACCAATGTAAGGGACATTCTTCCCACTGATCACCAATGTAAGGAACATTCTTCTCACTGATCACCAATGTAAGGAACATTCTTCCCACTGATCACCAATATAAGGAACATTCTTCTCACTGATCACCAATGTAAGGAACATTCTTCCCACTGATCACCAATGTAAGGAGCATTCTTCCCACTGATCACCAATGTAAGGAACATTCTTCTCACTGATCACCAATGTAAGGAACATTCTTCCCACTGATCACCAATATAAGGAACATTCTTCTCACTGATCACCAATGTAAGGAACATTCTTCCCACTGATCACCAATGTAAGGAGCATTCTTCCCACTGATCACCAATGTAAGGAACATTCTTTCCACTGATCACCAATGTAAGGAACATTCTTCTCACTGATCACCAATGTAAGGGACATTCTTCCCACTGATCACCAATGTAAGGAACATTCTTCCCACTGATCACCAATGTAAGGAACATTCTTCTCACTGACCACCAATGTAAGGAACATTCTTCTCACTGATCACCAATGTAAGGGACATTCTTCCCACTGACCACCAATGTAAGGGACATTCTTCCCACTGATCACCAATGTAAGGAACATTCTTCCCACTGATCACCAATGTAAGGAACATTCTTCTCACTGATCACCAATGTAAGGGACATTCTTCTCACTGATCACCAATGTAAGGAACATTCTTCCCTGAATTGCTGTCAGCTAGAGATCATCTAATTACTATTGTTTGTATTACGATGGAACCAAGAAAGAGCACCTCTTCTTCAACGCTGTTTTGCTGGGGTTTTTTTTCCCTTTTCTTGCCTGGAAGAAAAAAGAAATGCTTTCGTAGTAAAGTAGCTGAGGTGGCATTAGGGAAGCTGTAACCCCGAAGGGCTGAGTGAGTTCTGCACACGTTGGCTGAGGTATGTGACTCAGAGAACATCTGGCTCTGTTCTTGTTCTGTCTTTTGTTTCACAGAGTAAGACAAGCAGCTGTCTGCGGATGTTTCCCTTGGCTCTGCCCTTTCATTCCAGGGTCAGATAGTCTCATCTGAGGAAGAGACTGTGTTCTAGGAAAATATCTACAGGCTATGGAGCTGGAGCTCAGATTTGGGGCAGAACCGAAGAAATTAGAGATACCCCCCCCTCCCCAACATTGTGCAATGCGTTCCTCAGAACATTGGAGGCAGATGAAGGCCATTCATAATTAACGATGATGAAAGAGCCAATGACTTAAGCTTTGAGATCTGCTAATTCCATAAACAGTATGGACGTTACACCGAGCTCCGGGTTCAGCATTTCTTGGGATTAGATTTGTTGGGGAAGGTTTCCAAATTTTAGGAGCAATAAAGTTGACCTGTCTTACCACAAACAGGCCCATGAAATAAAACCAGGAGGGTAGGAGGGTGGCAAGGGCCGAAATATGTTGTTATATCAGAAATAGGGATGAGGAAATCCTATTTTCAATAGGAAGTGGTTGTTTTGTAAAAATTTTGGCAACATTTTCATGAGAAGGCTAAATGAAGGTGCTTTCTGGTGGTTTTGTGGGGTTAGTGAAGCTTTTTCCGGCTATCCTGGACTTGCTTATTTGATATAGTCCAGGAGTCAGCAACCCTGGTAGACAACTGAAGTGCAAGTGAAGAAAAGTGCGCCATCAACCTCAGTTAGCCCCAAATCCTGCACCTTCACATGTCTGATCACCCCAATTCCTGCACCTTCCTGCCTTAAATCACCCCATATCCTGCACCTTCCTGCCTCAGATCACCCCATATCCTGCACCTTCACACCTCAGATCACTCCAATTCCTGCACCTTCACACCCCAGATTAGCCCAACTGTCTGCACCTTCACCCCTCAGATCTCCCCAATTTCTGTAACTTCACCCCTCAGATCACCCAAATTCCTGCACCTTCACCCCTCAGATTACCAAAATTCTTGCACCTTCACCCCTCAGATTACCATAATGCCTGCACCTTCACCCATCAGATTAACAAAATTCCTACACCTTCACCCCTCAGATTACCAAAATTCCTGCACCTTCACCCCTCAGATTACCAAAATTCCTGCAACTTCACCCCTCAGATCACCCAAATTCCTGCAACTTCCTGCCTCAGATCCGCCCATATCCTGTACCTTCACATTTTAGATCACCCCAAATTCTGCACCTTCACATCTCAGATTATTCCATTTGCTGCACCTTCACACCTCAGATCACCCAAATTCCTGCACCATCACACCCCAGATTAGCCCAAATGTCTGCACCTTCACCCCTCAGATCTCCCCAATTTCTGAACATTCACCCCTCAGATCACCCAAATTCCTGCACCTTCACCCCTCAGATCACCCAAATTCCTGCACCTTCACCCCTCAGATCTCCCCAATTTCTGCACCTTCGCCCCTCAAATCACCCCAATTCCTGCACCTTCACACCTCAGATTAGCCCAAATGCCTGTACCTTCACACCTTAGATCTCCCCAATTTCTGCACCTTCACCCCTCAGATTAGCCCCAATTTCTGCACCTTCACACCTCAATTCCTGCACCTTAATACCTCAGATCACCCCAATTCCTGTACCTTCACCCAACGATGTATCCTGGCCTAGGCCAACAAGGCCCAGGCCTAGGGCAGCACTTTGCAGGGGGGCAGCACGGAAAGAGTCCCTGCTGGCTTGTGCTACACTGTTAGTGTAGCGCCAGTCTTATGGGGCGGACTGGGCAGACAGGCAAATTAGTCTAGCGCCCCCATAAAGCGGCCGCACTGCTTCCAGTATGCGGGCAGCTGGCATTCCACAACTGTGGGGGGGGAGGGCGGTGCTTCTAATTTTGACTGTCCTATCATCCTGAACCACAAACCTTCCTCACTGTGCTATATGTTTTCTGCTGTACCATTGGCATGGTTATATCTTCTTAGTCCTCTCCATAAAATAATCAGAAATTTGTGATTAAAGTAGAACTATAGGCAAAAAAATGTTTTTCATTTTTGGATAGAGTAAGGGAGGGTTATGGCCCCGGTCAGTTTATTATTTACCATCCCTGTCCCATTGCAGAGATTTCCCTTCACTTCCTGCCCCATAGCCAAACAGGAAGTGAGAGGAAATCTATGCAAATTAAGGGATTCCATTGCCCCCCCCCCCACCAGGCCCTCAGAACTAGTGTCCCCACTCAAAATTTTCAGGGTGGGTCTTAAACAGCAAGGGGTGGGTCATATTTAAATTAGGGGGTGCACAAGTTTAGTCAGGCCTAGGGCAGCAAAAAACCTAAATACACTACTGCCTTCATCTCTCATATTATCCCTGATGCAACCTCACACCTCAAATCATTCCAATTCCTATACCTTCATTTTTCAGATCCCCCCAATTCCTGCACCTGCACACCTCAGATTACCCCAATTCTTGCACCTGCACACCTCAGATCACCCCAATTCCTGCACCTTCAAACTCAGGAAGTGAGAAATAAGGGAAGACTTTTGGATTGTCTCTTGGTGGTGGCACTAATGGGATGGTATTACACTGTCAATGCAGGACAGTTGGTGATGCCCCCTCCGAGGTCCATGACGTTCTGCACGCACAGGGTCTTCTTTAACCCAGAAGAGTGAGGACATCTTGTGGTAGATTTTTATTACTGCATGGGGACAGCTCCAAAGAGGAAATGAGTTTTGCAGCCGGAGCTCCTTTTTATATTTTAAACACATACTGGGCCAGAACTGAACTTTGTTTAAAGACTTTTATGGAGCATTTGGTCTCACTGAAGACGAGATGTGACTGTTGGGAAATACATAACAACACTTGAAGATATTTTTGACAGCATAGAATTGAGCTGCGGCAGTCGCCACAAGAAAGAAAGAAAAAAAAAAACGCCATTTCAGACCTGTGAGGTGTAATCCGTTTGTGACGCAACCTGCGAAGGACAGGATGTGAGCCTCACGCTGTGCACTGTTAATTTAGTCAGCTGAAAACACGAACCCCCCGCTGTCCCCGACTTCTCTCATGTTTCAGATGGCAAAACTCTGACGAAGCCTCCAGTCTATAACTTCCTTTCAATACTCCCCGCGGTGCACTGCAGAACCTGCAATAAGTGTCTCACTTTCATCTGTCCGGCTCATATCGGGTTTTTTCTTTAAAATTCCAGCTCCCCTATCGACTCTCAGACTCCGTTGGATGTCACAGCTCTACCCAGTTACTTTGTGTTCACTGCTAGAGATGTCACAATTACACTCCATATTTATGCCGGCTTGTTTCATTCTTGAAGTACTTGTTGGAACTTCTTTCTCATATGGTGTAATACCTGCCGTTCTTCAAAGATTGGTGTGTCAGAGGGTGCTGTACCTGAAGATCGATGAGATACTTGGGGCTACGAAACTTAAATGTACTACAGTCTTGTTCTTATAAATTTAAAGGAATGGATAAGTATACAGTAGTTGGAACCCTAGAATTAGTCTATTGGATCATTCCAGAGGGTATCTGGATTCTAGGCCAAAGATTTTCCAAAGTCTACTTGGTTTGTAATGTACAGTAACTGAAAAGATCCTAAGGATCTGATAATTTTCTTGTGAAAAAAAAAAGGATCTGCTAATGAACATTGCTTGCTTTATCGGTCAAAAGACCACATACAACGTCCATGTCATCAGCTGAGTCTGCGTGGTCTTGAACTGGGGTCTCCCATGAACTGGAGAATAGATCCCTAGGATTATCCTATTGGAATTGCCTATCCAATCGTGTTGCAATGGTATTTGAAGAGGGCATCTGGATTCTAGGTTGGCAGCTTCTACATGCCAAAGAATTTCCAAAGTCTTCTTGGTTTGGTGGTCAAAAGACCACATACAATGTCCATGTCAGGAGCTGAATCTGCGTGGTCTTGAACTGGGGTCTCCCATGAACTGGAGAATAGATCCCTAGGATTATCCTATTGGAATTGCCAATCCAATCGTGTTGCAATGGTATTTGAAGAGGGCATCTGGATTCTAGGTTGGCAGCTTCTACATGCCAAAGAATTTCCAAAGTCTTCTTGGTTTGGTGGTCAAAAGACCACATACAATGTCCATGTCAGGAGTAGGGTCTGCGTGGTCTTGAACTGGGGTCTCCCATGAACTGGAGAATAGATCCCTAGGATTATCCTATTGGAATTGCCTATCCAATCGTGTTGCAATGGTATTTGAAGAGGGCATCTGGATTCTAGGCTGGCAGCTTCTACATGCCAAAAATTTCCAAAGTCTTCTTGGTTTGTAAAGTAACTGAAAGGATCTAAAACAGCTCAGGAACACTGCTTTTTTTAGGTGGTCAAAAGACCATATACAATGTCCATGTCAGGAGCTGAGTCTGTGTGGTCTTGAACTTGGGTCTCTCCTGAACTGGAGAACGGAACCCTAGGATTACCCTTTTGGAATTGCTTATCCAATGGTATTGCAATGGTATTTGAGGAGGGTATCTGGAATCTAGGCTGGCAGCTTCTATTCACCAACGAATGTCCAAAGTCTCCTTGGTTTGTAATGTACAGTAACTCAAAGGATCTAAGGGAGCTGCTGATGAACATCGCTTACTTAAGTAGTCAAAAGACTGCATACAACGGCCATGTCATCAGCGAGTCTATGTGGTCTCGAACTGGGTCTCCCATGAACTGGAGAAGAGATCCCTAAGATTATCCTATTGGAATTACCCATCCAATCGTGTTGCCATGGTATTTGAAGAGGGCATCTGGATTCTAGGCTGGCAACTTCTACATGCCAAAGAATTTCCAAAGTCTTCTTGGTTTGTAATGTAACTGAAAGGCTCTAAAACAGCTCAGGAACACTGCTTTTTTAGGTGGTCAAAAGACCACATACAATGTCCATGTCGGGAGCTTAATCTGTGTGGTCTTGAACTTGGGTCTCTCCTGAACTGGAGAACGGAACCCTAGGATTACCCTTTTGGAATTGCTTATCCAATGGTGTTGCAATGGTATTTGAGGAGGGTATCTGGATTCTAGGCTGGCAGCTTCTATTCACCAACGAATGTCCAAAGTCTCCTTGGTTTGTAATGTACAGTAACTCAAAGGATCTAAGGGAGCTGCTGATGAACATCGCTTACTTAAGTAGTCAAAAGACTGCATACAACGGCCATGTCATCAGTGAGTCTATGTGGTCTCGAACTGGGTCTCCCATGAACTGGAGAAGAGATCCCTAAGATTATCCTATTGGAATTGCCCATCCAATCGTGTTGCAATGGTATTTGAAGAGGGCATCTGGATTCTAGGCTGGCAACTTCTACATGCCAAAGAATTTCATAAGTCTTCTTGGTTTGTAATGTAACTGAAAGGCTCTAAAACAGCTCAGGAACACTGCTTTTTTAGGTGGTCAAAAGACCACATACAATGTCCATGTCGGGAGCTTATTCTGTGTGGTCTTGAACTTGGGTCTCTCCTGAACTGGAGAACGGAACCCTAGGATTACCCTTTTGGAATTGCTTATCCAATGGTGTTGCAATGGTATTTGAGGAGGGTATCTGGATTCTAGGCTGGTAGCTTCTATTCACCAACGAATGTCCAAAGTCTCCTTGGTTTCTAATGTACAGTAACTCAAAGAATCGAAGGGAGCTGCTGATGAACATCGCTCACCTAAGTAGTCAAAAGACTGCATACAACGTCCATATCAGGAGCTGAGTCTGCGTGGTCTTGAACTTGGGTCTCTTATGAACTGGAAAATGGATCCCTAGGATTATCCTATTGGAATTGCTTATCCAATTGGGTTGCAATGTAATTTGAAGTGGGTATCTGGATTATCCAATAGTGTTGCAATGGTATTTGAGGAGGGTATGTGGGTTCTAGCCTGGCAGTTCCTACTGGAACAGCTGCTCAGGAACACTGCTTATTTAGTTGGCCAAAAGACCACATGCAATGCCCGTGTCAGAACATGAGTCTTGTGCTTGGGTTTGGCTTGAGTTGCAGCATGACTAATCAATGCTGCCAAGGGAATGGATAGGTAATGCTGGAACCTTAGGATTCATTTTGCTTATCCAGTGAGTTGCAATGGCCTTTGAAGAGGGTATCTGGATTCTAGGCCAAAGAATTTCCAAGTCTCATTGGCTTGTATTGTACTGTAACTAAAAAGAGCCAAAGGAGCTGCTGATGAACACCACTTACTTTTGTTATATAATTATTTTTTTTGTATTTTTTTTATTCAACATATGACATACATGACATCATACATTAATATCACATTAACTCTCATCTAATATCCCCCCCTTCCCCAAGGAAGAGAGAAAAAATTAATTAACTTCTCCTCCCCTCCAACCCCTCACCTCCCCTCACCCACCCATCACCAACAAAAAGTTAATAGAAGGGGCAACATGGCTCTAGAAACCTCGTAAGGTATATTAATCCCCTTTGTTTGGGTTTTTTTTTTCACTAATATTAGGGATATTTGGTGGGGTAGGGTGTGTACCCCCTTAATTTCATATGGGTGAGTGGGTGATGGAATAGATAAGGTATATATCACGTGTCAATAGAAGGGGGAAGATGGGTTGGAGAACCTCGTAAGGTTTGTCAATCCCCCCCCCCGCTTCCCTCCCCCCCCCTTTTTGTGGCCTTTTTTTTTTCCTTTTCCGAACACCACTTACTTAATTGGTCAAAAGACCACATACAATGTCTGTATCAGCAACTGAGTGTGCATGATCTTGAACTGGGGTCTCCCATGAACTGGAAAATGGATCCCTAGGATTATCCTATTGGAATTGGTTATCAACTAGTGTTGCAATGGTATTTGAAGAAGGTATCTGGATTCTAGGCTGGAAGCTTCTACACGCCAAAGAATTTCCAGTCTCCTTTGCTTGTAATGTACAGTAACTGAAAGGACCTAAGGGAGCTGCTGATGAACATTGCCTACTTAATTAGTCTAAAGGCCGCATACAATGTCTGTGTCAGGAGCTGAGGCTGCATGATCTTGAACTGGGGTCTCCCATGAACCGGAGAATGAAACCCTAGGATTATCCTATTGGAATTGCTTATCCCATTGTGTTGCAATGGTATTTGAAGCGGGTATCTGGATTATCCAATTGTGTTGCAGAGGTATTTGAGGAGGGTATCTGGATTCGAGCCTGGCAGCTTCTACTGGAACAGCTGCTCAGAAATACTGCTTACTCAGTTGGTCAAAAGACCACATAAAATGTCCATGTCAGGAGATTTGTCCTGAGCTTGGGTCTACCATGACCTGGACCATGGCTTATCCATTCTGCATACTGTGCTGGACTTTCAGAGCTCCATGCCCAGGAGTGACGTCATCGCGGCTCTGGCCACTCATACAGCCGGAGCATGTGAACCTGGAAGGAAGACCGAGGGAACATGGAAGCCCTATTAACGGTGACAGCGCGCTGCTGGAGGGCTTCGTTCTAAGGTAAGTATTTCATAATTCAATTGCCTTACAGGGGAAAGTTTTTTTGTTTTTTTTTTACTGCCACGGTTTACAACCGATTTAAACCCTAGGATTATCCTACTGTAATTGCTTATCCAATAGTTTTGCAATGGTATTTAAGGATGGTATCTGGATGCTATGCTGGCAGCTTATAAGAGGGGCTCTGTGATTAGCTGGATGTTGGCGCCAAAGTACAAGTCCCTGTCCCACTTCTAACCTTTACTAAAACACAATTCCTCCTGCTGAGGCCGAAATCTCCCCCATATTGTGCCTCACTCCATGCCAGAGGCCTCCACATGACATACCCGGCCGTTGACCTTTTAATTCCCAAAGGAAGAAATGTCCACACATAAAGTAGTTGTGGCAATTTACTGGTGGAATTCTGGAAATGGCATAACAGTCACATCAGATCGACATACATTCCAGAGTCATTTAACATTACATGGTCAATCACATTAAGTGGACAGTCCACAGTAGTCACATGTGAAAGCATATACAGCACCTTTGCAGCCAGTGGCGTCACTAGGGTTGGTGTCACCTGGTGCGGTAAAATTTGGTGTCACCCCCCCCCGGTCACTGTTCAATCTGGGGCACTGAGCAGGCTAGAGCATAAGCACAGCTCTCCCCGTGTGTAATCCCCCTAATGGAACCCCCTGTCTAATCCCCCTTATGGCACCCCCCTGCATTCCCCCTAATGGAACCCCCTGCAATCCCCCCAATAGAACCCCCCCTCTGTACAATCCCCCTAATGGAACCCCCCTGCAATCTCCCTAATGTAACCCCCCTGTAATCCCCCTAATGGAACCCCCCCGTGTAATCCCCCTAATGGAGCCCACCTGCATTCCCCCTAATGGAACCCCCCTGCATTCCCCTCAATGGAACCCCCTCTGTACAATCCCCCTAATGTAACCCCCCCTCTCTGTACAATCCCTCTAATGTAACCCCCCCATATCTCCCCTCCCTACAGTCACAGACCTCAGATCAGCGTGCTTTGTCCACATGGATGTTCTTCCTCCGCCTCCTAGGCTCCTCCTCCTGATATGTACTGTCAGTGTGGAGGAGGAGCCTAGGCTCTGTCGTTCTGTGGGGTTTAATTGTTGTGATAGGCAGCCAGCACCGGCGATTGCAGTGCCGGTTCCCAGAGGACATGCGGGCGCCGTGCACTATGGCACTCCAGGACTGTCTGCCTCACAACACAATTTTTACTCCTCCTCCCTCCCCGAACATCGCGGTGAGGAAGGAGATACCGGAGCGGGAGTGCACAGGGGAAGGAGGAAGAGGAGAGAGCCGCGGTGCCTCTCTCGATCAACGATCAAGTGCCGTGACGGGTCGGGTGTCACCCCTCTGGCGGGTGTCACCCGTGTGCGGCCCGCACCCCTGCTTCCCCCTGGCAATGCCTCTGTTTGCAGCCATCTCCTTCTAACAATTTCTCCTCCACCCCCCGAGTCATTAGTACTCATAGGACTGGGCTTTCTGTAGTCAAATCCTCTTTAGGTACACCTCTCCTGGGACCTTCCAGGGAAGTAGCCTTAAGCCTTGTACACACGAGCGGGAATCCCGTCGAAAAAAAACTGTCGGTTTTCTCGACGGGATTCCTGGCAAGCTTGTCTTGTCAAGCCCTGTGTACACACGCTCCATTCAAAAGAACTGCAGTTCTTTTGAATGGCAAGAATGCATTGACATCATCGACTATGACGAGCCGGAACTCGTCACATTCGATACCGTCGCCGCTATCTTGCTACACCCTACATTTTCCTTGTATGCTACCGCGCATGCGTCAAAGTCTTTTCGAGCATGCGCGGGTTTCCCTGGACAGGTAAGCATACAGACAACCGGGTTTCTCGGCAGGAAACACTCTGCCGAGAATCCAGACGAAAAAATAGAGAGCAGGTTCTCTATTTTTCTCGTCGAGATTCCCGGCAGTTTTCCAGACGACAAACCATACACACGAACGGTTTTCTCGGCAAAAAGCTCTCCCAGCAGTTTTCTTGCTGAGAAAACCGGTCGTGTGTACGAGGCTTGACACAGGGAACTCCTGGCCTGGCCTGAATGTCCTTTTGCAATCCACCCTAGCCCCCAACTATTATAAGAGAAAGACTACAGCTCTTTGTGAGCAAAGGTCTTCGTCCTAGCCTTCTGCCATATCCAGGGCCTACAGATGCTAGACTAGTTACATCCACATAGGTGTGGGGTGTTTAGCTCCCAGGCCCCAAGTCCTCCAAGGGCTCCTTCCAACTTGGCTAATTATAGGGCACTGACTCACCCACGACATCACTACAGAGAGGCTCTACCTAAAAGGGACCTAGCACCTTACTTACTGTAAACAAACACTATTCTGGTACAGAGCCACCTAGTGGCAAAATAGCTGACTGCCCCTATCTACAAGCTTCTACATGCCAAAGAATTTCCAAAGTCTCCTTGGTTTGTAAAACGGCTGCTCAGGAACACGGCTTACTTGGTTGGTCAAAAGACCACATACAATGTCCGTGTCAAGAGCTGAGTCTTGAGCTTGGGTCTACCATGAGCTGGAGCATGACCTATCAATTCTGCCACTGCAGCCTTGGCTTTAATGTTTGGAATAGCCATAGTTCCGCAGAACTGAATTGTAGTTAGAATGAGTCCCACTTTTATCTGATCAATCGACCAATCAAGGTGATTGTATATTGTGTGAGAATTTTCAGAAAACAGGTATACTCCACCTGTGACAGACTCAACTGGCACAGGGGTTTTGGAGAGGGTGGCCTCTTGCCTACTGACTATGGGCCCTGGCTTTTGAGGGGGATCTATTCTTTGGGAGGTGTGTGCCTGGGGGACCTTTATAGTAGGTTTACTTTGGATTTAAGTTCATGTCTCCCCAAAACACAGACTCTGGGAACCTAGGACCTGGATACAGATTTGGGGCCTCTGTGCCCAAACCAGCAAGGACTATGTCACTCCCCCCTTCCTAGATTTATAATAGATGTTAATATAATCAGCTCAAAACAACCTTATGCTGGGGTCTACTGCCTTAATCTGTTTACTAATGTGTCTTTCTCTCATGGTATAATGTCCCCATTGTGTGCCTCCTAGCTCTAAATTCACATTGTTAATTGAGTCACCTATTGTTTCTGTCTGTCTGCTAATCCTTTTAGAAATTTGGACAGCCCTAGGTCTTACTTACTGGGTCTTACTAGAGAACTGGTGCCGAACGGACTGGGCACCTAGGCTTGTTTAAGTGACTAGTGGTTGATTAGCATACTGTTTATGTTTATGCTAATGTGATCAAGCTCTAACCTGATCTTGTGTAGTACAGTATTTATTCTGGGCAAATTTGCAATAAAGTCAGTTCCAGTTTGCACCTAAGCTAGTGTCGTCTAGTCCTTGGGTGAAATTCTCAAGCTATAATACCTGGTTCCAGACTGGAGGAAGCCAAACCTTCACGGAGGCACCCATGGGGGGGGGTTGTCAGGTGGTCTGTCACACTACCCATAATGCCATAAAGCTTGGATCTCTTTTTGTGCTAATTTCCTACAACAAGAACTTTGTGACTATTCAAGACCTGTGCGAAATGTTCTTCAACAAATGTTGTTCCCCATTTATTATTTAAAAGGTCAGGTGAAGCGTGAAACGGCTGTGTTGGGTCTACAAGTGTTTATGATAGAGAAGACGCGTCGCCTTTTCAGTCTTGTTTTTCCCTCCTGTTCAATCTGTAAAGTGTTTTTTCATGTAAGTGTTGTTAGTTGAATTTGTGGTCAGTGTCGGGAGGAAAATGCAGCACTTTTTTTCAATTACTCTGAATTTGATAACAAAATGCCTCGAAGGGAGTTATATTGTCACCGCCGAGCCTTTTCCACTCTGAATACTAGTATCACGGGGGATTTAAAGTCTATCTGGGAAAACTTGCACTCCCCCCCTCACCATCCCTTCTATCCATTTGCATAAAATACCCATTCTAACCCCCTAATCTCCTGTTAGGTGACCCTCTGTGGTGTCTCTTCTGAGAGTGAAGACTGATGATCCAGGTCTGTAGTCTGGGCCCTCCACTGACCGGTCCCATCACTACCTCTAGTTGTGACGTCACCACGCTACCATGTTAGGTTCCTGTGTGATGGAACCAATGAAAAGTGCCCATGTCACCAGGCACTCAAAAAAAATCCTCCCACTCGGCACAAAGCAAGATATCCTAGGACCTGGCGCATCAAATGACAATAGACTCAGTTGAGTATTTATGGCATTTAGATCATTTGTTTTTAATGAAAGGAAATTAGTGTGCAAGTTGGTGCCTGGTGACATGGACACTTTCCATTGTGCCCATTTTACAGGAACCTAACATGGCAATGTGGTGATCAGTGAGAAGAATGTTCTTTACATTGGTGATCAGTGGGAAGAATGTCCCTTACATTGGTGATCAGTGAGAAGAATGTTCCTTACATTGGTGATCAGTGGGAAGAATGTTCCTTACATTGGCGATCAGTGGGAAGAATGTTCCTTACATTGGTGATCAGTGGGAAGAATGTCCCTTACATTGGTGATCAGTGGGAAGAATGTTCCTTACATTGGTGATCAGTGGGAAGAATGTTCCTTACATTGGTGATCAGTGGGAAGAATGTTCCTTACATTGGTGATCAGTGGGAAGAATGTTCCTTACATTGGTGATCAGTGAGAAGAATGTTCCTTACATTGGTGATCAGTGAGAAGAATGTTCCTTACATTGGTGATCAGTGGGAAGAATGTTCCTTACATTGGTGATCAGTGAGAAGAATGTTCCTTACATTGGTGGTCAGTGAGAAGAATGTTCCTTACATTGGTGATCAGTGAGAAGAATGCTCCTTACATTGGTGATCAGTGAGAAGAATATTCCTTACATTGGTGATCAGTGGGAAGAATGTTCCTTACATTGGTGATCAGTGGGAATAATGTCCCTTACATTGGTGGTCAGTGAGAAGAATGTCCCTTACATTGGTGATCAGTGAGAAGAATGTTCCTTACATTGGTGATCAGTGGGAAGAATGTTCCTTACATTGATGATCAGTGAGAAGAATGTTCCTTACATTGGTGATCAGTGGGAAGAATGTTCCTTACATTGGTGATCAGTGGGAAGAATGTTCCTTACATTGGTGATCAGTGAGAAGAATGTTCCTTACATTGGTGATCAGTGAGAAGAATGTCCCTTACATTGGTGATCAGTGAGAAGAATGTTCCTTACATTGGTGATCAGTGAGAAGAATGTTCCTTACATTGGTGATCAGTGAGAAGAATGTTCCTTACATTGGTGATCAGTGGGAAGAATGTTCCTTACATTGGTGATCAGTGGGAAGAATGTCCCTTACATTGGTGATCAGTGGGAAGAATGTTCCTTACATTGATGATCAGTGGGAAGAATGTTCCTTACATTGGTGATCAGTGGGAAGAATGTTCCTTACATTGTTGATCAGTGAGAAGAATGCTCCTTACATTGGTGATCAGTGGGAAGAATGTCCCTTACATTGGTGATCAGTGGGAAGAATGTTCCTTACATTGGTGATCAGTGAGAAGAATGTTCCTTACATTGGTGATCAGTGAGAAGAATGTCCCTTACATTGGTGATCAGTGAGAAGAATGTTCCTTACATTGGTGGTCAGTGAGAAGAATGTCCCTTACATTGGTGATCAGTGAGAAGAATGTTCCTTACATTGGTGGTCAGTGGGAAGAATGTTCCTTACATTGGTGATCAGTGGGAAGAATGTTCCTTACATTGGTGATCAGTGAGAAGAATGTTCCTTACATTGGTGATCAGTGAGAAGAATGTTCCTTACATTGGTGGTCAGTGGGAAGAATGTCCCTTACATTGGTGATCAGTGGGAACAATGTCCCTTACATTGGTGATCAGTGAGAAGAATGTCCCTTACATTGGTGATCAGTGGGAAGAATGTTCCTTACATTGGTGATCAGTGGGAAGAATGTTCCTTACATTGGTGATCAGTGGGAAGAATGTCCCTTACATTGGTGATCAGTGGGAAGAATGCTCCTTACATTGGTGATCAGTGAGAAGAATGTTCCTTACATTGGTGATCAGTGAGAAGAATGTTCCTTACATTGGTGATCAGTGAGAAGAATGTTCCTTACATTGATGATCAGTGGGAAGAATGTTCCTTACATTGGTGATCAGTGGGAAGAATGTTCCTTACATTGGTGATCAGTGGGAAGAATGCTCCTTACATTGGTGATCAGTGAGAAGAATGTTCCTTACATTGGTGATCAGTGAGAAGAATGTTCCTTACATTGGTGATCAGTGAGAAGAATGTTCCTTACATTGATGATCAGTGGGAAGAATGTTCCTTACATTGGTGATCAGTGAGAAGAATGTCCCTTACATTGGTGATCAGTGAGAAGAATGTTCCTTACATTGGTGGTCAGTGAGAAGAATGTCCCTTACATTGGTGATCAGTGAGAAGAATGTTCCTTACATTGGTGATCAGTGGGAAGAATGTTCCTTACATTGATGATCAGTGAGAAGAATGTTCCTTACAATGGTGATCAGTGGGAAGAATGTTCCTTACATTGGTGATCAGTGAGAAGAATGTTCCTTACATTGGTGATCAGTGAGAAGAATGTCCCTTACATTGGTGATCAGTGAGAAGAATGTCCCTTACATTGGTGATCAGTGAGAAGAATGTTCCTTACATTGGTGATCAGTGAGAAGAATGTTCCTTACATTGGTGATCAGTGAGAAGAATGTTCCTTACATTGGTGATCAGTGGGAAGAATGTTCCTTACATTGGTGATCAGTGGGAAGAATGTTCCTTACATTGGTGATCAGTGAGAAGAATGTTCCTTACATTGGTGATCAGTGAGAAGAATGTCCCTTACATTGGGCGTCAGTGGGAAGAATGTTCCTTACATTGGTGATCAGTGAGAAGAATGTTCCTTACATTGGTGATCAGTGAGAAGAATGTTCCTTACATTGGTGATCAGTGGGAAGAATGCGCCTTACATTGGTGGTCAGTGGGAAGAATGTTCCTTACATTAGTGATCAGTGGGAAGAATGTTCCTTACATTGGTGATCAGTGGGAAGAATGCGCCTTACATTGGTGGTCAGTGGGAAGAATGTTCCTTACATTAGTGATCAGTGGGAAGAATGTTCCTTACATTGGTGGTCAGTGGGAAGAATGCGCCTTACATTGGTGGTCAGTGGGAAGAATGTCCCCCTTGCAGTGGTGCTTAAAATGCCACCCATATAAACAGATAAAGAGATCGTTGGTGTTTTGTAGATGGTTCTGCCAAGTGGCATTGGCCCCAGAACTATGAAGGCACCATCATGTGCAAGGTCAACCAGCCACAGCTCAAGGAACCTCAGGAGGAGCCCTGGTTGAGAACAATTGTCCTCCTCTTTCAAAACAAAACTCAACAAAACCCAAAACAAAAAAATTCAATTGGCAATAGATGAACTTTAACCTTTTTATGGGAGGAGTTGAGCAAGTATGGGAATCCATGCTACCAAGATAAGTATGGACCAGCATGGTTGGCTCGGGGATCATTTAGGACAGTCAGTATTAGTCCTTGTGAATCATCAGCCAATAGATAGACAATGAATCTTTTCCTTTTTCTAACGAAACTTGATAAGACGCCAAATAAAAGGTATTTATTTTGTTTGCACATTACATCAGCCGCTGTTCCATGGATTGTTTTGGGATTCCCTTTGTATGCCGTACATAATAGTCATCAGTCGAACGTTCTCTGCTTGAGATTAGGCACAATCTGCTCCCTTGCATTGTCTATACAAACATAATCGCTCATCATAGAGAGCTGCTGATTAAGAAATCAAACAGAATGATTGGTAATCCTGCTGTGGGGTTGGGGGTGGAGGTCCCAAATCTCTGCAATGGCATCACAAGTGTGACGTGCTAAAGAGGCCAAGAGCTGGCGCGAGTTCTAAGCCATCAAAGGCCGCGCTAAATTGTCTTCATACAAAGCCCAACAAAAAAAAAAGAAATGTGCCAGACTGCTAAGGTCTGGTGCCCGTTTTGTACTCAACAAAGGGCTTGATTCTCCTTGCTTCTGTGCCATGCTGTAGATACATTTCCACAGAGACCTTCAATGGGCCGTGTTAAAAGGTTTATGCAAATTTTACAAACCTTCTCGTAAATTTGCTGTATTTGCCAAAATCTGTAAAAATAAAAAATAAAAATAAAAAAGGGTAATACTGACTCGTCCTGCCACCCGTACCACAGAACTCCCTTTGCTTGAAGAGCTGATGCGAGACCCAAAATTAAAATTGTCCACCCCCCACCAGCTGATACCTTTTTCTAGTGCTCATATTTTCTATGGGATGGGCAACACAGATTAATACTTACGTTTGCCCATGGCCCTGCAGTGTTACTCCCCGGTTTTGATGACCCCCTCCCTTGAATCCACTTGCTCTTGCAGGTTTCTGACCTGTCTTGTTGCCGCCCCCCCTCACATGAACAATCTATAACCAATGACTACCCCTGGTCCTGCATTGTACATGATGATTAGTGATGAGCCGAACACCCCCGGGTTCGGTTCGCACCAGAACCCGCGAACGGACCGAAAGTTCGAACGAACATTAGAACCCTATTAAATACAATGGATGCGAACGTTCGAATTCTAAAGTGCTAATTATAACAACTATTATGCATGTTATTGTCCTAAAAAGGGTTTGGGAACCCGGGTTCTGCACCAGGGGACATGTATCAATGCAAAAAGAAGTTTTAAAAACGGTCGTTTTTCGGGAGCAGTCATTTTAATGATGCATAAAGTGAAAAAAAAAAAGTCAAATATTCCTTTAAATATCGTACCTGGGGGGTGTCTAAAGTATGCCTGTGAAGTGCCACGTGTTTCCCGTGTTTAGAACTGTCCCTGCACAAAATGACACTTCTAAAGGAAAAAAAAGCCATTTAAAACTGCTTGCGGCTTTAATGTAATGTCTGGTCCCGGTAATATGGATGAAATTCTTTAAGAAAAATGGCATAGCTACCCCATGACCCCCCCCCCCTACCCCAGCCCATTACCAGCCCCTTTGGGTCTTGTATGGATATTAAGGGGAACCCCGCACATAAAATAAAAAAGGCCCTATATACTCTGAACAGCCCTATACAGGCGGTGCATACAAGACAGGGACTGTAGGTTTGTTCTTATGTAGAGTCTGTTTGTAATTTTGAACAGGTACATTGTTGAAGTGTAGCTCCAGACCAAAAATCTATTTTTAAACTTTTTGGAAAACATAGGTAAGGGTTATCACCCCTGTAACATTTGTTTTGCTGTCTGTGCCCCTGTTCAGAACATTTCACCTCACTTTCCGTCCCAATGACAACTCTTTTTGAAATGTGGTCTTTTTCTTGAAACAAGGATTGCTGATAAAGCATCAGTACAGAGGAGACACCTTTCTCCCATATTTATTCTTACAGGAGAGAATTTTCCTTCCTAGTGGTAGATTTCCTCTCACTTCCTGTTGTCTTCTTGCGTTTGCAAGTAGGAGTCGTTTGTAAGTTGGATGTTTGAAAGTAGGGACCTGCCGTATATACTCTGCAGAAATAGGCCCCTTAGTTGTTGGTGTTGGCACAACACTGTAAGCACTCACAGTTACTCTTGGTTGGTGCTGGAACGCCCTGCTGTCAACTATTATATCAGGAATTTTAATTACATATAATTGTTGAACAGTGGTAGTAAAAATTGGGCCTTTGATGGTGGTGCTGGTGCCACAACACTGTAAGCCCTGACAGTTACTCTTGGTGGGTGCAGCAATGGGCCCTGCTGTGAATTATTAGATCAAGAATTGTAATTACATGCCCCTGTTGAACAGGGGCTGAAAAATTGGGCCTTAGGCACTGGTGGCACAACACTGCAACCCCTCACAGATACTGTACTTGGAGCACAGCAATGAGCCCTGTTGCAAAGTATTGCTTCAAAAATTGTAATGACACGCCCCTGTTAAACAGGGGCTGAAAAATTGGGCCTTAGGCACTGGTGGCACAACACTGCAACTCCTCACAGATACTGTACTTGGAGCACAGCAATGAGCCCTGTTGCAAAGTATTGCTTCAAAAATTGTAATGACACGCCCCTGTTAAACAGGGGCTGAAAAATTGGGCCTTAGGCACTGGTGGCACAACACTGCAACTCCTCACAGATACTGTACTTGGAGCACAGCAATGAGCCCTGTTGCAAAGTATTGCTTCAAAAATTGTAATTACACGCCCCTGTTAAACAGGGGCTGAAAAATTGGGCGTTAGGCACTGGTGGCGGCACCCATAAACAAAAATGATCTTACAAGCTATCATCATCAATCGTATCATTGAGGACTCGGAGGAGGAGGATAGCCAGTCAACATAACAGCACAGGCACTCAGCATCAGCATCAGTCTTGAAGGGATGTGACATGTTAAAATCAATTAGTCTGTTATATCAGCATCAGGTGTGTGGTAGCTGGTGGTGATCCAAGACTGGTTCATCTTGATGAAAGTCAGTCGATCAACCGAGTCGGTGGACAGGCGCACCCTGTGATCCGTGACAAATCCTCCAGCAGCACTGAATGTGCGTTCCGAAAGAACGCTGGATGCAGGACAGGCCAGTAGCTCAATTGCATACTGTGCAAGCTCTGGCCAGTGATCCATCCTCAAGACCCAGTAAGCCAGAGGATTTTCGGTGGGGAAGGTGTCCAAGTCTGACCTTGCCCCTAGATATTCCTGCACCATGTTTATCAGACGCTGGCGATGGTTGCTGGAACCGATCATACTTTGGGGCTGCGGACTAAAGAATTGTCTGAACGCATCGGTCAGACGGCCACCTTCCCCACCGCTCCTTCTTTGACTGGCCGAAGCCTCAGCAACTCGTTGTCCAGGACCAGGAGTTTGCAACCTCCCAGTCTCTGGGAACGCGTTGCACAGACCTTTCTGCAAGGCCTCCCGGAGTTGTCTCATCCTCTGCTCCCTCTGCGACGGTAACATAAGGTCCGCAACCTTACCCTTGTACCGTGGATCAAGGAGAGTGGCCAGCCAGTAATGGTCCCTCTCCTTGATCCGAAGAATACGAGGATCCTTCCGCAGACTTTGCAGGATCAGGGAGGCCATGCAGCGTAGGTTTGCTGATTCATTCGCTCCGGAGTCCTCTGGGTCACTAAGGACGACATGATCCGCAGCCACCTCCTCCCAGCCACGTACAAGTCCACTGGTTTCTTGGGACTGTAAATCATCCCTAAAAGACTGCTGCTGATGATGCTGAGTGCCAGCCTCCACCTCCATGCTGACACAATCCTCCTCCTCCTCCTCCTCCTCCTCCTCCTCCTCTTCCTGTGCGATGGGTGGGACAGAAGGAACACTGTCTGGGTAAAGGGGGCCTTGAGAGGCAAGGAAGTCCTCCTCTTCCTGCCTCTGTTCTGCCTCAAGTGCCCTGTCCATTATTCCACGCAGCGTGTGCTCCAACAGGTGGACAAGAGGTACAGTGTCACTGATGCATGCACTGTCACTGCTCACCATCCTCGTGGCCTCCTCAAATGGTGCCAGGACAGTGCATGCATCCCTGATCATGCCCCACTGGCGTGGAGAAAAAAAACCAAGCTCCCCTGACCCTGTCCTGGTGCCGTAGTCGCACAGGTACTCATTGATGGCCCTCTGCTGCGTGTGCAGCCGCTGCAGCATGGCCAACGTTGAGTTCCACCTGGTGGGCATGTCACATATAAGGCGGTTCTTGGGCAGGTTCAACTCCTTTTGCAGCTCAGCCAGGCGAGCACTGGCATTATAAGATCTGCGGAAATGCACACAGACTTTCCTGGCCTGCCTCAGGACATCCTGTAAGCCCGGGTACCTGCCCAAGAAGCGCTGCACCACCAGGTTAAGGACGTGAGCCACACAGGGCACATGGGTCAGTTGTCCCTGTCGGAGGGCGGAGAGGAGGTTGGTGCCATTGTCGCAAACCACCATTCCTGGCTTAAGCTGGCGTGGCGTCAACCACCTCTCGGCCTGGCCCTGCAGAGCAGACAGGACCTCTGCCCCAGTGTGGCTTCTGTCCCCCAAACACACCAGCGCAAGCACGGCATGGCATCTTTTTGCCTGCGTACTTGCGTAGCCCCGTGAACGGCTACGGAGCACCGCTGGTTCATAGGACAAACCACAGGAAGAGGCCATGGAGGAAGAAGAAGAGGAGGGGGTGGAGGAGAGAGGTGTGTCACAACCAGTAGTAGCATTTTGGAGGCGTGGCGGTGGGACAACCTCCAACACTACTGCACCTTGTCCTGAATCCTTCCCAGCTGCCAAAAGAGTGACCCAATGGGCCGTGAAAGAAAGGTAACGTCCCTGTCCATGCCTGCTGGACCATGAGTCAGCGGTAATATGCACCTTACCGCTGACCGCCCTGTCCAGCGAGGCCAAGACATTGCCTTCCACATGCCGGTAGAGAGCCGGAATAGCCTTCCGTGAGAAAAAGTGGCGTTTGGGAACCTGCCACTGAGGAACCGCACATTGCACAAACTCACGGAAGGGGGCCGAGTCTACCAACTGAAAAGGCAGCAGTTGAAGCGCTAGCAATTTAGCCAAGCTAGCATTCAACCGCTGGGCATGTGGATGGCTGGGAGTGAACTTCTTTCGACGGTCCAGCAGCTGGGGCAGGGAAATTTGCCTGCTAGAATCGGACGTCGGTGTACTGCTAGCAGAGTGGGCGCAAGTACTTGGCTGTGACACACCTAATTCTACACCTTCATTCCTCTCAGTGCATGTTTCAGAGAGGACTGAAGTTATAGTGGGGTTGGAGATCCCAGCTGATGCGGTGCAAGGAGAGGTCCGCTTTGTTCTTTGGTGTGGGTCTTTGAGGTAGGCTTGCCAACGAGCTGCATGGCAGGTCAACATATGTCTGGTCAGGCATGTGGTACCCAAGCGGCTGATGTTTTGGCCACGCGATATACGCTTGAGACATATGTTGCAAACAGCAGCTGTGCGATCTGATGCACTAGCCTCAAAAAAGGCCCACACCAAAGAACTTTTTGAATGACGGGCAGAGGCAGCGCCCTGCACAGGCGGAGCTCTGCGGTGTGATTCCGTCGGTGTACTGCCCTTACGCTGGCCACCAAAGGGCATCCTGCCTCGTTGGAGATGTGCCTCCTCCTCATCCTCCTCCTCCTCCTCTCTCCTATTAGGCACCCACGTGGAGTCAGTGACCTCATCATCCCCTCCCTCCTCATCACTGGAGCCAATCTGGCAGTATGCTGCAGCTGCTGGAACATGACTGCCAGATTGGTGTCCTTCTTGAGCATCCCCTCTGTCTGCTCTCACGCTACTGCCTTCCTCTAGCTGGGTTTCATCATCAGACCCTTCGAAACGCTGGGCATCCTCCTGGAGCATGTACCCAACACTGTGCTGAAACAGTTCGGGGGACTCCTCAGGAGGAGGACATGGTGGGTCTAGGGAAGGAGTGACTGATGATTTGTCTGACATTGATACCAGGGAAGACGACGCTTTGGCAGCTGCTTTTCCAGTACCCTGAGCCTGGGTGAGAGAGGATGAGGAGGAGGAGGAGGGCTTGGTCATCCACTCTACCAAGTCTTCGGCATGATGTGGCTCAACATGTCCAGCTGCCGAAAAGAAGGACAAGCGTGTCCCATGGCCATGTGCTGATGACAATGCACCGCGTCCACGACCAGCACTGTTGCCCCCAGACACAGAGCCTGCTTGCCCTCTTTTATTGCCTCCTGACTGTCTGCCTCTCCTTGTTTGCCTTCCAGACATTCTAATAGATGGCCTGCAGGGAGATGGGAAAAAAGCAATAAGGGCTACCTTCAGGTGTCCTTCTCTGTCCCTTGAAACAAGGACTTTCACAGTGAAAGAAACTGACACTCACCTACCTACAGTTTTCTGTCCCTAGAAAAAATATTTTTTTTAAGCACAATATAGCACAAGGACAATTCACTCACTGTCCTTACAGGTCCCTGGAAACAAGGACTTGCAGAGTGAAAGAAAAAAAACACTCTCCCTACCTACAGTTTTCTGTCCCTAGAAAAAATGTTTTTTTTAATCACAATATAGCACAAGGACAATTCACTCACTGTCCTTACAGGTCCCTGGAAACAAGGACTTGCAGAGTGAAATAAACTGACACTCTCCCTACCTACAGTTTTCTGTCCCTAGAATAAATGTTTTTTTTAAGCACAATATAGCACAAGGACAATTCACTCACTGTCCTTACAGGTCCCTGGAAACAAGGACTTGCAGAGTGAAAGAAAAAAAACACTCTCCCTACCTACAGTTTTCTGTCCCTAGAAAAAATGTTTTTTTTAATCACAATATAGCACAAGGACAATTCACTCACTGTCCTTACAGGTCCCTGGAAACAAGGACTTGCAGAGTGAAATAAACTGACACTCTCCCTACCTACAGTTTTCTGTCCCTAGAATAAATGTTTTTTTTAAGCACAATATAGCACAAGGACAATTCACTCACTGTCCTTACAGGTCCCTGGAAACAAGGACTTGCAGAGTGAAAGAAAAAAAACACTCTCCCTACCTACAGTTTTCTGTCCCTAGAAAAAATGTTTTTTTTAATCACAATATAGCACAAGGACAATTCACTCACTGTCCTTCCAGGTCCCTGGAAACAAGGACTTGCAGAGTGAAATAAACTGACACTCTCCCTACCTACAGTTTTCTGTCCCTAGAATAAATGTTTTTTTTAAGCACAATATAGCACAAGGACAATTCACTCACTGTCCTTACAGGTCCCTGGAAACAAGGACTTGCAGAGTGAAATAAACTGACACTCTCCCTACCTACAGTTTTCTGTCCCTAGAATAAATGTTTTTTTTAAGCACAATATAGCACAAGGACAATTCACTCACTGTCCTTACAGGTCCCTGGAAACAAGGACTTGCAGAGTGAAAGAAAAAAAACACTCTCCCTACCTACAGTTTTCTGTCCCTAGAAAAAATGTTTTTTTTAATCACAATATAGCACAAGGACAATTCACTCACTGTCCTTACAGGTCCCTGGAAACAAGGACTTGCAGAGTGAAATAAACTGACACTCTCCCTACCTACAGTTTTCTGTCCCTAGAATAAATGTTTTTTTTAAGCACAATATAGCACAAGGACAATTCACTCACTGTCCTTACAGGTCCCTGGAAACAAGGACTTGCAGAGTGAAAGAAAAAAAACACTCTCCCTACCTACAGTTTTCTGTCCCTAGAATAAATGTTTTTTTTAATCACAATATAGCACAAGGACAATTCACTCACTGTCCTTCCAGGTCCCTGGAAACAAGGACTTGCAGAGTGAAATAAACTGACACTCTCCCTACCTACAGTTTTCTGTCCCTAGAATAAATGTTTTTTTTAAGCACAATATAGCACAAGGACAATTCACTCACTGTCCTTACAGGTCCCTGGAAACAAGGACTTGCAGAGTGAAAGAAAAAAAACACTCTCCCTACCTACAGTTTTCTGTCCCTAGAAAAAATGTTTTTTTTAATCACAATATAGCACAAGGACAATTCACTCACTGTCCTTACAGGTCCCTGGAAACAAGGACTTGCAGAGTGAAAGAAAAAAAACACTCTCCCTACCTACAGTTTTCTGTCCCTAGAAAAAATGTTTTTTTTAATCACAATATAGCACAAGGACAATTCACTCACTGTCCTTCCAGGTCCCTGGAAACAAGGACTTGCAGAGTGAAAGAAACTGACACTGTCCCTACCTACAGTTTTCTGTCCCTAGAATAAATGTTTTTTTTAAGCACACTATAGCACAAGGACAATTCACTCACTGTCCTTACAGGTCCCTGGAAACAAGGACTTGCAGAGTGAAAGAAAAAAAACACTCTCCCTACCTACAGTTTTCTGTCCCTAGAAAAAATGTTTTTTTTAATCACAATATAGCACAAGGACAATTCACTCACTGTCCTTCCAGGTCCCTGGAAACAAGGACTTGCAGAGTGAAATAAACTGACACTGTCCCTACCTACAGTTTTCTGTCCCTAGAATAAATGTTTTTTTTAAGCACACTATAGCACAAGCACAAAACACACTGACACTCTCCCTACCTATCCTTCTCTTTCCCTAAACTAAAGGAATCCAGGTTAAGCAAGAAAGAAATAACAGTCACTGTCCCTGCCTATGCTGCTCTATCCCTGCTCCGGAACACACTACACTAGGCCGCCGTGCTGGCGGCCTTTTATAGTGTGGGGCGTGTACTAAACACCCTCAGCAATAATTGGCCACAGGCATCCTGCCTGTGGCCAATCATTGCTCTCCTCGCTGCCGGCGCTGTGATTGGCCAAGCATGCGGGGTCACAGTGCATGCTTGGCCAATCACAGCGCCTGGATGACACTGCGATGGCGTAGTGCATTGTGGGCCGTTCGCGTCACTCGAATTTGGCGCGAACGGCCCAAATCGTTCGATCTTCGTCGAGCGATCGAACAGCCGATGTTCGAGTCGAACGTATGTTCGACTCGAACACGAAGCTCATCCCTAATGATGATGCTGGAATGCCCACCCTCATTCTAGTGCTGGAGCAAAGAGGACCGGACCACCGGTAACCTGCCCCCCCACATTCTAGTGCTGGAGCAAAGAGGACCAGACCACCAGTCACCATGAAGAGGAACAGACCAGTCTTGTCACCGCCCCCCCCCCCCCACAATCTAGTGCTGGAGCGAAGAGGACCAGACCACCGGTCACCATGAAGAGGAACAGACCAGTCTTGTCACCGCCCGCCCACTATCTAGTGCTGGAGCGAAGAGGACCGGACCACCTGTCACCATGAAGTGGACCAGACCAGTCTTGTCACCGCCCCCCCCCCCCCACATTCTAGTGCTGGAGCGAAGAGGACCGGACCACCGGTCACCATGAAGAGGAACAGACCAGTCTTGTCACCGCCCGCCCACTATCTAGTGCTGGAGCGAAGAGGACCGGACCACCGGTCACCATGAAGTGGACCAGACCAGTCTTGTCACCGCCCCCCCACATTCTAGTGCTGGAGCGAAGAGGACCGGACCACCGGTCACCATGAAGAGGAACAGACCAGTCTTGTCACCGCCCGCCCACAATCTAGTGCTGGAGCGAAGAGGACCGGACCACCGGTCACCATGAAGAGGATCAGACCAGTCATGTCACATGCCCTCAACATGAGGAGGATGTCCCCATGTTAATGGGAACAAGGGCCTCATACCCACAACCCTTGCCCGGTGGTTGTGGGGGTCTGCGGGCTTATCGGAATCTGGAAGCCCCCTTTAACAAAGGGGACCCCCAGATGCCAGCCCCCCTATATGAATTGGTAACGGTGTACATTGTACCCCTACCATTTCACCCAAAAAAAAAAAAAAACACACACGCACAGCTTGGGACAAGTCCTTTAATAAAAAAATATATATATATCGCCGTAATCCTTCTACGAGTCCGACCCGCCGCTACGAACGATACCGCCTCCATAGGAGGCACCCGTCCGAATGACGCGCGAGCAGTCTGAGAGCTCTTAAGTAACCGAGGGCGGGGCCACCCGTGACGTGGACCCCGCCCCCCTCTGACACAACGGGGGTTTCCAGCGGCTTCCCCGTGGTGTCACGGGTGACCCCCGCCCCCTTTTACGCGCCGCGGGAAACCCCAGTTGCGTCAGGGGGGGCAGGGTCACCCGTGACACCACGGGGAAGCGCCGGAAACCCCCGTTGTGTCATGTGTCAGAGGGGGGCGGGGTCACCTGTCCACGTCACAGGTGGCCCCACCCTTGGTTACTTAAGAGCTGTCAGACGGCTCGCGCATCATTCGGCCGGGTGCCTCCTATGGAGGCGGTATCGTTCATAGCGGCGGGTCGGAGTTGTAGAAGGATTAGGGTGAAAGAATTATTATTATTTTTTTTTAATAAAGGACTTGTCCCAAGCTGTGTGTGTTTTTTTTTTTTTACTTTTTTGTCACTTTTTTGGGTGAAATGGTAGGGGTACGATGTACCCCATTACCAATTCACATAGGGGGTGGCATCTGGGGGTCCCCTTTGTTAAAAGGGGGCTCCAGATTCCAATAAGCCCCCGCCCGCAGACCCCCACAACCACCGGGCAAGGGTTGTGAGGATGAGGCCCTTGTCCCCATCAACATGGGGACATCCTCCCCATGATGAGGGCATGTGGCCTGGTATGGTTCAGGAGGGGGGCGGTCTCTCATCCCCCCTCTTTTCCTGCGGCCTGCCAGATTGCATGCTCGGATAAGGATCTGGTATGGATTTTTGGGGGAACCCCCACGCCATTTTTTTAAATTGTGGCGCAGGGTTCCCCTTAAAATCCATACCAGACCTAAAGGGTCTGGTATGAATTTTGAGGGGGGCCCTTACGCCATTTTTTTTTAATTTTGCGCAGGGTTCCCCTTAATATACATACCAGACCTGAAGGGTAATGGAATTTGGGGGGACCCCCACGCTTTTTTTTTTTTTTTTGGTTCTGGGTTCCCCTTAATATTCATACCAGACCCAAAGGGCCTGGTAATGGACTGGGGGGGGGGGACCCATGTCGTTTTTTTTTCAATTACTTTTATCTGTATTGTCGGGACCCGACAATTCATTACATCCGCGACTTTTTTTCCTTTAGAAATTACATTTTGTGCAGGGACAGTTCTAAACACGGGAAACATGCGCTACTTCACAGGCATACTATAGACACCCCCCAGGTACGAAATTTAACCACTTCGCACCCGGGCCATATGTAAAAGATGTCCGCAAAGCGGTCGTCAATTGCTGACGTCCTCCCATTCACTTCCGCGATGCGCGCCACCACAGGCGCGCATCGGGGAAAAGCTGTGCCCGCCGTGTCAGGCGGGTGCCGATGCGCGTGCCTTGCGGCCGCGATGTCCGCCAGGTACGAGCGATCGGCTGTCACAGAGCCAGGGACGTGGATCTCTGTGTGTAAACACAGAGATCCACGTCCTGTCAGGGAGAGGAGATGGTGTGTCCCTTGTACATAGGGACACCCATCAGTCACCTCCCCCAGTCAGTCCCCTCCCCCCACAGTAAGAACATCTAGCAGGGAACATATTAACCCCTTGATCGCCCCCTAGTGGTTAACCCCTTCCCTGCCAGTCACATTTATACAGTAATCAGTGCATATTTCTAGCACTGTTCGCTGTATAAATGTGAATGGTCCCAAAAATGTGTCAAAAGTGTCTGATGTGTCCGCCATAATGTCACAGTCACAAAAAAAAAAAATCGCAGATCGACGCCATTACTAGTAAAAAAAATAAAAACAAAAAGAAAATCATAATTCTATTCCCTATTTTGTAGGCGCTATAACTTTTGCGCAAACCAATCACTATACGCTTATTGCGTTTTTTTTTTTTACCTAAAATATGTAGAATACGTATCGGCCTAGACTGAGGAAAAAAATATAAAAAAAAAAAAAATTGGGATATTAATTATAGCAAAAATGAAAAAATATTGTGTTTTTTTCAAAATTGTCGCTGTATTTTTGTTTATAGCGCAAAAAATAAAAACCGCAGAAATGATCAAATACCACCAAAAGAAAGCTCTATTTGTGGGAAAAAAAGGACGTCAATTTTGTTTGGGAGCCACATCACACGACCGCGCAATTGTCATTCAAAGCGTGACAGTGCTGAAACCTGAAATTTCGCCTGGGCAGGAAGGGGGTTATGTGCCCAGTTGTCAAGTGGTTAAAGGAATATTTCACTTTTATTGTTTCACTTTAAGCATTATTAAAATCACTGCTCCCGAAAAAAAGTCAGTTTTTAAAACTTTTTTTTGCATTGATACATGTCCCCTGGGGCAGGTCCCGGGTCCCCAAACACTTTTTATGACAATAACTTGCATATTAACCTTTAAAATTCACACTTTTGATTTTTCATGTTCGTGTCCCATAGACTTTAACGGTGTTCGCGTGTTTGAACACATTTTTTGCCTGTTCGCATGTTCTGCTGCGAACCGAACCGGGGGGTGTTCGGCTCATCCCTATACCAGTGTGAGGGGCACCTTTAAACCTACACACCCCCTTCCTCCATCATTCATTGCCCCCCCCTTACAGGAAAGTGAAGGAGGTTGAATTACTTTGCTCAGTAGGTAGAGTGATCTGTGATTTTAGAACAATGCCTTGTTTTAGTTTGCCAGATGATGCTGCTCTGTGATCAGTCTGTATGAACGCACAGCGCAGTTTAATGCAACATGTTATGAGAGTTGCACAAAAAAAAAGCAACGGCCATCTGATTACACCGCTCACTTCAAAGACATCAGAGCAGCACTGTATTTTATACGAGTGACAGATTGGAGAAAACTCTTCGGACCTCTGCATATGGCCTCTGGGCTATAAATTGGAGCGCTCTAATCTCGTTTAACAGCTTGCGTCTTCCAGACACGACCGTAGATCTGAGATTTCAGGGGCCTGCTCTTTACAAAACCCGGCAAGGCTTACTTATTAGTTTAAAGCACACAGTACGGCAATGCTTGGGGTGACTAAAGAGGAGAATGGCCACCAAAACAGGGGAACAGTACGAGGGGCACACTATATATTTTACAGATGTTTGCCCTACTTCAGGGTCCTCATCAAAGTCCCCTCGATAATAAACCTGCAATGCAGTGACATCATTGGTGTAGATTGAGAATAAGAAAGGTCCAAGGACAGAACCTTGAGGGGCCCCAATGGAAAACGTAAGAGGAGAGGAGGAGGTAGAGTGGTAAGTGAAACTGAAGGTCCAGTGAGATAAGTAAGATAAGAGCGAGGAGATGGTGGTCAATTGTATCAAGTAAAAAGAAAGGGGGACGCCCTATGGGCGTTTTGGGGACTTTGAATGAGGTTACATCGAAGATGTGCCTCCATCCCGTATTCGGGTAATGAAAAAAGAGACATTGGGAGTGATAGGGGTGGTGGACTGGTAGGGGTAAAAAATTAAATTAACGTATATACTCGAGTATAAGCCGAGTTTTTCAGCACTTTTTTTGTGCTGAAAATGCCCCCCTTGGCTTATACTCGAGTCACCTTTTTGCGCCTGATCTCCCGGATTTGGGGACCCAGTACTGGCCGGCCGTAGGTCCCCTGGACCCCAAACTTGGCACACATATAGCCCCACTCTTTCTCTCCAAGAGTGCAAAGTTTGTTGTCTGGAGGACCTACGGCTGGGGAGCACCGATTTTTCAAAGCCGGGCACCCCTTCCATAGACTCCCATGTTAAACGGTCATTTCTCCGGTGACTTTGTGGGCGTCAGTCTAGTCATGGACACAGTGAGGCATGGACACAGTGAGGCATGGACATGGACACAGTGAGGCACAGTGAGGCATGCAGATGGACACCCTAGGCTTATACTCGAGTCAATACGTTTTCCCAGTTTTTTGTGGTAAAATAAGGTGCCTCGGCTTATATTCGGGTCGGCTTATACTCGAGTATATACGGTAAACAGATAGTGTTGCATATGTGTATTGAGTAAATAACATATATCAAGGTAGCGTGTACATAAGCACATGGCATGACCAAAAATACGTCCATTAACAAATATTGGTATGGTAACACATAGCAATACATGGTTAAGATCAAAGCGACATATAGTATGTGTGAACACATACTGTAAAAGCTGGGCAGCACATGACAAGATGTAACATAGATAAAAAATTGAAAGGTCATATAAAAAATGGTATAACAGATTTGAATCCTAATTAGAGCATATAGCTACATCCTTCATGCCCAATGCGTTTCGTATGAAAACACTTCCTCAGGGGCGGATGCTAAAAGGGTATCTGAAACAATAAAGTATAGACTAATCAGATGATTAACTTAATGCCACCAGAAGAGACAGTGTGTCAGTTCTGGGTACTTACGAATTATACCGGGTTATGGTATGGGTGAGAGCTGGGCTAGATGGAACTGTCTGTCCCGGGAGCGGAGGTGGCAGAAAATCCAGCACATGATGGACCGCCAAGGGATCAACCCCAGAAAGCAAGTAGCAAGTCAATTGTATCAAAGGCAGCATAGAGGTCCCCTTTTATTACATCAGGGTCTTCCTTAAAGTCCCTTCTACAATAAAACTGGATTGCAGTGACATCATTAGTGTAGATCAAAAATAAGAGAGGTCTAAGGACAGAACTTTGGGAAGGTAAAAAGTAGGAGGAGAGGAGGAGGTAGAGTGGTAAGTGACACTGAAGGTGCAGTGAGATAGTTAAGATGGGAACCAATGAAGAGTACAGTCATGGAGACCAAAGGAAAGGAGTTTTTTGAGGTGGAGGGGGTGGTCATTTGCTTCAAAGGCAGCATAGGGGTCTCCTTTTATTACATCGGGGTCCTCATCAAAGTCCCCCTTACATCAGGGTCCTCATCAAAGTTCCTTCTACAATAAACCTGGATTTCAGTGACATCATTAGTGTAGATCAAGAATAAGAGAGGTCTAGGAACAGAACCTTGGGGGACCCCAATGGAAAACGTAAGAGGCGAGGAGGATGTAGAGTGGTTAGTGACACCGAAGGTGCAGTGAGATAGTTAAGATTGGAACCAATGAAGAGTACAGTCATGGAGACCAAGGGAGTGGAGTTATTTAGGGTGGAGGAGGTGGTCATTTGTATCAAAGGCAGTAGAGAGGTCTCCTTTTATTATATCACGCTCCTCATCAAAGTCCCTGTTACACCAGGGTCCTCATCAAAGTCCCTGTTATAATAGGGTCCTCATCAAAGTCCCCCCCCCTACAATAAACCTGGATTACTATGACGCCATTGGTGTAGATTGAGAATAATGCCTCGTACAAACGATCAGTTCGGCTCTTCTGCTTGATTCTGAGCATGCGTGGTTTTTTTTCCGCTTCGTAATTGCATACAGACGAGCGCGATTCCCAATAGGAATTTTTCCTGTCACGAAAATTGAGATCCTGCTCTCAATCTTTTCTTGGCAGGAATTCTCACAGAAAAAGTGAGATGGAGCCTACACACGGTCAGAATTCCTGACAAAAAGCTCACATCGCACTTTTTTTGTCGGGAAAACTGATCGTGTGTACGAGGCATAAGAGAGGACAAGGAACAAAACCTTGGGGAACCTCAACTGAAAAGGTAAGAGGAGAAGAAGAGGTAGTGTGGCAAGTGACACTAATGCCTTGTACACACGATCGGAATTTCCGATGGGATAAAATCCAATGGAATTTTCCGTCGGAATTCCGTTCAAGCTGTCTTGCATACACACTGTCACACCAAATTCCGACCGTCAAGAACGCGGTGACGTGCAACACTACGACGAGCCGAGAAAAATTATGTTTAATGCTTCCGAGCATGCGTCGACTTGATTCTGAGCATGCATGTTTTTTTCTCAGTCGGAGTTCCACACAGACGATCGGAATTTCCGATAGGATTTTTTTCCATTGGAAAAAAATAAAACATGTTCAATTTCTAAACTCCGACGGAAAAAAGTCTGATGGGGCCCACACACGGTCGGAACATCCGATGAAAAAATTCCGTCAGACTTTTTTCATCAGAAATTCTGATCGTGTGTACAGGGCATAAAGGTGCATTGAGATAGGTAAGGTGAGAACCAATGGTGAACCAATGACACTGAAGGTGCAGCGAGATAGGTAAAAGTAGAATCAATGACACTGAAGGTGCAGTGAGATACGTGGGAGGATAACCAATGGAGAACCAATGGCACTGAAGGTGCAGTGAGACAGGTAAGAGAAGAACCAATGGAGAACCAAAGGCACTGAAGGTGCAGTGAGATAGGTAAGAGAAGAACCAATGGAGAACCAAGGGCACTGAAGGTGCAGTGAGACAGGTAAGAGAAGAACCAATGGAGAACGAATGGCACTGAAGGTGCAGTGAGATACGTGGGCACTGAAGGTACAGTGAGAACCAATGGTGAACCAATGACACTGAAGGTGCAGCGAGATAGGTAAAAGGAGAATCAATGACACTGAAGGTGCAGTGAGACAGGTAAGAGAAGAACCAATGAAGAACCAATGGCACTGAAGGTGCAGTGAGACAGGTAATTGACGAACCAATGGAGAACCAATGGCACTGAAGGTGCAGCGAGATAGGTAAAAGGAGAACGAATGACACTGAAGGTGCAGTGAGATACGTGGGAGGATAACCAATGGAGAACCAATGGCACTGAAGGTGCAGTGAGATAGGTAAGAGAAGAACCAATGGGGAACCAATGGCACTGAAGGTGCAGTGAGACAGGTAAGAGAAGAACCAATGGATAACCAATGGCACTGAAGGTGCAGTGAGACAGGTAAGAGAAGAACCAATGGGGAACCAATGGCACTGAAGGTACAGTGAGACAGGTAAGAGAAGAACCAATTGGGAACCAATGGCACTGAAGGTGCAGTGAGACAGGTAAGAGAAGAACCAATGGAGAACCAAGGGCACTGAAGGTGCAGCGAGATAGGTAAAAGGAGAACCAATGACAATGAAGGTGCAGTGAGATACGTGGGAGGATAACCAATGGAGAACCAATGGCACTGAAGGTGCAGTGAGATAGGTAAGAGAAGAACCAATGGAGAACCAATGGCACTGATGGTGCAGTGAGACAGGTAAGAGAAGAACCAATGGAGAACCAATGGCACTGAAGGTGCAGTGAGACAGGTAAGAGAAGAACCAATGGGGAACCAATGGCACTAAAGGTGCAGTGAGACAGGTAAGAGAAGAACCAATGGAGAATCAAGGGCACTGAAGGTGCAGTGAGACAGGTAAGAGAAGAACCAATGGGGAACCAATGGCACTGAAGGTGCAGTGAGACAGGTAAGAGAAGAACCAATGGAGAACCAATGGCACTGAAGGTGCAGTGAGACAGGTAATTGAAGAACCAATGGAGAACCAATGGCACTGAAGGTGCAGCGAGATAGGTAAAAGGAGAACCAATGACACTGAAGGTGCAGTGAGATACGTGGGAGGATAACCAATGGAGAACCAATGGCACTGAAGGTGCAGTGAGACAGGTAAGAGAAGAACCAATGGGGAACCAATGGCACTGAAGGTGCAGTGAGACAGGTAAGAGAAGAACCAATGGGGAACCAATGGCACTGAAGGTGCAGTGAGACAGGTAAGAGAAGAACCAATGGAGAACCAAGGGCACTGAAGGTGCAGTGAGACAGGTAAGAGAAGAACCAATGGGGAACCAATGGCACTGAAGGTGCAGTGAGACAGGTAAGAGAAGAACCAATGGAGAACCAAGGGCACTGAAGGTGCAGCGAGATAGGTAAAAGGAGAACCAATGACACTGAAGATGCAGTGAGATACGTGGGAGGATAACCAATGGAGAACCAATGGCACTGAAGGTGCAGTGAGATAGGTAAGAGAAGAACCAATGGAGAACCAATGGCACTGATAGTGCAGTGAGACAGGTAAGAGAAGAACCAATGGAGGACCATTTTCACTGAAGGTGCAGTGAGACAGGTAAGAGAAGAACCAATGGGGAACCAATGGCACTGAAGGTGCAGTGAGACAGGTAAGAGAAGAACCAATGGGGAACCAATGGCACTGAAGGTGCAGTGAGACAGGTAAGAGAAGAACCAATGGAGAACCAAGGGCACTGAAGGTGCAGCGAGATGGGTAAAAGGAGAACCAATGACACTGAAGGTGCAGTGAGATACGTGGGAGGATAACCAATGGAGAACCAATGGCACTGTAGGTGCAGTGAGATAGGTAAGAGAAGAACCAATGGAGAACCAATGGCACTGAAGGTGCAGTGAGATAGGTAAAAGGAGAACCAATGACACTGAAGGTGCAGTGAGATACGGGGGAGGATAACCAATGGAGAACCAATGGCACTGTAGGTGCAGTGAGATAGGTAAGAGAAGAACCAATGGAGAACCAATGGCACTGAAGGTGCAGTGAGATAGGTAAGAAAAGAACCAATGGAGAACGAATGGCACTGAAGGTGCAGTGAGATACGTGGGCACTGAAGGTACAGTGAGAACCAATGGTGAACCAATGACACTGAAGGTGCAGCGAGATAGGTAAAAGGAGAATCAATGACACTGAAGGTGCAGTGAGACAGGTAAGAGAAGAACCAATGAAGAACCAATGGCACTGAAGGTGCAGTGAGACAGGTAATTGAAGAACCAATGGAGAATCAATGGCACTGAAGGTGCAGCGAGATAGGTAAAAGGAGAACCAATGACACTGAAGGTGCAGTGAGATACGTGGGAGGATAACCAATGGAGAACCAATGGCACTGAAGGTGCAGTGAGATAGGTAAGAGAAGAACCAATGGGGAACCAATGGTACTGAAGGTGCAGTGAGACAGGTAAGAGAAGAACCAATGGAGAACCAATGGCACTGAAGGTGCAGTGAGACAGGTAAGAGAAGAACCAATGGGGAACCAATGGCACTGAAGGTACAGTGAGACAGGTAAGAGAAGAACCAATTGGGAACCAATGGCACTGAAGGTGCAGTGAGACAGGTAAGAGAAGAACCAATGGAGAACCAAGGGCACTGAAGGTGCAGCGAGATAGGTAAAAGGAGAACCAATGACAATGAAGGTGCAGTGAGATACGTGGGAGGATAACCAATGGAGAACCAATGGCACTGAAGGTGCAGTGAGATAGGTAAGAGAAAAACCAATGGAGAACCAATGGCACTGATGGTGCAGTGAGACAGGTAAGAGAAGAACCAATGGAGAACCAATGGCACTGAAGGTGCAGTGAGACAGGTAAGAGAAGAACCAATGGGGAACCAATGGCACTAAAGGTGCAGTGAGACAGGTAAGAGAAGAACCAATGGAGAATCAAGGGCACTGAAGGTGCAGTGAGACAGGTAAGAGAAGAACCAATGGCACTGAAGGTGCAGTGAGACAGGTAAGAGAAGAACCAATGGAGAACCAATGGCACTGAAGGTGCAGTGAGACAGGTAATTGAAGAACCAATGGAGAACCAATGGCACTGAAGGTGCAGCGAGATAGGTAAAAAGAGAACCAATGACACTGAAGGTGCAGTGAGATACGTGGGAGGATAACCAATGGAGAACCAATGGCACTGAAGGTGCAGTGAGACAGGTAAGAGAAGAACCAATGGGGAACCAATGGCACTGAAGGTGCAGTGAGACAGGTAAGAGAAGAACCAATGGGGAACCAATGGCACTGAAGGTGCAGTGAGATAGGTAAGAGAAGAACCAATGGAGAACCAAGGGCACTGAAGGTGCAGTGAGACAGGTAAGAGAAGAACCAATGGGGAACCAATGGCACTGAAGGTGCAGTGAGACAGGTAAGAGAAGAACCAATGGAGAACCAAGGGCACTGAAGGTGCAGCGAGATAGGTAAAAGGAGAACCAATGACACTGAAGGTGCAGTGAGATACGTGGGAGGATAACCAATGGAGAACCAATGGCACTGAAGGTGCAGTGAGATAGGTAAGAGAAGAACCAATGGAGAACCAATGGCACTGATAGTGCAGTGAGACAGGTAAGAGAAGAACCAATGGAGGACCATTTTCACTGAAGGTGCAGTGAGACAGGTAAGAGAAGAACCAATGGGGAACCAATGGCACTGAAGGTGCAGTGAGACAGGTAAGAGAAGAACCAATGGGGAACCAATGGCACTGAAGGTGCAGTGAGACAGGTAAGAGAAGAACCAATGGAGAACCAAGGGCACTGAAGGTGCAGCGAGATAGGTAAAAGGAGAACCAATGACACTGAAGGTGCAGTGAGATACGTGGGAGGATAACCAATGGAGAACCAATGGCACTGTAGGTGCAGTGAGATAGGTAAGAGAAGAACCAATGGAGAACCAATGGCACTGAAGGTGCAGTGAGATAGGTAAAAGGAGAACCAATGACACTGAAGGTGCAGTGAGATACGTGGGAGGATAACCAATGGAGAACCAATGGCACTGTAGGTGCAGTGAGATAGGTAAGAGAAGAACCAATGGAGAACCAATGGCACTGAAGGTGCAGTGAGATAGGTAAGAGAAGAACCAATGGAGAACCAATGGCACTGAAGGTGCAGTTAGACAGGTAAGAAAAGAACCAATGGAGAACCAATGGCACTGAAGGTGCAGTGAGATACGTGGGAGGATAACCAATGAAGAACCAATGATACTGAAGGTGCAGTGAGACAGGTAAGAGAAGAACCAATGGAGAACCAATGGCACTGAAGGTGCAGTGAGATAGCTAAAAGGAGAACGATTGAAGAATACAGTCATGGAGACCAAGGGAATGGGTTTTCTTGAGGAGGGGGTGATCAATTGTTTCAAAGGCAGTAGAGAGGTCCCCTGTTATTAAATCAGGGTCCTCATCAAAATCCTCCTTACATCAGGTTTTTCATCAAAGTCGCTCTTACATCATGATCCTATAAAAGCCCCCCTTACATAAGGGACCTCATCAAAGTCCCCCCTACATCAGGGTCCCCATTAGATCCCCTCTTACATCAGCAGAGCCCATAGGCAGCCTCTGCTTATCTGAGTCCCCAATCTGTGCACCTTAAGGATACACCACTGACCCCAGTTGTGGGCCAGAAAAAATCTTGTAGTGGGTTCATTTGATCCAAAGGAAGGCAAAAAACCTTTTGAGTTTGGTACAGTTCGCTATAACGAGAAAAACATTTCTTCCTGACGCCCAATTACAATCAGATAAATTTCTGGATGAATATTCTGCCACGTATTTTTATAATCGTGAGTAACCGTCCATGTGTTCTCTTAGGAACGTGTCCAAGCTTTTTTAGAAACTATATACCGTATCTACCAGAACCAGATCCCATGGAAGACTATTCCAGGTTTTCTCAGCACTTACAGTAAATAACGCCTTACACAGCCAGAGCACAAAGATCTTTACTTCCGACCTGCAACCTGCAGGGTCGTTCTTGTGTTTTTTTGTTGCACTGGCTTTAAAGTTAAAGTGTATCTACACCCAAGAAAGAAAATGTCACATATTGCAGCCTACCAGTCCTTAGATATGGCGGCTGTATTAGTGACACACTTCCTGTCCTAAGGTGACAACATTTACTCACTGTACTGTTTCTATAGAGGGAGCAGTGTTGTCACCCTAGGATAGGAAGTGTGTTGGGACAACAGAACATTCCCTCCTCCCCTATCTCCATACCATAGAGGGGAGAAGAAATGTACTGAACAGGACTGATAACACTGCTTGAGCTAGCAATGTAAAGTTCACAACTTAACCCCTTCTTGCCCAGCCCTGGTGCCCAATTAACTGGGCTCAAGCTCTATCAGATTGGATGGAGAGCGTCTGTGAACAGCAATTTTCAATTGGATTTCCGCCCCCCTCTCCTGTCACTATCTATCTATGGTCGGTGCTGACACCCCCTATTCAGGTATCCGGCCCCTTTTCGGTCACCGGGCACCTGAATTACAGCGGTGAGGGTGTTTTTTGGAAGCACCTGATTAGAGCCTTTTGCTCTAATAGGCGTCCAAAAAAGTGAGAAGCTGGCGCAACGCTGTGCGTTCCTTCTCACTCAGCTCAATGTTAGCAAAGCCGAAGGAATTTGCTTTGCTAACACTGACCCGACTCTCAGCCAATCAGGTTGCCGGGTCTGTTACCGGTTGCCTGATTGGCTGAAACATCAGGCGCTGTGATTGGACGCCTATCCATCTTCCCATCAACTCTGATCAGCTTCCCTGTCCCCGCTGAAGAAAAGCATCCCCACCACATGATGCTGCCACCACCATGTTTCACGTGGGGATGGTGTGTTCAGGGTGATGTGCGGTGTTAGTTTTCCCCCACACATAACATTTTGCTTTTGGGCCAAAAAGTTAAACAAGCAAACAGGACTTCAAATGGCTTTCTTTCACCAATGTCTTTCTTCTTGTCACTCTTCCATAAAGGGCAGATTTGTGGAGAGCACGACTGATAGTTGTCCTGTGGACAGATTCTCCCCCCTGAGCTGTGGATCTCTGCAGCTCCTCTAGAGTTACCATGGGCCTCTTGGCTGCTTCTGATGAATGTTCTCCTTGCCCGGCCCGGTCAGTTTAGGTGGACGGCCATGTCTTGGTAGGTTTGCAGTTGTGCCATACTCTTTCCATTTTCTGATGATGGATTGAACAGAGATGTTCAAAGCTTCTGATATTTTTTTATAACCTAACCCTGCTTTATACTTCTCCACCACTTTATCTCTGACCTGTCTGGTGTGTTTCTTGGCCTTCATGATGCTGTTTGTTCACTAAAGTTCCCTAACAAACTTCTGAGGGCTTAACAGAACAGCTGTATTTATACTGAGATTAAATGACACACAGGTGGACTCTATTTACTAATTAGGTGACTTCTGAAGGCAATTGGTTATAGTAGATTTTAGTTAGGGGTATCAGAGTAAAGGGGGCTGAATACAAATGCCCCCCCCCACACATTTTTCACATATTTATTTGTATCATTTATCATTTTCCTTCCACTTCACAATTATGTGCCACTTTGTGTTGGTCTATCACATAAAATCCCAATAAAATACATTTACATTTTTGGTTGTAACATGACAAAATGTGGAAAATTTTAAGGGGTATGAATACTTTTTCAAGGCACTGTATGTAGTGCCGTAGATGGGGCCCATTTATCGAGTTGGATACAGTTTCCTTGGATGACCAGAATGTTTACAGAGGTGCAGAGTCCTGTTGCCCCTCCATTAATTTTATTCCTCCTGGTCTGTGCTTCTTAATGTAAGCTAGTGGCTGAGGGGGGGGGGGGGTGGAAATTCTTACATAAGAGTAGTCCATGGATCCATTCTATACAGACATGTAGTGCCGGAGATGGGGCCCATCTATAGAGTTGGAGATTGCTTCCTTGGATGACCAGAATGTGTGTAGAGGCATGGAGTGGTAATGGAGTCATGTAGCCCCTCCATTAATTATATTCCTCCTAGTCTGTCTTTCTTAATGTAAGCTAGGGGCTGAGGGTGAACTTCTTACATAAGAGGAGTCCATGGATCCATTCTATACAGACATGTAGTGCCGGAGATGGGGCCTGTTTACAGAGTTGGAAATGGTTTCCTTGGATGACCAGAATGTTTAAAGGAGAAGTATGGGATGGGATTAAATAACTAGTACATATCACATTAGTCACATATCAGCTAACCTTTTTTTCCTACCTCTTTTAGTTTAACAGCATGTGCACATGAACTTTCCTTCAGCTGGCAAAAACGGTCCACTTTCAGTTTGAAAAGTTCTCCGGGGGTGTGAACATCTTCACCAACACACCCCCTGCCTCTGTCCCCCCTCCCCTAAGAGACGTGTCTGTGCTGATAGATAGGGAGGGGGAGGAGGGAGAAGGGAGGGGGGAGCAGCTACGCTCTGTGAAGTCTGAGAAACAAGCAGAAGGAGGAGAGCCGACATCAATCAAGCAAAATGACAGAAAACGGGGTGGATCCAGACTCTATATTCACACCATTGTCTGGATGATGCTGTATGAAAGACTGTAGAACCTCCCACAGTTATTTATCTCGATTTTAACAGAATGGGGGCACTTCTGAGAGGGCTGGGAGGGTTTATAGAGATCAGCAGCTCACCTAGAATAGATGTAAGCAAAAAAAAGGAAACCCATACTTCTGTTTTAAAAGGTGCAAAGTGGTGACAGAGTCATGTAGTTAATCTATTACACATAAGATGTGACCTTCTTACATAAGAGTAGTCCATGGATCCATTCTATACAGACATGTAGTTCCGGAGATGGGGCCCATCTACAGAGTTGGAGATGGTTTCCTTGGAGGAGCAGAATGTGTGTAGAGGCACGGAGTGGTGATGGAGTCATGTAGCCCCTCCATTAATTATATTCCTCCTGGTCTGTCTTTCTTAATGTAAGCTAGGGACTGAGGGTGAACTTCTTACATAAGAGGAGTCCATGGATCCATTATGTAGTGCTGGAGATGGGGCCCATCTACAGAGTTGGAGATGGTTTCCTTGGAGGAGCAGAATGTTCATAGAGGTGCAGAGTAGTGGTGGAGCAATATAGTTAATCTATTATACATAAGATGATGTGACCTTCTTACATAAGAGTAGTCTATAGATCCATTCTATGCAGACATGTAGGGCCAGAGATGGGGCCCATCTACAGAGTTGGAGATTGTTTCCTTGGATGACCAGAATGTGTGAAGAGGCATGGAGTGGTGACGGAGTCATGTAACCCCTTCATTAATTATATTCCTCCTGCTCTGTCTTTCTTAAAGTGGAGGTCCACCCTAAAAAAAATAGAAATTACATAAAAATGCTCCAAAAAAAAATAAAAATAGAAAAAACATTTCTTTTACTTACCAGAAATTGTGGTTGCTAGGCAGATCTTCCTAATCTGCCTCTTCCTAGTCTGCGGCTGGTCTTCTTCCTCGTCCTCTTTGCGTTGTCTGCTGGGGAATGGGGCGCGCTGCCTTCTGGGAACTGTGTGTATCCAAGAGAACAGCCGCCCATTCAGAAAACGCTGCGCGACTCGCGCATGCGCAGTAGGAAACGGGCAGTGAAGCCGCAAGGCTCCACTGCCTGTTTCCCTTAGTGAGGATGGCGGCGCCGGGACCTACCACGATCGAGGGATCTGCCTCGGGGGGGGGCGACATCCCGGGCACCTAGGACAGGTAAGTGTCCTTATTAAAAGACAGCAGCTTTAATGTAAGCTAGTGGCTGGGGGTGAACTTCTTACATATAAGGAGTCCATGGATCCATTCCATACAGACATGTAGTGCCGGAGATGGGGCCTGTTTACAGAGTTGGAAACGGTTTCCTTGGACTACCAGAATGTTTAAAAGGTGCAAAGTGGTGACAGAGTCATGTAGTTAATCTATTATACATAAGATGATGTGACCTTCTTACATAAGATGAGTCCATGGATCCATTCTATGCAGACATGTAGTGCCGGAGATGGGGCCCATCTACAGAGTTGGAGATGGTTTCCTTGGAGGAGCAGAAGGTTCATAGAGGTGCAGAGTGGTGGTGGAGCCATGTAGTTAATCTATTACACATAAGATGTGACCTTCTTTCATAAGAGTAGTCCATGGATACATTCTATACAGACATGTAGTGCCGGAGATGGGGCCCATCTACAGAGTCGAAGAGGGTTTCCCTGGATGACCAGTATGTTTAAAGAGCGGTGATGGAGCATTGTGAGAAACCAAATGAGCATAGATGAGTTTTTTCAGCAATGTGGAAAAATTTACAAATAATATCCTTTCCAGGTGATTCTTCTCATTGAAAGTTTCCATGTAGCAGTTCCAATGATCCATCACCGTCCATGTCACGTGCTGGGTGATATCATTATGTTGTTCGGGGGTCGTACAAACAATGTTATTAAATGTTATCACAGATCCGATCGGAACCCTCTGCCCTTTTCAGGGACGTTTATTTGTACAATCAGACATGACAAATAAACTGAAATTAAGCAGAAAGACATGTACGCAGCTGGAAAGAAATGTAAGCGCAGGACATACATGACGGGGTGGAAGTAACTACCAGAAAGGAATAGGTTAAGTCAGGGTGGTCAGAGAAAAAGAACTTGCTCTTACCGCAGTGGAGAAGTCACGGAGAGACGGGGAGGAGCTGTATAGATAGTAGGGTGGGGGTGGAGCAGAGGCACAGCAATCGGAGGCAGAAATCGTAGTGGAACGTCCCTCCCTACGGAGTGGAAGTGGCTTGGCTGTGATGAAGAAGAGGGTCGCTACGGTTGGGTCCTTGATGATGGGTATAAAAAACATGAGGTATTTGAGGAAACGGTGGGACACATCTCAGGTATGGAGCCTCCCGGTTGGTCTGGTTTCAGTCTAGACTACCGGGGTAATAAGGTGTGGGGGGGGGGTCTGTGGTCAGTTGGTGAGTCCTCGAGGCGGTTTTGGTGGCTGGGGACAGATTCTAACTTAGAGGTGCCACAGATTCCAAAAGTTGGGAAGATGGGGCCATCAGGGCCTGGCAACCAGTTATTCGGATTGGAGCTGGAGCATGGGCGTAGCATAAGGGGTTGCAGGGGTCACAATCGCTACCCCACCCAGACCACCAGGGGGCCCCTGCAGCCTCCCTGTCATATTATCATATCCTCCAAAAAGTCCAGCTCCGATCTGCCCAAGGGCCCCACGGCCACGCTCCAGTACTGGGCATCCACTTTGCCTTCCACGGTCCACACCCCTCCGTTCTCATTGGCTGGGGATAAGCTGTGAGCCATTTCCTGAATGGAGAGGAGCACAGGGTGAGAACAGCCCAGGGGCCAGGTCAACTTTTGCATCGGGGGCCCACAAGCTTCAAGCTATGCCTCTGAGCTGGAGTATTTAATAATGTTTTTATTTTTATTTGATTTTGTGTTAATAAAGGCCGAACCAGCCATTTAAATTCAATACAGTGCCAGTGTCCTTATTCAATAGTCATGGGGAGTGTTTGGTACATGGTTTGGGTTGGGGTAGTAAGATCAGGGCCGCCATCAGAAATTTTGGGGCCCCTTACACACCTTCAGGCATGAGCCCCCTGGAACAGAAATTGAAGAGAGAGAAGAGAACATTGAGAACTGGGGGTTTCTATTATACCTTTTTCACTGGACTTCTTAGGTTTGGGTAGGGTAAATATATGGAAGCCTATAACTAAATGAAAGTTTAAATACATGCCCATAAGAGAGGATATTGGCACTAAAAGTTCGTCAAGGTAGGTATAGGGGGGTATTCCCCCCCCCCCTTCCTCCCTTGAAAAATTTGTCTCCTCTCCTTTTTTTTTTACACATTATTAGGCTTGCGGTGGGAGTATTCTCCAATCACTATACAATTATATCACTAGATAGAAGTTGCCTCTATTATTCCCTTCTCCCCTTCCTTTTCATTTTTCCCTATAAATCCCTTTTCTTCTTTTTTTTCCCCTTAGGCTGAGACTATTAGCCTTCTTAACCTATTATCACATAAGAATTTTTTCACTAGAGACTATATATTATGGTTAGCACCAGTATTAGGGAATCCCCCCCCTTTTTTTTTTTTTTACATTATTAAGTTTGAGTGGGAGTCATTTCAATCACTAGATACAATGTTGTCACACAATATTTTTTTTTCACTAGAGACTAGATATTATGGTTAGCACCAGTATTAGGGAATCCCTACCCCCCTTCTTTTTTTTTTACATTATTAAGTTTGAGTGGGAGTCATTTCAATCACTAGATACAATGTTGTCACACAAGATTTTTTTTTTCACTAGAGATTAGATATTATGGTTAGCGCTAGTATTGAGGAACCTCCCTCCTCAAGATAGGGATGTGTGGGGTTCCTCCCCATTTTTTTTTTCACTTTCCCCCCTTTAGGTTGAGATTTTTAGCCTTCTTAACCACTTCAATACCAGGCACTTATACAGCTTCCTGCCCAAGCCAATTTTGAGCTTTCAGCACTGTCGCAATTTGAATGACAATTGCGCGGTCATGCTACACTGTACCCAAACAAATTTTTTATCATTTTGTTCCCACAAATAGAGCTTTCTTTGGGTGGTATTTGATCGCCTCTGTGATTTTTATTTTTTGCACAACAAATAAAAAAAGAGCGAAAATTAAAAAAAAAACTATGTTTTTCTTTGTTTCTGTTAATTTTTTTTGTAAATAAGTACCTTTTCTACTTCAATGACGGACACTGATGGGCACCAATGAGGTGGCACCAATGAGGTGGCACTGATGAGGTGGCACTGATGGGCACTGATGATGGGCACTGATAGGCGGCACTGATGGGCACTGATATGTGGCACTGGTATGCGGCACTGATGGGCACTCATAGGTGGCACTGATTGGCACTCATAGGCGGCACTGATTGGCACTCATAGGCGGCACTGATTGGCACTCATAGGCGGCACTGATGGGCACTTATGGGTGGCACTGGTAGGTGGGCACAGATGGGCACGGATGGGCACAGATGGGCACTGATGGGCACTGATGGGTGGCACTGATGGACACTAGTAGGTGGCACTGGTGGCACTGGTGCCCAGCAATGCCAGCCACCACACATTGTGAAAGTGCCAGTCAGTGCCCATTTGTGGGCACTGATTGGCATATTTTTTTTATGTTTTTATTTTATTTACTATCCACATGATTGGGCCATCCACATGATTGGGGCTTCCCTGGTGGTCCTGGGGGGCTTCCCTGGTGGTCTAGTGTGGGTATCCGAGGGGGGGGCTGCGCTGATAAACAATCAGCGCAAACCCCCCCTGTCAGGAGAGCCGCCGATCGGCTCTCCTCTACTCGCGTCTGTCAGATGCGAGTGAGGAAGAGCCGATCAACGGCTCTTCCTGTTTACATTGTGATCAGCCGTGATTGGAGACGGCTGATCACGTGGTAAAAAGCCTCAGACGGAGGCTTTTTACCGAGATCAGTGTAGTGGTGGGTCAGACTGAACCACCGCTCCACCGATCGCCGCGATGCGCGCCCCCCCGGGCGCGCGGCGGCTGTTATCCCGCAGGACGTCATATGACGTCCAGTGTGGATAACTGAACCACTTCCCGGACGTCAATCTGCTATTGACGGGGCGGGAAGTGGTTAATTTATTACCACAAAATAATTTTTTACTAGAGACCAGATACTTTTGTTTGCACTAGATTTAGGGAAAAGGAAAAAAGGAGAAAAAAAGGAGGAAGGATTTTTTTTATTTTATTTATTTTTTTCTCTCTCTTCTCTTTCTCTCTTTTTCTCTTTCTCCTTCTCTCTCTTTCCTTTTTCTCTCTCTCTTCCTCTACGCTACTTTGTAGACTTCTCTAACAAGTAGGGATAGAATACGGAGGCTATATGGTTGGGTATATTCTATATAGGATGACTGGACCTTTTAGTATAACTATTATTAATGATATAAGTTATAGGTAGGGGATGAGTTGAGATCACGTAAATGTTTTTTATGTATATGTTTTAGTATTTATGTATTGAAATGTATGTAATGTATGTTGGAAAAGATTAATAAAGAAATGGAAATAAATAAATAAATGACAATGACTTAGAGAACCGTGGGGTGGGGGGTGGCGCTGCTGCCGAAAATGATTTTTTTTTTATCTCACCTCCTCTCCTCCTCTTCCCTCTGTTTTCTCTCCTCTCACCAGCCGAAATGAAAGTGAAAGTGTCCTCTCCTCTCAGCCACGTTCCCAGGGGCGCACGGGCCCCTGGGAACATTCGGACCCCTTACAGGTGTAATGCCTGTACCCCCCCTGATTTCGGCCCTGAGTAAGATATCTGAACTACCCTAGTCATTGGGGTTCTGTTCCCAACTGGACATTTTCGAGAGGGCTTTCCCTGACACCGGGGGGGGGGGGGGGGTTCTGTCAAGCAGATGTAAACACAAATTTGTAATACTATATTCAATAAAGAAAAAGAATAAAGAAATATCTGAATTTTATAATTTGCAGCTTTCATCCAAAAAAAATTCCCACCATGGAGGTTCAGGCACTTCCTGTTAAATTCCCACTGTAGCGGCCTCACCCCGACCTCTTTAGCTAGGGGTATGTCGAGCGACAGAGTGAGGTGCGCTACGGCCCATGTCCTCCCCATGGCTGTGGGTGAGGTGAAGGCCAGTACCAATCTTTTCCTCGGGCCAAATGTGTGCTGGTTATGAGGGTCAGTCCTTCCGTGCCGGAATCTCCCTTTGTTCCCATCAACAGAGTCCATACACCCATCAAAGTCCAAACTCAGGTTTATTGCGTATCTCCACATACAGTCAAATGCAACGGCAGGATACGATGGGGAAAGCAGGTCGAGGCACTGTACAGGTTCCTAGTCCCTACACTCCCTGTGCTATGACCAGGGGTTGCAGGAGTCTTAATGAAAGCTCCTCCGCTGCGCTGTAGCCCATATCAGGGGAAGATGTCCTCCGAGGGAGTTACCGAAGGCCCATCCGTCACCAGGTTGACACTGCACCGGGTCTTCGGACGGGTGACCTCCCCAGCCTCCTCACCTCAGATGCGGGTCCCCTCGCAAGGGGCGCCCTGGAGCAACTTCACCCTCGCGGGACCCAGTCGGAGTCACCGGGTCCCAGGCCTCCTCAATAGTACCTCACCCCAGGCTGAAGGTGCCCGGGATGGACTCCATCTTCGTTCCGGCCAGGCCTTGGGCGCCTAGGCCGGAACCTTGAACCGCCCGCACCCAGGCCTAAGGTGCCTGGGTGCGTGAAGAGATGATCCCCCAAAGACAGACCTCGTGGCGAGGGCGTCTCCCCCTTTTATCTCCTCCCATCGACACCACGGCGGGTTCCCCGCCCCAGCCGTACCATCTCCAGGAAGGGACAAAGAAGGGTAGCACTGTGGTAGTGATTCTACCTCGAGCCAGTAGGTACACTGACACCCACTGGTCAAAGAGAATATTACACCACCCAATCCTCCACGAATAAGAAAAAGGGGTCTGAACCCTAACATAATTACACACCTGGGTCTCTCTACCCCCAGGTGTATCCCACTAACTTTGAAGACCCCGCTACACACTCCCCCTGGTGATTTGACGCTGGTCCCCAGCGTCAGGTGCACACCCATGTCTCCCAAGGAGTGGTGACATGAAGTGGGCCCCAGAGGCTATCCCTCAAATTTTGGATACTGTATGTGCCAAGACCTGCTCAACAGAAAAAGGAACTATAAAACATTAAAACTTTCGTATAAAACATCTGTCATGTACACATATACAATCCCTCCCGTCACTGTCTAAGAACCACCCCATACTCAGTAGTCTTGACCGACGAATCTCCTGCAGAAGGGAAACAAACAAACAAAAAAAAAACACATCCTAACACTCTGTGTTAACTTGGCATGAGTGAGTCCGTCAGCCGAGAGACCCACTCACTCCAATAAGTAAGTAATGCATGTGTAACATTTTCAAACATTCGTTGCACAACACTGCCACCTGGTGACAGCGCTGCGGTAATGACACTTGGTGAGATCTTCATTCTTCCTGCTTTCCTACTCTAACTCTACCCCAAAAGTCTCTGCCTTTGGCACATGAAGAAAAGGGAGAAAAAAAAACAACAGCTCCCAAATCTCCAGTGAGTAAAAGAAAAGCCCAAATCAAAACAAAAGTAGGGCACAGTTCTAGGCGTCTGGGAATGTCTCTTCCAGAAAGTTTATACAGCAACAAGATAGGAGCTCACTCCTCCTATAAATAGAACCTTGGATCCGGCAGAAACAGGGGCTTCAGGTGCCCGTCAAACACTTCCACCGAATACTCGACATCCTCTCCTTCTTTCCGGCAGATGAGCACCTTATCGGCATGAATATGGCGCCCAAGTCTCCAATCAGCTCTGCAGTCCTTGAACTTTTTAGACACAGGCGGCGAACATGACAGGTATCGCCTGGCATGGGGTACTTTAAGTTTTTCCCATACAAACTCGTCATACCACCTTGGTCGCAGGACCTCGACTTCATACAATAAGTCCCGAGGCAAGTAGGGGTACTCCCACCCATATTCACGGGCGACTCTCTGGGAGAAAAGTCTCTGCAATCTGGCTAGAGGTGGCATCACATCTCGCTCACCTTCTCCTGGCTGTACGATGGCCTCCGGGTGCCGAGGTACCTTCACCATCTCGGGTGGCTTTGTCTTTGGTGCCCGCAACGAAGCACGCTGCATCCCCAACATCAGAGCGGGTGATGTAGTTGAATGCGGGAAGTTGGTCGGAGGACTAGATTTCCTCGAGAACTCCGGGGCCTTCACCCGGAGCGTACTGTTTTCTATGGACATGGGGGAATCCTGCGGTTTACTCAGCACAGGTAGTGGGCGTCTGTCCCAGCCCTTCCGGTGAAACAGTTCGTCTATCTCTCCGTCATCCCCACAGTCTGACAATGACTCTAAGTCGGAGGTGTCATACATCTCGGCGGGAAGGTAGTCTCTAGTAGACGGAAGGCTACCCTCCCTTGCGGGCTCCACCAACTGTGGACCCCCGACACCTCCAACCAACACCACAGTCCCAGCCCCTGGCTCACCTGGACCTTCTGAAGAACTGGGATGTCCGGGACTCTCTTCTCTACAGGCGCCATCCAGGCCAGGCAAGCGGCGGGGTGAAGCTCGACCACGACCATAGGATGCCTGTACCAGGCCGACTTTCCTCTTCGGAGGTGGGAGCAGGGAGTCTGTAGTGACCGAAGCAGTGTCCTCGGATTTTTCTCTCTCAGTCTCTGGTTGGGCAGTCACTTCGCCCTGGTCAGCGCGCACGGGACACTCCGCAAAGGCTTTGATCTCTCCCTCCGGAGTGGCGGTTCCTGTGATGCAGTTGAGGCGTAGGGCCCGGGGCCTTTCCGTGTGTGGTTCAACCTCAAAAAGAAACTCCTTGCATGCTTCGCATCGCCCGAATGGCTTTAGTTGGACCACCAGTCCCGAGCATCCGGGACAGATCACACCGAGGGCCTCCGTGTCTCTGCATGAATACAGAGCCAACTGTCCTCAGGGCCTGAGCCTTATCCCCGTGTCTGTAATGGGTGCAGCAAATGCAGTCATCTTGAAAGGATAAGGTACCGGCATCCACGGGGAGCCTGAGTTCACTCCGACCACTTGCTGCTCCATCACGCGCTGACCTCGCGCCAGAGTCTCCACGTGTATCTCCACACGTGGCCAGACTCCTCCCACGACTTGCACGTTTTCGCGGGCTTCCTCGTGGCGCAGTGCAGCAAAAGTCCCCACATGTAGTTCGTCACACGGCTGGACTCCTCCCTCTTCCCGCTCTTTCTGCATGGGCCTCTCCCGGTTTTTCAGGGAAATTTCCACGACTTCGAGCACAGGGATGCACTTTGGCCAATCACATGGCCGACCTGCTCGGACCTCCTCCGGGCAGCAAAGTTCAAACACAGCCGTTCCAAACCTCAGGGTCAACACACATTTCATCCCGGACTCACGAGCCCCCACGTGTAGCGGCCTCACCCCGACCTCTTTAGCTAGGGGTATGTCGAGCGACAGAGTGAGGTGCGCTACGGCCCATGTCCTCCCTATGGCTGTGGGTGAGGTGAAGGCCAGTACCAATCTTTTCCTCGGGCCAAATGTGTGCTGGTTATGAGGGTCAGTCCTTCCGTGCCGGAATCTCCCTTTGTTCCCATCAACAGAGTCCATACACCCATCAAAGTCCAAACTCAGGTTTATTGCGTATCTCCACATACAGTCAAATGCAACGGCAGGATACGATGGGGAAAGCAGGTCGAGGCACTGTACAGGTTCCTAGTCCCTACACTCCCTGTGCTATGACCAGGGGTTGCAGGAATCTTGATGAAAGCTCCTCCGCTGCGCTGTAGCCCATATCAGGGGAAGATGTCCTCCGAGGGAGTTACCGAAGGCCCATCCGTCACCGGGTTGACACTGCACCGGGTCTTCGGACGGGTGACCTCCCCAGCCTCCTCACCTCAGATGCGGGTCCCCTCGCAAGGGGCGCCCTGGAGCAACTTCACCCTCACGGGACCCAGTCGGAGTCACCTGGTCCCAGGCCTCCTCAATAGTACCTCACCCCAGGCTGAAGGTGCCCGGGATGGACTCCATCTTCGTTCCGGCCAGGCCTTGGGCGCCTAGGCCGGAACCTTGAACCGCCCGCACCCAGGCCTAAGGTGCCTGGCTGCGTGAAGAGATGATCCCCCAAAGACAGACCTCGTGGCGAGGGCGTCTCCCCCTTTTATCTCCTCCCATCGACACCACGGCGGGTTCCCAGCCGTACCATCTCCAGGAAGGGACAAAGAAGGGTAGCACTGTGGTAGTGATTCTACCTCGAGCCAGTAGGTACACTGACACCCACTGGTCAAAGAGAATATTACACCACCCAATCCTCCACGAATAAGAAAAAGGGGTCTGAACCCTAACATAATTACACACCTGGGTCTCTCTACCCCCAGGTGTATCCCACTAACTTTGAAGACCCCGCTACACCACCATGGGGGTTCAGGCACTTCCTGTTAAATTCCCACCATGGAGGTTCAGGCACTTCCTGTTAAATTTCCACCATGGGGGTTCAGGCACTTCCTGTTAAATTCCCACCATGGAGGTTCAGGCACTTCCTGTTAAATTTCCACCATGGGGGTTCAGGCACTTCCTGTTAAATTCCCACCATGGAGGTTCAGGCACTTCCTGTTAAATTTCCACCATGGAGGTTCAGGCACTTCCTGTTAAATTCCCACCATGGGGGTTCAGGCACTTCCTGTTAAATTCCCACCATGGAGGTTCAGGCACTTTCTGTTAAATTCCTACCATGGAGGTTCAGGCACTTCCTGTTAAATTCCCACCATGGGGGTTCAGGCACTTCCTGTTAAATTCCCACCATGGGGGTTCAGGCACTTCCTGTTAAATTCCCACCATGGAGGTTCAGGTACTTCCTGTTAAATTTCCACCAGGTAGGTTCAGGCACTTCCTGTTAAATTCCCACCATGGGGGTTCAGGCACTTCCTGTTAAATTCCCACCATGGAGGTTCAAGTACTTCCTGTTAAATTTCCACCAGGGAGGTTCAGGCACTTCTTGTTAAATTCCCACCATGGGGGTTCAGGCACTTCCTGTTAAATTTCCACCATGGAGGTTCAGGCACTTCCTGTTAAATGTTCACCATGGAGGTTCAGGCACTTCCTGTTAAATTTCCACCATGGAGGTTCAGGCACTTCCTGTTAAATGTGAACCATGGGGGTTCAGGCACTTCCTGTTAAATTCCCACCATGGGGTTTTAGGCACTTCCTGTTAAATTCCCACCATGGAGGTTCAGGCACTTCCTGTTAAATTTCCACCATGGAGGTTCAGGCACTTCCTGTTAAATGTTCACCATGGAGGTTCAGGCACTTCCTGTTAAATTTCCACCATGGAGGTTCAGGCACTTCCTGTTAAATGTGAACCATGGGGGTTCAGGCACTTCCTGTTAAATTTCCACCATGGGGGTTCAGGCACTTCCTGTTAAATTCCCACCATGGAGGTTCAGGCACTTCCTGTTAAATTTCCACCATGGAGGTTCAGGCACTTCCTGTTAAATTCCCACCATGGGGGTTCAGGCACTTCCTGTTAAATTCCCACCATGGAGGTTCAGGCACTTTCTGTTAAATTCCTACCATGGAGGTTCAGGCACTTCCTGTTAAATTCCCACCATGGGGGTTCAGGCACTTCCTGTTAAATTCCCACCATGGGGGTTCAGGCACTTCCTGTTAAATTCCCACCATGGAGGTTCAGGTACTTCCTGTTAAATTTCCACCAGGTAGGTTCAGGCACTTCCTGTTAAATTCCCACCATGGGGGTTCAGGCACTTCCTGTTAAATTCCCACCATGGAGGTTCAAGTACTTCCTGTTAAATTTCCACCAGGGAGGTTCAGGCACTTCTTGTTAAATTCCCACCATGGGGGTTCAGGCACTTCCTGTTAAATTTCCACCATGGAGGTTCAGGCACTTCCTGTTAAATGTTCACCATGGAGGTTCAGGCACTTCCTGTTAAATTTCCACCATGGAGGTTCAGGCACTTCCTGTTAAATGTGAACCATGGGGGTTCAGGCACTTCCTGTTAAATTCCCACTATGGAGGTTCAGGCACTTTCTGTTAAATTCCTACCATGGAGGTTCAGGCACTTCCTGTTAAATTCCCACCATGGGGTTTTAGGCACTTCCTGTTAAATTCCCACCATGGAGGTTCAGGCACTTTCTGTTAAATTCCTACCATGGAGGTTCAGGCACTTCCTGTTAAATTTCCACCATGGGGGTTCAGGCACTTCCTGTTAAATTCCCACCATGGAGGTTCAGGCACTTCCTGTTAAATTCCCACCATGGAGGTTCAGGCACTTCCTGTTAAATTCCCACCAGGGGGGTTCAGGCATTTCCTGTTAAATTCCCACCATGGGGGTTCAGGCACTCCCTGTTAAATTCCCACCATGGGGGTTCAGGCACTTCCTGTTAAATTCCCACCATGGGGGTTCAGGCACTTCCTGTTATGGGGTGACAACGCTCTTTCTTTGTCTCCCAGTTTTTTTTTAGAAGGGGGACCCAGGAAATTTTTGCTGAAATTTATTTGAATGCAACGTTATAATTTTGCAGTCAGCAAAGTTCAGGTTTTTATCAGATGCCGGAGAAGCAAATGATCTGAGAGAGAAGAGTGGAGCGCACGTTTCCCTTTTCATGCGGTGATATCGGAATTTCGGGAAGGCTCGATATCGGAAAGGGATTGATGGTGGTGTGCAGACTGATTGTGTATGGAGCGTATCTCAGAGCGGTCATATCTTCCCCGCTAACGTGCAGCATTGCCAGACACAATCTCTCCTCTCCGGGAGACGAGCGGAGGATGGAGGCCCGATTTAGAGGCTCTTCTCCCTCTGTGTTTACCAATGACTGGAGGGTGCCGAGGAGAACTGATGGTGCCGCGACTCCCCATGTTGTCCTATGTAGATACAATAATCTGATACATTGTAATTAGAAAAAATTAAATCGATTCTTCTTCTAATATATGTAAGAGTGATGAGACTTACTACAAACTTACTATGTACAGTCTGATCACGGGGGTAAAGGAGACTGAGGAAATGTTTACTCCTGCCTGCTGTGGCCGTATGATATCAGCTCAGCCTAAACAAAGTCACTGGGGAAGGGAGACTAAGGAAATGCCTCATTCTGCCTGCAGCAGACAGATTACACCATCTCAGCCTAATCAAAGCTACTGGGGAAGGGAGACTAAGGAAATGCCTCATTTGGCCTGCAGCAGACTGATTACATCATCTCAGCCTAGGCAAGGTCACGGGGGGAGGGGAGACTGAGGAGATACTTCCTCCTGCATGCAGCAGACTGATGACATAATCTCAGCCTAGTCAAAGTCACTGGGGGAGGGGGGCTAAGGGAATGCCTTCTTCTGCCTGCAGCAGACTGATGACATCATCTCAACCTAGGCAAAGTCAATGGGGGAGGACAGACAGAGGAAATGCTTCCTCCTTCTTACTACAAAGTTACAATGTACAGTCTAAACACTGGGGCAGAGGAGACTTAGAGCCAGTTCACACCAGGGCGACTCGTCAGGCGACTCAGTCGCCTGACAAGTCGTGTCCCACGCTTTTCAATGGAACCGTTCTAAGTAAGAGCGACTCAGGTCGCTCCGACTTAGAAAAAGGTTCCTGTACTACTTTTGGGGGCGACCTAAGGCGACCTGCATTGACTTCTATACAGAAGCAGGCTAATGACATCATCTCAGCCTAGTTATATTCACCATGGAAGGGGGGACTAAGGAAATGCCTCCTTCTGCCTGCAGCAGACTGATGACATCATCTCAGCCTAGGCAAAGTCATTGGGGGAGGACAGACAGAGGAAATGCTTCACCTTCCTACTACAAAGTTACAATGTACAGTCTGAACACTGGCGCAGAGGAGACTAAGGAAATGCTTCCTTCTCCTTCTGCAAAGTTAAATTGATGCAGTCTGATCACTGGGAAAGGGGAGAATGAGGAAATTCCTCCTCCTGCCTTCAGCGGGTTGATGATATCATCTCAGTCGCTTGTGGGAGGGGAGACTAAGGAAATGCTTTTGCCCGCCTGCAGCAGGCTGATGACTACATCTCAGCCTACGGAAAGTCACTTGTGGTGGGGGAGACTGAAGAAATGCTTCCTTCTGCCTGCAGCAGACTGATGACATCATCTCAGCCTAGGAAAAGTCTCTGGCAGAGGGGATTCTGAGGAAATGCTTCCTCCTGCCCACAGCAGACCAGTGGCATCATCTCAGCCTAGGCAAAGGCACTGGGGTAGGGGGGAGACTAGGCAAATGTTTCAACCTACCTACCTGCAGCAAACTGATGACATCATTTCAGCCTAGGCAAAGTCAGTAATCCTAACGCAGGAGGGAAAAGAAAGGTGGAGACATTGACTTGTATTATATACCGATGGTGGTTGTGGTCAGGGCCGTCTTTAACACAGGTCAAAAGGGGCAGCTGTCACTGTTGTGGGGCCCAAAGCAGCTGCCCCTTTGAGCTCGCACTGCCCTCAAAGAGTTGATAAGAGGAATCAGGAGAGCCCAAAGAAAATGTTTGCCCAGGGTCCAATCAATATTAAAGACGGCCCTGGTGGTGGAACATCTGGGCGCCATATATTGGAAAAAGGGGAAGGAGATACATCAAGGGTCACTCCCACAAAAGGCCCCGATTGCCAGTAGTGATAGGACTGTTACGGTACCCAGATATGAGACAATTATTAACAATTTATTACAAAAATCTTGAACACAAAATTACAAAATAGAACAGTTGACAGTCACAGAAGTGACTAGACACTAAGTGTCCACAGGTGTATAGAGCGCAATTGGATGCGGCTATTGACATTTCCTCGACATGTTTCGTGACTAGGTCACTTCTTCAGGAGGCGTGTCTAGCTCTAACATCTGGAATGATATATCATATGATCAAATCATATTCCATGGTAGTGAAGCTACAGGTAATACAATTTATTTGAGGAGTATGATTAACGACTTCCCGCCCGGCCTATAGCAGAATGACGGCCGGGGAGTGATTCTGTTATCCTGACTGGGCGTCTATTGACTTCCTGCAGGATAACAGCCGGCGCGCGCCCGTGGGGGCGCGCATCGCGGCGATCGATGGAGCGGTGGGGCAGTCTGACACCCCGCTACACCGATCTTGGTAAAGAGCCTCCGACGGAGGCTCTTTACCACGTGATCAGCAGTGTCCAATCACGGCTGATCACGTTGTAAACAGGAAGAGCCGTTGATCGGCTCTTCCTCAGTCGCGTCTGACAGACCCGAGTAGAGGAGAGTCGATCGGCGGCTCTCCTGACAGGGGGGGGTTTGCGCTGATTGTTCATCAGTGCAGCCTCCCACCCTTGGATGCCCGCCCAGGACCACTAGGGAAGCCCCTAACATGTGGATGGCCAGATATGTACCCCATGGCCATCTACATGTTACAAAACATGCCCAACATATGCCAATCCGTGCCCACAAATGGGCACTGACTGGCACAATAGTAGCACATATAAAAACAGTAATGCCCAGCAATGCCCCCCACCAGAGTAACCAGTGCCACTCATCAGTGTCCCTCAGTGCCACCTATCAGTGCCCATCCGTGCCAACCTATCAGTGACCATCAGTGCCCATCTGTGCCACCTATCAGTGCCACCCATATGTAGCCATCAGTGCCATCCATAAGTGCCGCCTATGAGTGCCCATCAGTGCCGCCTATGAGTGCCCATCCGTGCCCATCAGTGCCCACCTATCAGTGACCATCAGTGCCCATCTGTGCCACCTATCAGTGCCACCCATATGTATCCATCAGTGCCACACATAAGTGCCGCCTATGAGTGCCCATCAGTGCCGCCTATGAGTGCCAATCCGTGCCCATCAGTGCCCACCCATCAGTGACCATCAGTGCCCATCTGTGCCACTTATCAGTGCCACCCATATGTATCCATAAGTGCCGCCTATGAGTGCCCATCAGTGCCGCCTATGAGTGCCCATCAGTGCTGCCTATGAGTGCCCATCAGTGTCGCATACCAGTGCCACCTATTAGTGCCCATCAGTGCCACCTATCAGTGCCCATCAGTGCCCGTCATCAGTGCTTATCAGTGCCACCTCATTGGTGCCACCTTATCAGTGCCCGTCATTAAAGAAGAAAACGTATTTATTTACAAAAAAAAATGAACAGGAAACAAATAAAACCTTTTTATTTTTAAAAAATGTTGGTCTTTTTTTATTCGTTGCGCAAAAAATAAAAATCGCAGAGGTGATCAAATACCAGTGAAAGAAAGCTCTATTTGTGGAAACAAAATGATAAAAAATATGTTTGGGTACAGTGTAGCATGACCGCGCAATTGTCATTCAAGAGGAAAGAAAGACAGAGGGAAAAGGAAGAGCATGGAGCGATAAGCGGGGGGGGGGGGGGGGGGGGGAATTGGAATAATTATTACCATTTTTAATTATTAAGAGGGAAAGTTTGGGGCGAATATAAAATCAAATGACTTTTGTAGAATGAGAAGATTCTCTCCCGACGACGGACCCGCAGAGCGGCAGCGCAAACGATTCCAGATGTGCGTGTTTACTGTCGTGTCTTTTGGACGGTGTTAATGAGGTGTAGCATTGTCTCCAATCTTTATCAAACGATCGGATCATGTGGAACCAATTTGCAGCGTGGACTTGGTTAAAGATTCAATGGACATTCCATGCCCCCCCCCCCCGACGCAAACAGCTTTTGAAAGCCATTTGTAAACCAACACACTACCTATAAAAAAAAAATGACCTTCATCAAACCAGATTGTCCCCCCCCCCCCCTAAAAAAAAAACGACCTCGTCCCCTGGAGTCCCGGCAGCGGGGGTGGCGGAGCCGACGGCACCGACATTAGTATTGATCACAGGCAAATCAGGCGGCCGCAAGGCCCCTGTGAGTGCGAGGCCTTAGGCGACCGCCTAATTAGAGAGCCGCCTCTGCGTCCCTGGCCTGCCATGCTTCCAGGTGGTACGGATGATGTCAATGTGTCTCCTGGGAAGAACTGGGAAATTCCAAATCCCATGAGAATTAATCAAGCCCGCTACAAGAGGGAATTCATGATGGATTTCGAGACCTCCAGCTCTTCCAGGAAGTTTGGTGACTTCAGTGTTGTCACCGGAAAGTGTTGGAGGATCGTGGCCGAGGTACGTAAAGGTTCTTCCCCTCCAAAACATTTGTAAACCAATTGCCCCCCCTAAAAAAAAAATGACTTACCTCTGCCCAGGCGTCTGACACTTTTAGGTGACAAGAGTGACATTGCTGTGTCTACATTTGTAGACCATCAGATCACCCCCCCCCCCCCCCCCCCAAAAAAAAAAAAAACAACCTCGTCCTGGGCCTCCAACACTTCTATGTGATGTCACAGTACCAGGTGACGCCACACTTGTCACCTGGAAGTGTTGGAGGATGAGGAAAGGTTCTTCCCCTCCAAGACATTTGTAAGCAGATTGCCCCCCCCCCCCCCCCCAATTGAAAAAAGGAAGTACTGTGACATCACATGGAAGCATTGCAGGCCAGGGACGAGGTCATTTTTTTGGGGAGGGGCCAATAAAGCAGATCTTCTGTTTGGCATAATAAGTACTCTTGAATGCCACTTTAGTAAAGCAAAAGCAAACTGCACAGCTAATAGAGGGTATGCAAGCAACTGATCAGCAGATTGCACAGCTAATAGAAGGGAAGCAAGCAACTGATCAGCAGATTGCACAGCTAATAGAAGGGAAGCAAGCAACTGATCAGCAGATTGCATAGTTAATAGAAGGGAAGCAAGCAACTGATCAGCAGATTGCACAGCTAATAGAAGGGAAGCAAGCAACTGATCAGCAGATTGCACAGCTAATAGAAGGGAAGCAAGCAACTGATCAGCAGATTGCATAGTTAATAGAAGGGAAGCAAGCAACTGATCAGCAGATTGCACAGCTAATAGAAGGGAAGCAAGCAACTGATCAGCAGATTGCACAGCTAATAGAAGGGAAGCAAGCAACTGATCAGCAGATTGCATAGTTAATAGAAGGGAAGCAAGCAACTGATCAGCAGATTGCACAGCTAATAGAAGGGAAGCAAGCAACTGATCAGCAGATTGCACAGCTAATAGAAGGGAAGCAAGCAACTGATCAGCAGATTGCACAGCTAATAGAAGGGAAGCAAGCAACTGATCAGCAGATTGCATAGTTAATAGAAGGGAAGCAAGCAACTGATCAGCAGATTGCATAGTTAATAGAAGGGAAGCAAGCAACTGATCAGCAGATTGCACAGCTAATAGAAGGGAAGAAAGCAACTGATCAGCAGATTGCACAGCTAATAGAAGGGAAGCAAGCAACTGATCAGCAGATTGCACAGCTAATAGAAGGGAAGCAAGCAACTGATCAGCAGATTGCACAGCTAATAGAAGGGAAGAAAGCAATTGATCAGCAGATTGCACAGCTAATAGAAGGGAAGCAAGCAACTGATCAGCAGATTGCACAGCTAATAGAGGGTACGCAAGCAACTGATCAGCAGATTGCACAGCTAATAGAAGGGAAGCAAGCAACTGATCAGCAGATTGCACAGCTAATAGAAGGGAAGCAAGCAACTGATCAGCAGATTGCATAGTTAATAGAAGGGAAGCAAGCAACTGATCAGCAGATTGCACAGCTAATAGAAGGGAAGCAAGCAACTGATCAGCAGATTGCACAGCTAATAGAAGGGAAGCAAGCAACTGATCAGCAGATTGCATAGTTAATAGAAGGGAAGCAAGCAACTGATCAGCAGATTGCACAGCTAATAGAAGGGAAGCAAGCAACTGATCAGCAGATTGCACAGCTAATAGAAGGGAAGAAAGCAACTGATCAGCAGATTGCACAGCTAATAGAAGGGAAGCAAGCAACTGATCAGCAGATTGCACAGCTAATAGAAGGGAAGCAAGCAACTGATCAGCAGATTGCACAGCTAATAGAAGGGAAGAAAGCAATTGATCAGCAGATTGCACAGCTAATAGAAGGGAAGCAAGCAACTGATCAGCAGATTGCACAGCTAATAGAGGGTACGCAAGCAACTGATCAGCAGATTGCACAGCTAATAGAAGGGAAGAAAGCAACTGATCAGCAGATTGCACAGCTAATAGAAGGGAAGAAAGCAACTGATCAGCAGATTGCACAGCTAATAGAGGGTATGCAAGCAACTGATCAGCAGATTGCACAGCTAATAGAGGGTACGCAAGCAACTGATCAGCAGATTGCACAGCTAATAGAGGGTACGCAAGCAACTGATCAGCAGATTGCATAGTTAATAGAAGGGAAGCAAGCAACTGATCAGCAGATTGCACAGCTAATAGAAGGGAAGCAAACAACTGATCAGCAGTAGGGATGAGCTCCGGCGTGTTCGCATTGAACACGTGCAGAGCCCGCCGGGATGTCGGCAGCGCGCTGCGCTAATCACAGCCAGGGAGACATTTCCCGATCTCTGCAGCCGAGCATCGGGGGAAATGTCTCCCTGGCTGTCATTAGCGCAGTGCGGTGCTGACATCCCGGCGGGCTCTGCACGTGTTCAATGCGAACACGCCGGAGCTCATCCCTAATCAGCAGATTGCACAGCTAATAGAAGGGAAGCAAACAACTGATCAGCAGATTGCACAGCTAATAGAAGGGAAGCAAGCAACTGATCAGCAGATTGCAGAGCTAATACAGAGTAAGCAAGCAGCAGATTGTATAACTTATAGAGAGTGAGCAAGAAACTTATCAGCAGATTGCACAGTTAATAAAATGTAAGCAAGCAACTGATCAGCAGATTACACAGCTAAGCCATGGATCAGGAGTTTGCACAACTAATATGTGATTAAGCAACTGATTAGCAGATTGCACAGCTAAAATAATGTAAGCAAGCAACGGAACAGGAGTTCACACAGCTAATATGTGATTAAGAAACTGATCAGCAGATTACACCGCTAATAAAATGTAAGCAAGCAACTGATCAGGAGATTGTAGAACTAATAGAGCGTAAGCAAGCAACTGATCAGCATATTGCACAGTTAATAAAATGTAAGCAAGCAACTGATCAGCAGATTACACAGCTAATAAAATGTAACTAAGCAACTGATCAGCAGATTACACAGCTAATAAAATGTAACTAAGCAACTGATCAGCAGATTACACAGCTAATAAAATGTAAGCAAGCAACTGATCAGCAGATTACACAGCTAATAAAATGTAAGCAAGCAACGGATCAGGAGATTGCACAGCTAATATGTTATTAAGCAACTGATCAGCAGATTGTATGCCTAATACGGTGTAAGCAAGCAACTGATCAGCAGATTGTATGCCTAATACGGTGTAAGCAAGCAACTGATCAGCAGATTGTATGCCTAATACGGTGTAAGCAAGCAACTGATCAGCAGATTGCACAGCTAAAGTCTGCAGCACCCAAAGGCCAGCAGGGAGGAAGATGCAAAACTAAAGGGGGAACATTTTGGGCTCAGAGCTTCACCACATGCTGAAATGAATCTCCGCCCCACTATTGGACAGCGAGGTGCAGAGATATTTGGCTACACCACGTAGAGAGGCATTTGAAGCAAATGATGTGATTTATGAGCAGTAGATATTTTTTCTTTAATGCTCACATGTAATGAGTAGATCTGCCGGGTTCACATACACTGAAGGTGGAAAGGGGCTTTCAGCCGACCCTTTTATAGGACATTTAAAGGACTATAGTCCCCCCCTCAGGAACGCCCAGTGACAATGTAGCAGAATGGCATTTCTGCAATAAGGCGACTTCTGTTTTTTTTTCCCGTTCGGTATACAAAGAGTGACACAGGCTGTTCCCAGGGGCTTAGCCGCGGCGGAGGAGGGTGGGGGTGGGGGTGTTCGGGGACATCTGTTGCATATTTTTTATTTATTTTTTGTGTCCTTTTTTTCCCCCCCAACAAGCGAGATCACCAATTAAAGTGAAATGTGTGGCCGTCCTCCTCCTTTCTCTGGATTTGATACCCAATCTCAGTCTCCTAATTAGCTGATATATTATCCGTGTTTCTTTCCCTTCCCGTATCTCCCACTTCTTCCTGTCTGTCTCCATTCCCACGGGACCCGGCGAGGAGCTGGCAGGACCCGGTCCGGGGATTCCGCTCGCTCTCGGCCCGTGATGCGCGGCGCGGTGTCCTGCCATTTGATCAGATGATAATTAAAGCGTTCCTTCCTTCTTATTATGATGCGGCACGATAACCCCGCCCCCCCCCTGGACCCCCGAGACCTGCTAACGAAGGACTTTTCTTTTTCTTTTTTAGCACATTTAATTAAATATATATATATTTTTTTTTGCTATATTTATCCACGCCTGAAATCTTTAAAAGTAGGTCTGCTTGAAGCGTCCCGCGAGGAAAAAGAATGGAAATCCGGTGCATCGGATATAACGCCACCATTCTTGTTCCGCCATCATCCAGGCTCACCGTCTACCTTCTTACTATTATTTTTCAGTTCTTGTTCACAAATGCCTGACACAGATCAGCCCCTGCTGCAATCTCTCACCTTGCTACAAAGTGACAATGTTGTAGTCTGATCACTGAGGGGGGAGGGGAGACTGAGGAAATATTTCCCCCTGCCTGCAGCAGACTGATGCCATCATCTTGGCCTAGGCAAAGTCACTGGGGGAGGGAAATGTGGGGAAATGCTTCCTTTTGCCTGCAGCAGACTGATAACATCATCTCAGCCTAGGTAAAATTACGGAGGAGAGAAGACTGAGGAATCGCTACCTTTTCCTGCAGCAGACTAGTGACATCATCTCAGCCTAGGTAAAATTACGGAGGAGAGAAGACTGAGGAATCGCTACCTTTTCCTGCAGCAGACTAGTGACATCATCTCAGCCTAGGTAAAATTACGGAGGAGAGAAGACTGAGGAATCGCTACCTTTTCCTGCAGCAGACTAGTGACATCATCTCAGCCTAGGTTAAATTATGGAGGAGAGAAGACTGAGGAATTGCTACCTTTTCCTGCAGCAGATTAATGACATTATCTCAGCCTAGGAAAAGTCACTGGGGGGGAAGGGGGGACTAAGGATATGCCTCCTTCTACCTGCAGCAGACTGATGACATCATCTCAGCCTAGGCAAAGTCAATGGGGGACAACAGACAAGGGAAATGCCATCTCCTTCCTACTACAAAGTTACAATGTAAAAAATACAACATATCCAGAGATATCTCTTCTGAGTAGGTGAGAACAACTTGTAAGAATTCTTCAGTTTAAATGATTACAATAAAACTATTTATATTATGAAGTTATTAGTCTCTATTATTAAATAAATCACGACTAAGGCCCCTTTCACACGTATGGTCCGTTCAGGTCCGCCTGTCAGTTTTTTTAGGCGGACCTGAAACGGATCCTCCATGTACCCCTATGGAGGCACGGATGTCAGCGGTGACATGTCCGCTGACATCCGACCCGCTCCGCCAAAGTGTGACGGAGGAAAACCCTATTTTTCCTTCCGTCGGCGGAGCGGATCGGATGACAACGGACTCTACGGTCCGTCGTCATCCGATTCCCCATAGGGGGAGAGCGGCGCTCTGACAGGGCGGTCCCTGCACAGTGTGCGGGGACCGCCCAGTCATCCGTCGGCTCAGCGGGGATCAACGGAGCGATCCCCACTGAGCAAGTGGAGCTTCACGGGGCGGATCTGCACGGATCCGCCCCGTGTGAAAGAGCCCTAAGGTATATTAGAACTCATTGACACAAAATAAAAAAACAAATTATCCCCATCCACCACCACCACAAACCACTACCATCCCACCACCACCCCCCACCACCCCCACCACATCACCACCTCACCACCTCCACCACCCCCACCACCCCACCACATCACCACCTCACCACCTCCACCACCACCACAAACCACTACCATCCCACCACCACCTCCACCACCCCACCACATCACCACCTCACCACCTCCACCACCCCCACCACCCCACCACATCACCACCTCACCACCTCCACCACCACCACAAACCACTACCATCCCACCACCACCTCCACCACCCCACCACATCACCACCTCACCACCTCCACCACCTCCACCACCACCACAAACCACTACCATCCCACCACCACCTCCACCACACCACACATCACCACCTCACCACCTCCACCACCACCACAAACCACTACCATCCCACCACCACCTCCACCACCACACCACACATCACCACCTCACCACCTCCACCACCACCACAAACCACTACCATCCCACCACCACCCCCACCACCCCACCACATCACCACCTCACCACCTCCACCACCCCCACCACCCCACCACATCACCACCTCACCACCTCCACCACCACCACAAACCACTACCATCCCACCACCACCCCCACCACCCCACCACATCACCACCTCACCACTAGTGATGAGCCGAACACCCCCGGGTTCGGTTCGCACCAGAACCCGCGAACGGACCGGAAGTTCGAACGAACATTAGAACCCTATTAAATACAATGGATGCGAACGTTCGAATTCTAAAGTGCTAATTATAACAACTATTATGCATGTTATTGTCCTAAAAAGGGTTTGGGAACCCGGGTTCTGCACCAGGGGACATGTATCAATGCAAAAAGAAGTTTTAAAAACGGTCGTTTTTCGGGAGCAGTCATTTTAATGATGCATAAAGTGAAAAAAAAAAAGTCAAATATTCCTTTAAATATCGTACCTGGGGGGTGTCTAAAGTATGCCTGTGAAGTGCCACGTGTTTCCCGTGTTTAGAACTGTCCCTGCACAAAATGACACTTCTAAAGGAAAAAAAAGCCATTTAAAAACTGCTTGCGGCTTTAATGTAATGTCTGGTCCCGGTAATATGGATGAAATTCTTTAAGAAAAAATGGCATAGCTACCCCATGACCCCCCCCCCTACCCCAGCCCATTACCAGCCCCTTTGGGTCTTGTATGGATATTAAGGGGAACCCCGCACATAAATAAAAAAGGCCCTATATACTCTGAACAGCCGTATACAGGCGGTGCATACAAGACAGGGACTGTAGGTTTGTTCTTATGTAGAATCTGTTTGTAATTTTGAACAGGTACATTGTTGAAGTGTAGCTCCAGCCCAAAAATCTATTTTTAAACTTTTTGGAAAACATAGGTAAGGGTTATCACCCCTGTAACATTTGTTTTGCTGTCTGTGCCCCTGTTCAGAACATTTCACCTCACTTTCCGTCCCAATGACAACTGTTTTTGAAATGTGGTGTTTTTCTTGAAACAAGGATTGCTGATAAAGCATCAGTACAGAGGAGACACCTTTCTCCCATATTTATTCTTACAGGAGAGAATTTTCCTTCCTAGTGGTAGATTTCCTCTCACTTCCTGTTGTCTTCTTGCGTTTGCAAGTAGGAGTCGTTTGTAAGTTGGATGTTTGAAAGTAGGGACCTGCCGTATATACTCTGCAGAAATAGGCCCCTTAGTTGTTGGTGTTGGCACAACACTGTAAGCACTCACAGTTACTCTTGGTTGGTGCTGGAACGCCCTGCTGTCAACTATTATATCAGGAATTTTAATTACATATAATTGTTGAACAGTGGTAGTAAAAATTGGGCCTTTGATGGTGGTGCTGGTGCCACAACACTGTAAGCCCTGACAGTTACTCTTGGTGGGTGCAGCAATGGGCCCTGCTGTGAATTATTAGATCAAGAATTGTAATTACATGCCCCTGTTGAACAGGGGCTGAAAAATTGGGCCTTAGGCACTGGTGGCACAACACTGCAACCCCTCACAGATACTGTACTTGGAGCACAGCAATGAGCCCTGTTGCAAAGTATTGCTTCAAAAATTGTAATGACACGCCCCTGTTAAACAGGGGCTGAAAAATTGGGCGTTAGGCACTGGTGGCGGCACCCATAAACAAAAATGATCTTCCAAGCTATCATCATCAATCGTATCATTGAGGACTCGGAGGAGGAGGATAGCCAGTCAACATAACAGCACAGGCACTCAGCATCAGCATCAGTCTTGAAGGGATGTGACATTTTAAAATCAATTAGTCTGTTATATCAGCATCAGGTGTGTGGTAGCTGGTGGTGATCCAAGACTGGTTCATCTTGATGAAAGTCAGTCGATCAACCGAGTCGGTGGACAGGCGCACCCTGTGATCCGTGACAAATCCTCCAGCAGCACTGAATGTGCGTTCCGAAAGAACGCTGGATGCAGGACAGGCCAGTAGCTCAATTGCATACTGTGCAAGCTCTGGCCAGTGATCCATCCTCAAGACCCAGTAAGCCAGAGGATTTTCGGTGGGGAAGGTGTCCAAGTCTGACCTTGCCCCTAGATATTCCTGCACCATGTTTATCAGACGCTGGCGATGGTTGCTGGAACCAATCATACTTTGGGGCTGCGGACTAAAGAATTGTCTGAACGCATCGGTCAGACGGCCACCTTCCCCACCGCTCCTTCTTTGACTGGCCGAAGCCTCAGCAACTCGTTGTCCAGGACCAGGAGTTTGCAACCTCCAGTCTCTGGGAACGCGTTTGCACAGACCTTTCTGCAAGGCCTCCCGGAGTTGTCTCATCCTCTGCTCCCTCTGCGACGGTAACATAAGGTCCGCAACCTTACCCTTGTACCGTGGATCAAGGAGAGTGGCCAGCCAGTAATGGTCCCTCTCCTTGATCCGAAGAATACGAGGATCCTTCCGCAGACTTTGCAGGATCAGGGAGGCCATGCAGCGTAGGTTTGCTGAGGCATTCGCTCCGGAGTCCTCTGGGTCACTAAGGACGACATGATCCGCAGCCACCTCCTCCCAGCCACGTACAAGTCCACTGGTTTCTTGGGACTGTAAATCATCCCTAAAAGACTGCTGCTGATGATGCTGAGTGCCAGCCTCCACCTCCATGCTGACACAATCCTCCTCCTCCTCCTCCTCCTCCTCTTCCTGTGCGATGGGTGGGACAGAAGGAACACTGTCTGGGTAAAGGGGGCCTTGAGAGGCAAGGAAGTCCTCCTCTTCCTGCCTCTGTTCTGCCTCAAGTGCCCTGTCCATTATTCCACGCAGCGTGTGCTCCAACAGGTGGACAAGAGGTACAGTGTCACTGATGCATGCACTGTCACTGCTCACCATCCTCGTGGCCTCCTCAAATGGTGCCAGGACAGTGCATGCATCCCTGATCATGCCCCACTGGCGTGGAGAAAAAAAAACCAAGCTCCCCTGACCCTGTCCTGGTGCCGTAGTCGCACAGGTACTCATTGATGGCCCTCTGCTGCGGTGTGCAGCCGCTGCAGCATGGCCAACGTTGAGTTCCACCTGGTGGGCATGTCACATATAAGGCGGTTCTTGGGCAGGTTCAACTCCTTTTGCAGGCTCAGCCAGGCGAGCACTGGCATTATAAGATCTGCGGAAATGCACACAGACTTTCCTGGCCTGCCTCAGGACATCCTGTAAGCCCGGGTACCTGCCCAAGAACCGCTGCACCACCAGGTTAAGGACGTGAGCCACACAGGGCACATGGGTCAGTTGTCCCCTGTCGGAGGGCGGAGAGGAGGTTGGTGCCATTGTCGCAAACCACCATTCCTGGCTTAAGCTGGCGTGGCGTCAACCACCTCTCGGCCTGGCCCTGCAGAGCAGACAGGACCTCTGCCCCAGTGTGGCTTCTGTCCCCCAAACACACCAGCGCAAGCACGGCATGGCATCTTTTTGCCTGCGTACTTGCGTAGCCCCGTGAACGGCTACGGAGCACCGCTGGTTCATAGGACAAACCACAGGAAGAGGCCATGGAGGAAGAAGAAGAGGAGGGGGTGGAGGAGAGAGGTGTGTCACAACCAGTAGTAGCATTTTGGAGGCGTGGCGGTGGGACAACCTCCAACACTACTGCACCTTGTCCTGAATCCTTCCCAGCTGCCAAAAGAGTGACCCAATGGGCCGTGAAAGAAAGGTAACGTCCCTGTCCATGCCTGCTGGACCATGAGTCAGCGGTAATATGCACCTTACCGCTGACCGCCCTGTCCAGCGAGGCCAAGACATTGCCTTCCACATGCCGGTAGAGAGCCGGAATAGCCTTCCGTGAGAAAAAGTGGCGTTTGGGAACCTGCCACTGAGGAACCGCACATTGCACAAACTCACGGAAGGGGGCCGAGTCTACCAACTGAAAAGGCAGCAGTTGAAGCGCTAGCAATTTAGCCAAGCTAGCATTCAACCGCTGGGCATGTGGATGGCTGGGAGTGAACTTCTTTCGACGGTCCAGCAGCTGGGGCAGGGAAATTTGCCTGCTAGAATCGGACGTCGGTGTACTGCTAGCAGAGTGGGCGCAAGTACTTGGCTGTGACACACCTAATTCTACACCTTCATTCCTCTCAGTGCATGTTTCAGAGAGGACTGAAGTTATAGTGGGGTTGGAGATCCCAGCTGATGCGGTGCAAGGAGAGGTCCGCTTTGTTCTTTGGTGTGGGTCTTTGAGGTAGGCTTGCCAACGAGCTGCATGGCAGGTCAACATATGTCTGGTCAGGCATGTGGTACCCAAGCGGCTGATGTTTTGGCCACGCGATATACGCTTGAGACATATGTTGCAAACAGCAGCTGTGCGATCTGATGCACTAGCCTCAAAAAAGGCCCACACCAAAGAACTTTTTGAATGACGGGCAGAGGCAGCGCCCTGCACAGGCGGAGCTCTGCGGTGTGATTCCGTCGGTGTACTGCCCTTACGCTGGCCACCAAAGGGCATCCTGCCTCGTTGGAGATGTGCCTCCTCCTCATCCTCCTCCTCCTCCTCTCTCCTATTAGGCACCCACGTGGAGTCATTGACCTCATCATCCCCTCCCTCCTCATCACTGGAGCCAATCTGGCAGTATGCTGCAGCTGCTGGAACATGACTGCCAGATTGGTGTCCTTCTTGAGCATCCCCTCTGTCTGCTCTCACGCTACTGCCTTCCTCTAGCTGGGTTTCATCATCAGACCCTTCGAAACGCTGGGCATCCTCCTGGAGCATGTACCCAACACTGTGCTGAAACAGTTCGGGGGACTCCTCAGGAGGAGGACATGGTGGGTCTAGGGAAGGAGTGACTGATGATTTGTCTGACATTGATACCAGGGAAGACGACGCTTTGGCAGCTGCTTTTCCAGTACCCTGAGCCTGGGTGAGAGAGGATGAGGAGGAGGAGGAGGGCTTGGTCATCCACTCTACCAAGTCTTCGGCATGATGTGGCTCAACATGTCCAGCTGCCGAAAAGAAGGACAAGCGTGTCCCATGGCCATGTGCTGATGACAATGCACCGCGTCCACGACCAGCACTGTTGCCCCCAGACACAGAGCCTGCTTGCCCTCTTTTATTGCCTCCTGACTGTCTGCCTCTCCTTGTTTGCCTTCCAGACATTCTAATAGATGGCCTGCAGGGAGATGGGAAAAAAGCAATAAGGCTACCTTCAGGTGTCCTTCTCTGTCCCTGGAAACAAGGACTTGCAGAGTGAAAGAAAAAAAACACTCTCCCTACCTACAGTTTTCTGTCCCTAGAAAAAATGTTTTTTTTAATCACAATATAGCACAAGGAAAATTAACTCACTGTCCTTACAGGTCCCTGGAAACAAGGACTTGCAGAGTGAAAGAAAAAAAACACTCTCCCTACCTACAGTTTTCTGTCCCTAGAAAAAAATGTTTTTTTTTAATCACAATATAGCAAAAGGACAATTCACTCACTGTCCTTCCAGGTCCCTGGAAACAAGGACTTGCAGAGTGAAAGAAACTGACACTGTCCCTACCTAGAGTTTTCTGTCCCTAGAATAAATGTTTTTTTTTAATCACAATATAGCAAAAGGACAATTCACTCACTGTCCTTCCAGGTCCCTGGAAACAAGGACTTGCAGAGTGAAAGAAACTGACACTGTCCCTACCTAGAGTTTTCTGTCCCTAGAATAAATGTTTTTTTTAATCACAATATAGCAAAAGGACAATTCACTCACTGTCCTTCCAGGTCCCTGGAAACAAGGACTTGCAGAGTGAAAGAAACTGACACTGTCCCTACCTAGAGTTTTCTGTCCCTAGAATAAATGTTTTTTTTAATCACAATATAGCACAAGGAAAATTAACTCACTGTCCTTACAGGTCCCTGGAAACAAGGACTTGCAGAGTGAAAGAAAAAAAACACTCTCCCTACCTACAGTTTTCTGTCCCTAGAAAAAAATGTTTTTTTTAATCACAATATAGCAAAAGGACAATTCACTCACTGTCCTTCCAGGTCCCTGGAAACAAGGACTTGCAGAGTGAAAGAAACTGACACTGTCCCTACCTAGAGTTTTCTGTCCCTGGAATAAATGTTTTTTTCAGCACAATATAGCACAAGGACAATTAACTCACTGTCCTTACAGGTCCCTGGAAACAAGGACTTGCAGAGTGAAAGAAAAAAAATACTCTCCCTACCTACAGTTTTCTGTCCCTAGAAAAAAATGTTTTTTTTAATCACAATATAGCAAAAGGACAATTCACTCACTGTCCTTCCAGGTCCCTGGAAACAAGGACTTGCAGAGTGAAAGAAACTGACACTGTCCCTACCTAGAGTTTTCTGTCCCTAGAATAAATGTTTTTTTTAATCACAATATAGCAAAAGGACAATTCACTCACTGTCCTTCCAGGTCCCTGGAAACAAGGACTTGCAGAGTGAAAGAAACTGACACTGTCCCTACCTAGAGTTTTCTGTCCCTAGAATAAATGTTTTTTTTAATCACAATATAGCAAAAGGACAATTCACTCACTGTCCTTCCAGGTCCCTGGAAACAAGGACTTGCAGAGTGAAAGAAACTGACACTGTCCCTACCTAGAGTTTTCTGTCCCTAGAATAAATGTTTTTTTTAATCACAATATAGCAAAAGGACAATTCACTCACTGTCCTTCCAGGGTCCCTGGAAACAAGGACTTGCAGAGTGAAAGAAACTGACACTGTCCCTACCTAGAGTTTTCTGTCCCTAGAATAAATGTTTTTTTTAATCACAATATAGCAAAAGGACAATTCACTCACTGTCCTTCCAGGTCCCTGGAAACAAGGACTTGCAGAGTGAAAGAAACTGACACTGTCCCTACCTAGAGTTTTCTGTCCCTAGAATAAATGTTTTTTTTAATCACAATATAGCAAAAGGACAATTCACTCACTGTCCTTCCAGGTCCCTGGAAACAAGGACTTGCAGAGTGAAAGAAACTGACACTGTCCCTACCTAGAGTTTTCTGTCCCTAGAATAAATGTTTTTTTAATCACAATATAGCAAAAGGACAATTCACTCACTGTCCTTCCAGGTCCCTGGAAACAAGGACTTGCAGAGTGAAAGAAACTGACACTGTCCCTACCTAGAGTTTTCTGTCCCTAGAATAAATGTTTTTTTTAATCACAATATAGCAAAAGGACAATTCACTCACTGTCCTTCCAGGTCCCTGGAAACAAGGACTTGCAGAGTGAAAGAAACTGACACTGTCCCTACCTAGAGTTTTCTGTCCCTAGAATAAATGTTTTTTTTAATCACAATATAGCAAAAGGACAATTCACTCACTGTCCTTCCAGGTCCCTGGAAACAAGGACTTGCAGAGTGAAAGAAACTGACACTGTCCCTACCTAGAGTTTTCTGTCCCTAGAATAAATGTTTTTTTTAATCACAATATAGCAAAAGGACAATTCACTCACTGTCCTTCCAGGTCCCTGGAAACAAGGACTTGCAGAGTGAAAGAAACTGACACTGTCCCTACCTAGAGTTTTCTGTCCCTAGAATAAATGTTTTTTTTAATCACAATATAGCAAAAGGACAATTCACTCACTGTCCTTCCAGGTCCCTGGAAACAAGGACTTGCAGAGTGAAAGAAACTGACACTGTCCCTACCTAGAGTTTTCTGTCCCTAGAATAAATGTTTTTTTTTAATCACAATATAGCAAAAGGACAATTCACTCACTGTCCTTCCAGGTCCCCTGGAAACAAGGACTTGCAGAGTGAAAGAAACTGACACTGTCCCTACCTAGAGTTTTCTGTCCCTAGAATAAATGTTTTTTTAATCACAATATAGCAAAAGGACAATTCACTCACTGTCCTTCCAGGTCCCTGGAAACAAGGACTTGCAGAGTGAAAGAAACTGACACTGTCCCTACCTAGAGTTTTCTGTCCCTAGAATAAATGTTTTTTTTAATCACAATATAGCAAAAGGACAATTCACTCACTGTCCTTCCAGGTCCCTGGAAACAAGGACTTGCAGAGTGAAAGAAACTGACACTGTCCCTACCTAGAGTTTTCTGTCCCTAGAATAAATGTTTTTTTTAATCACAATATAGCAAAAGGACAATTCACTCACTGTCCTTCCAGGTCCCTGGAAACAAGGACTTGCAGAGTGAAAGAAACTGACACTGTCCCTACCTAGAGTTTTCTGTCCCTAGAATAAATGTTTTTTTTAATCACAATATAGCAAAAGGACAATTCACTCACTGTCCTTCCAGGTCCCTGGAAACAAGGACTTGCAGAGTGAAAGAAACTGACACTGTCCCTACCTAGAGTTTTCTGTCCCTAGAATAAATGTTTTTTTTAATCACAATATAGCAAAAGGACAATTCACTCACTGTCCTTCCAGGTCCCTGGAAACAAGGACTTGCAGAGTGAAAGAAACTGACACTGTCCCTACCTAGAGTTTTCTGTCCCTAGAATAAATGTTTTTTTTAATCACAATATAGCAAAAGGACAATTCACTCACTGTCCTTCCAGGTCCCTGGAAACAAGGACTTGCAGAGTGAAAGAAACTGACACTGTCCCTACCTAGAGTTTTCTGTCCCTAGAATAAATGTTTTTTTTAATCACAATATAGCAAAAGGACAATTCACTCACTGTCCTTCCAGGTCCCTGGAAACAAGGACTTGCAGAGTGAAAGAAACTGACACTGTCCCTACCTAGAGTTTTCTGTCCCTAGAATAAATGTTTTTTTTAATCACAATATAGCAAAAGGACAATTCACTCACTGTCCTTCCAGGTCCCTGGAAACAAGGACTTGCAGAGTGAAAGAAACTGACACTGTCCCTACCTAGAGTTTTCTGTCCCTAGAATAAATGTTTTTTTTAATCACAATATAGCAAAAGGACAATTCACTCACTGTCCTTCCAGGTCCCTGGAAACAAGGACTTGCAGAGTGAAAGAAACTGACACTGTCCCTACCTAGAGTTTTCTGTCCCTAGAATAAATGTTTTTTTTAATCACAATATAGCAAAAGGACAATTCACTCACTGTCCTTCCAGGTCCCTGGAAACAAGGACTTGCAGAGTGAAAGAAACTGACACTGTCCCTACCTAGAGTTTTCTGTCCCTAGAATAAATGTTTTTTTTAATCACAATATAGCAAAAGGACAATTCACTCACTGTCCTTCCAGGTCCCTGGAAACAAGGACTTGCAGAGTGAAAGAAACTGACACTGTCCCTACCTAGAGTTTTCTGTCCCTAGAATAAATGTTTTTTTTAATCACAATATAGCAAAAGGACAATTCACTCACTGTCCTTCCAGGTCCCTGGAAACAAGGACTTGCAGAGTGAAAGAAACTGACACTGTCCCTACCTAGAGTTTTCTGTCCCTAGAATAAATGTTTTTTTTAATCACAATATAGCAAAAGGACAATTCACTCACTGTCCTTCCAGGTCCCTGGAAACAAGGACTTGCAGAGTGAAAGAAACTGACACTGTCCCTACCTAGAGTTTTCTGTCCCTAGAATAAATGTTTTTTTTAATCACAATATAGCAAAAGGACAATTCACTCACTGTCCTTCCAGGTCCCTGGAAACAAGGACTTGCAGAGTGAAAGAAACTGACACTGTCCCTACCTAGAGTTTTCTGTCCCTAGAATAAATGTTTTTTTTTAAGCACACTATAGCAGAAGCACAAAACACACTGACACTCTCCCTACCTATCCTTCTCTTTCCCTAAACTAAAGGAATCCAGGTTAAGCAAGAAAGAAATAACAGTCACTGTCCCTGCCTATGCTACTCTATCCCTGCTCCGGAACACACTACACTAGGCCGCCGTGCTGGCGGCCTTTTATAGTGTGGGGCGTGTACTAAACACCCTCAGCAATAATTGGCCACAGGCATCCTGCCTGTGGCCAATCATTGCTCTCCTCGCTGCCGGCGCTGTGATTGGCCAAGCATGCGGGGTCACAGTGCATGCTTGGCCAATCACAGCGCCTGGATGACACTGCGATGGCGTAGTGCATTGTGGGCCGTTCGCGTCACTCGAATTTGGCGCGAACGGCCCAAATCGTTCGATCTTCGTCGAACGATCGAACAGCCAATGTTCGAGTCGAACGTATGTTCGACTCGAACACGAAGCTCATCCCTACTCACCACCTCCACCACCCCCACCACCCACCACATCACCACCTCACCACCTCCACCTCAACTCACCTCCACTCCATCCACCACCACCTCCACCACCACCACCTCCACACACCTCACCACCTCAACCACCTCCACCACCACCACAACTCACCTCCACCCCACCACCTCCACCACACCACTCCATCCCACCACCACCTCCACCACACCACACATCACCACCTCACCACCTCCACCACCACACCACATACCATCCACCACCACCCCCACCACCCCACCACATACCACTCACCACCTCCCACCACCCTCCACCACCACCACCCACATCACCACCTCACCACCTCCACCACCACCACAAACCACTACCATCCCACCACCACCCCCACCACCCCACCACATCACCACCTCACCACCTCCACCACCCCCACCACCCCACCACATCACCACCCACCACCTCCACCACCACCACAAACCACTACCATCCCACCACCACCTCCACCACCCCACCACCCACCATCACCACCTCACCACCTCCACCACCACCACAAACCACTACCATCCCACCACCTCCACCACCACCACATCACCACATCACCACCACCACCTCCACCACCACCACAAACCACTACCATCCCACCACCACCTCCACCACCACCACAACCACACCACCACTCACCACCTCACCACCTCCACCACCACCACAAACCCACTACCATCCCACCACCACCTCCACCACCACACCACATCACCACATCACCACCTCACCACCTCCACCACCACCACAAACCACTACCATCCCACCACCACCTCCACCACCCCACCACACCACATCACCACCTCACCACCTCCACCACCACCACAAACCACTACCATCCCACCACCACCTCCACCACCCACCACATCACCACCTCCACCACCACCACAAACCACTACCATCCCACCACCACCTCCACCACCCCACCACCACCACATCACCACCTCACCACCTCCACCACCACCACAAACCACTACCATCCCCACCTCCACCACCACCCACCACATCCACCTCACCACCTCCACCCCACCACAAACCACTACCATCCACCACCACCCCACCACCCACCACATCACCACCTCACCACCTCCACCACCTCACCACTCACCTCCACCACCACCACAACCACCACCATCCCACCACCACCTCCACCACCCACCACCACACCATCACCACCACCACCACCACCCCACCCACCAACCCACCACACACCACCACCACCCACCCCACCACCACCACCACCCACCACCACCACCAACCACCACCACCACCCCACCACCCCACCACAACCACCCCACCCCCACCACCCCACCCACCCCTCCCACCACCACCTCACCACCCACCACCACCCCACCACCCCACCACCCCACCACCCACCCCCACCACCCCCCACCACCCCACCCACCCCACCACCCCACCACCACCCACCCCCACCCCCCCACCACCCCCACCACCCCCACCCACCTCCACCCACCACCCCACCACACCACCACACCACCCCCACCACCCCCACCCCCCCACCCCACCCCCACCCCCCACCACCCCACCACCTCACCCCCACCACCACCACACCACCCACCACCACCCCACCACCCCCCCACCACACCACCCCACCTCCCACCACCTCCACCCCACCCACCCACCCACCACCTCCCACCCACCACCTCCACCACCCCCACCCCACCCACCACCCCACCACCCACCCCCACCACCACCCACCACCCCACCACCACCACCCCACCCCCCACCACCACCCCACCACCACCCCACCCACCACCACACCCCACCACCACCACCACCTCCACCACCCCACCCCACCACCACCACCACCACCCCCCCACCACCACCTCCCCACCACCACACCACACCACCCACCCCACCACCACCTCACCCCCACCACCACCACAACCCCACCCCACCACCACCACCACCACCACCCCCCCCCCACCACCCCCCACCACACCACCCCACCACCCTCCCCACCTCCACCCCCCAACCACACCCCACCCACCACCACCTCCACCACCCCCCACCCCCCCACACCACCCCCTCACCCCCCCCCACCCCCACCACACACCCCCCCCCCCCCACCCACCCCCCCCCACCACCCCCCCCCCCCCCCATCCCCACCCCCCCACCCCCCCCCCCCCCCCCCCCACCCCCACCCCCCCCCCCCCACCCCCCCCCCCCCCCCCCCACCCCCCCCACCCACCCCCCCACCACCCCCCCCCCCCCCACCCCCCCCCCCCCCCCCCCCCCCCACCACCACCCCCCCCCCCCCACCACCCCCACCACCCCCCCCCCACCCCCCCACCCACACCCCCCACCACCCCCCCCCCCCCACCAACCTCCCCACCACCCCACCCCCCACCACCACCCCCCCTCCCATCCCCACCCACCCACTCCCCCCCACCCCACCCCCCCCCCACCTCCCCACCTCCCCCCCCCCCCCCCCCCCCCATCTACTACC